>CM054115.1:36876007-37609757 GCA_028673005.1 Tanypteryx hageni
CTAGCGAATCACTGAATGAATGATTTTAAAACACTCGTAAGCTCTTGAAAACAATGACGGAAAAACCCAAGATAGAGAAAGGTCCCTTGTAAAGGATTTTGGGAGATGGAAGAGCTCAGAAGTGGGGAAGCACTCTAAGCAAACGGGGGGGGGGGGGGGGGATAAATTCCAAAATGTGTTTTTAGAAATATCATCGAAGAGATATATAAAAAGCTTCTTAAATTATAGCCATTCGTAAGAACAAAACGAACCGACACCAGTGAATGAGGATGGAAGGAGAACCAAGGCATAAACTGATGGCTTTGTTTCATCCTTTTACCGGCACCTAGCCGATAGCGTAGGTCATTGACATCGCCATCGCCCCTACTCGCGGTTCGAAAGAGAGAGGATTCATATGATACTATCTTTACTGCACCCGGCGCGAGGGTTCTCCAAAAGACTAGGCGACTGGAGTGCGCACATTGAGCGCATTCGAAGGTAATGTCTCACGTAGGTAGGTTCCTTCCCCTTCACTCGCCATTTGTTGAAAATCCTGGGAATCCCATTCTTCTCCCCAAACCCCAATTAGCAAGTTTCAGCACCGCCCAGGGTGACACTATCTCCAACAGACCCTTTTTGCTAGGACAATACGTCGGCAGCGACATAAAGACAAGAAGAATGGAAAATTTCGAAGAAGAATCTATTCAATAACCTAAGCCTACTGAAGAAACCATCCCGCCACCTGACAGCCTGTCACAGAGAGTATCCAAGGGGGGGGGCGATCGCCCCCCCCCTCCCCCTTGGATCCGCGCATGCTAAATACGCTTACAAGCATGTTTATATTAGAAAGCTGGGATAGCGAGATAAAGCACCTACCATGTAAGTAACTTTTTGATAATATTATTGTAATGATGGTGAATCACTAGAAGAATAACTCCTGTGAAAGTAGGAATTTATTTCTGCTTTAGGTGTTGTCATGTTCCGCCATTTTGTATTGTCTTCAGAATCACTTCATCGAGTCATGAAAACCTCGACAATTTCCTTGTTTAATTTCCTATTCTAATGAGTTATCAGAACCACTCGTTTGATCTGTAAATATTATCTAGAACCATAATAATAATAAATATAATTTAATTTATATATTTTTTATTTATTTTATTTTATTTATATATATACTTAAATATATTCGTCTCTCTCCTTTATTATCTTAAGAAAAAGCATTGCACGAATATTAATTGCATATAAATTTAATAAATAGCATTTAAATACGTTTCTATTTCATTTTATTACAACTCTAGATTCGTAGTTCTGGGATTTATTGCTGAATTAAAGATCAACCACGATGAGCTGCTTTATTCCAAATCATAATCTTGTAATTATGCCGCATTTTAGGGATATTTTAAAAAAGAATAATTGAAAGAAAATGTATGCCCCAGGACTATTTTAATGATAAATAACAGGCAATAAATCAAACCTGAAAATGTTTCCGTCACGCTAACAGAAATGAGTAAATTCCTTTCGCTTTCAAAACGACGTATCGCCCAATGGCTGCGCGATAATTTATCCCTAAGTCTATGAATTACGAGACAACTTGGCCCCACCCTTAATTTTATTTTGGGGACCTCTCTCTCTCTTTCCGGTTTCGACTTCGCCATTGGCACTAATGCTCCACTCCTCCGCACGATTCTCGCGTCTTTTCTCATTCATATCACGTCGCCCTCGGTTACCTCGCGCCGTGCGTGGGAGGGCGCGTTATCGTTCGACGGGCACGTAGAAGAAGTTCCGAAATCGAAAGTATTACGTACGTAATGGTAACGCGATCCCCTTTCTCCGTCGGCCGGAGAGAGACTGAGCTTTCACAACTTCCCTGGAGTGAAATGGCGAGTGTCCGGTGGCGATCGTTGGGAAGCATATGAGTGGAGGGGAAGGGGGCACTCTGGCGAGCTTCCCTTGACCACGGCATGACGACCATATCGTAAACAACGCCCATCATCCTGCTTGTTTTGTTAAGGAGTGAGTGAGACGTGGCCGGTTGTAACAACTAGTTGTTACATTCCTGGAAAATATTCGGAATTAAGATACCAAAAATAAAATAGTCTGAGGAACTCTGAGAATCGGTGCATGGAGTGCGGATACATCAAACGCCGGGCTATAGAGCGCATTTAATATTGAATAATTGAGGCCTAAGTTGATAAAAATAGATTATTTACTTGCGATTATGGTTTTATATGTTCAATTCAAAGTTAAATAACATTTCTCATAATATTTAAAAATATTTTAATTAAAAAATTTACCTTCTGCAAAGCAGTAGATGACAGCAAAAAATTCCTTGATTTCCAGATCGAATGAAAAATTTGGAGAGAAAACGGTGTATTCTTTTTTTTACAAAAGAATCTCATAAAAGTAACATCAGCTTTTACCATTTTAATACAAAAATAGCTATATTCTATAATGCTTTCTCTCTGCAAGAAATTACTAAATTATTATGCATGTCACAATAAGGAGTTTATTACGTTATAGCAAAAGGAATGCAAATACGGAGGCTTTTTCAATTTAGATTAGGTAATTGAGGAAGGCAAACAGCAGTGGTTACAGCACATAGATTTCGGATCAGTGGACCCTGTTCGCGGACAATGGCGGATTCCTTTCGTGGCGATGACTTCCCCTCTCCTCTTTCTTCACGTGTTGCCAAGGGGATGAGCTATTACATGGCACCTGCCCGACTAAGGAACGTTGAGCGCGGTTATGCAGTCCAAATGGTGCCACTCGTAAAAGTAGGTTATAGCCGGCGAGTGGATTCTCCTCGTCAGTACACGCGTGAACGAGGGATTTCATGGCTGGCGCTGAGCACTCCTCTTCCGCATTGGACACATGTAGGTCATTACGATCATGTCACGCGGCGAAGAACAGCGATACCGTCTCCGAAGACATCTTCACTGTGAGGTCGAACATTCTTCAAATTCATCCAGAGGTATTCCACGCTCGTTATCGCACCGCATAGTTGCCACATTTGAATTCTTTAAATCATCAGTATCGTACCGCGATTTATATCCTATTAAAATAATCTTGTTCAAATAATTTTTTCGGTCCCGAGGTGTTCTTGCTTTCAAGTAATTCAAAATGGAGTGCAAGGATATTAGACGACTGTCAGCCTATCATTCCTCCTCCCCCAGAATTGTCTTTCAAAAATGAATCTTGCGCGAAGAAAAAATTCTGCGGCCCTTCAAATTTTTCTCGCTAGGCGGCCTACTAGTTTTCCCGGCGGTTGCATCGACCCTCAGCTCGGCCCTATTACTTCCCCGA
Organism: Tanypteryx hageni; assembly: GCA_028673005.1. Classification (NCBI taxonomy): domain Eukaryota; kingdom Metazoa; phylum Arthropoda; class Insecta; order Odonata; family Petaluridae; genus Tanypteryx; species Tanypteryx hageni. Next base: position 36,879,290 of record CM054115.1, read on the forward strand.
CAGACTTGGAACTGTTTTGTTCGTGTCATTGGGATTCTGCTGTTTCTGCGAAATGCTTTAAATTTTAAGGTGAACCCATATTGAGAAAATGCTTTTAGCATTAATGAGACTATTGTTTTCTCCTATTCTAAATGAAAGATATGAGCGAAAGCCCACTTCTATTTCCACGCTTACGTCCGGAAATACATAATGACATACGCGCAGCCATGATGTCACATCCAATTAGAGATGAAACAGGGTAAAATACTTGAATAAATTACGGAAAAGATAGTGTATTCCACAACCTAAGGTTCTATGAATTTTTGAGCCGTCATGGTGACGTTCAACGTTAAGAAAAACAAGCACTTCGACGCGTTAGAGTCGCACCTCATGGTATTTATTTTAAAATTCCAATTTTTCAATGCGCCAGGCGCTCCAGGTGCTACTTTAACCTTGGAATTATTAATACAACGGCAGAAGGTGCAGCGGAAGGAGTTTGATTGATATCAATTGTTTTTCATGACAACTGCGCCATCTCCTGCTTCATTTTATGATCACGTGCCCGCGGGAGATTTCCCGGAAGATGTCACGCTGAGACCTTGGTCATTTAGGATCCTTTTGTTCATAAGGTGCTTCGGCGGGTTAGAGAGAAGGCTAAGCGATGAACGGTTCATAGTTATTCTGCGTTCGTCTCGTGTCTGTTCTTTGAAAATGAGACATTAAGGAAGTCACGCACGCATCTGTCGGGACCTCGTCAGCCTCGAGTCGCTGAAACGCAGCCTCAGAAGTGTGAGGAGGAAAAATTCCATATAAAAAAGGGCTTGAATGTTTTTTTCTAGATAATCGAAAGATTTGGGCTTTGGCACCTGCGACTCGATCCGATTGGAACCTATGCGGTTTCGTAAAAGAGATGCAGTTTCGTCACCGATTTACGCTTCTGTTCATATTCTTTTCGAGGTTTCCAGCCGTTTGGCTCCACAAAGGGAAACTTAACTAAACGTTGGCGGAATTAGTTGATTCACCACGCTTCACACGAACTTTCGCTTTCTTCAGAGAAAGATACTGCAAGAGAAGCAATTTAAATGTTGATTCAAAATAAAGTCCGCAATAAATATCGACTACGGTCATATGTCTAACTATTTCGTAAAAAACTTTGTTTAGGCTCTGTTAATGTTATATAATTTGGATTAAGCGACACACCTTAATTTCCTTGTTCGATGTCGTATAGAGCTAGTTCCCTTGTATTTGCTCTACATAAAAGGTATTTAAATGTAAACCGAAAATGAAACGTTAATAATATCTATCTGGATGTCTTTCACTACACATTGTCATCGAGCTACACCGACAACAGATATATTTTTGTCGGTATTCATTTTACCTGAAATAAATGCTGGAATTTTTATCCAGTAAAAATCAGTGATATCAACACTTACGTTCTCTTAAAAAACGAATCGCGTGAATTTTCTGCGCAAAATCATTTAATTGTCATTTGTTAACAAAAAGTGTTGCCAGGAATGCATAAAATTCAACAAATATTTCAAGCTTTTATTTCTATGTTTGTTTATCCTTTGAGTTTGCAATCAATTTACTCCTGAATTCGCTGTTTTCTCTCTCTCTCGCCATTAGATATTCGCATCAATCTCCACCATCGTCTTTGTTAATTAGATGTGAAACTAGAGATTTTCTCTCCCCCGATCTCATTTCATCTCACTCCTTAGCAGCGGTTGGCGCTACGATAAATTTTTACGCAACCTGTTACTTAAGGCTCGACTTCAGCTTAGGTTTTCGTAACATAAAATGTCGGGTTCGATCCCCAAACCGTGAAAAAGGAAAGTCGAATCTGTAGCGAGAGATATTAAATGACGTCAGTTCCGTCTGAATAGAGAAGCGGTCCGAACAGATTTTTGAACCCGCATCAACATCTTATGAAACCAATCGTGTGATTAGTGGACAAACAGGAGCAGGCCTTCTAAACAGGAGAAAGGTCTTCTATCTTCACTAAAATCTCACTGAATGTTTTTTAATTAGAGTAGTTAAAAAGCAAGAAGAGTTTTTTCCGCAAAAAACTCTTTAGCTCATTTCGTTTGTTCTTAGGAAGCGGTTTCTATCTATGATTACGTATGTTTTTTATTGAAAAATTCAATTCCATCTAAAGTTAGAAGCAATTTATTTTCTTCCGAATATATTTCTTCCGTTAAATAATAAGTGATATTTCTTATCCTTTCGAAGACCTCATCTGTTAGGCAATATGTTGTCCCTTCAACGTAGAGACGTCGAATTACGAAACATCTATTGAAGAGATTGCTGATCTTATAGAGGGTACGATTCCATAATATAGTTACTTTTGATGTTTGAGCTATTTTAATGTATTGTGAAATTTACCCCAATTTTGTATTCAGTTTGTTATAGTAAATATAGCTAAATCTGTTTTTAAAATAGGCAATTTTTATGTAAATTGGCGGCTGTTCTATGCTGTCGTTACCAACTCAAACATGAACCATGTGTGTTTGTTCGGTCACTGCCACAGATTGCCGTCCTAAACCAGTATTCGATTTGCGCTTGTGTGACCGAGATCCCTGATACTGCTGGAACCGACCATTCAACAACGCTTATGGGCGTGGTTATCACATTACCTACTTGGAGCTATTGTGATATCCATGTTCATGTGTTGGATTTGATCTATGAATATTTTGTGCTAGTAGACATTTCTTCTATGTATTTCGTAGCTTATGGCTATAATCTATCTCAGCTCCATGATAACCTTGTCTGAGTTTTTAAGATCTAATTTTGTTGAGTCTCCGTCGTGATGCAGTATTTCCCAGTTCTCTAATTTCTTGTAATGCCTTGTAATTTTCGACTTAATTCATGATTTACAAAAACCTCGTCCCGGGCGACTACCTGTCCGAAAATGGGTCTCAACGTGGGATTTAGGCAACCTTCCGCTCTTTGGACCGCTGTAGTTTTTTGCTTCCTCACATTAAGATGTAAGTTGCGTTTTGTGGCAGCGCGTTCTTGGAAATGCCAAGAAAGAAGGGGGGCAGAGTTCAAAGAAAGCGACAGTCGAAACGAGTTGGCCCAGGAAACAAGGGAAAGGAGATGATGGAGTTAGAGAGAATGGGTAGGAAAGGAGATAGAGAAGAAAAGATGGGCGTGGAAGGTCTGGAGGCTACTTACGCGCAGTCCTTTTCTCTCTCTGTCGACGCTGACGCTTTACTGGAATCTCGACGGAAAAAATCGCTTTCACCTTGCAGTCTTAATCGCCTATATTTTAACCCGCCTTCCATTCAAGTTTTGAGCAAAATTTCTATAAAATTCGCTACGATTGTCTCACTCGATTGACCAGTTTTGCTTGATAGGCATGTGTTGCATAATCAAGTTCATTTTTTACATATCTCTCGATTTCTATAAGGATTTTCAGTTTCGTTAATTATTTTTGGAGTACACTTTTCCAAATCTACTGAAGCGAAAAAAAATTAAAATACTAAAGGAAGCTAAATGTACATAATCTCAGCAACTTTTATAAGCGAAACTTAATTTTTCTTAGAAATTTCGTTAAAACGACATCCAAAAATATATTATATCGAACATATGCGTCTTTGCCTCCTTTAGGCAAGGGTTAAAGCGCTTTTTAATCCTTAAAATATTTTGCATCGATCTAAACAAGACTCAACATATATTTTATTTTGGATATAAATTTAGTCCCTTTTGGCATAAGGAGCGACATCACAAACTATATTCCTATCTGTGATGTAAACGAGCAACATATTTCTTTTGAATGAGGAGTTACAAAATTATTCAGTTTTTGAATAGGAAACATTACTAGAAAGACTGGAGAACATTCACTTACAGTCCATTCACCGATATATAGGGCCAATGGTTGATTCTGTATTCATCGCAACGGTTTCGAACGGATTCCGAAGTAATCATAATTAGAAGTAGGTCAATTAAATAACCCAACGGAAGAACCATAATAGGATTTTTCTTAAAATGTGGATATGTGATCGTAAACTATGAGGACCTTACAAAAAGGAAGAACTTCTACATATTAAGGTAGTAGCAGGTTTTCTAAATTATTAATAATCAAATATATATCTTTGATGAACACAACTTGAATTGGATTTCTTCTATCTCGTCCCTGCGATGAGAAAGTTGGGTTTGCATTCATAAAAAAATAATTTGATATAATCGTTGATCAGTAAATGCAAATTTAGGTGAGCTACTATGTTGTGAAAATATATATGACCGATTTATGGCCATTTGAATAACCGAAGAAATTTTTTGCGACATACAATTTTTATTTATACTTTTTTCAAGTTTACCTACAGAAATCGCAATTTTCATCCTCTCACAAACATATTATAACTTGTCCTACTGACCTTTTAAAAGAAAAAATAATATTTCGGGAGATACTAAAACTTCGAAAATATGGGTGCGTTGGTTTCAGGTAGGTACTGACGGCCTTTTGATCTAGAGATCGAGGGGAAGTGGAAGTGATAAAAGCAAAGGGCTGGAGTTGTAAATGGCGGAGTAAGTGAGATATGGGGACAGAGAAGATAACAGAGGCGGGAGGGAAGAAAAAATGGAGAATGGGGCGTGTGGAGAAAAGTGAAAGGAGGAAGAGTAAGAGACTATTGGTAAGTAGGAAACATTAGGAAGGGCGAGAATAAAGTGAAAATAGGATGGAAAAAGCCGGTCCCAAGAATGACAAAATAATAAATAATAGCTTGATAATCAGGATACCTTAAATGGCCAAAGAGCGGTTGAAGGAACCAGATGTACATAAGATCTACAAAACAATTATCCTCGATGGTGATCGTGATGGTTTGTATTCATCGTTTATAATCCAAGATCAGAGAATCTGTGCCAAGAATGGATGCACTGTGCGTCTGCTTCCAGTTTCCTCGACTGTTATGCGATTATTGGAGTTGCCTTGATTTCGGCCATAAAGTGAGCTCAATGACCCATTTCTGGTATTGTCATTCTATGGTTTTTGCTTGTACTTTTTTGCGTAAACCTATCAAAAATCATACATCCATTTGACAGTTATATGTTATACTTCAATGATACACTTTACCAATCGCACACTCGTTACAGTACATTAATTTCTTATTGATAAGTAAAGAATCACATGGGTTCAATATATCGTCGACGAATATCGCGTCTGATATCCAAACGATGAAGCTGTACTTATCGGGGTAAGGATTTCAACATGTTACTCTCCTCTTCCATCCAAACAATGGATGACAGAAGCGAGAGAGAGGAAAAAGAGAGGAGAAAGTGAAGGAGATAGAGAGACAAGGGAGAGAAGGAGAGGTAATGAGGATTTGAGAGGGAGATAATTGTCATAAATAGCAGGAGAAAAGAGAGGGAATCGAATATAACAGGTTCTCGAGTTTGACGTCAATGCTCATTCCTCGCGTAACCCAATTAAAAATATTTTATTCTCTAAGACTGTTTCTTATTAATTTCATATTACCTCATTTGCCACATGCTTCTGTGAATATTAGCGAGCTATTAAATTTTTCGTTGATCACTTTTTAGCGAAAAAATCATCATTATTTAACAGTTTTCCTGCAAGATTTTATATCTGTCCGTTTTGAATTTGGAGAGGATATCAGGTCATGGTTTTGAATGAATTACGTTTCAAATGAAAAACAGTAAACGATGGACCAATATTTAGAGCATGCATAAAGTATAGCTTGATATCATGCATACATACCTTTTTATTGCAGAACCATTTCTTTTTTTCCAGATATTAAAAAGATAGTGCACTTGAAAAAAACATTCTCTTTGAAAATATTTTGTCTCCCTGACCAACAAAACGCCCCTCTCTGCTTCCCCTATGGCGTCTTTTCTTGTGCAATTTTTTAAATCGTCCGTCACTTTCTTCTCACGGATAATTGCATAACATCGAAACGGCGTGTTTCAATTCCAGGTCAGGAAAACTCCTGTTTTCTGTCAATCGACTATCAAATTTTCACTTTCCCAGATATCTATAAACGCTTTAGTACAGGAATACATAAAGTGCGGCCCGCGGGCCACATGAGGCCCGCCGTCGATATCCTTGCGTCCCGCAGAATATTATACAACATAAGTTTAATATTAAATAATCGTTTCACATAAATTTTAATTTGGATATCCATAAATGATCCTTATAGAAGAGAATAAAAATGCAGTAACACGGAAATAAATTTTTAAAAAGTGAGGTAGAATAGTTACTCCTTATAAAATCGACGACAGGAAAGTTTCCGTAGTTGTTATGAGGATATTCTGAAAAACGGCTCACAATTACGGGTATACCGAAGTCACACCCTTCTCCGGTGCGAAGCAGTTGTTGATTGACAGTGTATTAAAGTGATTTTTTAATATTGCTCTTCATTTGTTTTCTCGATTACGCGAGTTTAGCGCTTCGGTTTTTTCGTTTTTTTTTCGAAAGTACTTTGAAATGCCATCCGCAGATACAGTTCTGTTCCATCACCAAGAAAAGGTACTACTGAAAAACATTGAATTATTAAGTACTTACAATCTATTTTACGTTTGGCGACTAGCAAAGTGAACCCTAACATTCCAAAATTTGTTAATTTTAAATTGTTCGGCCTTTGTCATAGTGCGGCCCTCGGCTAAGTAAAAATCCTGAAGTGCGACCCGCGGATGTAAAAGTTTTTTTGCATCCCTGACTTAATGAAACAACCTTTGGCGATTCCTAAGCCAGCGAGAATGAATTTTCAAATTAGATCGCGATTCGAGAACCTTCGATGATCTGCGTCGCGAAAGGTAAGGTTTGTTCACAATAAATAGACCGCGAACGGCTAGGTTTTACTGGATCACTTTCGCAACATAAAAGTGCACATTATTTTGTCACAAGTCAGAATGGAATGCTAAAAATGTCGAGATGCTCGACCTTCCGTCGGCCTTACCCACGTTGCGCCACAGCAATTCGGGTCCTCAAAAGAGCTCTTAAAAGTTTAGTAATTTAGTAAAAATCAGCGATCCATAAAAATTAAAAAAAAACGTTTTAGAAAAAATAAACACACAACTAGGAAGGTAGGTCGTGGATCGACTCTCACGTGCGCAGCCGTCTATGAGTAAATCCGCTCTCCGAACCGAAGCCGCCGCAGGATTTTCACATTCCCCAACCGATACGCTTAATGTCGCAAATTAATCGGCGGCTCCTTGTTATGACGAGGTACTCCTTCCCTCCGCCTACTTTCCTTTTGGAACACTTGCTACCGCCACCACCATCCCCATCCCTCCTCTTGATTGACGTCTACATTCCATCCCTCTCTTTCTTCTAGACCCCGCACCCTCGTACGCTCGTTCGCAGTGACGCAAACCTCTCTCCCCTTCCTCCTTTCTTTCATTCCACATTCCCTCAACATTTCACTCTCGTTCTTTCCCAATAAAAATTTCTCCTCTTTCTAACTATGTCTCTTCTCTCTCTCTTGTTTAGTCATAACAATGTTAATATATATTCGTTTTGTCATTTTTATATGTTCATTCCATCAATGATCTATTCGTATTGTGCCAATTTTCCCTGATGTATAGCTTCATGCTTTTCATGTATTATCTTTTGTTCTAAACTTCAATTATTGATGTCTTTAGTTAATCTAAGTAGGTTTCGCAGGTTTTTCACACACCCCTTCTTGTGTGGTTGTTTTCCTGCAGTGGGTTTTTTCACATGGATTCCATTATTCAGCAGTCCTATTTTTTCCCCACAAAATTACATCTTTTCTTTTCCAATACTTGTATTTTTATTGTTACTTGTATTTACATAATGTTCTATGCATTATTGTGTATGTTTCATGAGGAGGGGTTAGGTGGAAGATGGGACTTCTTAGTCTGAATCTCGCCTCAAATAAAGACTAAATCAATCAATCAATCTCTCGCTTCTCTCTAAAGCAGGGGATCCCAACCTGGGTGCCGCAGCTGATTTTTTGGAGGTGCCGCGAAAAGCTTGGTTTAATAAATAAATCAACGATTTAGACGTAACTATGGCGATAATTTTTCTCTGGTTATAGTAAAGCACCAACAAAAGGATGTGTTCCAAGGTTGTAATAACCGTGCGTAAAAATATAAGAACCTCGCTTCAAGGCTGGGGTGCCGCGAAATTATGTTTATCTTTGGAATGGTGACGCGCCTACAAAAAAGGTTGGGAACCACCGCTCTTTAAGCCTTTCGTCCTCTTCCCTTTCCCACCTCACTCTCTCTTCCCCCCTCTCTCTCCAAACTCATTTGTTAAACTGGTCCTAAATCAAACACTATAAAACCCTTATTCTCTCGGTCACTTAGTACATAACGCTCATTGTCAGCCGTTTCTTCAGTTAGGTCGACAAATTTTGTATAGACTTCTCATTTTGTCTCAGAAAGCCAATTACGAAAAAATCCCCAAAAAAAAGACCCGGGTTCGACTCCAGTAGATAATTCTTATATTCCATAAGCTAACACATAAAAATCAATATAGCGATATGAAAGCTTTCATTCTTTTGCTAATAAAAATGAGAAAAATCGACCCTCGTTCTTCAAAGTGGGACTGTTTTTTAAAAAAATGAACATAGTTTCTTATTCTTATCCTCGATTGTCTCCTTCAAACCGCTAACGCTCGAATTTAACGTTTAAATGGCTTATTTTGGCAAAATTTAGCGATTTCGTGAGGATTTTCCTTGACAACCATGCCATTGTCAAAATCAAGGCCCCATTATTGTCTCAGTGCGAGATTTTAAGTTAATTATTAAATAGTACTAGCGTAATTGCCCGTCAAATATGACTCTCCCTCCCTCTCTGGAAAAATACTTCCTCGTCCCGAATTTAAGGCAATCTATGCACTCGTATATATTACACGTATGCGGGTTGAGACAGCAATTGATTCTCGAAGTTTAACAATGACGTGGTCGGAAAGGCAACATCCCGTTTAAAAGCCGATATTTTCCCAAAATATGTGATTTAAATGTTTAATATGAGATATTTCGAACGGTAGGTGGAAAAAGATGAAAAGAATAAAAACTTCTTTAATTTTCCTAAAACATAGTTTAAATTCGAAGATTGTACGTCAATTATTTTTAATTTAAATTTCCAAAAGAATAAAGTCCTGCACTTAAAACAGTCGCTTTTTACGTGTTATCTTACAGGAAATAGAAATCGCCCCCCTCAAGTCGAACCCGCACCTTTCGTATTTTCTTTTCGTCATTTAATTTCTGAATCAAACATTCCTACGAAATTTCAACCTTCTATCTAATCGGGAAGTTTGTTAAAAACGCGTTAAAAAGTGCCATTGATGACACCAGCGTCAAGTTTACGTACATACGTACGAATTTACATTCGAAATTATATATGGGAGAATATTCCTTCCCGTCATATTGACGGACTTTTATATTAGTAAATTAATATTGGTTCTCACATCCACGTGGGTATTTTAGAGAAAATTGGCTTCTTTTAAAACTTATTGTTAGATGTTCAGCGTTTTAATGTGTCGACGATGCTTTTTTCAGTTTTGGTAATATAAGCGCATTCTCCCTACAAATTACTCGATTTATATTCCTCTTTTTGTTATTTTTATCGCTCTGACGTTTAGTATTGATTTTTTAAAATCTTATATATTAAATGCCTAAGATTGCTGCCTATGAAGCTTCCGTTTCCAGTGACGTAACATGAGGCTACATGTTTCAGTTTCAGCGTTCATAAACACAGGGACTTTTTCGTGTAAGAAAAAGAAGCTTTTAAGTAAATACTCATAAGAATACATTTTGTATTCTCAAATGAGGAAGCAATGCAATAAAATATTCATACATTTTGTAATCTAAATCTCATGTTGAATAAACAAATGCTTTGATATTTCGAAAATCAATACGGATGACTATCAGACGCTAAAACGGGAGAAGGAAGAAAATCAAGATGAATTATTACGTTATTAATTTAGTAAACGTTTATGTGCTATTGTTTGAAATTAAGCTTACATTCGTTTCACTGAAAATCGACACGACTTAAGTTTAATCTCTCTTAATTTATTCATGACCGGCCCTTTAAAAAAAATGCCATAAAGTCTGAATATTAAACAACAATGAACGCTTAAGGATTCATTTCCAAGAAATTTTTGACAAAGAGAGAGAAGAAAAAACTGCACCTTTTGACACCGAGGCCGGCGAGCGACTGGAGTTTCGTCACCTGTCGACCGTTTGGAGGACTCGAGAGTTGGGGGTCATTTTTTTTCAGCGACAGGCAGCCCTTTGTGAACGCCCGTCCTTCCTCTTCCACCTCCTGCCCCTTCCCACCTCTTCGCGGATATTTTCTTCGTGGAATCCTCTTTCCCACGCTCGTGCATTGGAAGTTCGATCGATTCCATCACTCCGTGGGTCTTTTCATCATCGTTCGACATGTTGCACAACGGCCACTTTTTTGTTTTGTTTTATTTAATATATTTCTGTTCTGGTGAGCTCTTGGGAGTCTTTTCGGCGAGGGGGAATAATGCCGTTTTTTTATGCCACCGTAGACTTGATCAGCATTTGTTAATTTGTTCAATTTTGTACGAGTAATATATGGAATTTTTCAAACATTATTTGAAAAATGAAATTATTTTTATAATATCCTATCGGGCGAAAGCTCAGGCGATAAGCTTTCTTGTTCTGTTTCCATAAGCGAAAATCAGCATTTTAGCCGACGGAACTCTCGATTATCTCAGAATTTGTTTTACATACAGTAACAACATGTATGTGAAAAGCTAAAACTTCACGGTTTTATTCATCAACGACATGATTCAGGGAAATTGTTTAGAGGAAGCGTAAAATCTCTCCAAAAACTAACATTCAGTGATTCACCTTGGATGACCTAAATAGAAATGCGTAAAAATTTCGAGTGAGAGAGCAATTTCAGAAAACTTCCATCTAGTTAATAATGTTTAATTACTAAAGATTGGAATATTTATTCGCAGAATGTAGTTTCAGTTACAAAAGACAATACTGAAAAATAAAAGATTATAAAATTCTTGCAACTTGAGCGTTTCACGTTAATGATTGGAAAGCTCAAGGTTCGTTGTGATTTTATAATTTCGAAGATAACTGAAAAACTCATATACAAGACTTTGGAGAATTTGTTCACTTCCAAAGAAATTTCGCAAAATACTTTTCTATCGTGCCTTCGGACAAAATAGGTTATCTTAATTGAAAATAAATTTCTTTTTGGTGTGTATTTCTGTGGAATAATCTATCCGTACAGTTAGAAAGGTTACACGGACATTTATAAACAAATTTCCGTGGTGGTTTTTTTTTGTTAATCGATTGATTGGTCTCAAAGGTAGTTTAGAGGTGGGGGATTATAAGAATATCTCTCGCAATGAATTATCACGCACGATTCAGTTGAATCGTGAATCACGAGAAAAAATATTCTTCAAACATGCAATTCTCTAAACCAGGGATGGATCACCTTTCGAAGCGCGGCCCGCGAAGTTATAAGGAAAAAGCCATCCGTAATACCTATCTAGCACATAAATTCATATTATTTTGGAAAAATTATTCCAATAAAACCTTTAAGTTTGAAATTTCAACTCTAAAATGCTTATTTAGACGCGAGTGTCAATAATATTATGCCTCATAATCTCTTGGTAACTTCCGATTTAAACTATTATACGGCCCGTAGAAACATTGACAACTTCAAATGCACACCTTTGCTCTAAACCAGTGGTCAGCAACTAACAACTCGCGGGCCGCATACGGCTCCCGAGAGAGTTTTATGCGGCCCGCGAAGATATGATTAAAAAGATATTCGTAAAATTTAACGCACAAATTCATATCGTATCCATTTCTACGACAATAAGACACTTGAGATTGAAATATCAACCCTAAAAACATAATTTAGACTTGATTTTCACGGATATGTTATCTCAGAATCGTCAGTTAATGTCCTATTTAAAGTCTAATCAGAACCGCCGAAACATTAACAACTTGCAATGTGGCCCGCCGAAGAATTCGCAACCGCCAATGCGGCCCGCCATGTAGAAAAGATTGCCTACCTTTGCTCTAAACCAGCGATGTCTAATAGGATTGAGACGCTCGCCACACTTTTGGTGAGCAGATTAAAATATTCATAACGTGTGACAAAATATATGGAGTATTATTTATAATTTCAGAACGGGTTTGAGATTGCTTCATTCATTTGAAAATGTTATTATTATTACATAAAAACTATTAGGAAATTTAACATTATTTATTGTAATAGACTAACTATTATTCTTTCATAAAAACGCATCGACAGTAGTGTCTATTAAACAAAAGTTAACGTATCATAGTAGAGTGATACTTCATTTTTAATTTAAAATTTAAACATTCATCGAGATTCTTATAAACATTTCTTTCGACATTCTGTTAAATCGGGCTGGAAATGTATAAAAATGATGAAGAGCTTCAATCCACCACATAGTGGAGACCGAATTGTACACCGATGTTCTAAACCTCAGCCGAAGAGGAATCATTTTATACTGGGAAGGATCGGCCAAGGCATATCGGACTACACAGACCGACGGGCGTGTCATTCTAATCTCACCCCCTCTACTTACGGCTGTGATGCGTGAAAGTTTGGCAGTCGAATGAAGTTTCTCCATGACGTATTCCAACCCGACGGGAATAATTTACCGGTTTCTCAATCCAGATACGTTATTTACAAGATATCTGCTAATGATTAATCCAAACCACGAAAAATGTATATTTTTTCGGAGTCGCGTGCCCCAGTAAGGAAAAAGGCATGCAGAAAAGCAGTTTTCTCGCGAGGGCAGTTCTCATAGATGCAATTCGAGTTTTTTATATAGGGAGAAAGGGAAGCAGTTTGATGCAAAAAATAATCCCCATGTGTCCGAGCAGCGTTGTTATGTTGATAAGTAAAAAAGTGTAAACGGCTTTCTTTGGTCTGATTTGATATTTTAGCACGTCACACGCCTAAATGTGCCTCTAGGCATCGTCTGTAAAAGTAAAAAGACATCAAAATTTGAGGCAAAGCGCGATACGCTTTTAAATGAAAAGTCCTGGAACCAGTCATATATTTCGAAGATATTAAGGTCTTCCAGTTTCATTACAACTTAATTTCGAAATTTTTAGTAATGGTCTTCCTTTAGTGTCGGCAAATACATACCTATAGCTAACAAATTATGATTATATTACTTTAAGCCATTCTTTGCATATCAGGAACTTTCGGAGGGGTTTTCAAAAAGTTGTCCCTAGTTTACAGCCAGAAATGAATACCAGGAATAAATCAGTTTATAAACTATATGACATAGCATTTCTCTCAGAGAAAATCAAGAAATGTGCTATAGACGACTTAAAATATCTACAGTTATTTTTTAGTTTATTTAATTTAATATCATGTTACGGGAAAATGTCGGTACGTAAAAAATTAAAAATCGCCGATTTGTGTTAGTGCTTATCTTCTAAATGCTTGTTTCGTAAAAGTGACTATAAGCGATTATGGTATGGTATACGTAAAGCTGTATTCTGTTTCATTCTTTATAATAAATATATTTCTCAATAAAAGTGTGTCCGCATTATTTGAATCAGCCGATTTTTTTGTCCCATCTCCAATTTTTTTTTCAACGGAAACAATGTGACCTTTTCCAAGTAATCGACTCATATTTCAGCTAAATTGTCGCGACAGAAAAATACCTATTTAGCCATATTATTAATTTTTAACTACTATGATCTATTTAGGATGGCATTTATTCCAATAGCTCAAATATTCAACGCTGGCACGAACGAACATTTTTCTTGCCAATACAAGCACGGTGGCGGCCTAAAATAAATACCTCCAAAAATCTCAACTCGCGCAAGTTTCAGCACACGTAGGGAGGGTAAAGAAAAAAGAAATTCTCTTGCTTGCCACATTAGCACACCGCATTAAAATCCAATATACTCTCATCGGCAAAGCAGCGGAGCGCTACGCAAGAACTCTAGAAAGAATTCACATGATGTTCCATCGTTGGAAATCCTTTCGATCGAGAGGTGAAGAGAGAGAGAGAGAGGCAGGAAGAGGAGGAAAAAAACAGATAAGGAGCGAAGAAAGAAAAAGACATCATCGCTCGAAAGTTTCCTTTTCTCATTCCGCGCGTCCCTCAACTATTACGGTATCGTTTCGGCGGAGGTGTGACGCGACCCTCTTTCGCCCGAGCGCGAGTTACACTTTTATTTTCATTCGATCGAACATTCGCTGCACGCACCGCATCCCCACTGCCCTTACCGTCCGACTAGCTCGATCGCCGCCAAATCACGACCGACTCGCGCCGCCGCCACTCTCACTTTCGATGACATTCGCTCTCACTTTCATCCGTCTCTCACTCCCTTTGCGCCTACCACTCTCTCTCTCTCTCTCCGTTTTATTTCTCTTTTCTCTTTAAGAAGTGATCCGGGGCTTGTTTTCGGCGTCTCGTGCGGCGAATGCGAGCCGCTTGCGACGCCTCGTGTCGTCCCGTGACGCCGTTATGCGGACGAATCTGGGACGTGGCGACTCGTGAACGAACGCGGCTTATTTTTTCAAAGATAACTCGGGACGGCACTTTGATCAAGCTCCGAAACTGAAGGGGTGGTTTCGAAAGATGTTAGGTGCGTTTTGTAGAGGACCGTTTAATTTAAAATGCTGTTTTACCGTTATATAATCTTGAACGGCGATCTAAGCCAGCGTATGATTTTTATAGTGTGAATAAATGATACGTGTCCTATACATGTCTTGAGTTTATTCTTACGTATTTTGTATTTTTAATGTTAATTTATATTTTTTTAATGTTTCGAATTCTGGACTTCCTTGATCGGTTCAAGCGTTACGCGTTTGCGTTAATCAAATAAATGTGGTGGTATGGAAAGAGAAATTCCCGTGTTTCCGTTATTATATTTAATAAATTTTAAGGAAGTTTATTAGGAAGTTACATTTAATTATGGAATATTTACTGTAATATGGCTGATAATAAATTCATATCTAAGGCTAACGAGCAAACTTTATTTTTGGTAGAATTTACACTAAACAAATGTAAAAAATAACGGTTCTAATTTTAATATTAAAATTAATTAATTAATTAATTTTTAGACCTTTAATGAACAGTAAAAATATTTTAGCACCACATTATTGTAATTCTTTCAATTTTTTACTCGAAACGAAAATAGGAATAGGCAGTGGCTCAGCCAGGAGGGTGACAACTGGGCATTTGCCTCCCCCCGCATCGCAGATAATCTTAACAAAAGCATAGAGTATGCGAGCGTCTAATAAGATGAATCGAAGATGTACAAGTTAGAATCAGTACCTTCATTTATTAGCTTCTATCATTACATGAAGGTTCTTGTAGATAAATCAATAAAGAAGTGCTCAGATAATAATGTTTTGAAGTATTTGATCCCAAAACTAAATTTCTGGCAAAATTATATACAAAAGAATGTCCCTCTGGTTTGGACGAAATTATAACATTCTACCAAAATGATTTGTGAGGTTGACTTGTTAATTATGTGGGGGAAGGAATTGAAATAATTCTAGCTAGGTGTGTGTGTGTGTGAATTGGCAGTTTGAATATAATTTTTGGACTTTTTTGCTCCTACCTCAGAACTTGGGTCAATCATTTAAATGCCAAACCTGCTTTCTTGAGAGAAAATGGAAGAAAAGCGATTTTTTTTGGAGAAAGTTTTATATGGGTCAAAGAATTATTAGTTGAATATAGAGGATAAGTATATTTTCGAAGGATGTGACAAATTTGTGCGGATTTTATGAGTTTTAATTTCACGCGTACAAGAATGGTGATGGGAAAAATTAATTTTTGAATAAATATTTCCTCCAGGTAACTTCCATGCTAGGTTTATCAAAAATTCAGATGGTATTGGGATATCTAATTTTCTTAGCGGTCAATTACCATTCCATAAGAAAATAAAACCACAAAAACAGTAATAAAAGTACTTGGAATCTTCTATAAATATAAATCCAACGCCTGATATATAGTTCATAGTGATAGTATCCAAGGTTCACATAATTTTTCTACTAATTCCACTATAATCTCCTAGTTTATCAGAACTACCTTTAAGAAATCACACAGAAAAAGATGTCTCCAGATTAGTTTTTAAAAGACAATTTTTTGTAAATAAATAATTTTAAACTTTTTCACTCTTATTGTATAACAGTGACGCTCAGACTTTACTAACTTGGGATCTAATTATTACTTTTCATTAGCGTGGCAATTGACCGTCCATCTCCACTGTTAAAACTTTTTCGAGCGGGGGAGGGAGGTTGAAATAGATTGCAGGAATGGCAGTGCTGGAGGATGGTGGTGGCTTTATTTATTCATTTTATCCATTTTATTTTACCTCTTTTCTTAACGTTATCTACCGGCGACAAATTTTAAAGAACAATGTAGGTTTTATGTACAATATAAATTATTTGATTAAATTCATTACATAGTATTAAGTAGACGTGGATGATTTTGCACAGCATGGCGTCAACAAGCTGTGCTAATTTTGGATTATGACTGCTTATAGCTAACCGTATAAAGCCATCCAAGTGATTATCTGTTAAATTGGACAGATGCTTTGATTTTTATTATTTCCATGCTAGAGAATGCTGACTCGCAAAGATAGGTGAAATCAAAAATGCAGTCATATACATAGCACTTTTCCTCAAATTTGGATATTTTTCTACCATAAGAAGATTCCAAAACAATTTTTCTGTTGCTCTTCATTTTCAGGTAATTTTGCAAGGTTAGAAATTCATTTTCAATATTATAATTGACCATATGGAATAATTAAGATATTTTCAATGCAATTCCTTTAAAATCTAAGTAGGCTTCAAATGAAAAACACATAAATGTTGCTATAGATTTTAGCATTGCAAAGTCTTTGAAACGCTTGTCAAACTTCGTTGTCAATATAATCAACTGTTCTGCAAATCGAGTCAAAATTTGTACGCTCATTTCTTTGGCTTGCTAGCTCTGATATCATGGCTTGGAAATGTTTCAGTTCGTTTTTCTGCAGTTGTGCGAAAAGTAATTTTAATTTAAAGGCAGTCACAGAACTTAGCATCTGAACGATAATTTTATCTGATCTTTGAAGTTCAAAATTGAGTTCGTTTAGCTTAACAGTGATGAAAGTCAAATCTAACAGCCACACTTCATATTCAACCCTGTCTTTGACCTCACAGGCAGTCTTTAATTAAATGTCCTTCGGTCTTGTGGAGTTAAACCTTGGAGCTACTTATTACGTGGCGATCGACCATCCATGTTCATTGCTAAAACTTCTTTCCTATGGGGCAAATAAGTTTCAGAGAACTACTCAAAACGAATTGTCGATCGACTGGTCGATCGTGATAGACATCTTGAGCAATATTCAAAAGGTTTTTTTTACTGACAATTAATGCCAATTAGTTCATTTGAGAAAATGTAGCAATTCAGAACGAATGTGAAGCTTCATAACATGTAGTTACTCAGGTAGAAGTCATTTTGAGCTTGGGTTTTTGTATAAAAGTTTATTGGTTGAAAGCAACGACAAAAACGCCCGTTGTAGAATTGGAGAAATTCTTTAACATCTCGAAAGTTAAACCCTACTCTCTGAGACCATCGCTGAATTGTCCTTTGCGTTCATCTGGCTAACTCCTTCCGTTTTTTCCAACTACGTGAAAAGAGAGAGCATTTCTTCTGCGGCTATTTCTCCAAGATATCTTAGCGATAAGCATCCCGGGTAACGACGGGAATTCATAAATACCCGAGTCGAGCGAACGTCGAGTTTGGTATGCGCTCGGCAGGACAGTGACGACATTCTCCCCGCATTATGCGGCCGTGGGTTTAAAAGCCTTCCGGCTTCATCTTTAAAAAGAGTCAAACAATGGACATCGCTACAAATAGACAAAGGAAATTACGCTATGCGGAATTATACAAAGGGTGCTTATTGTGTCGCTACTATGATTTTTTTATCCGTTCGCTGATTTTGCAATGCGAAAAAATAGAACCGTATATTAAAAAAACCATCTATTACACATTCGCGCAACATACTGTGCCTTTTATTTTCGTTCAGTTCCTTTGAGCTCTATCCGTTGAAAGAGAATTTGATCCTGCAGTAAAAATATGATTATCATATTTCACGTTTGTTCGAGAAATTAAAACAGAGAATTTGTCGTAAAATTGCATTAAGAAAGATAAAAGGCAATACACTAATGTATTTTAATGTTATTAATGGTTTGATTTCAGCTAATTGGTGCTTTATGACTACTTATCTCTTTACATGTATTTTATTTAATCACTATGTAAATTCATACTCACAATCGTCAACCTCCATAATTGTTTAGTAACTACGGAAATAGATCAATTAAGTGGAGAAAACAGATAATTATTTCCGGGATATAGTGAATATTTTGTTTTATCTCCGTGTTTTTCGCCTTTCTGCTCCCTCGTTGGCTTAAATTCAATTTATTAGAGTCAACTGATAGTTCCAGATCGAACATGAATATTTCACATCACTGTTACAATATTTAAGTTCCTTAAATTCAGCACCCGTCTATTACAACGTAATTCGTTTGTTTACATTTAGAGCTCCTCGTAGTACCGTAATCACCATTGCCGAGGAATTCGTCCTAAACGTAAAGACATAGTCCAGCGGATAAATCTAGCGCATGAGATAATATTAAGGAAGGAAATAACCCAACTTCGATGGCTACTGAAGAACTTTGTACCTTCAATAATGCATTTAAAAAAAGCTTTAACCAACACATTGGTAGTTGTAAAGCGGGTAGCCATGGAGAAACGTCCTCCGCTTGCATTTTTTCCACTTTCATTTACCCCTCAACACTTTTCCATCAAAACATTTCTTGCTCTTAGCTTGTATTCACCTAATCGTGTGACAATTTTCAAATGGAGAGGTCTCAATTCAGTATGAAAATCAAATGCAATTTATCCTTCAATTTTATATTTTATTTTTTTTGACACATTAAGGGCTTACTGTCTACTTCCACAGATTCCGAAATACTTTTGCGCGCTCAATGAAATATTATACCGAAAATTGAAGCGGCCAAAGCAGACTTTTCATAGGATTTACTTTAATCATTAAAATTGTTATATTTGTTTATATAGTTTTTAGCCATGCGTTTCGTTAGCATAAATACAAAAGAAGAAATATACCTAAGCAAACATCCAACTTTTTGGGGGTAACAATTATGATATATACGGACGTTTTCGGAACTTAAGGAAATCTATTCATTTCTTCGGCTGATTCACTTAGGTAATCGGATTCGGTGCACTCAAACCTCAGTGCAAATAAATTAATACCCAAACTGAGTGACACGATTTCGATGATAAATCACGGCAGATCGATTATAGGACACAGCGATGTTGAGGATATTTTTTTCTAGAACGAACAAAGATCATAATAAGAACGTGGAACCTGAAAGAGATAATTTTTGGGGATATTTTCGTGCACAGCGTCCCCATACCACCCACCAGATTAGTGGATTTCAGTATAACATGTAGATGTAAATTATAGCCGCGAGAACGAATAGCCAGGATCAAAAAGAGAAATACATGACAATTATTCTATCACTTAAATCCCGAAAGTCATGCAAACAAGCATTTAAAAAGTACTTGTCTCAGGTACCTCAAATAGCCACAATAAGGTTGTAAAAAACCAGATGCGCATCTCGGCTACAAAGCAGCCGTCTTCAGTGGTAATTCTCCTAAAATAGATTTTATAAGAATTAGAATATAGACAGCTGCTTTGTAGCCGAAATGCGCGTCTGGTTTTTTACAATCTCGTTGTGGATATTGGAGATACCTAAGACAAGTATTTTTTTAAACCTTGTTCTTGATTTTTTTTCAGCCATAAGGCGAGCTAGATAATTCCCTGTTTAACTCATAAGGAGATGCAGTTTAAGGTTATATGCTACTTATGTTTCTCCTTAGGCTCTGTTGGAACAGATTCTCACGCAAGTTACGTCATAGATTATAATATATTGTAAGCTGTAATACTAATTTCTCAAAACCTCGTGCGGGGATATTTTTATTATAATTAGTCTTCAATTTTACACGTTTTTTCAAAGTGGGCGGTAAAACAATGACTTTTTTCATATCTCGGGTCTGAAATAGTTTATTTTCGTCCAGTTTTAACTAATCCTCTTTCTCCATGTGCCAAGGATCAAAACTTTCCATAAGTCTGACTCCCATTTTAGTTCTTTCAGAAATTTCTTTCCGTGGAAAAGCTTACTATATGACAAAAGGAGTATCCTTAGTGGATCGACGGTGCCAATAGAATTCGAAAGCAGATAATAAATCGCGCGCTTTCAACCACTTCGGACCCCGCTCTTAATTTTTTGGCGTTTCTTAGTGAGTGGGAATGGCTATAGCATGTCGTCTTATAAGAACGATTTTCTTGATGTAGGTTGAGGTAACTTTTACTAAACACGAGGTGTTTTTACACACCCACGCAAACTGAATTTTATGCTTTCTGCTGTTAATCTTTGTGGTGTTTTAGAATATTATGGTTAACATAATTGTAAATGTATAGGCAGGAATTTTGGTACAAAATGGGCTAAAATTACCACCTTCCAAAGTAAAATACTCGAAACCTGAAAAAACGTATCAGTATCAATAAGCAATTTTGAAATGATGTATTCTGCGTTATATGCTCTGTCAGGTTAAAAACTACGTTTTTATTAGGATTTATATATGTAAAATTACACATTAAGCTAAATATGTCTATTTCATCAGATTTTTTTTATCAAAATAAAATTTTGAAATGAATGTTCAAAAATCATCTCGCAAACTATGCACTGTTGGAACAATCTATCAGGAAGTAAGCTGCTCGTGTGAAGGTCAAAAACGTATCACGCTAAAAAAGATTATTTTGATTCGCCCGCTAAATGTTTCATAAATATATGCAACTATTCATTAATTGCTTTTCATCCCTCGTTTTAAAACCTTAGTATGTACATGGTAAAATACCACATTTCATAAACACTGTGCCGTGTAAGCAAAAAATAAGGAATTAGGATCACAAGTGGCGTTTCTGGAGGAACAGAAAAATATCGAAGAAGTAAATAAAGACCACAGGTAGTGGCGCTTGCACCGAAGGGGAAAAGCGAAGCCATTGAGAAGAAATCATTACTGTGCGACTCGAATAATCAACAAGCGAAACAATGAAGTTAATAAGCGTACTATCGAATCCCTGAATATCCATTGCAGGTTGATCCATCAAACGATGGTGTAGAGATGCGTTTGGAGTTTTTATTACTCGTTACAAAAAGGTTGAGTTGCATGAAATGACAGCGGGCCAGTCGCCAAGTATGGTCAGAGATTGGCGACTGAAATAATTTAATGCGTGGAGACCGCGAAAGACCAAAGAGAAGACCCAAGGTCGCATGAAATGGGTGCTTCAGGAAATTTGTTGAGAAGCAATTCCGGAAATCAACAACGCGTGACTCGTACGGAGATAACTGCAGCATTTTAAAAAAATCTCGGACAGTTTAAAAATATTCGTAATGCACCAAGTTTTCAATCGTGCAACAAAAGCAAAAGCGGTATTTGAGTACAAGCGAGTACGCATAAAAGAGCGATTTACTTTTGAGATCCGAACCTTGTCCTTATACAATGACATACATGGATACCTTTATATGTTTCTCATTTTTCTCATGGCTCTCCGCTATCGATTACAAAAGTTTTCGTTCTCGACCATTAAGATGGACGACGTGCGTGCCAAAGAATCCCAAAGTGAATAATTTATGAAAAGACCTATCAACGATTCCGAATAGAGTCGCGGAAGCATTTTGGACCCAACTCGGTCAAAGAAGGTCACTGAGATGCGTATTACTATTGAGTTTGCGAAAAAAATCACGTGTTAGGTTGTGAGTTTATCGTCGCTGGCTCAAATTGTGTAATAAGCCCG
Organism: Tanypteryx hageni; assembly: GCA_028673005.1. NCBI lineage: Eukaryota > Metazoa > Arthropoda > Insecta > Odonata > Petaluridae > Tanypteryx > Tanypteryx hageni. Next base: position 36,901,129 of record CM054115.1, read on the forward strand.
CTCCAGGCCTCAGGTTAGCTCTACTCTCGTAAAAAAATATAATGCCTAGGAAAAGTGGATATGAAATTGACCGCTTCTATTTTATGTTGTATGCGCGCACGCAAACGCACATGCTTATATATGCAAATATATATGGATACACGATTATATTCTCTTTTCTTGTGCCATTTTTCCGTTTTTATATGTACTTAAGATACATTCTGTTCCTACTAATTCCTTATTCCCTAATCAGAATTGCATATAAGTAGGCTTACCATACGTCTCGGTTTGATCGGGATTGTCCCGGTTTCGAGGTCTTGTCACGGTCGGTTTGCTTTTCTGTCCCGGAAAATAAATATGAGCCGAAGTCAGGGGCATCTCTGAAAAAATTCTTTTTCTAAATAAATAAAGGGGTTCCTAGTGTCAAGCAGAGCTGCAAACCACCTATAAATTTTGGGGTGGTTCGGTTCGCGATTCTGCAAAATGACTGCGGTTCGGTTTAGCGGTTCTGTTTGGTTCGGTTTGCACCTCTGGTCTGATAATAAGAGTATTTATAACTAATAAAGATTTCATGTAATTCAATATACGAAGCGCGGACACTTACGATTTTAAAACATCCGAAAATAAAATATAAATTTATCCTCTTCAAATAACAATTTTCAGAAAGTATTCTAATCTCGCTATTAAATAATTCGTACAAAACGTTAGTAATTATACACATACTTAAGATATTTCTGCAAATTCCACTGGAAATGTTTGCTTACAATCCAAGACATCCGCCGAAGGATTTTGTCTATTGTTAATGAAAAGCAACAGTTTTCATTGAACGACAAAGCACAAACTAAACCAAAAAATCGCTGCAAAAGTGCACTGTATGAGAACTGAAACAGGAATGATGGAACCACCGAGACAAGCCGTCGAAGAGGAACAATTTGAATTTTTCCAAAGAAAACATTAGAAGGGTAATTAACGATTCTAAGTAGGATGGTAACATTTCCTTTCCCTTTATTATCCCTAATGTATATCGGTATAAGTTTTGTATTTGGAGAGGACTCCTAGCGCGCATTTCCATGCGCCCTAGGAGTCCTCTCCCTCTCTCTTTACACGGCGGGAAGGATATTGCGGCTCCTTTCTCGGTCATAGTAAAAGAACCCTATTGATAGCGTTGAAATAATTTCTTAATCCCGCGCAGTGGTTTCTCCTCATGCTTTCGCGGTTGTTGGCCTCATAAACCTCGCCATAAACCTAGCCTTTAAATAACAATAGCAGCAGGGAAGAAAGAGAAATGAATGACTGTCTCCTGAACCAACTTTTGATGCGTCATTGGTTTTCCCGTTTCCCCGTAGTTGATAGGTTTAGATTGAACCGAAAACCGAACCACTTTTGCAAAAAACGTTGGTCGGTTCGCGGTTCGGTAAAATGTCTGCGGTTCGGTTCGGTTTGCAGCTCTGGTGTTAAATAATTTCTTTTTTGTTAAAATATTAAATTTTATATTTAATATTAAAAACATTCCTGTTTTTTAAAGATAGTTCTTGATTACCCTCCCTCCTTTCCACCCCTCATCCCCCAATGCCCCGGCTAGGTTGTTTGAAAATATGGCAAGCCTAACTATTATAATATCGTATTTGGAAAATTGATAAAATTATTTAATAGCAATAGAAAATACTTTTAAGCTATGCAGACTTCGTTTATATTACATTTAAGTTCATCTATCATTTAAAAATAACAAAAGACACGTCCCGGTTTTTCATCTACTGAAATCGTTTTACCCCGGTTGTCTCCTGAGTATATGGTAAGCCTATAAATAAGGCGCAACAACATTTTCACATCCTTTGAATGAGAACGTCATAGCCGTTAACGAGTATGTTTTTTTCCCAACGGAGAAAATTCGCGCAATGTCGGTAAATCAGCTATCGTCTTTTTATAATCGTTTTCGCAATTAGGAAAAATGTTGAAACAATTTCACTTATAAGCCGTCCGCAATCCGCGCACAACTATCCATTCGGAAATCGATCATAAATTCTTTATCTAAGAACTAAAACTAATTTTTATTGTTTTTCATCATCGACAAATCTTTATTCACTGCAAATTAACAGAAATGATCATCCAATCAAAGCCTTTGGGTCCCGGAAAGCCTAAGGTGTTTCGTCTGCAAGTGCCGCTGTGCTAACATGATTCATAATATTGTACTGATTTTAACTCGCTGAAAATTGTTTCAGAACGTTCTTTTTAAACCATACGTACAAATTTAAAAATAAAATTTAAGATCTGCTCTTCATTTAAAATTCACATGCAAAGCTGCTTAAGCCTAACTCTCTTGACGAATCATAAAACTTTCCTGCACTTCCATATAGGCTACGGATGTAAAATTTGCCAAGAAGACCAACACCAAAGAGTATAGCCGACAAAATTTTTTTCAAAATTCTCAATTTTTGGAGAGGAGGTTTCCTCATCCCGCTCGTTTCGCCACAAGTAAAACAATGCATTCAATGTATGACATCATACAGACATTTTAAAATATTCAGAATTGAGATGCGAATTCAAGGCAAATTGATGTGCAAGTAAATGAACCAAAAATGGCTCAAATGTCGAAAGTATGGATTTTTTATATTTTTAACAATCGGAATTTTAATAATTAATACTATTTTGCAACTTTTACCGCATCTTCCGCAGGAAGGAGGCCGAACTTGAACATCTTATTCGTAGTCTGCGTGCTGGCGAAGTGATAGGTACAGAAAGTTAGCTAACGGCGGACATAGCCAGTCAGGAGATCTTTCCTCGTTTGTATAGCGTTTTTAGAAAAGATCGATGTAGCCGGTCGGGAAGTGGAGTCTTTATAGCAGTTAGCAATAAATACGAAAGTTACCCAATACAGATTAATGACGACGAAGTCGAAAGTGTTTGGTGTAGTGTGAAAGGGGGCGACTGTAAAACTGTAAATATATGCGCCTTTTATAGACCACCAAATGCGAGCGTGGAAACTATTTATTATCTAGAGAAACAAGTGGCGACGCTAAGTTCGATAATAAAGATAAAGCCATTATAATTGGGGGCGATTTCAATTTTCCGTCAATTGATTGGAGGCATAATTGCTTTTATCCCGGTGGTAGAGAGCGTGAATCTTGCGAGGCTTTGCTTGAAACTTTCGGCAAACACTCATTGTATCAGTTAGTGAGATTTCCCACGAGATTTAATAATATATTAGACTTATTGGCTACTAATCTTCCTGAGCGTATGAATAGGGTATCTGCTGCTGAGGAAATAAGCGATCACAAGGCAGTGTACGTGGAGTTGAGGCTAAAAGAAAGCTTTATGTATTCGCCAAAGCCGATTTCACTAGATTTAGGTCTTTTCTGCGAAATAAATATACTAATTTCTTCGAGGTAACAGATATTGCAGACGCGGAAGAATCCTGGTGCATGTTCAGAGATATGATGCGAGAGTGTACAGATAAATTTATTCCAAGCAAACTGAAGTGTGAAAATGCAAAACCTAGATGGTACAACTAGAAAGTTAGGAGCACTCTCCGACGGCAAAGAAAACTCCATTGTCGCGTAAATAACACATCCTCAACAGCTACGGTCGAACAAATTGCAACGTTAAGGCAGCAATACAAGGAGGCGCGCTCAATAACCAGATTGTCAATGCGTAATGCGTTTAACAATTACAAAAAGAAGGTTTTACAGGATAACTTGAAAGAAAAACCGAAAGCATTTTGGTCATATGTCAGAGAAGTACAAGGTAGAGGCCCCACTATTGCGTCAATGAGATCGGAAACGGGAAATGTAGTTCACGATAGTGCTGAGAAAGCAAACCTTTTAAATCAACACTTTCAGAGACTTCTAATGACGATGGATGTGAAACCACTATTCCTATGCATCAGGGCGACTTGATGGAAGATTTGATATTTTCCGAAAATGATATCGGGCTCCAACTTCATTCAGTTAAACCAAGTAAATCTCCTGGGCCGGAGGAAATACCCGCGCGAGTATTGAAAGAGTTAGCTTATGAAATCGCGCCGTATTTAAAAATTATATTCGAGAAATCCATTGCGGAAAGTGTAGTTCCTAAAGATCGGAAGATGGCACACGTTACGCCCATCCATACGGGCGGCGACAAAGAGAAACCCGAAAATTATAGGCCAATTTCTCTAACTTCATTATCGTGCAAGATACTTGAGCACATAATCTTTAGTTCTGTAATGCGCTATTTAGAAGGTCACTCATTGCTTAGCGGATGCCAGCACGGATTCCTGAGAGGTAGATCATGCGAAACGCAGCTCGGCTTCTTCGTGGATGATTTGTTGCGATACGGAGAGAAAATTACTCAGGTCGATGCCATATTAATTGACTTCAGAAAGGCTTTCGATAAAGTATCTCATAAGAAATTAATTGTAAAGTTAGGACAATATGGTATCAATCCGAAAGTTGTCAGTTGGGTGAGAGATTTCCTCTCGAATAGAGAACAGATAGTTGTAATCGATGGGAAATACTCGTCCCCCGTTAAAGTTGCGTCGGGTGTCCCTCAGGGAAGTGTATTGGGCCCTCTACTTTTCTTAATCTATGTGAATGATATCTGCCCGGTAGTTCGTAGTAAAATTAGACTTTTTGCTGATGATACCGTTCTATATAAAGAAATAAAAAACCAGGAGGACCATCAGTCTCTGCGTGAAGACTTAAGAGCCATTTCAACATGGTGCAAAGAATGTCAAATTGAAATTAATTACACCAAATGTGCCGCAGTTACGTTCTGGAAAAGTAAAAACATAGAAGTAGGTTTCGAGTATAAAATAGATGGAATAAATATTCAAGCAGCCGAGTATGTTAAATATTTAGGTGTAACCATTTGTCGAGATCTTTCATGGGGCATGTACATTCGTCGAGTTATAGGCGCGGCCAACAAGAAACTGGCTTTCATAGGTAGAATAGTACGGAACACTGCAGAAAAGGTACGCGAAACATGTTACTTATCACTGGTTAGACCACAAGTGGAATACGCCTCATGCATATGGGATCCGTACGAGAAGGGAGATATAATTCAATTAGAAAGAGTTCAGCACAGAGCAGCCAGATTCGTAAAACAAAAGTATCAACATAAGGAAAGCGTCACCTCATTATTGAGGGATTTGAACTGGGTACCACTGGAGGATCGTAGATTGAACTCAAGGTTGCGGCTTCTGGAGAAATATAGATCGGAATTTCTAAAAGACGAGGTTGTAGGAATAATTGAAGCACCAACATATATAGGTAGAAACAACCGTGATGATAAGATACGTGAGATCGATTGTAGGACGTAGCGTTATCTAGGCTCGTTCTTTTCGAGGACAATACGAGATCACAATAGAAAATTTCAATCTGTGATAGACAATCTTTAGGTAGGTTATGGTGCATTGCACCCCCTGCCACCCACCAATTAGGTGAATTGCAGGGTAACATGTAGATGTAGATCTTTCCTTACATCTCTAATGTATAGATGAAATTTAAGTTGACTTTGTTAAATAATTTGTTTATTGGAGTTGAGTAATTCATAGCATTGCAAAATTTAAACTTTTAAAGATACTTGTCAGTGCACGTCGTTCTGTCGGTTACGTACCTTGTAAATAAACGGGAGTATATAAAAACGCTAATAAGTCAAGAAAGTAGATTTCAATTTCAATAATAATCTCAGGATTCATTCAGTCCTACCACTATAAACTTTCGGTATGTTCGCCGTCCAAAAGAACATCGTGGTTTCCATTCCATTGGCGTTTATGTTCTCCATTTGATTACCACAGAGATGAGTGTGGCATATTTTTATTGACAATTTGAAATTACACGGTACGAATCTGGGTATTGAATTCAAGATAGTTCAAAAGAAATGAAATTGAATTTTTTACCGAGAAAATTCAAATACACGTCGAATTGGTTAAAAAATCTGCATTGAACACAACAATTTCATGTTTTCTGAAGTGGAAATTTTTCGTCATCGAGGCTGGATTTACGAAAACTATATTGGATTGACATATAGGACGGAAATTTTTATTAATTTATCTAAACAAACGGTAGTTTAGGGTGTTATGAATATGAAATTTTAAATACAAAAATAAATGATGTGTTTATATCAAAATCGTAAACAGATCTGGATATTTTCGACTTATAACATTAGAATTTTGTATTTTATTTTTATAATTACTAATCATGTTTTGACATGACACTAATAGTACAATATTTTACTTTCAAACAAATTCCTCAGCATACTAAATCCACGCAAATACTCATTTTATTAGTTAACCTTGCGGTTTCCAAACTTTAAGCACCTGCGATCCCCTCTTACGCCGGACGACCTTATAGTAATCCCCTTAACCCTATCTATTCACCAATAAATAAACAATGCAACATAAATTTCTCTATATGATAAATATTAATTTTACTTGCGCAGATATTATTGTTAATTCTAAATATGAATATAAATAATATGTAAATAAAAAATAATTAAAAACCTTCCGTCTTATCGACCCTTCGTTCGGGAACCACTGAGTTAACCCAAGATTTCAAACGAGCAAGCGAATAGTTTCTAGAAACGACACACCAGAAGATCTCTGGTACTCTGATACGTCACATCGTTGCTAAAAACAAGATGGAAAAGTATACCTACTCCATACATGGAATACACAGGGATTTTAAAGGCATTCTTTATGGGAAATACGTATGAAAGATTGGGCGATTCTCGAATTTTTATCTCTGAAATTATAAGTAATTACATGGCCTCGGAGACTTTCCATATTTGAGTAAAATTAATAACGCGTACAGTTTACGCTACAAGAAAAGATTAAATTAATTATAAGTAACAATTAAAAGTTAATCCTATTCAATACAATCTGAATAAAAAACGAGGACGTCAACATAGGATTTCAATTTGCATTTGGTGATAATGAGTTAACATGGTTCATTCCTTAATTTCTGTGCCTCAAAGTGAGCAAATCAAAACGATAACCTCAACGCAATTGCGTGAATAAACTCGCGCCGTTTTCTCTATGTAATCTACACTCGAGGCATTGGCAGTGAAACTGCTCTCAACCTTGGAGTGACGCGATTGATATGTTCCGCTGAGTCGGTATAACCTTCTCAACCCGCGAGTGCTTAGTCATTTTTTTCTTCGCTTTAAATCATTTCGACAATGAATAAGCGAATAGCTTTTTTGGAAGCGTAAAATTTGCCGATCTTAATTTTCAACGGTCGTCTTAGATTATTTTTTCGACGATATTCAATTTTTATCGTGACGCCATATTCGGAGGAGTCAAAGTCGTCGCAGAATTGAAAATATGATTAAACATCTTTTCTTAAACGAAAGTTCAAAATTATCAATAACAATGAAACCGTTTTAAAAATGCATAATTTTGGCGATCATTAATATAGTATTTTTTGGAAATTATTTAATGGTAAGATAAAATTAGGCATCCCGGTGAGCGTGTTTTACGTGATTTAAAGTAGCAAAATATTCACACGGAAACGCCCGTAATTTGTCATAAAATATTATTTTTTATCATTAACATATTTATCATCTTTCGGTAGAATCAACACGGTTACTTCACTGCATTTTATGACCTCTCGATCCAGTCGCAAGGTCACAGTTTTTTAAGGTCAACGGAAGGTGCAACGTGGCGTTCGATAAAAACCCCTTCACCTCGTAACATTAGCAGTCCAGCAAATCCTAATTTATAATTTAAAAAAAAGTTCATTTCTAGGCACGGAAAATTAATACCAATTACTTAATGCCGAGTTAAAAGTAGCTGGCAGATTTATTATGCCTATAAGAAAGTTACTTTTCCTCTTAAGCGTGAAGACCAAAGATTTTATTGATAATCTCATTACTTCTAAGACTTAAACAAGTTTTTTACAACAGTAAGAATGATTATGTATGGTTAGATTTAAATCTCATCATACTATGAAATACGCGTTCCCTCAAAATTCTCTATAGTCTATAATATTATCAAATAATCATTATGCTAATTTCGTAGAATGATTGGAACAAACTTCTGTACAAATGTTGCTGTACAATCAAGCATCATTACTGGATGAATAAGTTTTATTTAGAAAGATTTAACATAAAACCATGCGTTCCAAGCAATATCGACAATCGTTATTCGAACAAGATTGGAAGGTGTACTCCATGTCGGAGTACACAGTTTCCAAATGCGTTCTTTGGGATTTCACAACGTTCTCAATATTTTTCGCTCAGATGAGTATTTAACGAGATGCTAGAGATGTAAAATACATGAAAAATCCTTATGTAAAGTTGTCGTTATTATTGTCTGATTTTAACCAAAATTGGAATCTTTCGACCCATTTTAGCAAAAATCCCCAATACCAAATTTCATCAAAATACGTTTGGCGGTTTCCGAGTTTTAACATGCGGACGGACGGACGGAAACGACCTCCCTTATATGCGTTCACTTCGTGCAAGGAACGCACAATAATGCAGTGTTTAGCATACAATGCTAGGGTACGAAATTGTACGACTAACGTTTTAAAATGCCGATTTTGTTGACCGAATTATCAAATAATAGAAAAAGAAAATTCAGCTAGTTAAAGCTATCGAGTTAAATAAATCTATCGAGGTAAAGTCGAATTAAAAATAGCTGTCAATAAGATCACTGAAATCAGGCAAAGGGATCTTTTTATTCTCAGATTGCATCGCGTTCACGAATTCTGTTCCCTCTTCCTGTTTGCGAATATTACAACCCATTCATTTCGCAAGGAGCCCGTTTATGCAACGATCCAAAACGCGCCAGCATTTTTTCGCGCTGACGTGCGCTTCTTGCCATTAACGATCCCGACTGACTTGAACGTCAAGCACCTGTCACCTTAGCGTCGCGACACGTGCGGAACTCGACCAAGCTGGTGACATGGTCCCTTTTTCCGTCAAAACGGCAGCTAAGAAGAGATTTTTGTATTTAGACCATATCGCCCCATCCCCATTTCGTGAGCAGGCAAAAGGAAATGTGGGAAACCGCTCTTGATTGAGATGACCTTGAATCAAATCGGGCTACTCTCGGTCTCAAAAATAGGAAAAAACGGGTTACTTTTGCAATTCCATTCGATTGTTAAGCGTCTATAGAAATACCAAAACTTGCGGAAAATAAATTCTTTAAAATATTTATATTCACCCCATCTTTATTAAAGGGTCAAATTTTAAAAGATCCTAATTATATTTAACACATTATTTTCAAGGTCCGAATATTTTTGGAGTTTTTCTCATTAGCAACTATGTCGCCTAAGTGGTCTCATCGTATTTATTTCACCTTGGTTACAAAATTTACCTACATACACAAACCCACTCGATAAAGGAGCTGCTCAACTTGGCACCGATGGCTGCGAATACGGAAGTATAAACCTCCGAACGACAACTACGCATGGGTAATATATCTATGCCTACCCTTTCGCTATGAAATTAAATATCTACGCAATTTGTTTATGGCTAAATAAAACCATCATACCGCAAGTGGATGCGCAACCTTGGCGTCCATTCAAAATGGCAAAGTGACGAATAGACGTTGGACGCCTTTACACAGGGAGAGTGTTCCTTTTTCTTGAAAATGGTGGCGACAGAACTTTCCTAAACGCAAATTTCATCAATGGAGTTGGCTTTCTCGTCCACGTTTTCTTGTTAGCCAATAGCACCCGTTTTATGATTGGTCAATTGGAAAGAGTTCGAGCCACGTGACTCGGTTTCTTTCGCCGATCCGAGCGCAGAATATGTTATGACTGATATCTAAATGATTTTTCTTTGGCTTAAATTTCTATAATATGAGTTTAATAATAAGCTATAAGGATTGTAATTGCTCTATAAATGACTTTAAATGCTTGTGTATGCATGCGTATTTCACAGAACTAATGTTATCAGCATTCTCGTCAGCCCAAAATTTTTTCATAGACAGCGCGTGGGTCTTTACAAACCGTCGTACTAAATTCCGTTGCACAATGTAGAAAGACATCATAGGAAATATATATTGAAAAAGGAATTTATGGCTGTAAGAGTATCTTGAAATATGAATGATGTAAATTGCAATGAATGAAACTGTCCCCAGTAACTATCCTTTGCTGATGATTACGATTTTAATTGTCTGCGAGCGCATGTTTCGAGAAGATTTTATGGGAACTGCACAGAATTTTACAATTAAGATGAATATATCAGCATAAAATCTATTTAATCGAGGAAAAGACTCAATAAAACTCTGCCTTTCTATTCATTTAGACAAGCGGTTCTCAACCTTTTGGTGCTCGCGGCACACTTCGGATATTCACTTTTTTGCGGCACACTAGAATTACATTTGAATAAAGAACTAAAAGTTATCATAAAAATACATATATTTTTTATATTATGTCGTATATCTAATCGACCAAATTAAGCTATGATATCGTAAAACAGAGCAAATGATGAAGCTTTGTTAAAAAATCTATTTTAAAATCTTACGTAATGTGACACTTGAACTTAGCGTTTTCTTATGATTACACTGATATTAAGACGTATCCGTGTTAAGCAAATTCTCATTTCATCTACAACACAGTTTAGCCGTTCCCCTTTTTTGCATTTAATGATTGTCACACAAATAGGATGTACAAAACTGCCAAAGCTTTTATTCGCGATTTCTGAATATTCTTTTCTAACAGAAATCCAGAACATATCCAGAGACAATTAGGCGTACTTAATTTTCAGAGTGCGATCAGTTGAAAGAGGAGCTAACTCTCTTTCTTCGGAGAGAGTAAAAACACATAAGTCAGTTGTCACTGGTGTGAATGGGTCGTATTTCTCTGTAGTCAAGGATGGAAAGTAACGCTCGATATTGCGCTGTAGAGTTGCTAAATGCTCCACCATGAGAGCAACAATTTCTTTAGTATGGGTTTTTGGAATTAGAGGAAACATTTCAAGATTAACTTCTCTAGCTCCCTTTTTCCAAATAACTATTTTTCTCTGCAATGCCAATAGCTTATCCGTAGAAGTCAGGATGTTTTCATTCCGCCGTTGCATGTTGGTGTTCACACTATTCAGATGCCTACATATATCTGCCAAATATGCTAATTTGGCGCACCAAAGTTCACAGCTAACACAGTCAAAGAATCTAATATATCTTGACCTCTTGTGTGTTCTGGGAGTTCCTTGTAGCTCAAAAATTGACTATTTATTTCATTTTCATGAATGAAGAGAACAAATGCTAATAGTTGTGCTTTGCCGCTAATATCGGTTGACTCGTCAACTTGCAAAGCAAAGTCTGACATTTTAAGCTTATTAGAAACATTTTCCTCTATGTTAGACCACATATCTTCTAACCTTCTTCGAATTGTATCATTAGAAAGCGGAATTTTGGCAATTTCTTGTTCCGATTCATCACCGAGCATTGTCCTTACTACTGCACTGCACGCAGGCAAAATAAGTGGCTCAGGTATAGTGTAGTAGTGTAGGATAGTTCCTTTTTTGAGCTATGATTTCTGCTACATGATAAGAAGCAACTTGAAAATTATCAGACACTTTAACGTTTTTTTCGATATAACTCGCTAGTTTAGAATGCAGTTCCATCAACCTTTTGAAATAGTTCAAATCTTTTCTTTTAAGGTGTACATGTTTTGTGGAGAAATATCACTTCAATTTGCTGGGAATCCTGGCTTCGTTCGATAGTTACTCACCGCACACAACACACATTGGAACAAGGCAATCTTTATCTCCAGACCAAGAAAAGCCCAGACTAAATAACTGTCCATATACTTGCGAGAAACCTTAGAAATCTTACTGGGCTTGGTTCCGCTCATACTGTGTTTTTCCTTAATATCTCCTTCATATTTTTCGCCGTTATGCTTTCTTGTAATATATCTGACTATTTTTAGTGGCGCAACTTTTATAATTTTTAGCAATGATAATTGGACGAAACCAAAAATATCACAGTTTTCTACGAACGGTATTACACAAAACACTTAATAAAAATTATTTTATACGTAATTAACTCACGAAACATATTCACATACACCAAATTGTAGTATAAGACAGCCACGAATCTAGGCTAGTACTGATTTCATAAAGGAATGCTCCAGAGTCGCGGACAGCCAGGAAGGTCACCGCAGGCGGAGCATGCTACGTCATCGTAGAGAAGAGAGCAACGAGAACCAATCAGTTGTCTATGACTAATGCACAAGGGATTCGGTTACTATGACAATGCTGAAACGTTGTTGTCAGGCTTACTGTTTACGCACCTCCCAAAGCAATGATACACTTGGACTGGATTCAACTAGTCTAGTCGTTAGCAACATAAAGCGATTTCTTGATAGTAATTCATTGTTAGATAATTGTCAACACGGCTTCAGGAAAGGTAGGTCTTGCGATACTCAGCTCGGTCTTTTTGTGAATTGTATACTGAGAAGCGGAAAAAATAACAAGCAGGACGATGCCACCTTTTTTAGGAAAGCCTTTGATAAGGTACCTCACAGGAAGTTAATAACAAAATTAGAAACCTTAGGCGTTAATTCCAAAATTCCAAGCAGGGCGATGCCATCTTCTTAGATTTTAGGAAAGCCTTTGATAAGGTACCTCACTGGAAGTTTATTACGAAATTAGAAACCTTGGGCGTTAATTCCAAAATTGTTAGTTGGATCCGTGAATTTTTAAATCACAGGAGCAGAAGGTTGTTATAGATGGGATATCCTCGAACTTATTGTTAGTGGAGGTTGTATCTGGCATCACACAGGGTAGTGTAATTGGACCGTTATTACTTCTAATTTATATAAACGATATCAGCTCAGTAGTGAGAAGTAAAATTAGGCTTTTCGCGGGCGATACTGTCATTTATAGAGAAATGAGCAATCCGGAAGGCCATCAGTATCCCCAAAATTATCTAGAAGCTATTTCTGGGTGGTGTAAGGAATGACAGCTAGAGATAAACCAAAAGAAAAGCTGAGTCATCAATTTCTGAAGAACCAAGAGTATCTCGTTTGCTGTTAATTATTCGTTAGACGGAGTAGAGATTCCAGTTTCAGACTCGTTTAAATATATCGGAGTCACGATCCATCGTGATCTCTCGTGGGACTCCCACATTCGCCCCCGCTAACATAAAGCTGGCCTTTATAGGGAGAATAGTTTGAAATAGCTCCGAAAAAGTGAAAGAATTATGTTCTTTATCATTTGTTCGTGTAGATGTAGATGAACTAGTCTTAATACTGTGTGTTAGTTTCTTTGTTAAAACTGTGTATATAATCGGTGGAAGACGCTCAGATTTGCAATTTTCTCTTCAAAGTCTCGCGGCACACTTGGGAAATGTTCGCGGCACACCGGTTAAGAACCACTGATTTGGACAATAGGTGTTGCAGTTAAAGAAAGAGTAAATTAGACTTTTTGAGTATAAAGATTACCTGCTTTGTCACCCTTTGCCAGGAAGACATCTCTTTATCTTGGTCCTTAAGTCAACAAAATAGTACAGATTCAATCCTTTTCCGATATATTAGATGATATTATTCGATTGAAGTATCCGAAAGCAAGAAAAACATATGCAAACTTGCATTCTAACTGAAATTGCAGCTTGTAAATGTGTGCTTCCCATACTTTTGATCTCCGCGGACCACTACAGCAGCCCTCCAGGCCCTACGGACCATCTCATTCCTTACACAAACGTACTTAATGTAACTACGTTTAAGAAAAGGGGTTAATTGGATACGCATTATAGTATTAAAAAATTATTACTGTGAAATAATAAAATAAGCGCCATTTTAGGATAAACATTATAACAATAGAATAATTAATGCTAAAAAAATGAACGTTATTGAAATATTTCAACTATTACAGACAAATCGCGATGTGTATATAGCACGGTAGAAGCGACCCACACAGCTTTGCGTCTGTTTTACTCCTCAAGAACAATATCTAAAAGGTTGCAAACAACTTTTTCGACTACTCAGGCAATACTCATAGGTTACATAAAAGAACAATGCATATGAAGCAAAATTTACAAATTGTCAGCATTTCAAAATGCGTTGGCGTACTCTGTACGCCAGCGCGCCTAACATTAAATTTTCCCAAAAAAAATTCAACTAAATATGCGGTTAATTCTAAAAAAATTACATTTAGGAAACCTTCGCGGACCACCAACGTAACCTTTGCGGACCACAAATGGTCGGCGGACCATAGTTTGGGAAGCACTGTTGTAAACCAAGTGCACCGAAGCTAAACAGATTTTTAAAAAATCCATGTTCGAATAGTCCCTAATATTTTTTGTGCGCGACTGCGAGAGAGTGTGATTATATTATATCATATCATATTATATTATATGCTTCAGCATTCGTTCGATATAATCCTTTCTAAACACCTCCCTATATGCGGTTGGCATTGAAATTAATTTCGTATGAATTGTGTGATCGATGAATTTGTTTCATATATCTGGCACGATTTCTATCTTGTTTTGCATGACCAGCAAAGGAATCCATTAAAACAGATTTCAAACTCATCGCTACAATAGAGTGAGCAAGGCCTCGATCAAGGAACAAAACTTGCTTACAATATCTACTTTTCTATTTAAACTAAGAATCGTCCAGAATAAAGTTCGTCTTATCCAATAACTCCTCGTATTTCATCTGTTAAGCAGATGAGACCATATTATGAATAACATATAATGAATATCTCCGATCAAAATTTTACTTTAAACATTGATATAATTTAAAATAGACGAAATTAATCACTAGATAAAGAGGTTGGATTGTCAATTCTTTTTTAAAATCTATATTAAAATGATTTGAATATATGACTTTGAAGGCGAAGTTAGTTTAAAAGTTATTTCGATTCTCAAACAATACGGAATTTCACGAACTACAAAACGTAGCGAAATATTTACCCCTGAAAATCCGACCACCAGCAGTTCGAAGGCGAGGGGCCGATTAACCTGCATTCGTGGGCGCTGCTACAAACCAGCAAATTCTTTTACTCCATTCACTTTCAAAAACTTGATCCGCTCGTTAATATCTCCGTCAGAAATTAGCTAAAAACGAGAAATACTCCCGCACATTACGAGAATTACTCCCATCTGGCCTTCACTAAGAACAAGATAAACTCACCGGCATATCGTAAAAACATTCCAAATCCACGAACGATTTGCTTTAACATCTCTTGACAGCAAAACGGTAAAAGAAAATTCACGCACCAACCAAACTTAGCAAAGACGAAACACGAAAATCCTCAAATTTCCGTCCTTACTTTTAGGTAAGTCTTCGTGGTCCGCCTTGTAAGGGTTTCCGACACACTCACTCAATCACACACGTGCAACGCCGAGGGCTCAATTCCCCTCCCTTTCCTTACCTTATCGAGAGTCCCCTGCAGGGCGGCTACTCCACTTATCCTCGATGGTCCGAAAGTAACATATATCTCCCTCTCTTTTGGTTGTGCGTTGACCTCTTCTCCCTTTCTCACCCACCACACCCGTCCCGAAAAAAGTCTCCAACCGTCCGGGAGTGAAAGTTCTTATTGGCTCGATGAACCTGACTCGCGAGCAGAGCGGAGCGCAGTGCAATAGTCAAAGGGGCAACTCACGTCGCGTGTATTCGGTAACTCTCCCGCGACCGAGACGGAGGTTTCGACCAATGGAGAAGCTCCTCTCGAACCTAGCCTCCAATCCCTATCCGCCCTCCCCCGCTCCCTACCGCCCCTCCCCCGTCGCCCTTACGAGTGTCCCCCAGTGTCGCGCGGGGGGACCCGCGGCCGCTAGCGGGTTGGGGTAGGGAGGATGTGTGGCGCAGAGAGTGCATATGGTTTCCAAGGGTTAGGTATCGCGGTTGGGAGAAGGCGCAAAGAGGAGAGATGAATAGCCAAATGGACGTTCGAAGGGGTTTCCCCGGCTTTTCGTATGCCTTCCACGCCGCTGATGTCGTACTTCCGGTATGAGACCGATTTGGATCAACTGAAGAGAGATGCTGGAGCCCGATTAAGTTCACAATCAGAGTGGTGCTCATTTCTTGTCTGCGCGTGATGGAATGCGCTTTTTTAATGGATTCACCTTGCGGTGGGGCGTGTACATTATTTTCATCTGTTATTACTACATATTTTTACTGGGATTTTCAGTTTGTCTTTTTATTGTATTTTCCATTGTTTTACGTTTTATATTTTGTATTAGGATTTTCAATCGCGCAAAACCGAGTTTTTTTATTTATAGATTAAGTTTTAAAAAATACGCATAATTTCGCAAGAGACATCTTCAAAAGCTCAGACGCAGTAATGCGCACTCCTTCCAAGCAAGATAGGCACGTAGCATTTTGCGGATGACTATGAATACGTGCTGAGAAAGATCTGACGATAAATTAATGTTTATAGATTATTATGTTACATTGACTAAGGCTTTCAATTAAATTCAGTTGTTAATGGAATCCAAGCGCAATGCCGAGTGATGATTTCCACATTGAATTCTTGAGTGAGCTCTGACGCACATCCTGCGCCTCTTCTTTTGTTCTTGAGTGCGTTCGGGCCAGTGTTCCATGTCGCCCGCCGTTGGCCTGCTGCCTCCTGGGAGGAAGAGCCTGTTTTGAGACGCCCTCTATCGCAAAGGAAAAAGTCGATGTTCCATTCTCTCATTTTCCGTCATTGCGACACGAATTTGGCATTATTATTAGTGATTCACTTACGCAGTTTTTCCTCGCTACGGCGGCTAACAATGAGAAGCGCAAGATGCGAAATAATTTAGCTTACGTGCTAAAGTCGACACCTACTGTAATATATGCCCATGCACTTGTGCTTCATGCATGGTCAACCACTTTAACCAGTCATAATAGTTAAATATGTTTTCAAATATTTTCTTTGCTTTTTGAAACACCACATTTCAGGAAATCGCATGCAATAACTTTTCGGTTTGGTATCTCCTGCGTTCATTCGTTATAATAACATGTAAAGGTCAAGTTTACGCTGTTTAATTGACACCTCTCCATTCGCAGCATTTGCATTGTAAGCACACATAACGATACCTATAAGCAATAGCAATATCAATCCTTCTGGAGGTAAAAAAAGAGGCTCGTGTTAAATATCTGGGACCACATTAAAAAATGACCGCTGCATAGACCTCACGACCTAACGACCTAACTCGGATTAGGACTGCAGAACTCGAGGGTTTGACCCAAAACCAAGCTCACATACCTGCCCCCTCGCAGAAGGGGGTCTCTAGCCGTCCAAATCATTTTCAATAAAATTTAAACATTTTTATGTTGTTAAATTAGTGAGAACGTAGCTCAAGCATCGACTCCGGGTAAATTCACTGATTTAGAGCGTCTTTTAAGTGTAATTATATGATAAATAATAAGATATTTACGCTCACATCTGATCTTGACGCCCAGGAATACCAACCTTTTAATAATAAAAGGGAAAAAATCTCCAAATGCCGTAGTAAAATAATAACAATAAAAATTAAAAAAATTAAAAATTGAATGCATAAAAACCTCACCCATATAACCAGACACTCCCCTGCTGTTTAGGGGCTTTTTAAGGCCAGCATCAGGGACAGCAGGTCAGCCAACCAACGTTTACGGGAGACTCCACCGCGCCAGAGACCTACAAACACACTCAACATTCACAAAGATCGGGTGTGGTGGCCTTAAAAAGCCCCTAAACAACAGGGGAGTGTCTGGTTGTATGGGTGAGGTTTTTATGTATTCAATTTTTAATTTTTTTAATTTTTTAAAATTTTCCCCCTTCCCTAATCTTAGTGGAGTATCTCAATTATTATTTTATTACGGCATTTGGAGATTTTTTTATCTTTTATCATTGCATGTGTGCCGTGAAGCTCATTCCTAATTATAACCTTTTAGTAGCTCCGGACTCCTATTCGGAGTTAATGACGGTCCTGAGGTCTATGCAGCGGTCATTTTTTAATATAGTCCCAGCTATTTAACACGAGACAAAAAAACAATTTTTGATGCTTACTTGTACGTACGTGATTGATATAATCTTTTTCCTGTTTCTTTTCAAGTAATGAGTTATTGAACCCATTGGGCGTCGAAATTTTAAAGTGTCTTTGGTTCCTTCTTCCTCCCTCCTGATTTTGTCGCATGGCCGTTTTATTGCGCTCGGAAAATTTCCTGAATTCATCAAATCGTTGTGCGTCTCCAAAGACAGGCGAACTAGGAGTTGCATCATTTTACTACACCTTTTGTGTAACTAATCATTTGTTTACTCTTTCAGCAGCATTCCTTTGCAGAAACTGTTCCATTCTCTTCGAAAATTCAGTGATGCAAGCGCATGCCTTTAATTTGTAAATTTGCGAACGAGATGCCATTGCTGTTATAATTCTCTAACAACTACGCTAATTTGAGAGACTGTGTTTGTGTTGAATGGAAAATCCACTCTTGGACTATTATCGCCCTCACTTTACTTGGACTATTCTTTTATTTACAGAAGAAAGATAGGTATACAACACAACACAAATGACGCAGATGAGACTACTGAAAATTAATCCAATCACATATCTTTGCCGATAAAATAACTAATGGAAAAATAATTAAGTTAAAAAACAGATTAAAAGAGGCTGTAAAAGGGCCTCCCAGCTAATTTGAAAGTATCTAGCGTTGACGTCAAGAGCATTTGTGGACAAATTTATTTAAGTTTCGCATAAATTTCAAGAATTTCATTATGTATTTTCCTGAACGCGTTTATTACATCTTGAGAAGCATAAGGATATGGATGTTAAATTAGGTTAACCCTCGAGTATTTAACCTATGTATAACTTTTAGAGAAAATGTTATCAAGCTGTATTAAAATCGCTAAGGGTTTTATTAAACAATGCTCATGCTTTGGTATATGAAGACTTCCAGTTCCCCAGCATTGCCAGTTGCAACACGAATGGCCGGGGTTGCATCTAACTAAGAGTAAGTGACGACATTGGTTGATCAATCGGGTGCTAATTGAGTCCGCAATGTTTATTACTCATCCTCTTCCTTATCTAATGAATGACGAAGGCACACGTCAAGTCAAATGTTTTTACTGTAACTCGAAGTCATCATGTCCCTTAGAATAATTATAGTTCTATCTGTGAGTTTTTTATCGTCATTCTTAATAAATAAAGAATTATTTGGGAGTTTAGGAATGCAAAACGGATGTTACATGGAAGAGACGCATTCCTTTTCATGGTGAAGCCGATGAAAAATCTCATTTTTTTTATTCCATGATAACTTCGTTTTACAATAGGAATCGGAGATTTTTCCTGCGCGGAGAAGCACATTAGTAGCTGTGAATGCTTCCGAGGGTCGCGTTGAAAGCCACCAGAGATACGGCAGGCCAGATGAGCGGTTACAACAAAAGTTACCTAGAGATTCTGTGGTCTCATATTAGTAAAAATCAAGTCTAAATAATTAATAAGCGTTAAAACTTTCATAGAATAAGTTTTGAGACCATAATTTTACTGACACATATGAAATAGTTTATATTAAATTTTACCTAACGCTTTTTCATCATAGCTTCGCTGATCGCATAAATGGCTCTCGGGGGGCGTATACGGCTCACGGCCCGTACGTTCATTTAAACACTCTTTCATTTAGTTACCATTTATATTATTATAGTAAGTACCCATCAAAAATGATAGGACATGAATTAAAATGTTCTTGAGTTAAATCATAATATACTCTTTCGTGCGTATATTAGGATGGAAACAACAATAGAAGCTTTAGTTTTGACAAGAACATGGTTGCCAAGGCAACAAACTGTTAAAAGACTAATTATTTCCAAAATATTTTTTTTATGATACATTTGAGCGATTTCGAACAGATGGCAAAATTCGACAGTAGGAATAACAAATTTTATTCATTCTTCTTTAAAAGAGTTTTGGTCAGAAGATCAATGGTCAGTTTTTTCTAATTTTAATTTGCCAAAGAATGAAAGCCTGCTCTTCGGAAAATCGCCTTTTACGTGTTATCTCACGGGAAACAAAAGTTATATCCTGGAGTCGAACCCGGGTCTTTTTACGGAGTTTTTTTTTCGTTATTGACTTTAATGTGTGATTGAAGCCATCCCGCTAAATTTCAGTCTTCTATCTAGTCGAGATGTTTATTAAAACACATTGAAAGCGTTACGCAGAGTGAGAGAATAAGCGTTTTATATGGAGGTTTAAAACTTTTAATAACATGAAGAGTTACTATGTTATATCCGATTAAATTCTCATCTGGATAGTTTTTATTTTATATTTTATCAAATAATAAGGCGGTGATTATTTCAGTATGCAGAAGATTATTGAAAGAGCACACTTGGAGATTTTTATTCAGATCTCACGCATATTAATTAATTGTCCCATGAACCAAAACCTTCTATGGAATTGAACAGACCTCAGCTAGGAAAAACAAGTTAGGAATTTGTATAGTGTATCACAAATAGGCGCGTTTCGTGCGATGGAGTATTTAAAGCATAACGATATAAGTACTTTGAACGAGCGCACATCGTAAAACAGCGAAACACCAGGACCCGTTTATGTCTCTTCTCTCACTCCCCGCCCCTCTCTACTAAAAATTTCTTTTCCTCCTCCAATTTGGTGCATTAATAAACGTATTTACGTGATTTTTGTATTAATAATTAGTGATGAAAAACGATATATCAAAAATTATGTCAGGGAAATATTAAATTTTTACTTACCGGTTTATTTTCTAATAATTTGTAATTAATAAAAAAATCTAAAATTATTTTAAACAGACCTCACTTGAGTTAAGTATATAATTGTAATATTTACGTTTACGTTCTTTTCTTCGTCGTAGATTAATCAATTTCCTTCAGCATGCAAAATTCTTAATGCACACATAATGGTAATAACCGTATTTTCGTAGTTATAGCAGATCTTATTTATTCACTTACTGCGAAGATTGTTGACGTTGACAACAATTACGTATCCATGCATGAATGTTTCAAAGTTCAAAGCGAATTACGACTTTCTTGTTTCGTTTTCTTGATAACGGCTATTCCCACGATAAAATTGTAAAGAAACTACAGATTTTTGGCTCATGTTAAATAGCTGTGACCACATTAAAAAATGACGGCTGTATAGACCTCAAGACTGTCATGAACTCGGTTTATGAGTCCGAAACTCGAGGGATCGGCCCAAAATCAAGCTCGCATACCTGTCACCTCGCAGCAGGGAGTTCCTAGCCGGCCAAATCATTTGCAATAAAATTTGAACATTTTTATTGTGAAATTAGTGAGAAAGTAACTCAAGCTTCGAATTCGGGTAAATTCAATGATTAAGAGCGTTTTTAAGCATAATTCTACTGTTAATAATAAGATATTTACGCTCACATGTAATCTTGACGCCCATGAATACCAATCTTTTATGAGTTTATAGAATGGGATTTTATTGGAAACAGTTATGATTAATCATAGTTACAATTCTAGCCCATTCTGCTACTATATTTGGCCACCAAGAAGCGGACTCACAAACCCAAACCCAATCCAACCAACCCAACCAATCCAACCAAACCAACCAATCCAACCAACAAAACCAACACAACCCAACAAATACAACCCAATCAACCCAGACCAACCCAACCAATCCAGCCCAAAAAAACCAACCCAACCCAACCAACCCAGTCCAACCAACTCAGTACAACCAACCAACCCAACCCAACTTCCATATAATGCACATAATTTTTATGAGAAAATCAAACCGACACCGCGAATGACGAGGGTTTCCTGTATCAACATAAAAAACCTACGAAAATTATCCATCTATCTCCCTTTCAGTCCATCTATCTCCCATTCACTCCGTCTACCTCCCTCTCACACCGTCTGTGTCCCTCCACCTCCGTCTATTTCCTTCTCACTCCGTCTATCTCCTTTTCAATCCATCTCCCTCTCACTCCGTCAATCTCCGTCCATCTCTCTTTGGGAATCAAAACTACTGGGACTTTAAGTACCGGGAGTCAAAAGACTGGGAGTCAAAAGATCGGAGGCCAAAAGACCTGGGATGAAAAGACCGTGAGTGAAATGATCGGCCACGGTACTCTTATCGTCCTAGAGAAAAACGATCCTCGATATCATTCCGTTCTACAGTCGATCTCGCGAATCTTATCCTCACTGTCCTGCCTTCCGAGATACGTCGGGCTTCTGATAGGTCCCACTACCTCATTCGCTAGTCCCTCCGACATAAATTTTACCAGTAGTTTAAATCTAGCCTAAAGTTTACGTCCCTCTAAATAAGTCATTTCATATTTTCTATTAATGATGTTACGCTTTGTTTACTATCGTAATTCCTCTTTACAAATCTAGCTGCCCTGCGCTGATCCATTTCTATCTCGTTAGTGTGTTCCTTTTCGTAGAGCTCCCACACAGCTGAAGCGTATTTGACCTGCGGTCGAACCAAGGATAAATAACATAATTATTTCACTTTTTTGGAGCTATTTTGAACTATTCTCCCTATAAAGGCCAGCTTTTTGTTACCGGCACCTATCAATCGGCGAATGTGGGTGCCCCACGAGAGATCACGATGGATCGTGACTCCGAGATATTTAATCGAGTCTGAAACTGGATTCTCTACTCCGTCCAACGAATAATTAACATCCAACGAGATACTCTTGGTACTCAAGAAACTGATGACGCAGCTTTTCTTTTGGTTGATCTCTAACTGCCATTCCTTACACCATGCAGAAATAGCTACTAGATAATTTTAGAGATATTGATGGTCTTCCGGATTGCTTATTTCTCTATAAATGACGGTGTCGCCCGCGAAAAGCCTAATTTTACTTCTCACTACTGAGCTGATATCGTTTATATAAATTAGAAGTAATAACGGACCAATTACACTACCCTGTGTGATGCCAGATACAACCTCCACTAACAATAAGTTCGAAGATATCCCATCTATAACAACCTTCTCCTCCTGGGATTTAAAAATTCACGGATCCAACTAACAATTTTGGAATTAACGCCTAAGGTTTCTAATTTTGTTATTAACTTTCTGTGAGGTACCTTATCAAAGGCTTTCCTAAAATATAAGAAGATAACATCGTCCTGTTATTTTCTCCGTTTTTCGGTGTACAATTCACAAAAAGACCGGTTGAGTATCATAAGACGTACCTTTCCTGAAGCCGTGTTGATAATCATCTAATAATGAATTACAATCAAGAAATCGCATTATGTTGCTAACGAGTATATGCTCGAGAATCTTACACGATATAGAAGTTAAGGAAATCGGCCTGTAATGTTCTGGTTTCTCCTTTTCGCCGCCCTTACGAATTGCGGTAACCCTCGCTAACTTCCATTCGTGAGGGATCTCTCCGCGGGAAATTGATTTCTCGAATATTATCCGTAGAAAAGTTGCTATTTCTTCAGCTAACTAACTCTTTTAAAACACAAGCAGGAATTTCTTCGGGGCCAGTGGCTTTGTTATGTCTGATGGAACTTAATTGCTTTGCTATTCCCACCTCAGAAAATACTGTATCGTCCATCAGGTCGCTCCTTATAGCGGGTGCAAAATGTACGCATTGGCATATTTCTTATTTTCGCGTGGCTTATTCTCTGACGCCTAAGCTCACTCTTAACTTGATTATTGTACCAACGTGTCTCTTTATTGTCGAGCTTCAATTTAATTGGAATGTACTTATCGATGCCCTCTATCAATATATCCTTGAATAATATCCATGACCGCTCAGCACCTGATCACGGAAGCCAGATAGTATTTCTCGTAGGCGCGCCCTGAAGCTTGAAAAGTCTGCCTTAGTAAATATATAAAGCTTTCTTTGGGGCTTAGAGTGCCTCTCGACACTCTGCATACACTGCCAGATGATCACTTATTCCATCTTCAACGGTGACTTTGTTTATTCTTTCTGGGACGTTAGTTGCTAATACTAATGTGTTTCCCGATCGCGTTGGCTTTCTGACTAATTGAAGGAGCGAGTGCTCGCAGAATGTTTCGATTAATGCCTCACAGGATTCGCGTTCTTTACCTCTAGATTCGAAACATAGGTTTTCCCAATCAATTGAGTGTAAGTTAAAGTCACCAATGACTATAATGATTCCATCTTGATTAATCAGTCTAAGCTTTGATTGTTGCTTCTCGAGATTTAAAATACAATCTACACCAGCGTTAGGTGGCCTGTAAAACGAGCTTAAGAACAACTTTTTGGAGCCTTCTTTACCTATGCGGCACCAAACACTCTCGATATTCTCGTCACTTATCGGAATCTCACTGCTATCGTACTTATCGCTAACCGCGGGTGTGATGAGATAATAAATTATTACTGTGATTAAAGTACAGGGTAATCATTTTAAATGAGAACCCACAGAAAATTTAATGACTTCGTGTAAAAGAGTGTTAGGGACATGAAACTTCTCTGTAACAGTCTCTATTGTCTGCATGATGTTGTCATTTGTCGACAGCCCACGACACTACGAATGCGCATGCGCAGTGCAAGCATTAAAGAAACATGTCATTCAATGTAAAGAAGCAAGTGTTTATGGTGGAACGTTATCTCAAATTAGTGTCCTTTAAAACTACTCGGTGATTTCTGTAGACAATTTCGATGTTGTAAGGCACCAAATAAATCTATGATACATCTACAAGTTACCCTGCAATTCACCAAGTTGGTGGGTGGCAGGGGGTGCAATGCACCAAATCCTACCTAAATATTGTCTAACGCAATTCGAAATTTCCTATTGTGATCTCGTATTGTCCTCGGAAAGAACGAGCCTAGATAACGCTCCGTCCTACAATCGATCTCACGTATTTTATCGTCTCGATCATTTCTACCTATATACGTTGGTGCCTCAATTATTCCCACTACCTCCTCTTTTACACATTACGACCTATATTTCTCCATAAGTTTCAACCTTGAGTCCAATCTACGGTCCTCCAGTGATACCCAGTTCAAATCGCTCAATAAAGAGGTGACGCTTTCCTTATGTTCGTACTTTTGTTTTACAAATCTGGCTGCTCTGCGCTGTTCTCTTTCTAGTTGAATTATGTGTCCCTTCTCGTACGGATTCCATATGCTCGCTGCGTATTCCAGTTGCGGTCTTACCAGTGACAACTAGCATGTATCACGTACTTTCTCTGTAGTGTTCCGTACTATTCTACCTATGAATGCCAGTTTCTTGTTGGCCGCGCCTATAACTCGACGAATGCGCATGTCCCACGAAAGATCTCGACAAATGGTTACTCCTAAATATTTTACATACTCAGCTTGTCGAATGCTCATTTCATCTATTTTATATTCGAAATCTAAATCTTTGTTCTTACTTTTCCAAAACGTGACTGCGGCACATTTAGTATAATTAATTTCAATTTGCCACTCTTTGCACCACGCTGAAATGGCTCTTATGTCTTCACGCAGTGACTGATGATCCTCCTGGTTTTTTATTTCTTTATATGGAACGGTATCATCGGCGAAAAGCCTAATTTTACTACGAACAACCGAGCAGATATCATTCACATAGATAAAGAAGAGCAGAGGGCCCAATACACTTTCCTGAGGAACACCCGGAGCAACTTTAACGGGGGACGAGTATTTCCCATCGATGACAACTATCTGTTCCCTATTCAAGAGGAAGTCTCTCACCCAAACGGCAACTTTCGGATTGATATCACATTGTCCTAACCTCGCAATTAATTTCCTATGAGATACTTTATCGAACGCCTTCCTGAAATCAATGAATATGGCATCGACCTGATTATTTTTCTCTCCGCATCGCAACAAATCGTCCACAAACAGGCCGATCTGCGTTTCGCATGATCTACCCCTCCGGAATCCGTGTTGGCATCCGCTAAGCAATGAATGACTATCTAAATAGCGCATTACAGAGCTAAAGACTATGTGCTCAAGTATCTTGCACGATAATGAAGTTAAGGATATCGGTCTATGATTTTCGGGTTTCTCTTTGTTGCCACCCTTATGGATGGGCGTGACGTGTGATATAGAAGCTTGTGAAAATGTTCAGGGAGACTGGAAATATGAATGTTGTGAGTTGTGTTCTCTCATCGACTGTTCTGACTGATGATCGTTTAGCACAGGCTAGTGAGAGCCACCACGCTCGCCAGATGTGTCGCCGTTAGACATCTTTCTGTGGGATTTTATCATAGACAATGCCTACAACAGCAATCCACGCAATCTGGATGAATTGAAAACCCATATCCCACATCCTTTCCATCATCACATCCATCACTCTGCAGGCAGTTTCTTCGAACATGCTTCGTTGTGTTTAGTTATGTATACAACATGCTGGTGGTCATTTTCAACATTATTTGTGACAATGTAATGTCAGGCAATAAAGGTTGTTACTTCTAAATTTCATGTCTCTAGCACTCATTTACTCAAAGTTATTAACATTTTCATGGGTTATGATTTAAAATGATCACCCTATAATGCATATTTACCTTATAATGTTTAATTAAAATAAATCGGGCTTGTGGCAAAGTCGATAGGTCCGGTTTAGTACTGGTAGTTCGCCCACGAACATGTACTTAACATTAAAGCCTGAAATAACTTTTATTTGCATTTAGAATGTAAATTTCATATTTCTGTTTTCAAATTTCTATACTTATTAATAGATTTGAATGAAATTTGATATAGAGGATGAAACATTGAGCCATTCATGGATGCCAAATAACAAAGAACGCATTTTGAATACAGTTTGTGTGGTTTTCCTCTCCACTGTTGTCTTAAACGACGGTTGAACGTTAAAAGTCATCGTTTGAGGTGCGTTGCAGTCTCACAAGTATTTTTAGCTTAACTTTTATTCCCTCAAAACTTATCTTTTCATAATTTTGGAGCAGTTAATCCTTAAATAAAGTTTCCCTTTCGATCAAAGGGAAACATTTGGAAATGTTAGTAAATGTTCTCAGCCACGCTATAGTCGACGAAGTTCGTTAGGATGTATTTTTTATGTAGATTATACAATAACAGTATCTAGAAAACGATACCCGAAGGAAAAAAGTTCGCCGAGCCAAACATTGTTTGTTAATTCGAGACGTACGAGCGAACGCATGTAAATGCGTGGATCGTGGAATACTTTTCCGTAGTGCAACACAAAAAAACAAGGAAGGGAAACTACCGTGATAGCTAGCTGTTCTGTTTACGGTGGCTAAAAGTTGACTAGAATTTAACTAAGGCTACCGTTCAGCCTATTTAAGCGAAACCAAAATTCAGAGTAATGAATTAAAAACTGCAGTATTACTTAATTGCTTCAACTTTAACGTTGCAGTGGTGACATAAAATCAATTCCATTCACTAAAGTAGAAAAAACTACAAGAACATGAACATCCTTTTGTGCGAAGTATTATTCTGAATACAAATATCAATAAAATACATACACATTATATACTATATGCCACTAGATCTCTATTGACTCGAAAGAAAAACTCCAATTTTCTTGTTTAATAAAACAGTAACTATTTCATTTGTACCTCAGAAATTTGCATTTACAGAAATTTACGTACAAGTAAGGATCCGATATACGCCCCAAAAAGGATGATATTTGTTTAAAAATTTATCGAGTTTTCTAAATGCCTGTATCGGTGAAAAAGCACAGGAAAATGATTTGTGCACCTAATGCAGTAAGGTTTCCTGTGGTGAGGAACTCACGGTAACAGGAGGGTCCTTGCAAATCAATACGTGCAAGGCCTTCATGATGGATACCGTCTTGGCTCACTTAGAAACTCCACAAAACGGCCAAGCCTAGTGCAAATCAGTAATAATGGGACCTTGTTTTGAATAAAACGTGCACAAGATAAGGAGATGTTTTAAGTAAAGATGCAGATATAGGTGAAAACTTACCGTGAATTTCTAAAATTGTTTGTCTCACGATTTCATGTTGTGATCTCGTTCGGAAATACTCTTTTTCGAGTTGCCAGGCAGCTGAAATCTCCACAAAACATTGATAGTTTGAGAACCGTTTCTATGTGAATAATATCCATGATTTGCAGCGACGTTCTTTTTATAGTTTTACTCATTGCGCCATCTTTCCATTCAAACAGACGGCGTTTATTTACCTCCTAGATTACTCATCTGATGCGACAAATTCAGTTAACACGTATAGTCATCAGCTTAAACACGTGTTTTCTCATCCCTCGGCGGAAGAGGCATACGCAAATCACACGCCCTTAATCCGTAATCAATGGATATTTTTTGCTACTTAGTTTTCCTGGCGGTTATTTCCCGGGCGAGCTTATCTAACAGCGCATGCTGCTTCTTTTGAAGAGATTCGACCGAAGAAATTAATGTCACAGCAAAGTACTTGGTCTCTTCGGGGAAAATAGAGGGCTTTGACAATGGGCTCCTTTCTCGGCATTTCTTTACATGTGCAGTCATACATTTCGCAGAAGGATTTGTTAAGATTTGAACTTTTCCGTTTATAAGTGGTAGACATTTTTTCTGTCATTTTTTAAATTTAGAGGATTTCTCGGGAGAATAAAACGGACGGGTTTGTGTGTTAATATTAGCATAGTTTGCTCATCACCAGTTTAACATGGAGCTAGTTAATTGTAAGGACTGAATTGAGGTCTTAAACACTTAAAAGCTTAAGGACGGGAAAGAACCTTCTCAACTTCTTCTCGTAAATAGAATTATAACTCACTATCAGAGTGGATAAATAAATTTTACTTGTATGATTTTCTTACTTGCTTCCTTTAAAGGCTGTTCAGATGCCTATAATAAAATAAATATAATTTAGCTTCATGTCGATGAGAAATGTATGTTGAATAAAAATTATAACTGCGTTTTCTTTAGAATGTTACGCAAAAGACATTTTGGGTCGAAAAACGGAATATTTTGGAGAAAAAACCTCGCGTAGAAATAACATTAAAAAAAATAAAATTTATTGTATGTGAAAAAATACTGCCAAACGCTTAAGGATTGTATCTTTAGAAGATCAGTAAGAGAACAATATTGACATTAGCACTTTGAGGGGAATGAATTTTCCATGGAATTCAGACCGGCTTTAAAAATAACTAAATTTAGCTAAATAAAGAAATCAAGAGCCAATCGATATTTTTTGCTCGAGACTCATTGTTACCGTTCTCGGATCCTTGGCACGGAAAAGTGTTAGTAGGCTCGAAGATTAAAATGACAATCTGACGAGTTACCTTTGTAAAGCGTCACGGCTGGATCTTTCTCGGCTGGGTGTTTCACAACGAGACGACGTTCCTAACACAAAAGCAGAATCTCGCCTCTCTCTCTCTATATATCATTATATATCGACGACTCTTACAGAGGAGGAGATAACATATAGGGAGGATACTAATGTTTAGGCACTTCCAGATGTCCTGGAGATTCGAAATTTTTTATAGGTAGGATTTTGTACAAAACCGACTAGAAAAAACGAAAATCTTGGAAAAGTTCAACAATGCTGCCGCTAAAAATTCGTAATTGTTTATACAAATTTTCAAGGTTTTTGTATTTTCGCATGTGCTACGGAGTTGAAATTTTTTTTATAAGTAGAATTCTTAAAAAAACGAAATAGGGATTATACAAATTTTGATATTTTAATTTGTTTGGCAGTTAAAAATTCATAAAGTTTAAACAATTGGATAACTGTTTAGGTACTATGAGATGAGCTAGGAAGCTGAAATTTTCAAATTATTTACAAAGTAGTAAATTTGCACAAATAAACATTTCAATTTTACCATATATGAATTGCGGCGGCCGTTAAAAATTATTTAAATTTAAACAATTAGAAAGATATTATTTTACCTCTAGAAGTGCTACAACTTTAACATTTGGCTCAAATGTGTAGCATTAGTACCCCATAATGGAAAAAGTGTAAAATTTTTAAAATTGCAACATTTGGGGATTGTTTTAAATTATTATTTTTACATCTGGGAAAAACGAAAATCGCTGTGGAGGTGAAATCGTTAGAATTAAAAGAATATTTGTAATGATGAAATGTCTGTCTGAAAAATGAATGTTTCTTCAAGGTGAGATGAAATATATATATATATATATATATATATATATATGTAAGCACCAACTACTTGTGTGTGTGTGTATATATATATATATATATATATATATATATATATATATATATATATATATCATCATCATAGGTAGTCTGTCCGTAGACAGGTCCGTGATTATTCATGGTTAAACCTGGTTCTCCATATACTCCTATTTTCCGCTGTCCTCTTTATATCTTGATAACTCTCTTTCCCTTTCAGATCGTCTATCAGCTGAAACCTTTTCCTACCTCTTTCCCTTTTCCCATCTAGTTTTCCTTCTAACACGTCTTTAATCATACTCTCTCTCCTCAGGTAATGTCCAACCCAGTTAGCCTTCCTCTTTCTGATAGTCTGTATAATCATTCGCTTCTCTCCTATTCTTCGTAGCACTTCATCGTTTTTCATCCTATCTGTCCATTTTATCTTCAGCATTCTCCTCCAAGTCCACATTTCAAAGCTTTCCAAGTATTTGATGTCATTTTTCCTTAGCGTCCATGTTTCTGCCCCATACAATGCTATACTCCATACGTAGCATTGTATCAACTTCTTGCGGATATCTTCCCTTATATTCCCTGTAAGTAGTTGTTTCTTTCTCCTGAAAGCCGCTTTTGCTTTTCCTATTCTAGTTTTGATCTCATCCGTACATTTTGCCTCTCGTGTTATGATGCTTCCAAGGTATTTATATTCTGAAACTTGTTCTAATGGCTTTCCCCCAATAGTTATGTTCAGATTCTCTTCTTTACCCGATATTCGAATGACCTTGGATTTTTCTGTATTTATTTCCATACCATATTTTCTACCTGTTATCACTAGTCTATTTATCATTTTTTGTAGCTCCTCTTCCTTTCTTGCTAGAAGTACTTGATCATCTGCGTATTTTACTGTTCTTATAATCCTTCCTCCAATTTTGAAATCCCCTGTGCCTTCTAAAGCTTCTTGCATTAGACTTTCTCCATATATATTGAATAGGGTTGGCGACAGGCAGCATCCTTGTCTTACTCCTCTACCAATATTTATTCCGCAGGTGTCCACATTCTCAAACCTGACCTTTACAACTTGATTCTCATATAGATTCCTAATCAGTCTCCTGTCTTTCCAGTCTACACCTATATCCTTTAATATCTTCATCAACTTTACCCAATTTACTCTATCAAAGGCCTTCTGCCAGTCTACGAAACATGCGCAGATATCTTGACTGTATTCTATTGCCCTTTCTGATATGATTCTAACTACTCCTATAGCATCTCTAGTTCCTCGTCCTTTTCTGAAACCGAATTGATCTTCCCCTATCATTTCTTCTGCCTTTTTCTCCAGCCTTTTATTAAGAATCCTCGTGATGATCTTCGATGTGTGTGACAGAAGGCTTATAGTTCTGTAATCTTTACACTGCATTGCCTTTGGCTTCTTCTTTAGAGGGATCATTGTTACTTCTAGGAAATCCTGAGGCCACTCTCCCGTGTCGTAAATCTTATTAATTAATTTCGTGATCGCTTTTAGTCCTTCTGATCCTATGACTTTAAGTATCTCAGCCGGTATTCCATCGCTGCCCGTGGCTTTCCCCTTCTTAAGTTCCACTATCGCTTTTTCTACTTCGCTCTCCATAATACTTGGTCCTAAGTTATCTTCTTCAAAGTTTTCCTCATTTTCCAGTTCTATTTTTGCCGCTCCTGTCTGTTTGCTGTATAATTCCTTAATGTATTCTTCCCATACCTGTGCTACATCCTTTGTTTCTGAGACTATCTTCCCATCCGTATTCATAATTCCTTTACCACAAATTCCATTAGACTTCTTATCTTCTAATTCCAGTGCCCTAGCGTACATCATATCGTACCGTCCTAATTTCTCCATTTGTTCTATTTCATCACATTTTCCTTTTAGCCAATTTTCTCTAGCTTTATCTGTTACCCTTCTCAACTCATTGTTTATACGCCTATAGTTGGCTCTACCTTTTTCACTGTTAACGTTTTTCCATTTTCGTCTCTCATCCATTTTCTCCAGCATTTCCTTCGTGATCCATGGTTTTCTGATTTTCTTCTCTTGTTTTCCAATCTCTTTATCCAAGGTATCCTTGATACTGGTTTTAATTTCATCCCATTCTATATCGACGGTCTTCGGTTTGTTTTCCAACTTTCTTAGGTTATCTTCCAACTTCATGCTGACTACATCCTGCCTTTCTTTCAGTTTTTCTAGGTCCCAGGTCTGTCTTTCTCTTCTCGTTTTTCTTATTTGTTTGAGCTTTGTACTCACGTCAAGTATTAGAAGGCTGTGATCTGAATCAATGTCTGCTCCTTGCAATGCCTTGGCGTTCTTTATGCTGTTCCTAAATCTTTGTTTTACAAGGATGTAATCTATTTGGCATCTCATTCTATCTCCTGGGCTTTTCCATGTGTATAACCTTCGTTTATGGTTTTTGAACCATGTATTAGTCACTACAAGGTCATTATTGATGCAGAATTCTACGAGTTTCTCCCCTCCTCGATTTCTCTTCCCAAGTCCGTATTGCCCGACAACATTTTCTTCCTGTCCTTCTCCGACTATGCTGTTCCAATCTCCCATTATTATGCAGTTTACCTTTCCTCTTCCGTCTTCTTCGTAAATTTCATTAATTTGCTCATAGATCTCATCTATTTCTTCATCGTCATGAGCTGACGTTGGCATATATACCTGGATTATCAGCATGTCCACTGGGACTGCTTTTAGCTTTATTGCCATCAGTCTATCGTTCGTTGCTATTATCTTTGTCACGCTTTTCATCATATCTTTCCTAAGTACCAGAGCTACTCCCCTTTCCCCACTATTTCCTCCAGAATAAACTACCGTGAATTCTTCCGAGTCGAACTGTCCTTCTCCCTCCCATCTAGTTTCGCTTAGCCCTATAATGTCAACTCTATTTCTTCTCATTTCTTCTTTCAAGTTCTCTAGCTTTCCTGCCTTTCTCATAGTTCTTACGTTCCAAGTCCCTATTCGTAATTTACTTTCGACAAATGTTTTCCTCAAGGCAGTCCCCGCCCGGAGATCCGATTGGGGGACTATTTTACCTCCGGATTGTTTTACCTCGAGAGAACTCATATTGTCCAACCATATAATCTTTACTAGGGATTGTAATGTGGTAGTTTCCCTCTTGCTTTCCACATCGCAGTACTGTAGCCGTTCAAATCGTCCTGATCACGCCTACAGCTGTATTGGATATAGACCTAACCAACATCATTTGTTTTCGGCTCTATACCATACTGACAGTACTGCTGCCTACTGCCAGGCACTGATGATAGTTTTTTTTTTTTTTTTTTATAAATAAAACCTCCATTCGAGGGGTTTGAACCCCCGAACTTTGCAATAGAAAGCCGACACGCTAACCACTACACCACCAGTGCTTATATATATATATATATATATATATATATATATATATATATATATGCTACACTTTAATAATTACGTTAATTTATAATAAAAATTATCGAGGGTTCGGCTCCACTGGTATATAATAAGATGAACGCTTACCAACCCGAGGGGGGGGGGGGACACAGTGAACGTGAGGAGGAACCAAAAACACTTCGACTAACCTACCCAACCCGGTGGGGCCGAGTAAAATTTGCCTTCATGTTTAAATTTAGTTGTGCACATTTACCACGAAATTTACACATTTACCGGACAGCGCACATTTACCGTACTTCTAAACTGAAACAGATGTTCGCCAAGTTGTGGCCTGTGCTGTGACGCTTATCCACATTTACCAGCGTCTCTAGGTAAATTTGTACATTTCCCCAATCCAGTCGGTAAAAGTATGTTATACTTACATTTACCGAACTTGGTGGTAAATGTGTACATTAAATGTACACGCACATTTACCGTGACACACACACACAAATCCAGAAATTGGGCAGATCTAGATATGCCCAAATGGGAAGGCAAATCCCGAAGTAGAGTTAAATTTCGGGATTTGCCCAGGTATATCGTGAAACGCCCACGTGTTTGGGCAGATCCAGGTATGCCCGGGCAAATCTCAAAGCCTATAGTAGATTCGGGTATAGTACAGTTCGGCGCGACAACTTTTAAATTAAAACGCACAAAAAAGGTTAAACATAAAGGTACTCCCCGTGCCACTTAACCCAACGCGGGGGAGAAAAATGGAAGGAAATCGCAAATTGCCCGGGCAAATCCCGAAAAAATGCCTTTTCTAAAAATATTTCGGGATTTGCCCAAAATACCGGGACATATCTAGATTTGCCCGAGCAAATCTAAATGTGTCCATATTTCGGGATTTGCCCATAACATATATACTCAAATTAAAATAATTAATAATAGGAAAATAAATGCAATCCTGTATATTATGTATTATTTTATTTCGGTAGGGTGTTAGGAAAACTGCAGCGTGTTTTTAACTGGAAACATTCTCTATCGCACGAATATTTTGCCTCGTACGACATTCGAGTAATAAAAGGGCATATCTGCGCAGGAATGCATATTTTAACTTATTTAAAAATGTGGGATGAGATTGAATAATAGTGTCATATAATTCAATCACGGCTGCCAAATGACAGGAAATGGAATTTGAAATTTCGAGTCTTCAATCCTATTACAGAACTTCATTAAATTCGGTATTTCGAAATTTGAAAAAAAATGGAATGATTTACTGCCGGATTTGAATAACGTAACACTATCAGGTTTGCCACCTTGGCGAAAACAAAATGCAAATTTCCACCGAAGAATCTACACACAGAGAAACGCCCCTAATTTGTTTCGCGTTCCTGCGTGGGTTACCCATACTCTTTTTGCCATAAAAACGAAGATGGCTCGTATAAACCAATTGCGTCGGCACGGGTGCTGATAAAATAGCTCGTTCGCTTTATGGACGCGGAGAACTTTTAACAGCTTATTCAGAAAGCTGCATTGAAGAGCCTGCAGTAAAGGGGAAAACAGCGTAAAGGCGTAATAGATGTCATAAATGAGCTGCCTTGAATAGGAGATTAGCGTTTGGATGACGCGTTTTAAAAAAATTTCCATGGGATAGCGTGACGAGAGCAAAATGTATTTTGTGGGAGGTAAGGAATGCCGGGAATACGTCACAGCAGTAAAAATACAGGAAAAACATTTTTGTTCCGGATGTTCCGAACACTGCTGTAAGTTCTCCGCGAAATCCGTCGCAAAAAATAAGAAGGAAAGAGAAGACCGGTATCACGTACGCTGCGAGATGATATACAGGGTGTTTCAGGAGGAATCTGCAATACTGTAGGAGCGCTTTCTAAGGCCCAAAATAAGAAAAATTTTCATATAAACATGGTTCCGGAAATGCCTCGTTTGGCCGCTAGGGGCGCTCAAAGTTTTGTAAAAATCTAATAACTCTTTGGGCTAATCAACAAGACTGAAATTCTCTTTTCACAAGAAATTAAATACTTCTATATTTAAGGATAAATTAGTAATACAAAGTTACATTAATTGCTCAAAATGTCCACCAGCAACCTCGATAAACATTTCAGCACGACGAAGTAGAGATGTGGTTGCATCCTCCAACATCTGTTGGTTGTTTCGAATCTGACCTGCAGCATCAGTGATTCGTTGCAGAAGTGCATCTGGATTTCCGGATTTTCGCGCATCTTCATGCGCCCCCACAGAAAATATTCCAGCGGATTTAAATCCAGAGATCGTGCTGGCCAGGAGTGTGGGCCTCCGCAGCCTATCCAATGATTGGGATACACACAATTGAGATAGTCTGTCACACGATGATGAAAATGAGCTGGAGCTCCATCGTGCTGCAGATACATCTGGGCTCGTGATGATAATGGAACATCGTCTAAAAGGAGTGACAACTGATGTTCCAGAAACTGAACGTAAGTACTCCTAGTGAGACGACCATTGAAGACATGAGGTCCGATCATCTGGTTGCCAATGATGCCACACCAGACATTTAATGAAAAACGATGTTGGTTAGTCTCAACTGTTTCATGAGGCTTATCCTCAGCCCATACATGTGTGTTCCTGGTATTATTCACCCCATCACGAGTGAATGTTGCTTCGTCGGTGAACAAAATGTGTGAGCAAAGTTCACTGTTTGCAATTAGCCACTGACAAAAATTTAATCGCGCACCATAATCTCCTTCTTGAAGATGCTGAACAGGTTGAGGATGGTAAGGATAGAAACTCTCAGAACGTAACGTTCTCTATACTGTTACGTGGGGGATTGCTAGGCATGCAGATAACCTCCGAGTACTCATTGACGGGCTACGTTATAACGCAGGAATAACGACTTCTTGAGTAGCCTGCCTGCATTCTGATTTCATTACGAATGATCCAGTCTCTCGTAGCTGTCTGTGTGTATCTGTAAACACTTGTCGATTTGGAATCCTGCGGTTAGGGAACCGCCGTTGATATTCGTTGATATTGTCGTCCACAATAACTGTAAATAAAATGTATGTTCGCATATTTCTCCTTTGTGAACTGAAATGGCATTGTTTTCATTGCAAAAACACAAGAAATGTGCACACAAATGTTGGTAAATAACACAATGTTAAATGTAACGTTAAAACTGAGAGTAAATAACACTGATGTAAACATGGAAACGTTAATTAATAATGACAAGAACGACAACACATGTCTACCAGTGCTACCACACTCGTTCATGTTTACAAAACTTTGAGCGCCCCCAGCGACCAAACGAGACATTTTCGGACCCATGTATATATGAAATTTTTTTCTTATTTTGGGCCGTAGAAAACGCTCCCACAGCATTGCAGATTCCTCCTGCAACACCCTGTATAATTATCCAGCATCTACCAAATAAAATCGGATCACCCTCACTTCGAATTATCGAAATTCATTATGAGAGCACATGGATTCGGAATGCGTAAAATATCATTTTGAATCAACAAGGTTCGACTGCATTTTTAAGACGGTTAGTGATTACTTAAAACTCCTAGGCAACGGCTTGAATTATACGAAATTAATTCAAGTTTACGAAAAACAAATCGCACGACCTTTTCCGCCTCATTGCCGAAGCTTGATTTCAGCATAATATGCAAGAACTTGGTGGAAAAAATCACCTCGAATCTTTTCGGTAAACCGCCCAGGGTTTGCGATCCTTCTCTTTCTAACGGAAATCGAGAGATTTAAGGTCCGTTGCAATGGAATTTGGAAAACTAGACGAGATAGAGACGGTACAAAATACAGCTACAGCACACGAAACGAAAGAAATCCGGCGAGACAATACGGAAATTGTACATTTCTTCTTCACACTACGACCAATGCGAGTCTTGCGTCGTTGAAATTCCGTATGAACTGTCGTTTGGTTCAAGTTACGACTTTTGGGCGAATCCTAACTGCCCAAGAAAAATCATCCGCGCTGAAATGTGCGCCAAAGGTAGAAAACCCATATCAAATAAGAGGATCCAAACGGAACTTATGATGCCTACTTTCTACACAATTATTTTAAATTAACTGTGGTGCAGCAATTAATAAATAAAATACTACAAATACCTTCGAACGGAATATTAAATTGATCACGCGTATTTTCGCGCCAAAGATAACACTTGTACGTATTAGAATATACCGAATCTGAGTCCAACAATAGTTGTTACTATGGCAACACTCTCGTAATGAGTGATAAAAACGAAATTCTAAGAAATAGAATCGATAAGCAACATTCTTCGATAAAAATTAGAACCTTCATTCCTTTCCTCAGAGAATAGTACAAAACTCGCTCCGATATTACAATTCTAAGATATTTTAATGTGCAAGAGAAAATTACCCTGCACGATGGATTTCAGATTTCCCATGTAAATCGAATGGGAAGGATAGTTCCTGGAATCGAACACGGGACTCCAATCTTCGCAACAAAAACTATCCTCGGGAGCTCGGCCACAGTAGCAAGATATTTCCACCAAATGTCATGAAAATCGGTCCATTGGCTCAAAAGTTAAATAATGGGACAGACAGACAACGAAGAAACTATACTAAAAGCCTATTTCCATTCTGGAAAGTAGACTAAAAATCGGCATAAAACCAAATGAAACTTCAACGTCGAGATTGTACCAAGGGTCCCCTACTTCCCCTTTAAAAAAGTCACACGCCATTAAAAACCGGCACCATCACCTTTTTCTTTCTCCTGAAAGATCTCCTCCGTCTCTTTTCTATCTCTGCTTCACGTTCCGGAGACCATGCCCCCCCCCTTTTCCACCCTACCCTCTAATCCCCCTCTCTCCCTCCCGCTCTCTCTCTCTCAAGGGAGGAGTGGCAGCAAAACTTGTGCCAAAAGACTTTGAGACGCCGACGAAGTCCATTGACGTCACTGGGGCTGAGGCGAGACCGTGATGGAAAGGGAGGGGTCTGCGAGGGGGAGCAGGGAGATGGAAAGGGGGGGAGATGGGAGCATTAGGAGGAAAAGTGGGGGGGGGGGGGAGGAGGTTGAAGAACTCGTCGTCCCGGCAACCGAAATATGCGGACGCGCCTGGATTGCTTCCTTTCCTACGCCTCCTCGCAGGTTGACACCATCGCTGGTCGCTCATCCGCAGATACCGGTAGACCATCATCCCGGCGCACGCAGTCTTCGACCCCCGATTCATTCTACCCTCTCTCACTCGCGTCTCGATTTAATCTCTCACGCGCTTCGCATAATTCCTCCTCCGCTTCGTTCCGACGAACCGCAGGGGAGATGTCAGGTGCCAAAAGGGTTTCGCGAATAATCGCAGACTGGAAAAGCACCGAGTGAGGAGAGAGGCAAAAATGGCCGGTGCCTTAGGTCGTTTTTGTCTCGGCAACAAGCACAGGATCGGTAATTCACACCTTACTACACCTTATATGTACATATATACGCACGACCGCACGCATCGGTAGCATGCTGCGTGGATTTATCTCCTTGAGCAATAAGTAGAGGATTAATGCAGAAATAACTTTTGAGCATCATAATAAAACACGCAGCCTTATTATTATTATTAATTGGATATCGTCATAATAATACAAAATACTATTTTGCTTTAGGAAGCACAAAAGAAGATTTAAAAAAATGTTAATTTTAGTGTTTCTTTGCTGGTCCCCTGAGTCGGGTGGGCTCTTATGCAGCGCGTAAGCGCAGCTACGCTCCTGATTATGTATTTATCTATTTATTCATATACACACACGCCTTATCATCTAGATACTAGGTGCACAAACACGCACACACGCTTACTTGAAAGGGTTCTAAAACGCCGTTCAAGAGTTCCCTACTACTTGGTTTGAAAACTAAGGTTTTCATACAAGATTTTACGGTGACTGTAAACTTACAGATATTTTTGCTTGTCGGATCTTTAAATGCATAGTCACACGGCAAAAGGAAATGAGATGTGGAACTGCAACGAGAACATTTTTAAATCAGCGGTTCAAATTGTGTAAATGTGTCTAATGTTAGGTCGCTTCGATATAAACAAAATTGCTAAAGAATCCGCTTCGAAAAAATAATACTTTGCGTTAATTAAATTTATAGGAGCCGAAATGTCAAACGCATAACGAAAAGGCAACCTCAAGGACAGTATTCTCGTTCACAATCGCTTTTCAAGAGAGCGAAGTCGATCTTACAGTAAAATTCGACATTAATATATGAGAAATTGGCCATGCAATTTTCAATCTAACATTTTTACCGTCGTCCTCCTATCAACGTCCAATGCACTCGAGACAAACTTTTTTTCGCCAAAAAATAATTAACGAGCTCAAAGCAAAACACGAAGGTAGGAGAAGGTGCGAGAGTTGTAGGGACACATCGGCGCGATCCTACTGGATACGGGTAGCAGTCATGTTTAGCCCTCGCGGTGCTGAGAAAGAATTCCGCATCGGAGAAGAAATTTACGTATGTGATGCGGAGGAAAAGACAAAAAAAGTACGCACGTTATAGGCTAGGGTATGCATATATATACACACACATCTACATACATACACACAGGCCTGTATAAATTTGTACAACATCTAGGAGCCACTTCAAAAATTCAGACGCCAGAGTAGATTTCAATGCGATGCGCTTTAGATCCACGGTTTTTTTATTCTTTATACATTACATATACACCCTGAGTAAGACGTAAAAATATTACTTATTCTGTGAATCGATAAAATATAACAGTAAAATATGATCGCAACTTTTAGTCGCCAAAGGCGGCCGGGCACCAGGGTATTTCCAGCTATGTAAATACAGGATCTGTCAATAAAAAAGGAGATCCTATACTATATGCTATAATAAATATAAAGATAGAACGACTCTAATTAAATTTGTACAAGTTAAAATATTTTAAACAATCATTCTTAAGTGCAAATTTGAAATCTATAGCTGCACTCATTTAAGAATACAGTGAAAATAATAAACTGGAGAAACAATTTATGTTAACAAAGCGATTATATTTAATTAGAAATTAAGACAATGTTATCATCAGATTCATAAATCCGCATAAAAGGTAATTTATTACCTGTTTTTACCACATATTTCAACACGATGAATTTCAATTAGAATAGTTTTACAGCTATAGATTTTATAGCATACAATATACAGCCTCCTTTTTTATCGGCAGACCCTACATATATTTATCTATAGGGCAGAAATCGAGCACCAGTAACACACATTTGAAGATACTGCTCGGATACCAACCTTTACTTTCTCGATTAGATTTATTTCTTAAGACTTTCGACGCTGACGCGAGATTTATTTATTTTTTCGAGTTTGAACATCGGGAACAGACGACTTGGAAAGCGAATCGAGTAAAAAGAACCCATAGCGTATGCATAAGAAAGACGGGTAGGCCAACTCCGTGCGTAAACGTTTTCTCGGCAGCGTTATCGAAAAGAATCCGGGAACAAAAGGGGAGGAAGAAGCCTTAAAAAAAGGATGTGGAAAATCCATCCCCTTTGTTTACAAGTGCGACGTGCGCTGGCGTATCGAGGCAGTTTATTGGTACAAGCGGGAGAAGAAAGATTAGGCCATAAATATTACGAAGGCACTGACTCAGGGAGCGCACTATCGAACGAAAATGCTTTTATTAGGCCGATTCATACTATGCGTAACTTCTCCGTTTCGACACGTCATTTTTCATCAATGTTCACATTGTACATACGTTGAGGTTTCGACACGGACCGTCACCTT
The DNA here is from genome assembly GCA_028673005.1 of Tanypteryx hageni. NCBI lineage: Eukaryota > Metazoa > Arthropoda > Insecta > Odonata > Petaluridae > Tanypteryx > Tanypteryx hageni. The sequence goes on from CM054115.1 coordinate 36,942,087, forward strand.
TTCAGTCATAATATTAAATGAAATTAATATAGATGCTGTATACAAAGACGTTTCATTTGATTATCGCTAAGTACAATATTAAATTTCGATTTTAATCCAATTAAAGTTGCAATACAATCAAGTTCATTGAAACTGAAAAAGGACATTATGATTTAACTCGAGAACCGAAAGTACGATTATTTAACGTAAATAAGAGGCACGTAGCGCGGGGTAATGACTGGAAAATGTAAATGACAATGATGAGTGATTGATGTAATAATGAAATTAATTACCTACTTATTTTCATTATTAAATTCGGTAATTTATTTAACACTGCAATGCAATAAATCGACATACTTTTTGTTTTGTCTAGTAAAGTTGCTATTTGGATTTTACTTCCTGCTACTATCGATTAGTTTCGTAAATTAAATTGAATTTTTGAAATAAATCTCGGTAGTAACCTGGTTGCGGGTGTCCACACTATCAGAAACAGGACTCGGCGGACACGTTACATATGGTGTGAATCGGCCTTTTCCTACCTAATTCGGGATAAATCATGCGGAATGGGACGATTCAGCTCTGCCGTGTCATCGCAGGGACGATTCAGCGCAGGCCGCTTCATTACAAGTAGATAAATTATTATTCCATCTATTTACAGACACAGTTACATTTAAACGTGCTATCTTAAATTAGAAATAAATACTTTTATTGCTTTAGATGAAATTATTTGAATAATACTCTAACTCGCCCCCTCCCCGGGTTGGGTAAGATAGTTCAAGTGTTTTGGTTTCACCCACGCTCACTGTCCCGCTCCCCCGTTAAGTATTTTCCGAGTAAAATTAATTCAAACGAATAATTTTTAACTGTAGCAATGGGAAATATTGATTAACACATTATTCAAATAATTGTACATAAAACAATAAAAGAGCATTTATTTTGGAATTAAGATAGCACGGTACGTTACGTATAAATTCCGCCCTATAAATGTAACTGTATCTATAAACAAATAGAACAATAATCCATCTACTCATGATGAAGCGGCCTGCGCTGAAACGGCCTGCGCTGAATCGTCCCTGCGATGAAACGGCGGCGAGGAAACGTACCAGACCCGAATCATGCGTAGATGGTCGTTCACTTTCTCATACAAGAAGTATGGAGAGAGAGCCTTGAAAGTATTCCTCCTGTCAGCAGCCGTCCGTGCGCGGTTCTTCGGAATAAAAATAAACTTCAACGTAATCTAAAGAAAACTTGTGTTTATATAGGGTATCGACCGGAACAGAAGCCATGTTGAAATGAACAATATCCCGCCAAAACGGAGTGTAGTTTATTATAGTCGATTTTCACAAAATTTCCATTAGCTAAAAACTGACAGCTTGGATTTCGATTCAAATTCATCCAGTTATGGACCTTTACGTCATTAACACAATTAAAAAAACTCTTTAATTCTATAAAATAAGCATATACAGCAAAAATTCCCCGAACGCGGATTCGATTTTGCGCGGTACCCTACATGCGAAGAACTTTTCCGAACGAGATGGCCTTATTCGCCATTGAATGGTAAATTGTAAAAAATTCCAAAGTTGCAACTCGTAGTGATTGACTTCAATTTTCGTTCAGATACCGAGTTTTAGTGGCGTCGGTTCATTTTTATCCGCAAAAGAATATTATTGTAATAAGTTTGAGACGATGGCGAGTGTAGTTCAGCTATAGGCGCCGAACAAAGAAGTCGTTGAACACTCGTAACCTAATACATAAAAACCATATCAAAATAAAAAGTATAAAAATGAATCGATGCATTTATAAAAATAGTATTATGTACAGAAGAATCTCAATGCTTCTATACCGCTCACCAATGTATATTACTAGAATATATTTAAGCCACAGTCGTGCTAACCTTTAATTAATCGCGTGGGGTCAATATGACAAGTGAACCTTTGACTGCATTTGAATGACATTGAAGTTGATCAATAAGACTGATCCTCCGATGTAGCTGATCGACATTTTTGATAAGCTGTTTAAATGTATACATTATTTATCTCTTAAGATTTAAAAAATCAATTTAAATAATAAATGAGGATACGTGATATTGTAAATAGCAATAGATGCCATGATAATAATGCTATCATGATAATAATGCTATGTGGTACGTTCCATGTGATCGTCGGGAGTTTCTCCAAGATTTTCAAATCAGGATTATACATTATTGAGACGATTATTTTCAAGTTTTCTTTTTAGGGGGGACCGGCGTAATCTACTTAGGCGTAACAACGCTTTTGTTTTATGGATACTAGTGTAACATTACTGTATGAACAAGAAGCGTAGGGATATGAGAAAGTTTGCGCATCGCATGTTTTTTCTATTTTTAGCTAAAAAATCGTTTACGTATTGGGTTAGTCTGTTCGGCCAATATCTCTAAAATCCTGCAACTTGGAGAAACCAAATCTTCAGGGCAGACTGGCCTGAATAAGAGTAGGACATGGTATAGATTTGGTGAATCTAGGTCCAGCTGCTGGGGAGTAATCGAAAAAAAAAATCGCTAACACGTATTGCTTCTATAAATGTAGGCAACTGGGAATACAGCGCATCTGCAATTCTTTACTCCGATAGAAAGACAGCACTCAGTGTAATCGCCTTATGTAATTAGCTCTGACATTCTTCTCTCACTTGTTTTCATCAGACTGGTTCTGAATTAATCGTAAGTAGATGGTCTCGTTTCGATCTCATCATCAAAGCACTATATTTTGTGTTTTTCCTTTTACGAGTCTTTCATTTCTTTCTTCTTGTTTGTAATTGGCAATGGGTGAGATGGAAGTCTCAACTCGCCCCAATAAATACGTTTATCTATCTATCTATCTATGGATCGCAATTGTCACTTTTCTCGAGAAGAACAAGGAAACGCACGCTCGAAAAGGGAAACTGATGGATGATGGAAAACCCTCATTCCGCCTCGGATTAATTCACGATGCCGCGACGAAAAAATAAAACCTCTGACGCCGACACGTTAGATGCGCAGAATTAGCGCACAATAAGATTCTTCCAACCTTGGCGGCTCTCTCTCGCTCACATCCCCGACTAACATAAGAGTAGGCATTCGCGAGTTCCGGATAATGACAGCGCCGCTCGAAGCTAATTCGTTCTCCATCTTCGAATGAGAGTACAAACAACAGGAATGAAGCTTATTATAGCCGCGTTTGCGACACACGGCGCGGAAAGGGAAGAGGAACCGAGGAAAACCGGCAACACGGCAAAATACAATCGTGGAAGTCTAACTTGAGCTCTGGCAACCAATAAAAATTAAGAGTGAAGGAGTTCTTAAAAAAGGGGACTCAATCCAAACATCGAACGGCAACGTTGCCACGTTGCGCACAACCGCTGTCACTGCCTATGCCTTCGGCCCCTTCTTGAGCGTGATTCGGCAACGTCACCCCTTCCTCAGAATATCTCGGAGATCAAGTTGGTCTTCCTACTATACCCTACCCTGAAGGGGCTTTTGAGTACCAGTTCTTCAAATGGTTACGGCTTAGATCTTCTCATAAATTTTATATAAAACTGAAGATGTATTTGAGGTGACATCTTTAAAATAAGTTGTAAATATGTGTTAATTGAATTAAATGCGCAAATTTTCAGTCAAAAGTGATGTCACTACATAGAGGGCCTTTTTCAATCTCTCCATGTGTTTTTCAACCGGGGTAGCGTAGTGTCCTCGAGTTGCAGCTGACTGTCAGGACTCGCGAAAAACGTATTTGAAAAAATAAATAAATGTGGACAGGTCATCGGGGCAAAAATCTTTTCACCGATTAACGGGTAATGGTGTAGTACCTAAAAACGAACCCATCCAAACGCTGTGATACCGGTATTTATGAACACACCGCCCGATTTCAAGGCGGAGGTGCCGCGAAATTCTGTTTATTTCCGAAAGTGTGCCGCAGCTACAAAAATGTTGGCAACCACTTCTCTATATAAAACATACAGCAAGGAGAAGAAAGCGTAAAAATAAAACAATTTACAAACACATTAATATAGGAGAAAAAAGGTACCAATCGCGACTATTTGCGAGTGTGAATTAGAGTCCAATAAGTTATTGACGCGTCGATACGAAACAGTTGTTTCCTGGTTTCGGTAAACAACAAAAACAGTACGAAGTTTCGAAGTGTGCTGGGATTTGGTCTGCGTTTGCGATTTGTGAGAGGTACAAACTTTGCTTCAGAAATAACACACTTCTGAGAAGCCAACAATTTTTCTTAGTAGGCATCGGGAATCCGCTGTGCGATCTACTGGTGAGGTGGCATCTTAAATCTCGAATTTTTGCCACTCAAAAACAAAGCCTCGAATATGACGGGCACCGGGTTTTTCGATGTGAAAATGTCAGAAAAAAGTGCGAGCGGTACACGAATAAATACGGTACATGTAAAGTTATTATTAAGTCGAAAGAATGTTTAGAAAAAATTATAATCACTGTAAACCGGAATGCGATAGACAGTAAAATAGTAATTAATGGTTTAATTCGAAGATAACAAGCAAGCCTTAACCGCCAATAGAATTTTATAAATGAAAATGAAAAGTTAATATTATATGGATACCTTTTACACTAACACAAAATACAGAAAAAAAACAAGAATAAAAATTATGGACGCAGCATACGCACAAACACAACTGAACTCTGATAACTGCAACCTGTAGGGCAGTGGTTCTCGACCTTTTATTGTCTGTGTCACCACTTTGTTTCATATTTTCAAATCATCCTGAAGATAAATTGGGCTCCCCGTACCATATAAAGACAAAAATGCATTCATTTAAAGAAGTGCGAGTGCGTATTCTCATGGTTTAATGCATTTTCTAAGTAAAAATGTGATACACAGCGAATTTATCAAGTATTCTAGTCACGCCTTAATAACACTAGCGTCACCCCGGCTGAGAATCACTGCTGTAGGGAACCAAAAATCTACGGGAGAGATTCAGAATACAACATTTAATATTGCTTTTGAAATTCTTCAATTGGTTTTTAAGACAATTTCTATTTTTTTATTATCTACTGAAATATAGTCGAAATTTCTTGTTTCACGTTTAATTACATTCATCGATTTAAACAAATCATTATCCCTAACATTCGGTCGTAAAAACATACAGATCCTTTAAAATAATATTTCGCTTAAGTTTTGGAAAGGCTGCAATACCGATTCTAGTTACTATATATATATATATATATATATATATATATAACAACTTACGGAAAAGGAAAGGTAAAATGAATATATGGATGTCAACAAGGTGTGGGGATGAGGAAATCCAGTGAGCACTCACCAATCAGACGACTTCAGGTTGGCGAGGCCCCGGGGATGTCGAAGCGACACACGTAAAATAACACAAAAACACAGAAACATCACAAACGTAAAGCTTTCGGAACTACTCCTTCTTCAGCTACAGAGAGAGAACTGATGGCGGTGACACTGGGTGGAGGCATGGGGGTGGAAGGGTAGTACGGAAAGGTCGAGGATTGGAGGAAACGGAGGGGGTTGGGGATGGGTAGGGTGTTGGAAGAAGACAGAAAGGGTGTGAAAAGCTATCGAAGGTTGAGGCCTGGGGGAGTGAAGGAGTTTAGGAGATGGATATGCGATAGCTCCCACTGACGGAGTTGGGGAGCCGAAGCATTGTCGGGGAGAGCGCGAATGACTCTCACTGTGAAGCAGTTGTTGAACTTTAAATTATGTTTGTTCGCATGAACGGCCACCGGCAGCGGTCGTTTGAGAATGACGCTGTTGCGATGGCCATTCATGCGGATGTTGAGGGGATTGCTGGTGAGGCCAACATAAAAGGCGGGACATTGGGTGCATCTCGGGAGGTAAATGATATTGCGGGTGGTGCAGTTGGTGGTGGAAGTTATGGGGTAGGTGATGTTGGTTGTGGGACTGGAGAAGGAGTTGCAGGGGGGGTTTATTGGGCATGTTAGACATCGGGGTCTACCGCAGGGGTAAGATCCGGCAGGGTGTAAAGGCGTGGGTGCTGGGGGTTCTTTCTTCCATAGCATATTTGCCAGATTAGGGGGACGGCGGAAGGAGAGCATCGGTGGTCTGGGAAATGGGATCTGGTGAGGGGAGGATGAGAGGATAAGGTGGGCGGCTTTCAGGATGTTTTTCAGGATGTCGTGGATGCCGGGGAAATACAGGGTGGTTAGGGTGAGTTGGAGGGTGGAATCGGTGGTGGTGTGGGTATTGAGGTGGGAGTTAGGGGTGGCGGGTGCGACTGCCCGCCGGATTTGGTCTCGGATCAGATCCGGCGGGTATCCGCGCTGTAAGAAGGCATGTTCGAGGGTGGAGCAGTACTCGGACAGGGAATCTCTGTCCGAGCAAATTCTCCGCCCTCGTCGGGCTAGGGCATAGGGAATAGAGGTTTTGGTGTGGAGGGGATGGCAGCTGTTAAACTGGAGATATTGAAGGCGGTTGGAAGGCTTGAGGTGCACGCTGGTGTGGATTTTGTTTTCCCGGATGGAGAGATCGACATCCAGGAAGGTGATGTTGGAGGCAGAGGAGTGGTGGGTGAAGGAAAGCGTGGGGTGGGATGAGAGGCGTTGTAAAAAGGATTGTAGCGAGTCGGGTCCATGTGTCCAGAGAAGAAAAATATCGTCAATATACCTCAGCCATAGGAGTGGTCTGGGGGAAACGTCAAGAAAGCGTTCCTCCCATTCGCCTAAGAAGGCATTGGCATAGGAGGGCGCCATGCGAGTGCCCATCGCGGTACCTTTTATTTGTAGGTAGTGGCGCCCTCCGAAAGAGAAGTTGTTTTTTTGGAGCACCATTTCAGCCAGCTTCGTTAGGAAATGGGAGGATGGTCTTGTGTCAGGTGGTCTGGAGTCCAATAATTTTCTCAGGGCGGACAGTCCTTGGTTGTGAGGGATGTTGGTGTAGAGGGAGCAGACGTCTATAGTGGACATAATTGTGTTAGGTGGGAGAGGGGAAGGGAGTGATTTTAGGCGTAGTAGAAAGTGGTTTGTGTCTCTGATGAAGGATGGGATTTGACGGACGAGAGGTTGTAGGTGGGAGTCAACATAGGCAGAGATGCGTTCCGTGGGAGAATTAAAGCTGGCAACAATGGGGCGGCCGGGGATGTTGGGTTTGTGGATTTTTGGGAGTAGGTAGAAGGTTGGGGTCCGGGGTGTGTTGGGGATCATCAGGGAAATGGTGGAATCAGAGAGGCCTTCTTGTTTTCCCACGGAACGCAGGTATGCAGAAATTTCGGAGGAGTGGCGGTCAGTGGGGTTGGAGGGGAGAGGAAGGTAAGAAGTTTGGTCAGATAGTTGGCGGAGGGCTTCGTCGTTGTAATGCGAGCGGTCCATTACCACGGTGGTGGTACCTTTGTCTGCAGGGAGGATAATAATTTTGTCGTTGCGTTTCAACGTAGAAATTGCGTGTCTTTCTGGTTTCGTCAAATTGTCGTTGTGGTCAAGGAGGTCGGGAAAGTTGGGCTGGGCGACTGCGTGAATTATGTAATTATCATATTGCTCTTCTTCCAACACCCTACCCATCCCCAACCCCCTCCGTTTCCTCCAATCCTCGACCTTTCCGTACTACCCTTCCACCCCCATGCCTCCACCCAGTGTCACCGCCATCAGTTCTCTCTCTGTAGCTGAAGAAGGAGTAGTTCCGAAAGCTTTACGTTTGTGATGTTTCTGTGTTTTTGTGTTATTTTACGTGTGTCGCTTCGACATCCCCGGGGCCTCGCCAACCTGAAGTCGTCTGATTGGTGAGTGCTCACTGGGTTTCCTCATCCCAACACCTTGTTGACATCCATATATATATATATATATACACACACACACAAGTAGTTGGTGCTTACATTCTGCAAGCACTTCATCTGACCCTGATAAACATTAATATTTCAGAGAGATATAGCATTATTAGAAATATTTTTTGATTCAATATATTTCACCTCTGCACCCAATTTCTATCTTTCCTTATTGAAAAATATTTGATTAAAACAATGCCTTAAATTTGCAATTTTAAGAATATTATACTTTATCCAATGTAAAGTGCTAATTCCACAAATTTTTGTCAAATTTGAAGTTGTAGCACATCTAGAAGTGAAATAATATTTATTTAATAGTTTAAATTTGAAAAGTTTAATGCGGTCGCAATAACACTTTGTTGGAGCTTTTCAAATGTTTGTTAGTTTAAATGCACTGAGCTCTACTTAACTTTAAAATTTCAGCTTCCTAGCTTGCCCCAAAGTACCTAAACATTTATCTATTAGTTTAAATTTTAAGAATTTTTAACAGCCAAAGAAATTAAAATATCATAATTTTTATAATTTTTTATTTAGTTTTTTCACAAAATCTACCGGTAAAATTTTTTTAGCTTCGTAGCACATTCGATAATACATAAACCTCAAAAATATGTTTAAACAATTGCGAATTTTTAGCGGTCGAATTTTTTAACTTTTTAAAAATTTCCTTTTCTTATATGTATAATTTTCTACAAAATGCTTTTAAAAACTTGAACCTACAGCATATAGTTTTCAAGATAAAAATTATTAAACTTTAATGTTCAAATGGGGTTCAAACAACCCCTAAAATTTACAATTTTAAAATTTTTGACTTTTATAGCTGGTTATGAGAAAAATTTTATAATCTTGCAAAATTTCAGCTTCCTAAACTTATTAGATTGGTCTACACACTGGATTAAGTATTCCCATGCTAACTTATGGGAGATTTTCTGGGGTCTCTGGAGTCGAACCCAAGACACTGTAAGCAAAAGTGACACTAATTTCTAATAGATATTGCGGCCGTCTAGCAACACTGAAAATTTCATCTTTCTATCTTACCGGAAAGTGCCCATAATTAATTTACAAAAATGGCGCAGTGCTTTTCTTATGGGAAAAAACGCAAATTTCGGAATTTCTGGAGTCGAACTCATGTCACTGACGTAAGAAGTCTCATTTTATCTGTAGGTTTCTCCATCATATCTGCAAAAACTAATACTTTCAGCTCTCTAGTTCTTGTAGTTTGGGCTGGACATTAGTATCCTCCTGTTATATATATCCTCCTCCGTATATATAATGATACAAACACACACACTCTTTAAACGATTTCTCGGACATTTCCTCAGTTGTTATCTCGTAATTACCTATTATCACATGGACTTATGATCTCCATTGTTCTTCTTGCTCTCCTTTCGCCTTTGATCTTCCCTTCGCATGTAACTCTTAAGAATACATATATATCTCTTCTTAGCATACGCCCTATCCATCTACTTTTCTTACTTTTAATATAATTTGTCGTTGAAAAATTAACAATAGTTCACGAACCTTGAAATGAAAACGCTGCCAAATCTAGGAAACAAGAACAAGCAAATAACGGTGACAGGTCTCGGATATATTTTGCTTGAAAGGAAATTGACTGTTTTGATTCGGAAACGCATCTTATCGTTGAATGGAAGGGTTAAGTATACAGATAAAAACACTGGTTACAGAAGGTAAGTTTTATTTAAGTTAGTAACATCTTATGATTTTACAGTCAATTTAAGATGTCATATCGGCCATAGATCTTGCCACTACGCGTCCTCGACGGCGAATGGGTTCGCTTGAGTGGAATTCGGGCCCTCTCCCTTGTCCTTTCGCGGAGGGTGACCCTTGGACGCTTCTCAGGTACGAGAGCCGCGGGTGTTGATGGTCGACTGATTCATCGAACGTGATGGGCACACCAGAAATGAAAAAACAAAGATTCCTGGTAGGTCAAATATTATATTGGACGCGTGAAAATTTTGGTGCGTGGATCCTTAATCTAAGCAGAGAGTTTACGCGACATCGTCTCTCATTATTTATCTTCAACAAATGGCTATTTTGACAAACTTTCTCGAATTTCACGTGATTTGTGAATGAATAAGAAATTATCAGATCTATTACCACCATTAGAGGTTATTATTGACATAAAATTGTACCGTTTAATGGAATTTATTTCTCTGAATTGAGTGCGTAAACACAAAAGGCACAAACCTCTGTAATGGCCTCTCCGGCGGATTCGTGATGTAGAAAACCCAGGACGTTATAAGAATACTCAATAAATCCAATATTATATTATACATTGCGTACACCTTTTAACTCGCTGGCAGCTTGCAGTCAAGATTAATCTGTTGTCTTAGCAACGGGAGCCTTTTGTTGCCAAAGGCGCTCGGCAACAATGGAATTCAAATTTTCGGCTTTTCATACCTTAAGGCATTACTAGAGAACCGAATGCAATGTGTTTTGACACACAGCTTTTACATTATTATATATATATATATATATATATATATATATATATATATATATATATATATGACATATCCATTTAGCTTTTCCTTGTTTTATACAGTTTAACTTTGAACAACTAACCTTTTTATGAATCTTTACAATTTTCATATAAGCTCCTCGGAAAATATAACTTGTTTGGTTGTTTTATATACCCAAGTTAAGAAAAGTGCTTGCTTACTTTAGTACACACCGCTCTAGGCCATTTCTAATCACAACCTTTAAAATTGATATTTTTAGGAAATATCATGGTGGAATTCTGTCCTTAGAATGTCGGTAAGGATGTTTATCTCTTTCTCTAGAACCCTCTCGGATTTTAGAATGGGATTACATTCTACGGAATAGAGTATTTTTGGGCATCTAATTTAATACTCCACTGTTTCTCAACCTTTTTTATAATTCGATTTTATATTTAGATGTAAACTTATTTGTTATATATATATTCATAACCCCATAACCGGTCACCATCTTCATCATCTCCCTATCTGTCTTCTTCTCGGTCTCTCGATGTTTCTTGGGATCCATTCTATAACACTAGACATCCAATGTTGATCATTTCTTCTAGCAATATGAGGAGTTAATTTATATTTAACACACACACACACCCACACACACACACACACACACACACACACACACACACACACACACACATATATATATATATATATAGCTATATACACATACTACCTATGATATATATATATATACTAGAGAGACTGTGACGCTTCGCTGTCACATTAAGTTGATTTTGATTTTTTTAAATAATTAATTTGATCAGGCACATTTCTTTGACAAAAGATGTAAACTTCTTTCTTTGTAAATAGAACAGAAGATTCTATTTATTATTAACCTGTATTAGGATTAATGATAAGTATAATTTAATTTTTATTTAATTTATTTTTAAAATTTTCCAAGTGATGTGATAAATAAAAATAACTGACCTTGCTAAGTTCTTTTAAACTTCTTTCTTCGTAAATATTACAGAATAAACAGGCTCAACATAAAGAAATAAATCAACATAATTGTAAACAAACAAAATGAGGTAATATCGTCAAGGGGCTCTCTTTTAATCTTATACTGTTTAAAATGTTTTTCGCTAGACTTAAAGAAATTAATTTAATTTTTTAAACGATGCTACAATAACGAATAAGATGGTTCTTTAATTCAAAGGGGAAAGGTTCACTGATTCTTCAAAAATGTTCGAAATCCATGTAAACAAACAAAATGTCGGATTATCGTCAAGGGGCTCGCGAATATACACCCAATATTACCACTCGCATAAATGAGGTGGCCATGGTAACTGACAATTCTCATTGTTTAAAAGTCGCGTTTATTCGTATTTGAAACGGATTTTCCGGGAAATTGGGAACATAATTGAATTTTCACGGTAACCAAAATGAACTTATTCTTTTTCCAACACAACGTTTAGGTCTCGAATTCGTATCTTGATTTTAACTAATTTTAAAATGCGGTTTTATAATGCCCGAAACTGAGTCCAATACTTTTATTATGGAGTGCAGGGGTGTCGGAAAACCCCCCTTAAAAAAGAAAATATTTAACGTTTCCGGTTGAATTTAGTACCATTAAAGAACAGGGGATTTACGCACCTTTACATATTATAGATGACGAATATAGCCCAAACAGCGGTGGAGATATAAGCTTCCCAATAGACAATAACTAACCTACCAACGACGATTACGGTAATATAATATACGATACTAGTGGTACCAGCAAAAAATTTTGCGAAGTCAGTCATGTTTAAAAGGAATAACAGCCAATTTTTTCTTATAAAATTAGACAACTGATGTTTTAAATTTCATATTTGTTTTTATAATTTATGTGTGCAATTTTAATTGTCTTTCCCGTACGAAAAAGGTCACATTTCAGTATTGAAATAAAGAAATAAGATTTTTTTCTTTTGGTCAATTGTTAAAAATTCCCACAGCCCACACGCAGTTTACTGAATAATAATAATCTTTAATTGTTACTGTTTTCAATATATTAAGTTGGACATAACTAAAACTATAATTTCGATGCTTCATAAAGAGCGCGATGTGAATAACGATATTGTTTCGTCTATTTGAAGCCTTAATAGACGCTGATTGAATCGGTGGCAACAATGTGGAAAGAGTACGAAAAAGTCATAAAATTTCGAAAAGAAATGCGTGTTTCTGACAAATTCTTCCGTGTAACGTCTCAACATTGCAAGAATAAGATATGTTATAGTTTTAGCCGTCGAATAAGGCAAAAACGGAGAAATTTGGTCCATAATTACGTATTTTAATGAATGAAAGAAATAAACCTTGCACCTTGAAAAATCGAAACCCCTGTTTAAACATATGGGAAAAATCGTCTCCCGGAGTCGAATCCAAGACACTTCCGTAAACGAAAATAATTTTCTCGAGATTTCCTAGTTGGCAGAAACAAAATGGCGTTTACAGCATTTCTCTATGACAAACTGTTCAAGAGATAAAAGGGGGGACAGACGGAAGGACAAACAGTCAGACGGACGGATAGACATTGAGTGATTATATTAGTCATTCGTGAAAATTTTTTAAAGGCCTTCAATTTTGTAATAATTATGTTGAGGAAAAGTTCTATAATAATTATTTTTGAAACTTCGCCACCCTCCTAGACGACCTTTGCGTCGCACCAGCGGGATGTGTCCCACCGGTAGAAAAACACTAAAGAATAATAGAGCTCGTCTTACGGGTGAAAACAGATCCATGAATAAGCACTTACACATCAAAAATTGTAAAAACAGGTACTTTTCTTAGGTATCTTCAATAGTCATAACAAGATTACGAAAAACTAGATGGGCGTTTCGCCTACAATTCAGCCAAAGTAAGAAAAACGTAATAGATCCTTCACCGTAAAAAAAGGAAAGAGAAAACTCACGTACGCGCTGCGTCTTCGGAGGAATCGGCGGGACCTGATTCACACACACTTCAAGGAGGCACTCACACAGTAGACTCGAACCAAAACTAGACACCGATGTTTCGACAGCTACGCTGTCATCTTCAGTAGTAATTCAGCCGTCTTCAGTGGTAATTTACTGATTCTAATTTTTTAGCTCAGGCGACTTTTCTATTCTTTAAATTGAAGCTGCAGTTTTGATTAAAATCCTCCATGTAGGTTATTGTAAATATTTATCCATTGTTTGGATAATTGCTACACTAGGTTTCCGTAATAAGTGAGACCACGTTATAACGAGACTCCTCGAGAAATTTTCAAAAGCGCCATGGTATTAGCCATAATAATTCAGAACTACAGATAAACTGATGAAAACAGCCTTATTAACCGATAAACCATCGATATGGTGCAAGTAAAAGTGGTTCCGGTAAAATAAATGGAAAAAAATCAAATCGTTTAAAATTTTATTTTTTGAAGTTATGAGATATTTCCAATACTATGATGGAAATTCTGGTGATAGTAAATCACGCGTATTATGCAACAGAATACTGTAATTTGTGGAGCATTTATACTTTAACAATCTTCGACACACCGCAGAAAATCCAGAAAATAAATTCTGAAAGGATAACAGAAAACGACATAGCGGGCCGCGCTATAGAAGGTCTCTAGTGCACGTACGCACTTTCTTTAATGCCTATTACTATTTCGCTGGCGGACGTATAAAATCAATGATTGTGACTTTCCTTGTTCTTTCCATGTGTTTTCTTAAACGCTTGAGCCTTGAAATATTCTCACTTTGGTGCCATATGTTAAGTGAGGCCACCGCTAATTGTCGCCATGCGCTTCCTTTGAAAGTAAATGAAATTCATGAGTTTCCGCGCTAATAAATGGGCATATGAATGCAATACCAGTACGACAATTTACTTGAAGGACGTCCTTTTTAAAGATTCATTTTACCAGCTTTTTAGGTGCCCGACCCCATAGTATTTTATCCTGTCCATATGTTCCATGTCGCTGTTATTCGAGTGGCTGAACTTGACAAAATAAAACACTACTCACGAATTTATCACTAGTGAAGAATAAGCTCTTTTTTTATTTTCTCTCTGCGGTTTCATACGGTACGTTAGAACGAGACGCTATTGCGTGCAGAATCAATTGTTTTCTCAACAAAATCATCATAAAACGTTAAAATATCTTAAAAAGTTAAAATTAAGATATCTAAAAAATAAAAAGTGATAATAAAACACTTGGTTGCGGATAAGTGAGCAAGTTTGATCATCCTTAAAATAAAAGCCTATTCACTTGGACCACAGTTTGTATTTCGAGGAGTAGATTTCCATCAGAAGGTATTAATCTGCATTGTTGAGGTAAAAGTGTCCAAACAATTCACGCCGCAACATGTTTGCTTAATTTTCGAAAGACTTACGAAAAATCTGTTTTCACGATAATAAAAAGGCGTTCAAATGTTTACTATAGTAGGAAAAATACATTAGGTTCAGTAGAATACCAACAGAAAATTAAGTATACAATCATGTTTGCATGAAATTCAATTTCGCGTTATTTGTGTACTCACTCTTACTGCTGTTTTCGCTGTAACTTTAGTGATAACGATGAGATGAACTCAAACAAGATGAAAAAGTATACGCCATAAATGAAATACTCTGATATTTCAAAGGCGTTCTTTAATAGGGAAATACACATAAAATTCTAGCAAAAGATTGGGCGGTTTTTTAAATTTTTATCTCCAATACTAAAAGTCGTAATTAAACAATCTCGTAGAATTTTTTGTGGTAAATGATGACCGCTATCCGAATAATTTTTTAATAGATCATATAAGAGCATGGGAGAGAAAAATATAGTTATTAAATTGTTGTTTTCCGATAGAATCGTCGTAATGACCAATGTAAATAAAATATGCATGCGATTTTTTGCTTGCGATTTTCTCGAATTTTTACCTCCAAAAGTATGTCGTAGATAATGATGTGATCCCGCGGACTTTTTTGTGGTTTATGTTGTATTCTATCCAAAGAATGTTTTAATCTATAAATCTCAGATCATATAAGCCAATATAACCGTCTTAGCGAACGATATAAATAAAATATGAGATGTTCTGCGTGGGATTTGGCGAATGTGTGGCAAATTGATGCACAGTCTACTGTCTATTATTTTTTATTAGTTTATTAAAGCACAAATGCTAAATTTGTTTATATCAGGTTGTGTAAATCTTACATACAACGTCCTTTTCGCCATATAATACAGATTAGTATTTTTATAGATAGGGCTTTACACAAAAACAAGTCTACAGTGATACACAATAATGATTCGCGCTTTCTTACGCCCGGCTGCCATTGCTACTGTGAATTTTATGCCAAATTTCAGTGCTCTACTTGGACAAATGTACTGTCAATCATCATATGAAAATCGCATGTTTGAATTTTATTATTTATAATAATTTCAATAATTTTTGTATATCACTGTAATCTTTTATTTAAATTAAATATTACCTATATAAATTATATTTAGTATTATGTGGCGAAAAGGCTGTTCTTAAAAATTCTGTTGGACACCACTGCGCTATAGTAATACTATAATCCGAAACGGTAGTTCTTTCCAAGAAAATTCGAGAGTTTTATTGTGATGCGTAAAGAAATTGTGCATTTCAATATTGGCCTTGAAGGTCGAAATGTTCCTTTAAATAGCGGAACTGTCTTAAATAACGTCGTTGTGGCATTTTAAAATCACATTGCATTTATATTTAAGCACTTCCTTTCCGTGCTTTGAATCAACTGCAAGTAAATTCTTAAATTTGAATAAAACTGTGATTGAATGCCAACGGAACTATTACCTTTACAATTTGCGAGTTCCCTCAACGGGACGGTAATCTTAGGGCTGCTTTCGTAATACTTTTTAAAACGCTATTTTAATTTAAGCATTTCAACTAGACCAGAAATCCTCTCCTGGATCCCTGAATTTTAAGTTCCGCGTCCTGTTTAAAAAGAACTAAATACAATAGGGCGTTTGGGGGTGCCGGTGGTGTGGTGGTTAGGACGCTGGCTGCTACTAGCCTGCAGCTCGAAAAGGGCAGCGGGCTCGAATCCTGCGAAAGTAGGAGTTTCCAAGGTCGCCGGCTCCCTGTTTGTGTAGTTTGAGGAGACCGCGCAAAGTCAGCGTTCCGTCCTTCGCCAGGGACGTTAAGCCATTGGCCCCCTTGGTGCTCTTCGTTAAGAGTAGGCTAATGCCGGCACCGGGTTTCCCTCCTCACTTGTGTGTTCGGTGTGAAAGGTGCTATGGCTATAATAATCCAAGAGGTTTATTTGCCAAAAATGAACACACACACACACTAGGGCGTTTGTTTTTTCTTAAAGCTGTATTTATGGTGGCAATGAAATTCTAAATAAGTATCATCTTCAAAGCACTTTTCATTGGGTGGCAAACGTTTGTCTGCCATACGGCATCTGCTGTTAATTTTTAAAAATATGTAGTGGGATTGTGGTTTTGTAAATGGTCATCATAAGCATTTTGGAAAACATCGATGGCATCTGAGTTTCTAATCAAGGTCGACTTTTTCTTTCAACTCTTATTCTTTAAAAATGTTGAAAATCTTATTTTAAAGCTGTAAATCATCAAAGAAAAGTTATTCAATTCATGGTACATGATAACATCGACGCATTTTTGTGGGATAAAATTACTGCAGTCCAAAATCGGCTTCGCAAAGCTGATGAATACGTCATTACAACTCGTTATTCTTCGTGACGAGAAGTTATTTATTTTTATCTGCGAATATCATTAATTTCGACGTGTCATGTTATAAAAACACC
The DNA here is from genome assembly GCA_028673005.1 of Tanypteryx hageni. Classification (NCBI taxonomy): domain Eukaryota; kingdom Metazoa; phylum Arthropoda; class Insecta; order Odonata; family Petaluridae; genus Tanypteryx; species Tanypteryx hageni. The sequence goes on from CM054115.1 coordinate 36,959,078, forward strand.
TGAGATGACTTCGACTAATTATTCTTAATCTAATGGAACCGGAAAATGTTAAGTCTCGATTTGGTATAACAGACCTCTTGGAGCACCTGCTAGACGCCGAAATAACACAAAAGATTAAAGAGGGGCGAAAGGAGCTAAGCGAAGTTAGACGCGAGGAAAATGTTGGAATCTAAGACGTAAAGAGAAGAGAGGTCAGTCATTAATTGATCCGAGAATGGCCGAACAGGAGATGGACTCGAGTTCAAAAGATACCCATGCGTTAACCGTTTTCGCAGACGACTTTTACGGAAGAGGAAAAAGCTACGGTCCATTTCGAGAGGCCACATCTCCGTGAGACCCTCTCTGTACCCCCTCGTCGCTAGGAATCACAAGTATGGAAAGGTGTACTCCATCTCGGAGTACGTACACAGTTTCCAAATGCGTTCTTTGAGATCGACAAATTTGAGTAAAATTCCCCAATCATTCATCAAAATACGTCAAGCGGTTCCCGGGTTAAAACGGAAGTACTTTGTAAACTACATGTAGGTCTTCATGTAAAGTGGTCGTTATTATCGTCCGCTTTTAACCAAAATTGAAATCGGTCGGAAAATTTTAGTTAAACTCCGCAATACCAAATTTCATTTAAATATGTCCAGCGGTTCTCGAGTTGCAAAATTTTTCATTAATATTTTTTGAATGAACAAAAGAACATCGAAAGTCGTATAATTATGTAAATACGTTAATTTCCTTTTCTTGATATTTATCGTAAACTTTACGTTTTACGGGGAAAATTATTTGACAAAATTGCGTATTTAGTTATTTTGTTTAGCTTTTGTTCTCAATATTTTTCTCTCAGATGAGTATTTAACGAGATTATTGCGAAGTACGATGTAAAATACATGTAAGTCTTCATGTAATGTGGTCTTAATTATTGTCCGATTTTTAACCAAAACTGGTATTGATCGACAAAGTTTAGCAAAACTCCCAAATACCAAATTTCATCGAAGTACGTCTAGCGGTTCCCGAGTTTAAGCATGCGGACGGACGGATGTGACCTCCCCTATGTGCGTTCACTTCGTGCAAAGAACGCATTGAAATTATTAATTAATGCGCGGGTGTGTATATACACATAAATAAATACATACGTAGATATATATTTTACGAGCAAATTCAGAAATTGGGCAAATCTAGATATGCCCGGACAAATCTCGAAGTAGAGTTTAACTCGGGATTTGTCCGGGCATATCGCGAAAAGTCTTTAGGCAGATCTAGGTATTCCCGGGCAAATCTCCAAGTGTATAGTAGATTCAGGATTAGGGCAGTTCGGTGCGACTGTTTCGGCGCGAATCAATTTGGCGCGACCGTTTTGGTTCCGGACGTTTCGGCGACGGGACAGTTTTGCACCAGCAGGATTACGCTCGACACAGTACCAGCATAATTTGACGGGAATGGTGTGATAATACAAAGATAGTAAACTATTAAGTGAATTTGGCTAAGTTGAATAACTACTGAGACGATAATATTTCAATGAAATGGCAGTATTTAAAAAATAACTTTTAAATTTAAATGCAAGAAAAAGTTAAATATAATAGTACTCTCCCATCCACTTAACCCAACTCGGGGGAGGAAAATGGAACGAACCAAACCTCCAAACACATAACCTAACCCGGAGCGCCGAATTGACACGTCGTCGCATTGTACCAGCGCCGAAACGGTCGCGCCGAATTGTCCTGCGCCGAAATGTCATTCTGATAGATTCGGGGTTGGATTAGGTTGTGTTGGGTTGGATTGGTAACTCTTTCCCTGTATTGATTCTTATTTGGTAGATCGAGTTTTATCTTCAACTGACTTAATACGAACCAAAGATGGGGAGAACTGCCGCGTAATTAATTACAATTAACAAAATCGGTAATTATACGTATAGAAAAAGATGTTCGAGATACCGGGACAAAAACTGAAAACTGGAGCAAATTCGGGACGGACATAGGAGGTGAGCTCCGCCACATCTAGGTTTGCCTTAAACGATTTGGTCACATCGCGAATTACCCGGGCAAATCCCGGAAAAGTGAATTTTCTGAAAATATTTCGGTTTGCCCAAAATACCTGGGCATATCTAGATTTGCCCGTCATACATATATATGTATAATCGGGGTAAATTAATGTAAAAGGTGTTAACAAAGGTGAAGGTCAAATGGAAGAGGCGATGGGCGCGAGGAGGGAGGGAGCTCCTTCCGCGGCGGCTCGCAACTGAGAGAGAGAGTGAAATGTTTGCCGTGCAACACTTGGCGTGGAATATGAAGGGAGACTCTTGCAAGTACTCGAGCGACACAACGATGCTACGCGGAGGAAGTTAGAAAGGTTTGAAGGGGTTTGAAAGGAGTGGGAGGATGGGAGGGGGAGTCGCATTTTAATTGTCAATGACAGAAGAGGAAAAGAGTGGATGCATGTTGCTGATCATCGCGCTTGTGAACGGCGGAATGGCGCATTTACGACTGCTAAATCGTCGTTATGTTGGTATGCTTGGAATTCATCTTTGCGTTTGCTCCGCACGTATATGCCGAAACGTTGTTAACATATTATTATTTTCCTGCTAGCTTTTCCTCAACCTTGGCGACATCCCGGTATTTTTTTCCTTGCTTGGATCGTGCCGAAGTGTATGAGTAAGCGCGTGGAAAAATTACTATCGCTGTGACACCTTTTTGAACTGGTGTCATTTGTTAAAAAAAACCGGCGCAACTTGCAATGCACTAGCTTTCTCATATCTGCATGCATTTATTCCATAATGTTATGCTACTGATTACATTACTGTATGGTGGTGGTATCTTGGCGTGCGAAGTTTAATCAAAATTTTATGAAGGCATTTTAGGTGTTCTTTACAAAAAGTAAAAAAATACCGTCTTATGGTTAGGTCGTGTCCGTCCATCTGTCCGTCCGTCCGCATGTTTCATCTGCTAAACAACTGGACGGATGTTCATGAATTTTGGTATTTAGGACCTAAGGCCAAAGAAAATAAGAAAATGTTATAAATTGTTCAGTTGGCCTAATCGGGAGTGCCACTTTACTTATGACAAAAAATGAACTTCTCTTTATATCTCGTAAAATATCACTTATACAAAGAATTTTTCAGGCAAACTTTGTAGAACTATTCAAATAGCATATGTTATGTTCGTACATTTTTACTTTCTCCATATACATAGTATAGTTTTCATGAAAAAAATCGACTTCGAGATTTCAACGTAGGTAAATACACGTTTTGACGTCCCCTGAACACGTTTGAACCATTTTCTCGATGATGTCTGTGTGTGTTAGTGTGTGTGTATGTGATGGCTTTTTGTGGGTGCCCTAACTCAAAAATTATTAATCAGGTCAACGCAAAATTTTATATTTAACATTTTTATAATAGTCAGAAGAACTGATTAGTTTCTGGTAAAAATCGGTGAACCGGAAGTGGGTGTTTCCTCTTGTCACTTATCCGTTATTTTGAAATATTTGCTTTAATAATTGATAAATGTAAAAATGTACTGGAATAAAGGTTGTTGGAAATTTAATTTTCTACAACCTTTGTTTGAAATATTTTCCCATATGTCTAAGAGATATCTTATATTTTTAGCAGCCATCACCACGCCACCTACCGAAGACTATTGTTAACAATTGACGCTTAGTTACATCTTACAATTAGTAACGCTCCTTTTAATTTTTTTAATTGTTGGCGCTTTGTGGCTATATCCATTATCAGAAGGCTATGGTTTAAGTTTATTTCTGTTCTTTGTAAAGTCTAAAAATTTCTCGCAGTTTCTTAAAATATTTATTTTTATGTAACCTATTTGGAATTTTTAGAAATATTACAGATATGGAGAAAGTCATGTGGTGGCCACATCAGATTTTTTAATTGTTATCAACGAAAACAATCTTCGAGGTAACTGAAGTTAACAATATTTTCGGTAAATACCTAATTAGTTTAATTTTCTTTCGTACATACGCAAAATTTGGAAAATGAGTGGCCTTGCTAGAGGGGTGGTTAGCGTGTCTGGCTCCCAATGATAGGGTCGCGGGTTTGAATCCTGCCGAGGGCATGGTTGTATGTGTTCGTCTTTGTTAACGTTATTACGCTCATTGTAAAAGGCCGTTAACGGCTGTTTATGAGCTAATATAAAATAAAAAAATAATAATGGATAATCTACGACGAAGAAATTAACGCAAATACGTATATTTTATTTACGTATACACAGCGTTTGTAAGTGAAGAGAATTCTGCAATTTACGACGCAGGAATGAACGTGAACATAAGGATTATATTACTACTATTCGAGTTAGGTATGTTTTAAATAATTGTCGATTGTTTTATTAATTACAACCGATTAGGAAATAAATCAATGAATCAAAAATACGACATTTCATTGACATCACTATTGCCATAGCATTTTTCACTTCTTAGACATTATACTAAGCCATTAATGTTTATATTTTTTGGCATGGTTGCATAAATCGTAAAGAACGCCTCTGCCTCGCATGTATGTACGCATTATGTGTGCACCTTCCCTCTCTTGTTGAGTAAACCAACAAGAATATACTAGCCTCCGTTGTTGCGCGATATGGCTGGTTAAAATAATCTGTTGTGGCCACCACATGACTTTCTCCATACCTGTAATATTTCTAAAAATTCCAAATATATTGAATGATAATAAATATTTTAAGAAGCTACAAGATAAATCTAAAGGCTTTACAAAGAATATCAATAAACTAAAACCGTAGCCTTCTGACATTGGATATAGCCACGAAGCTCCAACAATTAAGAAAATAAAAAGGAGCGTTAATAAGACCTAAGTGTAAAGTGTTTACAATAGTCGCCGTTAGGTGGTGGCAGCTAAAAAAATCTTTTTTTAAAAATATCTCTTAAACAATGGAAAAATGTTTCGGACAAACATTGTAGAAAATTAAATTTCCTACTGCTTTTATCCTAATAGTTTTTTACATTTATCAAATATTAAAGCAAATAGTTTTAAAAAATCTGAAAATCTGATGCGGCCACCACATGACTTTCCCCATATCTGTAATATTTCTAATTATTCCGAATATGTTAAATGATAATAAATATTATGACCTGTAAGGTATTGATTAAAAATTTCTTTCGGATAGAGGACAACATTTACTACAAGATAGTCCGCGAGATCACATAATTAAGACTTGTAGTTTCGGAGATAAAAATTCGAGAAATTCTCAAGCAAAACATCGTGTATTTAGTTTACATCGATCTCTAAGAAGGTTCTCTCGGCAAACAACAATTAAAATCCATGTTTTATATCCCACCCCTTTATATGATCTGTAATATGTAGATTAAAATAATTATTCGGATAGAGAACAACATTCACTACAATAGAGTCCGCGAGACCATTTAATTACGACTTAATAGTTTCGGAAATAAAAATTCGAGAATCGCTCAATCTTACGATACCGTTTCATACGTGTTTCCCATAAAGAACGCCTTTGAAATCTCTGTGTATTCCATTTATGAAGTGTACTTTCCATCGTGTTCATCGTAACTTCGCGGGCCGTCGTAAGTTGCCGATCCCTGTTATAATTACGAGATTTCTCAATATTCTGCTAAAAACGCTTAGCGCACAGATTGCAGACAACAGCCAGACAGAATTCCAAAAAGCTGCTTCTTCGAACTCACATAAAACGTGTACATCCATCAAAACCTCTCTGTCAATTTCATTCAAGATTAGTACACTTTCTCTGCATACTTCTTATATGTGAAAGTAAATTACTTATTCGACATATTTCGGTTTTATGCAAAATTTGGCTATTAAAATTGCCTCCCTAGTCCTCTGCCCATATTTATCATCCATTGATAAAAAATTCGAACCTTCAGATGGCATTTTACACTGAGATTATTGCTCTCCTCCGCTGTTTGGATTGTCGACCTTGAAATCATCTCAACATCCGAGTGGATACAGAGTCTTTTTGCTCGTTTAATTTTTTCGGAGACATGCAGTCAGCCTCATGGTGGGTTCCCGGAGTGAAAAACCTTGTAGCAGAAAAGACTAGAACACTGTTCAAAATCACTCGAGCGGTGTAAGGTGTTTTCGAAATCCAGCTACTCCACGCCACCTTGAAAACTGAGGGACTTCATATTTCCAAATCGCTAAATAAAAAGTCTATTTTTGGCAATTTCGTCGAATTTTAGCGAAAATATGTCAGCAGACGCATTGTTTGCAAAACGTCACATTAATTAGCATTTATGCTATTATAAAAGTGCAACAACATTGAAGCTGAATTAATGCAGAAACAATCGATAAACCGTCAGTTTTTCTATCTCGAACCATCCTCTCTCTGACTAAACGGTCTTCTATTTAAGTTACTATAACTATCGCTCAAATGGAAACATTTTAACAATGATAATCGGAAAATTCTCATCTGATTTTTTAGTGCTTTTCGTAATTACTGAAAAGCACTCTTATCTTCGTAATTTCCGTCCGTCCTTCCGTACGCATATATCAGGGAAGTATTGGCTTATCCGATTTCGACCAAATTTGAGACATAGAATTCTCATAAAATGACCTTAGGATCGGATCGAATAAGCAGGGGCGCCACAATTGCAAAATAAAACCTTTCGGTAATTATGAATTTGGAAGGAATTGGACAAACCGATTCCAACGAAATTTCGTATGACGGAAGTGTGCAACATAGAAAAACTAAATGACGTTGGTTAGTACATATATAGAAAGCAGGGCTGCCATAATACAAGTAATTATAAAAAAATTACACGTATTTGTGTTAAACTGTCCGATACAATTTTAGCTAACTTAACATTTATAATGCACACTTATATACAAAACCATAATAGCATGTTTGGGCCGGATCAGCCAAACAGGGGTACCACAATTACAAATTAAACTCTTTCAGTACCTAATTAAGGATTTGGAAGGAATTGGTTGGACGGATTTCGACTAAATTTTGTATATAATATTTGGACAACATACCATAATGAAATCAATATGTTTAAAGAGGAGCTTAAGAGCTGGGCTACCACAATAAAAAGTAAAATAATATTTATTTTACACGTATTTCTGGAGAACTGACCCAATGGATTTTAATCAAATTTAATATATAAAAGAGAATGTTTGTATGTTTGTTCGCTAATAACTTGGACACTATAAGAGCTATCGAATTCAAGTGTCGCGGGCCATCCTATGGACCAAAGGAAGGTCTTGGTCTAGATTTGCAGACCGTGGGGTCTCTTATAACCCATGTGGTCAGCAAAATACTATTTCCATAATAATGCAGGGAAAATGGCGTGGAGAAACCCCAAAATGCCATGCAGCCCTTCACTGATGTGGATATAAATATACCTAAATATTAACTTACGATCACGAGCAATGGCTTATTTTACGCACAAAAGACTGAATATTTTAATTATGTTCATGTTTAGTTGTAATTACATGTTAAATTGCTCGAAATAACCCTTTAAGAACAAAATTTATTAACATTTTTCCAGGTGGCAACAAAGTTAAATTTCTTAATTGTTGTCCTCCTCAAAGGGAGATAGGCACGTAAATATTAATGCAAGGAACGTCCACGTTATTGCGAGCCGTGGAAGAAGAATAGCCAACGCCAAGATAAAGGATACAAATGGATTTATGCCTAAATATAGTCTATAAATACTTTTAAAGTGTGTCAAATGATTTTAAAGGAATATTAGAACATTGTTATCTTTCACCTTTAACATTGAAAGATTTATCGCAACATAAATCGATACATTTACTTACATTTGTCCGGTAACCAAGATGTTGTTTATTGTTTACGTTTTGGCTAATAGTATCGACATAATTCACATAATTTTACTACTGCTTTAAAGGCTTCGGTGCATCTATCCATGTGAATATTAAGTAAGACGTTAATGCGTAATTAAAATAATGGTAAAACTTTACAACACAATAGATAAAATATTAAATGTTAATGTAATCATCGCTTGCGTAATTGAGGAATGGGGAACGTTAGGCAAAGTTTGGATCTTAAGGCAATTATGCTTATCTAACAATAATAAAAGGCTACTTCTGTCCCTTTGTCCTTTTGTCCCTTTGTGGGCCCATTTGTCACGCTATAAATTGCGAATAACTCAATAATGAAACGAGATAAATTTTTGATATTTGGAAGGAATGATCAATTCACATATTTCAAGTTGATGACGAAAAGAAATCTCAAAAAAAGTTCTAGGTTCGACTCCAAGGTAGTCATTTACATTTTTCAGATGATAACAGGTAAAAATCGACTTTTATTCGTTTATTCTTTTTGAGATCTAAATTAGAAAGAATTAACCTTCCAATCTAGCCCATTAAAAGAAAAAAACTGGAAGCAGTTAGAACAGGGGTGGGCAAATTGTGGCCCGCAAGGGCATTTTATGTGGCCCGCGATGCCATTATGAAAGCAAAACGTAATATAAAATAGAGATAATTTCATATTTGTAGCTTAAAATTAATGCCGGAAAACCTTTTCCAGTGATGTTATGGGGATAACATATTATTTATTATTGATTTTCCCTAACAGGATCCCTGGAATTTCCTCACATTACTTACGATGTGAACACTAACGTGGCCCGCCGAAGCATTTTCATCTGTTTATGCGGTCCGTCTAAGATGCTGCAACTGTTGATGCGGCCCGCCACGTAAAAAGTTTGCTCACCCTTGAGTTAGAGACTTCGATCTTCGTCAATCGATTCAGTATTTTGTTTCCATGTGCTCGTTCTCTCGGTTAATCTGTCTGTTTGTAGATAATTTGGATCCGTTGTTTCACTTACTAATTTGAATTACTGCCGACAATTCTGTTTAACTTTCTTGTATTGATTTTAAGTGCTGTTTAGCTTTAAAAAGGAAACATTTCTAGTTATATTTCTATGTTATAAGGTGATATTGAACGTGTATATTCTATTTCATTCATATTAACTTTGTAAGCAATAGCTCGTAAGCGATCTTGCAATATTTTTCTCTGGGAAAACAACGAGTTTAATAAATAAGCTTGTGTGGGAGTCTCTGGAGAAACGGCGCGAGCAGTCCAGGCATCGAGTATTGCGGAGATATAGATCATAAGAATTTAAAGAATTATGTTACGTAGAACCCCAGGACCACTGACGAGATACTATAAATTCTTTGTACGACGGTTAGATACAAGGGATCACTTTTTTCCTAAAACAATAAGAGAGCAAAGCTGGAGAATAACATTATAGTTCGATATTATTCACCCCCTGCACCACACCAATTTCGGTGGCTGGCAAGGTATTCTTCAGGTTTTCTACGCTTCGCGAGTAAACATTCCGCTGCTTTCATAGAAGGTTCTAGCAAATAACTATGAAAAGTGAGAGTACTCGTTTGCTCAAGTGAGAATTGCGGTATGCATAAATAGCTAATGCGTAATACTCGTGCGTCACCGGTGCGCCATGCAGAGAATATTCATGGGACATTTTTCCCGCCTCGATTCCATCGACGGCGAAGAATAACCGAGACGAATCCGTGCAGTCCTCGCTTCGTCGGAAATCATTTCGTGTGGATTTTTCTATCGACCCATGGAGTCTAAAAATTCTATCGGTGATATCTCATTCATTTAATTTTTCGCAGTCGCAGAATAGATGGGTTATGCAGATCAAAGATAAAATAAGCGCCTCACCGCGATTCTCGACGCCAAGTATATCTCAACGGTTTTCATTGTTGAGTCATCACAATCTCCGTCGTCATGGTTGCCCCCTTAACGGACGGTCTAGATCGAGTTCCGCTGTACGACTGCCCGTCTGCGAAAGAGCTCCCATCGTCCCGTGAAATGACTTGCGTCTCTCTGAGTCCAGCCTGATTCGCCTCTTTCCTACTCATAATGGGTCTATTAGAGGTAGTGCAATGAATAGCCAGGAAGGGAGGAGAGAAACCCGGTGCCGGCATTTACATGCTCTTACGAAGAACACCAGGGGGGCCAACTGCTTTACGTCCCTTCCGAAGGACGGAGTGTTGATTTGAGCGCGCTCCTCATTTTCTCGTGTTCTCTTTCCTCGTCCTCGTCACCTTAGTTCCAACACGCGCAAATAGGGGGCCGGCGCGTCCTCGGAAAAAATCCTCATAAGGATTCGAACCGGGTGTCGCTTTTTTAGCAGATCGTACGGTGGGGCCAACACTCTAACCACTATACCACCGGCTCCCCCTAACTTGCGTCTCTAGTGGTGCCTCTAGGTCATCGCTTTTATACTCTTAAGACTCGCAATCCTCCAGATTTTTTTCTCTTTTTTTGCTGGTGCGATATTTTATGTTTAACAAAATGGACATGTTAGAAGCATATTTTTCTGAACACGGCTTGAGAATTATAGGATAAGTGAAGATTATTCTTGTGTTTAAATGCATTGTGAAATCGACATTCTCTTAATTTTGGCTCGTGAGAAAAGAAAATATCAGTTTCGAATAAACTCATTATTCGGTGGGGTTTTGTGCATACAGTATTTTCAATTGACTAAAGTTGATGAAATTACCCATATGGAAAGACTTGACGGAGAATCTCAGCTCTGGATGACTCATCCCAACCTGAAAATATTGCATTGACTTATTTTATCTCGAAAATATTTTGTGAATATGCTTTATCGCCTATTATATGAATCACTCCTAATGTGAATCTTGAAGCATGCTATTGGAAATAGATAATTAGTAGAAATAAAAATCACTTTCGCATCTCTAAGGTGTTTACGATTGAATCATAACGGTTGTTAATCGCCATGCAAGTATAAATTGCAGCGTGATTAACTCTTGGATATTTTCTTCAAATGAAAGCAATGGCACCTGAAGTCAGAACACGCAATGCCGAGTCAATCGAAGAAGTTACGTTTTAGTCTATTCTTTAAAAATATCTCACTCGTGTGCGGAATATCCCGAATTCCCGGAAGTTTGATTCCAGCGCACAGCGGAAAAAAATGTCATTTTTCCTTTAGAAAAATCAGTTCAATCTTCGTCTTTTATTTTGATAACATGAGACCGTTACATCCGCAAGATCTTTTGTTATGATTTTTTCCCTTCCGCATTGAATGGACTGTCCATATTCGCTCCTCTCGCTTGCTTCCCATTCACGTCTCGCTAATTACGTGAGTCTGAATGCCTTCCCGTCGCAATACATTGCTCATAGCTTCTTCCGATAAATGCTTTCCTCTCTTTGAAAAACACGATCTTCCTCAGCTCATTTATTAACCCTTTGATTTTGGGTATTTAATTCTTCTTTGGTCAACATAAATATATAACGAAACTAACATAGTTTAAGTGGAACATTGATTGAAATTCAAAATGCTGCTTACCATCCCTTTCGTAGAGAAAGGAAGCTTTCCAGGACATACCGTCCAAAGACATTTCGTCCATGGACATTTCGTCCAAAGACAATTCATCCAATGGATATCTCGTTCAAAGACAATTCGTCCAATGTTTATTTCGTCCAACGGCATTTCGTATAATTAGTATAATAAATCACAGACCAATTAAAAACACTTGAAAATTATAACAATTATAAAAGTAACGATGAAGTTGATTTATATTTACGAGAAATTTCCTTAAAAATAAAATTGTTTTCTAATGAAGGCAGTGATGGCCAGGAAGATGACATTATTGACGAATTAATTTTCTTTTAATGAATTCAATGTTTTATGTTAATTTGTTTTATACCTCGCAACTCACATTTATTTATTATGTATTACTGTATTTCAATAATGGTTTGGGAAGATGGAATTATTATCAGATGTATATACTTTGCTTTTGTTTAATTTGTAAATATTATTTTGTCATTTTCTTTTTGTCTTTCAGCTCATATTTCTTTGTCAGGTATTACCCTATGTCAATGATAGCCAGGAAGGTGAGATTATTAACAACTGAATAAAGTTTGTTTTTGTTACTTTTTTACATTCAATGTTTTATGTTAATTTGTTTCATACCTAGAAATTCACCAGACAGTACTTTCCATGTTAATTTACGCTTATATAAAACCTATGTTTAATTCGGTATCAATAGACACCCATATCGTCTATATCAGATGAAGTTTTGTTGTACCCCCTACGTGAAACCCCTTCCCTGCAGTGCTTTCCGTTTTAATTTACGCTTTTATAAAACCCATGTCTAATTCCGAATCAATAGACAGCTATATGGCCAATATCAGATGAAGTTTCCTTGTACACCCCCCGTCCCCCCTTCCCTGCCATTGCTTTCCGTTTTAATTTACGCTTTTATAATATCTACTAGAGAGCCCGTGACACTTCGCTGTCCAAGTGATGTAATAAATAAAAATAACTGTTTTGATAAGTTCTATTAAACTTCTTTTTTCGTAAATATTAGTGAATAAACAGCCTCAAAATAAAGAATAAATTAACATAAATATAAACAAACAAAGTGACGTAATACCGTCAAGGGGCTCTATTTTAATCTTATACTGTTTAAAATGTTTTTCGCTTGGGTTAAAGAAATTAATTAAATTTTTTAAACGATCCTACAATAACGAATAAGATGGTACTTTAATTCAAAGGGAAAAGGTTCACTGATTCTTCAAAAATGTTCAAAATCCATGTAAACAAACTAAATGACGTAATATCGTCAAATATCCCGTATCAGCTGAAGTTTCCTTGTGCCCCCGCCCCGTCTCTCCCGCTTCCCTGCAGTGCTTTCCGTTTTAATTTACGATTTTATAAAATCTGTATTTAATTCCGAGTCGATAAACATCCATATCGCCAATATCAAATGAAGTTTCCTTGCCCCCCCCCGTTCCTCCCCCTTTCCTGCCGTTTCAATTAACGCGATAGACACCCTTATTGCCATTATCAAATGAAGTTTCCTTGTCCCACTCCGTTCCCCCATCCCTATTCCTCTGTACGAAATGTCTATATAATATTAATTGTACGAAATGTCGTTGGGCGAAATAAACATTGGACGAAATAAACATTGGACGAAATGTCTTTGAACGAAATATTCATTGGACAAAATGTCCTTGGACGAAATGTCTCTGGAAGTAATGTCCTTTGACGAAATGTCTCTGGAAGTAATGTCCTTTGACGAAATGTCTTGGACGAAATGTCTGTGACCCGAAGGAAGACATACGAAAGGAAAACTTCGTCAAGTGACTTTGAAATTTTGCTTGTTTGAAGGCCGTGTGTCTCAAATATTTAAGCCTACGAACGAAAATCTCAGATGCCTGTTTTGCACAGGTCAATTTCATGCGACGCTTAGGTGGCTCGGCTTGAAGCAGTAACCTTTTAACCCGTGAAAATTGTTTGAAGACAAATGTAACTGTGACGTTTTCTCATATTAAATGCTGTGCTATATCAAGTTGTTTATATTTAAGTTCTCGAAAACTTCTGAAAAGGTCTTGAAATTTTTAAAAAATCTAGCTAAATTAATTTTTAAAATCTTATATATAATTTCCCAAGTGTGTCTTTCCCCCTCTGTATCTCAACAACTGTTTGTGATAGAGTAATGCGGTAAAGACATTTTGTTTCTACCAGCTAGGAGACCTCTGGAAAACTCGTCATTTTTATTTCATTCATTTTTCTACGGAAACGATTGTAAGATATTATTGTTCCATTGTGCGGCCTATTTTAGAATTTAGCAGCGTGATTTGGAATCTCCATCATGCTACTCATATCCTTGCAATTGAGCTAGTGAAAATGCGTTTCATTAAATGGCTTTGCTTGAAAAATAATGGCCCCATTTTTAATAAGAATAATTTTCCCAATTTATGTAAGAGATTCAAGTTGGTCCACCATTAGACAAGGCGAGCAGTCGCTGATGTGATTTTCCTCCGTAATGTATTGACGGGGCTTATAGACTCTCATGACCTGCTTAGCCGGATTAATTTCAATGTTCCTGCTCGATGATCTATATATATATATAGTCTTCAGGAACTTCTTTGCCATTCAACTCGCGCACTGTGTCATCGTGATACACCAAAACCTTGCTCAAAAGACTGAAAGAAGGCTTTCGCCCCTTAAAGCGAAGGCATTGTGGAATTCCAAATAGGTGATGTCATGATGGTGGTGAATGCTGAAAAGTGCGTGGCATATCCGGTTTCGGTTTAACAAAGCCAAAACAACGGCATTCTCTCAGTTTTTAATGTATGACATGAACAAGAGATATATTCCGGTCTTCAATTTTGTGAAAGTAAATATTAATTTTTTAACAAGAATCTTCAGTTTTATAAGTAATTAGTTTCGCATTTCAACGCTATCCCTATCTTATATTTAGCTGAGTTTTGCCTGGTAGCTTTTAACATTCAATTTACTGCTGATTTCGCTTCATTCGAACGTTGTATTGCAAAAAAAGGAAGTTGCTACATGAAATTTATTTGCTTCCCAATATTATGTAACGCTATAAAAATTGTATTTTACTAAAACGTTCTCGTCTTTAAATTTCAACTTTAATCCGTCGAAGAGGTATCCACTTAATGAAACACCATAGAGGAATTTATTACGTCTTGCTTGAACTACAACACAAAGTAGATGAAAAATTGGTAATATTGACATAAGGAGAAAAAAATCTTACCATTTTTCAACTATTGTGTCACACAATATAGGAAAAGATCTTACTTTTAGGACCTAATTTAAAAACGAAATTCCATATTTCCATTCGCTGACTCCCATGCTTTCATTATATGGAATAGGGTTTTAAAAAAGTGGGCTCAGAAAACGCCCACGTAAATGAAAATATTACGAATTTTGGAATATTCCAGTCGATTGTATATTTTGACCAATCATCATTATAAATTTAATATATGTACCCCTGCTAAAAGTGCCGAATGATTATGATAGACCAGTCAGCGAGGCCGAGGCATCTTTATATAAGTAATATATTAGTCGAAGTAGGTGTACGTGTGTATGTGATGTCGATTTCCTCTAAAACTGGTTGTACAGTACTGTATTATGACGTAAAATAGTGATTGGTTTAAATCAGGGATTCCCAAAGTGTAGTCCGAGGGCCAACTGCGGCCCGCGACCAATTTCATAGTATATATTTATGTATTCTTAACTCAGTGGTGCCCAGACTACGGTCCTCGGGAAACAAACACAAAGTAACAAAATGAAAATAGAAAACTATGAAAACAATATATTTAGTCTTTATCACTCTATTCCCATCATAGATAAATACATTTAAAGCAAATCCGGTAATATTGACGGAAAAGTAAAAAAATCCTAAAATTATTCTTCAACTACATTTTCGACCGAGTGTGGCCCGAGATGAGGGCAGGAATGGTCTATGGGGTCCTCGAGCCGAAAAGTTGGAGCATCACTGGTTTAAACTTAACAAGAAACGAATCTAACCTAAGCGGGGCTACTTTTAATTCAGGCGAACCAGTATCTTGATTGATTTTATTACTTTCTTTTATAAAAAATCGAGTCAATGTTGGCTCATATGTGGCTTTCCAATGTATTTTTGGAACCCTTCGATTCCCATAAGTTGAATAAACCATAGTATTGCCTCCGCGCCATCTATTTGCTCATGCGAGAAGATTCGTGTGCTCAGTCATCACGCGAGAGAGAGAGAGGGACACTTGACTCGTCTTAAAAAAGACAATCGCCGCGTCCATTGTTTACCTTACGCTCGGACTGTCCCTCCAAATCGTTTGTCCCCCTTCATTCGCTCTCTCAATGGCGCACCTTTTTCTCAAACTCCAATCTAATTCTCAGTGGCGGCTCGTGTATAGGCACTGCGGAACTGCAGCACCCCCTATTTCCACTTGATATTATCGATAACATTTGATATAATGAGTCCTTTTTTCGTTAATTCTTTCTTTATTTTTGTAGTACAATATATATTCCTTAAGCTTAATGTCAGTACTTCAGTAGCCATCCCCCAGTTTATGAAAAAGATACAAAAATCTTTGTATGGAACTGTGCGCTTCACAGTGCCAGCGACGTGGTGTTTGACTGTTGTGCGCATGCGCACATAGGAGGGGGGGTGGGGAGGAAGGCGGGACTGCCAGGTAGAGAGAGCACTGTTGCTCTCGCAGTGTCGGCTCTGGCGTGATGGTGGAAGGAAGATTTTTTTACTAAGCGTGTGTTGTGCTTAAAAACCGTGTACCATATTCTTGAATGTGATAAAGTGTAGAAGAGTGTAGAATTAGATTATTATTCTGCTTCCAGCTATTCTATCTGATTCATTTTTTTTCGGTTCTTTTATTTAACAGAAAACTTTAACCATGGCCTTAAGTTAAAGTAAGTAAAAAATGTTTGGTTTTTTTTGTTAAGATTTTATCAAGTTCCTGAATAAATTTTCTTTTTATACATGTTTTTTTCCTTTTACACAATTTTAAAACAAAGGCTAAAAATTTTCTGGAGCAGCACCCCCACTAATTTTAGCTACGAGCCGCCACTGCTAATTCTTTTACGCGCCAATTTCACGTCGCGAAATCGGCGTCGAGAACATCGGGCGTTCTACAATTGCGACCGGAATAAATTATGTTCGTGCAATCGGCAAGATCCTCGCAGGATGAAGCCTAGCATTCCTCACGCCACCTCATTACAGCACGATTCGATCGGAGCCATTTAAGTCGGCTGAAACCATCTGAGAGTGTAATCCGTAAATAGAGCTGCAATCGGTGTTAAGGAATATTCGCCGAGATTCACAGATTTCGTGGAACGTGCGGAACGTAATGCTTTACAAGGCTATGATTATAAATTCTTGTGTCAAGTGAAAATAGGGCATGCATATTTTTATCTTGTATTGTTTATTTTTATTGCTATGTATGTATTATTCATTCATTCATTCTAGTGGTCTGTCTTACGGCAGATCCTACCAATCATTTATTGGCTTGACTAGGGAATATACATACATGGTGTGGTGGTTTCCAGTTGCCTTCCACACCGGACACACACGCACAGAAGGGAGGAGGGAAACCCGGTGCGGCATTTGCATACACTTTGCGAAGAGCACCAAGGGGGACAACTGTTTAAAGTCCCTTCCAAAGAACGGAGCGTTGCTTTTTGCGAGGTCTCCTGAAACCGCACAAGTAGGGGGACAGGCGATCTCGGAAAAAATCCAACTTTCGCTGGATTCATGCCCGGTGCCGCTTAGCGTAGCAAGCCAACGCCCTTACCACTACACCACCGACAGCATTTCCAAACAAATGTATGCGTGTTTACAAAACAAAAATGTAATAGTGTAAATATTTTTTTACTTTGCATAATTTACAATGTTCCTTCTTATAGATGTGGTATATAGAATATAGAGTGTACGCACTTATAGCAAGAACTTTTTGTCTTCTGCCTGAGGACAGAAATAACATCTTGCACGTTTCTGCTGTTTTGTTGGCGGTTCCTCATTCTGCCTATCTTTTTGTGAATTCTCCACAGGAGTTGAAATCTTTTCAATCAGACTCCTGAGGTCAACTGTCAGGTTACGAGAGAGCAGCTTACGATTCATGTATGGGCGAGCAAGTTCGATTCCCAACTGCTTCAGAAATTTCCGTTGTGGGTGTGTGTAACTTGTGGCAGTATCACGATTCGCGGATAACAGAAGAACCATAGCGTTAATTCCCATAAAAAACGATGTGGCCATCTTTGAGTTTTTCTTACAACACTATGCGTGTACCAATTGATCAAATGTGACAACTCCTCAAAGATTGGGATATTAACCCGGAACACCATCTAAAATGATGGGTAAACTATAACTAAAAATCCAGTTAAAATTTGCAAGTCACCACCAGCAAGAAAGAAATTTAATATACGTTACCACATACGGGGGACTAGTGGACCCCAACAATCACAGAAAAAACTAGAAACAGTCACCAAGAACGGCGTTTAGCTCACGACTGAGTGTATCAGACACTATTATGTAAATACACAAAAGGAACTGCCAATGTGCCAATTCAGGGCTGAACAATCAAAAAAATAAAATTCTCCTGAGGTACAGTAATAACCAGTATATGATCCAGGGTTAACTAGTGCAGAATGAAATAATACCAATTTTATTGATATTGTGCAATTGACATCAGTGCATCTCAAGCCAATCTCACTTTCAATAAGGCTTTCCAATAACATAAATATGATTTACACATGACCGTTTATTCATCAGCTTTTTAATATGTAACACGATTCCCATACATTTGGCCACAGTTCCCCCTCGCCATTCACATTCTGATTCCACCAACGGTTCACAATCTCCCGATCAACAACTTTAGATTTCGCTTCAATTTCTGGCAGATTCGGATGGGACGCACTTGCCGCGACCTGAGGTTTCGTCAGAGGAGTTTTCCGCGAGGCCGAAACTAATCACCGCCGTGGGAAATAGGATCCCTGTGGCGTCTTTTTCTTTCCGCACAGACATCTGGAAACAACGGTTCCCACCCATTAAATGTATAGGACGGGCGCACAAGAACCGCAAAACGTTTCACAATGTCCTGAGTGTGTGCCTTCCCTCCTTCCCCCCTCCATCTGCGGGGTAGACCTCTCCGGGGTTGGCGCCGAATACGAAGATGCAATTAAAACGCTTTTAGAATTATTTTTTCTTTGCTATGCAAACAGCGTATGTCCTTATGTATCCGTTCGTTGTTGCAAATAGGGAAGGATGAATTTTATATAATAATCTTAAAATTTTGGCTGACTGAGAATAGATGGATGCAGGTTGACGCGTTGGAGGTGGTGGCGTTGATCTGTCATTTGCCATTTGAGAATCGAGAAGAAACAGAGGATGGAATTAGGTAAAGGCGTTATGAATTACCGACTTTTCTAAGGACGAAACAAAGTCAGCATTCCTCAATTAAGTAGTTATCTTTTAAATAAAATCATGCAGTGGTGCAAAATTTATTTGCGAATAGTGGATGTACACCATTGTTTTACATTGGGTTGAAATCAATTGTTCAATGCAGAAGGGCATTATTTCTCTTAAGCGTTTGTATTTCAGAATATCTTTTGACCCAAGAAGTTGAACTTTTTTATAATACCCTCCATAAACTACACGCACATTCAAAGGCAACTCAAGCTACAAGTAATTCTTGTTGAGTGTACATGCGCTTCCGCACTCGAAGGAAAAACCCTCCGACGATTCTTTAAATTTCTCAAAGTTTTCTTCAAGTATCTGCCCACATTTACATTTACCAAAGTTTACGCATAATATTGAATGCTATAGAAGCAGTACGTTCTTGGAAACGATGAAAACCTACATCATAGCGTCTAATCACATTGGAGTTAGCCTCGCTGAGATAGTTTTCTGTGATCCAACCAGAACTTTCTAATGAGATAAGTAATACAATGTAAAAATATTCTAAAGAAATTTCTCTAAATAAAAATTGGAATTATTGTGAACAGAGAAAGATAAAAGAGTGGGAGAATAAGCGCGTTTTAAGTGGATTAAAAACAGCAGAGATAGCTTTGGGTAACCATCTTCCTTACTGAGGCCTATTGATTAAGAAGAGAAGCCTTTCCAAATCGAATATTAATTTGTTTTTTTATTGAATCAATAACTCCATGTTATATCTATAAAAATTCAAAAAAATTCAAGTTGAGTATAGTGCTGATGCGGCCTTTTGAAAATAGTTACTGGAAACTATAAACAGGTGTAAATTTTGCAATTCCTGGATTTTCAACGTTCCCTCGTATGTATAATACGTATCCATGTATGGATTTCGATGGAAATTGGGAATTTTTATTCAATCTGAAAAATGAGTAATTTGTCTTCTGTAGATATTTATTTTGAAATCAAATTTATATCCATTTCATCCAACTTTAAAATCACTGGGTAATTTCTCTAATATCAATAACAGAGAGAATGTAAACCTCCACAGCTCAAATCGATGAACCAGTTCAAATTGTAAACATTAATTATTAATTTTGAATGTTTTTTTCTTAAATTTTGGGTATAATATGTCATACGAAACCTGACGTACGCCCTTATACCTGTCCCTTTTCATTTATTGTATAACGCAATCCGTTAGTCATGTTTCTCACCAACGTCCACCTCATGTGTCGTGACCTCTTCTACTTCCTGGATGAGCGGAGGAGAGACACTCTCTTGAATAACAATAGCGTCAGTTCGATTGGAGAATTCGAAGTCAAAGTTATTGGTCGGATGCCAATATAACGACTCAATTCCCTGCGAATCTGGGGTTTTTCCACGGGGAAGGTCCGGCGTTCATCCCTCGAAGGGACAAAGCCCGAAAAAACAAATGCATTGGTGATAAATATCTTCCCACGCCTCCTTGAAAGCTATTCGAAGTGCGTAAGATTGTCGTATTCATTTGTTTCATTGAGAGGAAAAAGGAAATGCATTGTTGTGAGCGCAATGAAGACAGCGTAGGAGGAAAGCACAGTGGTTAAATATTTATCTCGGTAGTCACCTCCTGGGAGGTTTCCACGGATATCAGTCACAACCAGTCATGACGATGTTATAACACGGAAAAAAATACAAAATACTTCGTTTCTGCGACGCACTAAGCTTGTAAATGTTTAATAAGGAGTTCACCTATACAGATGCTTAGGTTTTGCTAAGAGAACTTTATGGGTGACGTTTACAATTAACTACGTTTCTTTATACATGGATCTGATAGCAATATATGTTATTTTTCCGAAGATTCTATTTTTTTGTGTTTTCCGAAATTTCTCGAAGAAATTTTTTCCTGACTAATTTAAGACATCTAAATTTTTCCATGCATTTTTTGCAATTGCCTTAAAGTATCTAGAGTGAACAAGTATCTTAACATGCTTTAATGTAAAGTGTTTAATTTTTGAGCTTTGAGTTCATGGTTAAATACGAAAGAATAAATGTGAACTTCGATAATGAGAAAATTCGTAACCTGAACTAGAATCAAGCCCGGGTTTACTACACAGCTTCCTTCTTCACCGTAAATACCCCAATTGGAGAATGGAGAACTATACTGGCTGGATAGCTTAATTGGTTAAAGCATCTACCCGGAACTTTGGAGAAATTTTCTCATTCTCACTGCTCACATTCATGTTTAGCCTTATGCACGCATGCGTAATAAGTCTGGGTAAAGTAAATATACATTTTTAAGGGAATAATTGTAAGTAAAAGCGATTAATGACCTATATAAGCATTTACTGATTTTCGAGTGAATAAGAGTTTACCTTTACTTACCAGTATTTCTGGAAAAAATTAGCATTTACTTATAAGTTCTTATTAGAACAGCAAGTGTTTATTTATTAATCGCGAATTGTTTACAAGAGATTTGGGTTGACAGGCAGTGTTTTGCTTATCTTTTCTACGATTAACGCTGTCTTCAGTGAAAGTTCCCATTTAATTCTACAACATTTAATTTACTCCCAGTAACATTTTGTCTGTCATGACTTTGAGCGAAGGGGAAATGAGTGCTGCATCCAAAAAACCGGGAAAAGATTTGTCCTTCGTTCTTTCGTAAAAGGAACATTCTGTTCTACTCAATAAATGTATGGTACCACGGAAGGAGAAGGCCTGGAACGAAGTTAAGAACGGCCACATGCGGATGGCTGATAAGAACATTTCAGCACGAAAGTTCGAAAAATTGTTGAATAACATGAAAACACTAAAAAGAAGGTGGACAAGAACGCCACTGGTAACAGGCAAATAAAGTTGCTGTAATCGGAGAAGGAGTTCTTGAAATTGCCTGACTACGGGGAGAAACCGGTGTTCAGTAGAATACGGGGAGGACAGAGTATATTTGTATAGCGGACATACAAACAGACCAAACCTTTGCTTTGTGCTTTATAGATATAGAAGATGAAACAATGCGTTTAGCTCTGTGGTTTAGATGCTGAGGCTGATGGTTTTATTATTGTCTTCGTATTTTTTGTCAATTTCTTGTCTCTTTCTAGTTCCATGACCAGAAGCACAATTCATCCTATGCATCGATTCAAAGCGACAAACAGAATCCTCTTCTACTCATTAATGCGCAATGAATTTAATTGAATAATTTATATTACACATAAGACCTACATTATTTTAAGTAAAAATATCAATATAGGTATATTACTAATCATTGATAATGTATTGCTGGTAGATCACGCTAAAGAAAGAGGTAAAAAGGTAGATCCTAAGTACCTAAAGTCCGGGAACTCCAGCTATAGATTCTACATATTACCTTAACATCTTAGTGCCCACTTTCAATTCAGTCAAGGTCATGGATGTCCTAGACTGCCGCCGAAGGATATTTTGTAAACGATCGTTTCTATTTCACTACATCACTCGAAATTCAGTCAAGTTTTACCGAACTGCATATATTTGTATACATATTTCTTAAAAGTTCTCACCTTCCCTTTTCTCTGGATTTTTGTCTAATTTTTAAGCCTTCAAATTCTCAGCCTTGCATTGATGGCTGGTGGAGTCAAATGTTTTGGAACTTTCCTTATAACCTCGAAACCTAGAGAAATGGAGAGAGTGGGTTGTTTGTGTTTATGTTGGAATTTTGCCGCATGGCGGTTTTCTACGCATTCAAGGATATCATTCGACCTTTCGTGACAAAACGTAGATCTATAAAACAAATATATTAAAGCATCACTACCTGCAACAAAAGTTTATATGAACCAACAAATCGCCCACGGGCATTTAACAACTAACATCTATCACTATCAGGGCAGCCCAAGCGGCCGCTTGGGGCGAAGAATTTTAAGGGCACCGCATTTCAATTTTATAAGTAGGGGATCAGGAGACTAGGCGAAAAGTCTTTAGTAGTTCGGATGCAATTGAATATTCAAGTCGCATCATGAATGCCACGCCCCTAATGTCAAATTACTCACGGGACTGACATTTCCAAACAAAAGGGGAAACCATAGTAGCATACCAATTCAGCGAATGTTGAACTTAAGGTGAAGGAAGAAGGACGGTTGGATTTGGTTTTCCCAACACTTTCATTGCTTTTTTGTTTATATGATCAATAACAATGGGGCATTAAATAAACGTGACGCGCCACGGGAGCATCCATCGGTTTAAACCAAAGGAAAAAAGACGGAAATTTTTCGAATAATAGAATAGGTTCGTGATACTAAGAAGTTTGTTCGATCTCGGGTGAAAGGTTTGTTCTTCTCACCGTCCTACGACGCAAAGAGAAAATACCCGTCACAAATATCGCACCTATTGGCTGTCTATTATGGAATAGGTGCAACAATTAGTTGTTTGACAGGCTAAACTTCTCAGTTTTTGTTATTTGTGTGCTGCTAAGGGGGTATGAATCGTCGTACCTTGTCTTTCCATTCACTGTTATCTACCTATAAACGTTCCCAAAAAAAATTCGAAATGCTTATGAAGCAAAGGAAAAATCTTCAAGAGGTTACAAGGTTCTTTTTTAGAACCTGTCCTTTACCGCTTCACCTCCTCCATTCCTTCCTTTGTTGCCCTTGAATACTGCTAACTTGCTTTATGAATACAGTGTTATGGCCTGTCACCAAAACAGCATAGTTATGCGTTAGTGTGATATCTTATAACTAAGTTTGATAGTTTTTGACGTTTATGATTCTTAAAAAATCAACGTTTATTTTAATGCATTTTATTAGACCTGTTAGTTTTCGACGTCAATATTCCTGAAAAAGCGACCTCTAATATAGAGTTTATATTTCTAAAAATCCATGACGAATATCGGCATTTCTAAAATATATTTCATTGATTTTTATCGAGAATGTTATAAAATTGAATTCCTTCTAATAAAAGTTTTCTAAAATTTTATATAAAAATGGAATGATATAAGAGGCCATAGAAAGCCAAAGTGTAGGGAATCCCGAATGAAGTGTAGATGTTTGGTTTAAAAATTCCGATTTTTTCATCCGTTTTGGAATTTTGGTGCTAAAATATATTGTGCGAATGTGGTATACCAAATTTAAAAATCATGTCCCGTAATTACGTGTAAAATCGACACATATTCATTCTCGTCGAATTCAAAGTTTTTACGAATTCGATTTTCATCGACATTTATTGATTTAAATCGAATCCTACCAAGCCTACTTATAACCAAGATCGAAGAGTCAGAAATGATTCGTTAGGTAGGATTTCCTGCTATTAGTCGGTGAAACTCATTTTTGAAGACTATGTGCTAGAGGAGTATAAATCGATAGATACAGCGGAAGAGTTTTTCAATATAATCGAAGCGTGAAGACGCGACCACGACGATATAATATGTGAGATCGATGGCATGGCGGAAATACATCGATATTCGCACTTTCCTAGGCTAATCAGGGATTGCAACCCTAAAAGTGAGAAGAACCACATATATCTGCAAGAATTACTTTAAAATTTTAAATATGGCAGCGAGATCGAGTCGGAAGTTTTACAAAGGCGTGTTGAAATGAAATCATTGTTTGTTTTTAATAAAATCTGATTCGGACACATTAAAGTGTTGCCGATCGTTTAAAACAATGATTTTTCTCGGAATATTGCAGTTTCGATGAATGTTTTGTTGAATCAGCCTCTAAAAGGTTGCCTAAGGTGAAAGGAATTTCTATAAAATGAAATTATTTTTTAAAAACTATACTAACCATGTCTCAATAGGAGTTAAGCGTATTGGTAGTGATCTCAGCAGATTATGAGACGATTGAAAATCTATCGACTGATTTTCCGCATTCAAAAGCTCGTGGACAAAATTTTTGTGTACATTTTATATATTTTTAGGCCTTCTTTACCAGCGAAGCAGTAGTAGCAGAACGTCTCGTCCGTCCATCTGTCGTAACTTTCATCTCCTAAACCGCTGGACGGATTTTAATTAAATTAAATACAAATAACCATTATTAAAATCTATCGTCCGATTGTGACTTTGAACTGCTTCCGTCAATTAGAACTTCCACTCTACATAATTATTTTAATAAACTTATACTCGTATCTCGTTAAATGTCATTCGTCAAGCAACAATTAAATACCATAAATTTCTCTCCCTAGCTCTTATATGATCTGTAAGGTATAGATTAAAACATTTATTCGGATAGAGGACAACATTTACTACAAGATAGTCTGCGAGACCACATAATTACGAGTTATAGTTTCGGATGTAAAAATTCGAGAAATTCTCAAGCAAAACATTACGTATTTTGTTTACATCGATCTCTAAGAAGGTTCTCTCGCAAACAACAATTAAAAACCATGTTTTTCTATACCACGCCTTTATATGATCTGTAATGTGTAGATTAAAAAATTTATTCTGATAGAGGACTTCATTTACCACAAAAACGTCCGCGAGATCATATTATTACGAGTAATAGTTTTGGAAGTAAAAGTTCGAGAATCGCCCAATCTTTCGATACCGTTTCATACGTATATCCCTTAAAGAACGTCTTTGAAATCTCTGTGTATTCCATTTATGAAGTATACTTTTCCACCTTGTTAAATCTACAAATGCCAGCTTTTTTAAATGGACTTGTTTATTTAGCTTTCAATTCATGTTAACTAATATTTTGGTTGGTTGGTATGCCAAAAATTAAAGCTATTTTGGTCGTAGACATGCCTTGAGCCGCCTTTGAGCCTACCCCCCCACATGTATTATATTTTAAAAAATTCGGAATATGTGGAGGTTGCGGCCTTAAAAGTGAAGGTTGGATCAAGTACGACGCCAGTCCTTAGCCTCAAATGTATTTTTGGCAACCTCCCGGCTGACACCCGAAATATTCCGCATGAATATTATCATCCTAAACCCGCAGTCCATTTGTACAACCATGACCACAAGCATACTAAAAACAAGATTCCTTTAGCGAGATCATAGCTGTACAGACAATATCATGAGCGTGTGATATTGCATCTTGCCCAAGAATGTTTAATAAATGGTGTTGTATGTCTTAAATTTGGATTTATATACGATTTGCTTTAGAAATATCTTAACGAAGTGACGGTGTTGTTGATACGACATCACTATATTTGCGAATGTCATAATACTGTGACGCACCTGGTATTACTTAATATTTGAAGTGCCTTTTGTTAACGTGCAACAATCATTAATTTTGCGGCCACTGTCTCGACCTCAGAGAGACTTCATTGCGCAGATGATTGATTTATTAAACGTTAAAGTCCCATCGTAAAATGAATCTTTTTTCCTTGACATGACTTCAAAAGTTTTTTATTGAATCTTATTCATTTCAATAAAGCATTCAAACAAAAAAATTGAGCATTTATTTTCCGAAAATTAAATTTTTGTGCGAACCTTACCTCAAGTTAGTCAAGTAGACCACAGAGATGGCCAAGCGTACTTAACCTCGGAGGTGCAAACGATAATCTTCTGAAGGTCGAGTGCCGCATGACACACGTTCTGTCCACATAAATTCACAAACAGTAAAACATAATCTCTATCCGAAACAGTTCAGATATAATGCACGAATGTTTCGAGAAAGAATACTAAATCAGTTGGTGAAAAACTAAGTCTCTACCTGCTTTCGTCTAGGAGGAGTTAACGCTTCAGACAGGCGGGCAAACCGAACGCATAAGGGAATTTTTTGGAAAAAAATACTACAAAAAAGTTGATCTTTCCCGTTCGTTTCCACAGGCCAAAATACATATACGGGCGAACAGTAAACTGCGTCCATCCGCTGCGTTCAAATTCTCCTCATCCTAGCAAATTCTCTCTCGCTCTCTCTCTCTCTCCCTCCTTCTCTTTCTATCCTCCCCTCCACCTCACTCTATCCTCCTTCCTCTCCCTATCTTTCTATCCTCCCTCCCCTCCCGCTCACTCTATCATCCCTCCCCTCCCTCTCTTTCTATCCTCCCTCCCCTCCCCTTAACTCTATCCTCTCTCTTTTTATCCACCCTCCCCCCCTCACTATATCCTCCTTCCTCTCCCTCCCTTTCTATCCCCCCTCCCCTCCCCCTCACTCTATCGTTCCTCCCCTCCCTCTGTTTCTTTCCTTCCTCCTCCGTTTTACTCCACTATTACATGTCTCTCTCCCCTCTTTTGCAGAAGACATCCACGAATTGTGGGGTGAGATCCAGATGCCATTGCATAACCTTCGATTGCCGTGTCGAAACTGAATGATTGTCAGGCACCCCTCCTCTCACAAAGAGAAGCACGTGTGAGGTTCAGCCGCGAAGTGAAGAGCGGAAAAGAAAAATGGCCCGAGTGTATGAGGAATGGAGGCTCCTAAGGCACGGGTAGATATCCTTTCGATGTACGGAATTTATATCTAGCACTTGGTTTGGGATCCGCAGCCGAAGCAATCCATAACTTTCAAATTCGCCGTAAAACTCAGCAGAATTAGAGCAGCGGACGAGATGAAATAGAAAGTGCTAATTTGAATGACGTCGATTCATATTTAATAATACTAGTTCTCCATAATAAAAAAAATCTGATGTGGCCACCTCATGACTTTCTCCGTACCTGCAATATTTCGTAAAATTTCAAATAAGTTAAATGGTACTAAATATTTTAAGGAACTTCGAGAAAAATTCAGACTTTGCAAAGAACTTAAATAAACTCTTACCGTAGCCTTCCGATAAATTAAGCAAATAACAAGGAGTAAAAGTATACTCCATAAATGGAATACAGAGATTTCAAAGGCTTTCTTAATGGAAAATACGTATGACACGGTATCGAAAAATTGGACGATTTTCGAATTTTTATTCTCGGAACTACAGGTCTTAATTATATGGTCTCGGGAACTATCTTGTAGTAAATGTTGTTCTCTATCCTATTAAATTTTTAAATCTATACTTCGAAGATCATATAAAAGAATGGGAGAGAAATATATGGATTATTAATTGTTGTTTGCTGAGAGAACCGTCTTAGCGATCGATATAAACAAATATGTGATGTTTTTCTTGAGATTTTCTCGAATTTTTATCTCCAAAACTATAAGTTGTAATTATGTGGTCTCGCAGACCATATTGTAGTAAATGTTGTTCTCTAACCGAATGCATTTTTTAACCTCTACCGTACAGATCATATAAGAGCTAGGGAGATAAAAGTTTGGTATTTAATTGTTGCTTGACGGATGCCATTTAACGAGATACGAGTATAAGTTTATTAAAGTAATTATGTAAAGTGGAAGTTCTCATTGACTAATTCAGTTTAAAATCACAAATGGGCGATAAATTTTAATAATGGTTACTCGTATTTAATTAAATTAAAATCCGTCCAGCGGTTTAGGAGATGAAAGTTACGACGGACGGACCAGACGTGCCCATAAAGCGTTCCGCTATTACCGCTTCGCTGGTAAAGATCGCCTAAAAAGGAGCGTTACTAACAATAAGACGTAACTAAGCGTCAAGTGTTTACAAAAGTTGCCTCCAGGTATTGTAATGTTGGCTGTTATAAAATGTTTTTTTTTATATCTCTTAAACAATGCATTGTAGTAAAAAAAAGCTTCAAACAAACGTTGTGGAGAATAACAATTTCTGCAATTTTTAAATTTAATGTTATTACCATTTATGAAGTTTTAATGCAGGGATCCCCAAACTACGGCCCGCGGGCCACATCCGGCCAGCGCAGTGATTTGATCCGGCCTGCCTTATCAGCAACATTAGATATCATTTATGATATCTAAACGACATTTTCTGTGTACTTGGGTGAAATCTACTTTTAATATAAGCGAATTACGTATAACAGAACCGAAAAAATTCTCAAAAATTGCTCTTTGAAATTTTCACACGGCCCGTCATTTTAAATGCCGTATGTGGCCCGCACAGTGGCTAATGAAGCCTCATGTGGCACTTTTAGCAAAAAGTTTGGTGACGCCTGTTTTAATGGGAAAAATTGGTATAGACGAAAAAGAGACCAAAAGTAAAGTGTCCCTTCCGGTTGACCGATTTTAACCAAAAACTAATCAAATCTTGTCCCTTCAATAAAAATGACAAATTAAAAATTCATGTTGATCTGATTAATAGTTTTTGAGTTGAGTATCACATGCAGACCCACAGACATCACCGAGAAAATGGTCAACACGTGTTCATGGGGTCTCAAAACGTTGACCGTTGAAATCATTCATGTTGATCTGATTAATAGTTTTTGAGTTGAGTATCACATGCAGACCCACAGACATCACCGAGAAAATGGTCAACACGTGTTCATGGGGCCTCAAAACGTTGACCGTTGAAATCATTCATGTTGATCTGATTAATAGTTTTTGAGTTGAGTATCACATGCAGACCCACAGACATCACCGAGAAAATGGTCAACACGTGTTCATGGGGCCTCAAAACGTTGACCGTTGAAATCTCGAATTAGATTTTTTTCATGAAAACAATACTTTTCCCTATACGGCTATTCTGCGTAAAAAGAAAGTAACAAGATGATCCAAACAGAACTTATGATGTCTACTTTCTACTTAATTATTGTTTATTTATTACTTATATCGGCTTTAATAGCCTTAAAATCACCGCGGATGAGTTACTCTTTGTGTTCCCAAATTTTATAATTTATCGTTATAAAATATGTCAAATACATTCGAACAGAAAACTAAATTGATCACGCTTATTTGTTGGTAAAAATAATTTCAAAAGATAGCTACATTTAAAAGCATAGAAAATAATGTTTTTCAGAAATTACGTTTCACAAAATAAAAATCCAAATGCAAAAATATAATAGTAATATATTTCAAATAAAAGAGGCAAATATACAAGCAATTACATTCAAAAGCATTGTTGCGTTTTAGAGATAAGGGAAACAGCCCAAAAAACCTGTTAATATAAATACGACTACCCTCCATCCCTCTTTTTCTTGATCCGACACTTCCGAAGATATCGCATGGTTCGCCTCTATTCTTTCCTCTTTCAAAGCTTTAAAAATGCCACATCTTTCTTTTAAATGAACTACTCAAACTCAATAATGAAGCCTTACTCCTTTTGTAATCTTTCTTCCCTTCACCTCCTCTCTTGGAATGCCAATGGGATTCTTCCCGAGCTTCCTGAACTCTCTATCTATCTCTCTAAGAGCCGCACTGCTATCCTTCTCCTTCAATAAATCCATCTTACCTCCAATAAAAAAATATTTCTTCCCGGATATTCAGCATACCGTAACGACAGGACTTCCACTCACGGCGGAGTAGCTATTGCCATACGCAAAAATATTTCTCACTATCCTATTAACCAACCCGTTCTCACCAATTTAGAATAGGTTGGCATCGCCCTTCCCGCCAAACTAAGTACAGTGTTAATCGCTAGTATATATCAACCCAGTTCCCGCAAATTACTTAACCTAATCAACTTCTTTTTTGATCCACGGCCAGGACTTTTTATCGGAGACTAGAACTCCAAAAATTCGCGCTGGAGATGCGCGACTGACCATGACAACGGTTGCTACTCTCCCAACTTTGCGACTGACAATCACATCTCGATCGGACCCCCGGCGGAACCTACCCACGTTGCTCGACTTTTCTCTGACATCCTCGACTTGGCTGTAAGAAAATTTTCCGACTAATTTTACTCCCAGTTTCTCATATTTTTAGCTCTGACCACTTTCCCATCAATATTAATTAATTAATTCTTGACCCCACTATTTACTCTCCCCCTCCTTCTTTACGTGTCCACTGGACCAAATACGAAAACATCGTTAACGAAAAAATTGCCTCGCCACCAGTCACGACCGAATCGAATGCCTCGTCGACATCTTAATTACCTCTAAAATCCAATAAAATCTAATAACCGGCCTGATATTACCACTCCTTCTCTGCCTGAATTTTTAGGAGCTTATTAAACGTCACAACTTTATTTGCCACAAATGACAGAAATTCAGACGTCCTTAGAAGCAACTTTTCATCCGCTACACCAATTTTATTAAACGAGAAATTAGTAAATATCGCGCTAGGTTTTGTCAGGAAAAATTAATTCTTTAAAAATATCAGGCAATTCAATTTGGAAAATTGCTAAATCCCTTACAAAACGTTTTCCTGTCTCCCCTCCTTTAAAAAATGACGATAATTTTATTTATGACCCCAAAATTAAAGCCGTCGTTTTAGCAGATTATTTAAAATCAATTATGACAGCTTCTCCTATTAACTTGTCACCAACAGATAGATATTAACGCCTCTTCCAGCCGCACCTCTTTGACCCTTTCACCCTCTCCCGAACCTTTAACCACCTCATTTGTCGAAATTAAATCCACTCTTCATAACCTTCAAACCAAAAAAGCTCCAAGAATAGATTGAATCATCACTAATAAAATGCCTCACCTCTTCCATCCCTTTCGTAAACATTTTAACCGACCTTTAAAATTCCTGCTTTCTTCTTCATTATTTTCCCGAACCCTGGAAGCACAGTAAAGTCATTTTTTTTCCTAAACCAGGCAAAGATTCATCCCTTCCTCAAGACCGACCTTCTAGCCTTCTTCCTTCTCCTTCCAAAATTTTCGAAACGCTGATCCTAAAAAATTGAACCCGCTAATTAAATCCTTTCATCTCATGCGCCCGAACATATAAAATAATAAAAATAATAGGAGAAAATAAAAAAAAGAATAATTAAAAACAATTACAAAAAAGGCTATTTAAAAATAATAAACCCCATATACACAATCCTCATGTTTTCTAGTTTTTAAACATCTTATATCTATTGTACGTATATTTTCCTAGTATGTAAAAAACTATTTAGTCTTAATTACTATTACGAACAAATGTTTCTCCGCCATTAGGCACCCATGTTTAGCATTAGTATAACTCATAAGTTCCCCAAATTACACACTGCTTGTACTGCCAGAAACGTGAGGCATTACTCACGGGGACGGCAATCGCTAGGCCATTCAAACCGCCGCAGCGCCAACAACGGAGCGGGATTGGGATGCAATGAGTGAACAGGAAAATAATTTTAAAAACATTGAAACCTAAAAAACTTATATGGAGAATTATACTAATTCATACTTCATCACGCTGTACCATTTTTCACTAATTTTCAGAAAACTGTATTTGAAATAAAATCCAAAATTTGGAGAAATCTTTCCCAACTTCATTCCTTGGGCGACGAGTAAGCCAAACGATTCCAGTTGCTGATGGGATGGAGGGTTTTCACCATCAAGGAGATATACTATACTGATATCAGAATCGTAAATCCTATCCCAGCCCAAACCTTCGTAAATAAGTCCGTCTCCGCCCAAGTAAAAGTTATAACGAATATCACCATAAGATGGAATATAATCGTTTTGCAACTTCATCATCGATAGCTTGCACATGCTAATATTAAAGCAAGGTGAATCGAAATACGAGACCCATACCCTAGACAACGGTTTGATCCAGGGATCTTTTTCTTTTGCTGGCTGCCGTGCATTCCACTCTTGTCGAGAAACAATCGTCAGATCCTGATCTTGAATGACTTCGAACCATTTCCTACTTTCGACCGGCACTGTCGAATCACCAATAACAACGAAATTTGGAGAAATCTTTCCCAACTTGATTCCTTGGGCGATGAGTAAGCAAAACGACTGCAGTTGCTGGCGGGAAGGAATATTTCCTCCATCAACGAAATATATTAAACTGAAATTACCACCTGCCCGCCTTTCCCAGCCCAGTCCCTCGTACACAAGTCCGTCTTCACCAGAATAGAAATTGTAAAGAATATCACCATGAGATGGAATGTGATCATCTTGCTCCTTCAGCATCGCAAGCTTGCATTTCCTATTATCTATGCAAAGTGTGTCAACATAACTGACAAATATCTTATCTACCGGTTTGGCCCAGAGGGCGATTTCTCTTGTTGACCTGCGTGCTCTCCACTCCTTTCGAGAAACAATCTGCATCTCCGTTTCTTGCGTGCCATTTTCACCTGTTGACATAGAACAAGAACACAATCAACTTCACGTTCTATTAAGGAACTAAAACACTACTAACCAAAATATGACATAATCGGAGAAATAAATATTTCAATGTTCCAAATTTAAACAAATGACTATAAAAATTAATGTTTATAAACAACTTTTAGAAATTGTTGGAATATAGCGATCTGAAGACCCTATGGAGACAGGTATGAGTTGTAATGTTGGGATTATTTTTGAAACGAGAAAAAAATTATGCTGTCATTTTTAAATTTTCCTTGTAATTGCGAATTTTTAACATAAACTCAAATTATTTCCATTTGCATGAGCACAAACTGGCATATCCAGAAAAAGGCCTATTTGAGAACAAGTTTGCCCTTGAGTCTTATTTATTGTCGTACAAAAAGATGGAATGATGGGAAATTGTCGTCCTTTTCCGCCCTCTCCCTCCCCCCCCTTATTTCCATGCATCTCTCTCCCTCTCACTGGAGGACACGTTAAATGCTTGACGGCTCATAATAAGGCACTCAATACGTACGTATATGCACAGTCCGGCGATTAAATAATGAGACTGATTTTATTTAATTTTTAACTACAATGGTTCTCAGTAATGAAGTCAGACTCAACCCTGTGTAATTTACTCATCATGAAAAAAAGAACTTAGTTACTTACACAAATTTAATTTTAATTTATAACAATCGTTCCATATATATAGGGTAAAATAAGGGGAGGAGAGGGAGACAGGGGGGGCTACAAAGAAAACGAATGGAAGGTAATTGAATGAACGGATAGGAAAAGGAAGGGGTTGGAAAAGAAGGCGAAAGCAACATAGTAGCAAAATGTTACAAAAGGTTACAAAAACTTGGTAAAAGGGCCAAAGACAGCAATGTTGATAAGAGAAGCGAGTCTTTACAAATAATTATCTCTAGCTGTTCAAGAGCATCCAATTTGGGACCTTTAATTTCAGAGTGGAGGAATTTAGGGTTGAATGAACTATGATATTGAGGTTTAAAAGATGTTTCGCAAATTGAGAATTCAAATTATTTAAACGGAAGTATCGCTTAGGCTCCTTAATCCTCTTGTCAAAACTCCTCCCCGTTTGACCGATGTAGACCGCTCCGCAATCATCACAAGCAAGTTTATGTACACCACTTCTTAATGACAACTGTATCGGGTCTTTAGCATTAAGGAATAATTTGGAAAAAGTAACTGGGGAGTAGAAAGCAGGTTTAAGTTTAAGTTGAGGAAAAAGGTTGGCCAATTTATAAGAAATGTTTCCTAATAATGGGAGTCTGCGCCAGCTAAGAGGTTTAGAGGAGATTAGGCGGAAAAGAAACGATTTTTCGGGAGGCAATAAGTCAACGTTTTTTAGAGATAATTTTATCGATTAAACCAGTTTTTAGCCATTATTGATAGCGATCTGTTTAATGGTGTTAAGTTCTATAAGGAAATTGGGTTTGCGTGACTCGCGATATTCGGATCTTAAGCGAACAATCCGCTTCCACATACGTTCCAAAGTGCCCAAACAATAGTCGCCAGTGACGGTAACACCATGTGGGATGAACTCATTATGGATAAGGCCCTTGCTGTCGTAGAAAGAAATGAGCATTGTTTTGATTTTCGACTTCTGGAACAGCAATTTCTTGGCTCTTGGCAAGTTTTTCGACTTCCACTCGGCACTTTGGCGCTTGGTTTTAGGGTCGTATTGAAAACACCACGTTCCGTCGCCAGTCACGATTGATTCCAAGAATTTAAGGTTTTTCCGGGCAGTTTTAATGATGTCTCTGGCGTGCTCAACGCGGTCATGTCGTTGTTTGTCCGACAAGGTGTGCGGAACAAAGCGTGCACAGATCTTCTTTTTGCCCAAATCCTCGACTAAATTTTTGCGAATTGTCTCCTTATCGACACCGAAATCGTCTCAATGTCGCACAACGATCAATTTTTATCCGATCGCGCACTTTTCCGATGAGTTCCTCGTTGTGAACCGAAATTGAACGTCCAGGTCTTTCATCGTCTTCCAAATCTTCCCGGTCGTCTTTGAACCGCGCAAACCAGCGGAAAATTTGTGCAATTTTCGCAATAAATTCAAGTGCAGGGAAGGTTCAAGCAGATCAGTAATAAACAGGTTGGTGACTAAGTTTGAAAATAGGGGTTCTATGATCGATAATAAGAAAGGTGCTGTCGGTAGGAGCAGAACAGTTAGATGTTGACATTGCACGTGTTGATGAATCAATTACGCGAAGTCCGTACATATCTGTTACACGTCTGTCACAACAATTAGCTATATCGCGTTCATCGATCAATAGGGTATTAACAGAAGATCTGGAAATATTACTCATGGTAATTGAGACAATAATGTAGTCTCGATTTTGACAATGGAATGGTTGTCAAGGCAAATCCTCATACAATCGATAAATTTTGCCAAAATAAGTCAGTTAAACGTTAAATTTGAGCGTTTTAGGACTGAGGGAGACAATCGACGATTATAATAAAAAATCCGGTTGATTTTCCTTTAAGTCATATTATCATCATCATGCTTCTGTCTTTAACTGAATCGCTGCCTCTATTTCTCTCTCTCCCTAGAAGCCTCTTTTATACCTCTATAAGTATTATAGCCCTGCTTTATATTTTCTAATATTCCTATTATTTTTCTCCCTCTTCCTCTTCTTCCACTAATTTTTACTTCTAAGATCGTCCTTTGTAAACACTGTTTATACTAATTCTCATTGTATTATATCATTCTGTATTGTTTCATACTATTTTATACTGATTTATATCATTTTGTATTGTTTTATACTATTTTATACTGTTTTATATCATTTTGTATTGTTTTATACTATTTCGTATTACTTGATTTTATTATGTATTGTTTTATATCATATGTGTAATTTTTTATAATTTCCTTCTTTCTTATGTTATGCATGATCCAACAACAATCTCCATATTCATTGTATATATTTCAAGTATATTTCATCTTATTCTGCCTAATTATTGTATTATATTTCTTGGTTTGCATTACGTTAATACCTATATATGTTTTTTTTATGACGGTATACAACGATGCTGTATATACGAAGACTTACTGTACATACTCCTTTCTATTTAATGTTGTATTACTATATCATAATATGTACACTATCTAGGGTTTTCGCAGGTTTTTCACACCCCCCTACTCAGTGGGTGTTTTCCTGCGTGGGTTTTACTAGGGAGGACATGCCTGTTTTACCTAGGTTTTCCCCACAATCTCTAATCTGTCTTCAATTTTATATATTTTTTTTACTCTGTATGATTTAGGTATATACTGTTTATGTTATGCGTATTGTATATATATATATATATATATATATATATATATATATATATATATATATATATATATATATCTTACTTTACCATTTTTTATATTTTTTATATTGACGAAGGGTTAAATGTAAGAATGGACCTTATGGTCTAAATTTCGCCCGAATAAAGACGATTATCTATCTATCTATCTATCTTATCAATATGTGCCCTATCCAATTTGCTTTTCTTTTCCCGATTGTTTTTATTAGCATCCTTTCTTCTCCCACCATTTCTAATACTTCTTCATTTCTCTTCCTCTCTGTCCATTTCACTTTCATCATTCTCCTCCACACCCACATCTCAAAACTTTCTAAATATTTTTCCTCCTTTCTCCTTACCGTCCGCGTCTCTGCACCATAAAGAGCTATGCTCCATATGGAGCATTTTGCTAATTTCTTCCTTGTTTCTAAATTTATTTTCTTGCTTGTGAGAAGCTCCTTCTTCTCGTTAAATGCTGCTTTGGCCATTCCAATCCTACTTCTGGTGTCCTGTGTACTACTTCCATCCTGCGCTAAAATACTGCCAAGATATTTGAAACTACCTACTTGTTCCAATTTTTGGCCATTTACCATTATATTTAATTCTTTATGTTCATTTGAAACCGCCATGACTTTCATTTTTTCTGCATTGATCTTCATTCCATATTGTTGGCCAACCTCCACTAGTCTGTTTGTCATCCTCTGAAGCTCTTTTTCGTCTTCTGCTATTAAGCCCTGATCATCTGCGTATTTAATGGTGGTAATACTTTCACCTCCTATCTTAAATACTTTCTCTTCCATCAACGCTTCTTCTGCTATTGTTTCTGCATAAATATTAATTATCGCTGGTGAAATAGGACATCCCTGCCTCACTCCCCTCCCTATTGAAGTACTTTCTGTTTCTTCTCCTTCAACCCTGACTCTAATCTTTTGATCAAAGTAAAGGTTTTTAAGCAGTCTTTTATCTATCCATTCTATTCCTATTTTGTTTAAAATACCCAGCATTTTATCCCATTTCACTCGGTCAAAAGCTTTCTCCCAATCTACAAAACAAAAATACATGATTTTATTGACTTCTAGCGCTATTTCTATCATCATCCTCATACATCCTATAGCATCTCTAGTCCCTCTTCCTCTTCTGAAACCAAACTGATTATCTTGCAGATCCTTTTCTATTTTACCTTCAATTCTTTTGGTTATTATTCTGGTTAGAACTGTAGCTATATGAGAAATTAAACTAATAGTTCTGTAATCTTTACAACTTATTACATTGTTTTTTCCCCAGTGGTACCATAACAACATCTAAAACATCTTCAGGCTATATGACTGTATCATGTACTTGGTTAAAGAATTTTGTGAGTTGCTTAACTGCTTTCGACCCAAAAACCTTAAGAACGTCCACTGGTATATCATCACTCCCAACAGCCTTCCTTCTTTTCATGTCATCAATTGCTCTTTTAACTTCAGACTCGAGAATACTTGGTCCTAGCTGATCTTTTTCCACATCCTCTTTTTCATTTAATTCAATATTTCTTGGCTTTCCTTCTTTGTCATACAGCACCTCAATGTATTCTTTCCAGACATTCTTTACATTGTCTGGCTCCGAGACTATTTTACCACTTTTGTTCATGATTCCTTTACGTCCTATCTTTCTTGCCTTTTTCTTGAATAGTTCCCTTGCTTTACTATACATGAGGTCTGTTCTACAAATTCTTTCACACTCGACAATCTCCTCGCATTTTTCATTTATCCACTATTCTCTGGCTTTATCTGTTTCCCTTCTTAAAGCATTATTTAACTCCTTGTACTTTCTTTGGCCTTCTTCAGTGATTATGTTCTTCCACTTTCTCTGCTCTTCCATTTTTTGCAGCGTGGCTGCTGTGATCCAGGGTTTTTTGTTTCTTTTACCCGTTATCTTTCCTACCTTCTTTTCCATTACATATTTAATGTTGCTATGGATGTATCTCCACTCCTCATCTACGTTCTTCCTATTTTCTTCAGCTCTCTCCCCCAACCTTTCCTCCAGCTCAGTCATGATAGCCTCCTTGTTTTTAAGGAGTTCCTCTAAGTCTCATTTCTTGTTAACTCTTCTGTTTCCCTTAACGCTCTACAGTCTACATTGTGTATTTTCCACCAAAAGGTTGTGTCAGAATCGATATCTGCCCCTGGTAGTGTTTTCACATTTTTAATG
Organism: Tanypteryx hageni; assembly: GCA_028673005.1. Classification (NCBI taxonomy): domain Eukaryota; kingdom Metazoa; phylum Arthropoda; class Insecta; order Odonata; family Petaluridae; genus Tanypteryx; species Tanypteryx hageni. The sequence goes on from CM054115.1 coordinate 36,997,180, forward strand.
CTATTTCTAAATCTTTCATTGACTAGTATGTAATCTATCTGGTATCGTCTCTGGTCTCCTGGGCTTCTCCATGTGTAAAGTCTCCGCTGGTGATGCGTAAACCACGTATTAGTTACAATCAACCTATTTCTATGGCAGATTTCCACAAGTTTATCCCCTCTTTCATTTCTCTTCCCTAGTCCATATTTTCCCACTATGTTATCTTCCTGTCCCTCTCCGACTACACTGTTCCAATCTCCCATTACTATGGCGGTGATCCTTCCTTTTTCCCTCCTCCTCCAATATCTCCATAATCTTGTCATAAATTTCATCTACTTCGTCGTCGCCAGCATTAGTTGTTGGCATATACACTTGAATTATAAGCATTTCCACTGGCTCCATCTGAAGTTTTACGGCTATTAATCTATCATTAACTGTCACTACCTTGCTAATTCTTTCAGCTATCTCTTTTCTCATTATAATACCCACTCCCCTTTCCTTTTTCTCTCCTCCCGAGTAAATAATCTTAAATTCGTCTGAATTCATCTCGCCTTCTCCTTCCCACCGAACTTCACTAAGATCTTCTATACCGGCATTATTCCTTCTCATATCTCTTTTTATATTCTCTAGTTTACCCCTAAATTCATAGTCCTAACATTCCATGTGCCTATTCTTAATTTCTCACTACTTGCTTTCTTCTTATTAATGTTACGATTTCCTCTGTGCATCACCTAGGGTAGTCCCTATCCGGAGATCCGATTGGGGGACTATTTTACCTCCGGAATATTTTACCCCAGAGAGATCCATAGAGGTATTTTCAGCTTTTCAGCCTATCATGGGAAATATAATGAGGTAGTTTCCCCTTGCTTTCCTCATCGCAGTTTCACAGAGTGATTACCCATCTGTAGCTGTTCAGATCCACATGATCACCACCTACAGAGGTACTGTGCAAGCTGCTGCCCTTGCACAGGGGGATGTAAAACCCCCAAGACTGCTTTTTAGTCTGACTCTTCCCCTCAGACCTTTCCGGCTTGGATGGTCCTACCAGAAGAATTATCTCCCGCCGGCATAGCTCATTGGTTCATAAGAGTACACAAACCCTCCCACCTCTGAAAGGTTATGCAGTCCTTAGGGAGGATCATCGTCATATCATCATATTATCAGTGAATCCGAAAAATCTAGAATTCTCTTCCCTCGAAGAATGCGGGAGAAGTTATTTAGGGATTTCTCGTTTATTGGCTCGAAGGGTGCCGGTGATTGTTAATTTTTTTATACAACTCCTGCGCTAAAGGTATAGAGGTGAAAAAATTATCATACGTCACCCCTCGCCGAGACCCATAATACGGATGGGCCAAATCACAAACAACTCTCTCTCTCTCCTTGATTTATTTCCTCTTTTTGGTCAATCATTCAAGTATAAACTTGGGAAGCCAATATGTATGATGAATTTGAATCAGCACACACCCATATCTTTGTACCATAACGTCCAGGTTTACTTTTCATGTTTTTAGCAGCGATAAATATTGTTGTTAGAGCATACAGTTCACTTACTGAGACACCCTTCCACTCCATTTCGTTCCCTGGATGGTCTTCATTCCACTTCATCTGACTGACTCGACTCTCACGATTGGTACAAACAAAAATTTAATGCATCATTTCAGCATAATAAAGGTTTGAAAACCTTCCTTCAATGATATAATACTTTTACTAAAACAAATACGAAAGTACCAATATAGTCCAATGAATAAGCATAATAAAAACCTCGTAAAGATAAAAAATACGAACTTTTAATTCAATAATCCTTCCGAGACGAAAGAATATTATGTATTCGTCGTCCAGCAGACGGGGGCTGAGCTTTCCACTCAAAATTTGGCTTTAACTTATATAGTTTTTGAATTGTCTCGTTTTCATCTGGAGATTCACTTTCAAAGCTACCATCTAGCTCATCAGTAACATCTTCCTCTGCCTCGACGTGATCTTCTACTTCTGACTCATCTTCATTTACATCATAATCGCTATCACTACCACTTTCTTCCAAAACTTGACATAAATCTTCTTCAGTATAATATTTCCTTTCCATCGCAGCAGGGGCGCGCCTACCCGGGGCGCAATGGATACAACGCACCCGGGCGCCGACTTGTCTGGGCGCCTTCCCATTAAGGTATTTGTATCTATATATTGTTGCAATTCGAGTTGTGCATTCTGTTTGGGAATGTTTCCTTCTTGGTCAGAGTGAAAAATAAAAGTGGGAGATACTAAAATGACACGAAATTTTCCACGCAAAATTTTTCCGATCCCTTGCGATACGCGGTCGCATGACTCAAGGACGCTAGAACACGTATCAGTGGTGACCGTAAATGGACTCACCGTAGGAGTTGCCAGGAGGTGGGGGCGCTACTCTATTAATTGCTATCCCGAACCTAGCGAGGAGCTCCAGCTAAGGCGGCAATCCTTTCGTAAAGTACCATAAGGACCGGCCCGAGGTAGGGGCGAGTCGGGCGGCTGTTCGGGGCGCAAAAGTATTGGGGGCACTAAATCAATCATCTATATATATCTTACTTGCATGTGAATACATTTTGGAAACAAATTTACATCACGGGATAGGCGAAAATCTACATGGAATTCCTATTTCCTGTCATTATCAGTTATTTTACTGAGCAATGGAGGTATTTCATATAACGTGTTTCAGTTTCTACTCGAAATTTCTTTTATTGCTTTCCACTCAAAAGTCCTAAATTGTTTTGAGTTTTTGATAAAATTGTAGGTTATAAAAGACAGCTTGAATATGAAGCTGAATGTCATAATTATAACATCTTAACAATTTTAACTATTAACCCTATTGAATGTTCACTCGTTTTTAAAGAGTGAGTTTACAGTCAAGTACTCCTGTATTCAGTCCTTATATCGAGTCCACATAAATTCATCGATTTATATACACAAGAAAGCTTTTGAATACGAAAGGATTCCGTTATTTAGAAAAACGAGTATCAGCGGAATGGCATGGTGATCATTTTGTCGTAAGCCCGGCGCCAGTGATTTTGTATTTGCACGATTCTTTATTTGTTAATTATATCCTTATAGAAGATAATGTAAACTAGTTTTACTAGAGAAAATTATTCTTATCTACAACTTTCCAAATAAGCGTGTTTATATAGGGTTACGTTTGGTTTCGCACTTATTTGTACATAATATAGATCCGGGATAGTTTGCTAATACTCAGAAGTTATAAAAGTTAGAGTGGTAAGTCGAAAATATCTTTAAGGGTGGATAGCTAAATAAGATTTGATATATGTTCTGGTATGTATTATTAAAAGGTGGGGAAAGAGCAAAGTGTTTTGGTAGGAGCGCGAATTTGAAGATTGTTCCAAACAGTTTTAAAAAATACATACTTTGATAAAATTCAATAAATAAAATTAAATGCAATGAATGTTTAAGTTCTATTCAATAACTAGAAAATAAATCAAGATCTTTTATGATCAAAAACAAAATGAAATACGATCGAAAAATCGATAAAATCTAGTAAATGGAATTTTTCAGATATAATGCTAATCATTAGTTTTATTTTTTTATCTTCTTAACCATCTTAGTCTTTCCATTTTTTATTTTATAGTTACATTTATATTAATTTATTTGTACATTTATCTATAGTATTCTCTATTATTCATTTTATTTTATTATTAAACTCGATAAATAAGTAAATATGGAGACTACGGCGAAATTGATGTTAAATAGAATTAACTCCTTGACCGTAAAATTAAAAAATTAGAGACACACGATAAAAAAGGGGGGAGGAGGAAAGGCAGGAAAATGCAAAAGACAATAAAATTACTCCACGCCAGGGACCTGATGTCACTCACACATTCACTCACTCAATCGCACAAGCACTAATCCTAAAGGTGGAAAAGGAAACGGGACCGGGTTTGCGAGAAATTACTCTGCGCCAGGGACCCAAAAAATCACATCGTTGCTAGAAGGTTTGTGAGTCAGCACGACCGCAACAGGGACCTACTAAGCGACCACAAACACACGCACACGTACACGCCAAGAGGTAAAGGGAAAAAAAGGGGAAAGGAACGGGAAAATAATACTAGGTTTACGGGAGATTAAACCACGCCAGGGACCTAGTATCTCACACAGTGGCCTGTAGGTTTATGTGCCTTCCGGCAACGACAGGGACCTAACAGACAAAACAGTCACACACGCAAGCACTCGAATACAGGTACACAAGATCTCTAAAAATGAGTTAACGTACTAAATACGTATTTCGAGAGCAATGCTCTCATCATCAGTAGCTGATGTATAATGAGGGGTGGGAGTGTTGTAGGCAGTATTTATATGTTTATGTGCTGAAGTGAAAGGGAGGGAAAGAGGTTCAGCCGTTACAAGGTACAGAGGTGAAAGGGGGATCGGGCCGCGGTCGTTGTTCATAACGGAATTTTTGTTTTTGTTTATGTGTATGCTTTCGTATGCGTCTAGTTTGTTTTGGTTGGTTACGGATTTTACAAGAGTTAGGTTTTCGATCCTGATTGGATGGTGGTGTTCTTGGATATGTGTTGCTACACTCGAGTTGTTTAGTCTGTTGTGTTTAAAATGAGCTATGTGTTCTTTGAAGCGTGTTTCTATCTTACGTTTTGTTTGTCCAATATATATTTTGTCGCATCCTCCACATGATATTTTGTATATGCCGGATTTTTGTAAAGAAGGAATTGTGTCTTTTGGGTTGTGTAATAAGTTGGAGAGTTTATTGTCGTTAACAAATACTGTCTTATAGTTGAATTTTGAGAAGATGTTTTGTAGTTTGTTGGTGAGCCCTGAAGCGAAGGGGATTTTAATGTATTTTGTGTCTGTGGGGGAAGTGTCAGTTAGTGTTGTGTGCGTTTTTACATGGAGCCTATATATAAATATGTTTACGCAGGATGTTTTCGATCATTTCAGAGTCGTATCCGTTGGTTTTTGCACAGTTCTTAATATGTGTGAGTTCTTTACGGTAATCAGATGGGGAGAGAGGCACGCGAAGAAGTCTGTTGATCATGGAATGAAAGGGGGCCAATTTATGTGAGATGTGATGATTGGAATTTATTATTTTATTGTCTTTTGCATTTTCCTGCCTTTCCTCCTCCCCACTTTTTTATCGTGTGTCTCTAATTTTTGAATTTTACGGTCAAGGAGTTAATTCTATTTAATATTAAACTCGAGTTTAATAATGTCAAACACCGAAACACAACATTAATATAACATGATATTGCGTGAATTCTGCCATATGCCCTGTTTCGGTGATGTACCGAATTCAAATTCCATAACAATTTCTACAAATAATAATCGAATTATTGACATCTAATTCTTCATTTGATTTTTAAATATCTTAAAATGGAAATACGAAGTCGGGACTTGGACGTAGGAATGCATAAATAATTGAAGTTTTTTTTTCTTATAGTCGAAATAAATATCGCATCTAATTAATCTTGTAAATTGACAAAATAACCCAAAAATATTGGAATTTTTGATTGTTCATTAAAGTAACGGGACAGATTATTGACTTTTAATCAAATGTGCGGCGAGTTTTATAAGTTTCGTTCAAGCGGATATTATATTATATGTTTATCTTTATATTTACGCAACGAATTATTTCAATCAGTTCGTTCTGGTATACATCGACAGAAATCCACCAGCTTGTCTGCCCTCTCTATCGATGAAAAAAGTCGTATTTGTTCATACCACAAAATTCGCTAGCAGGGGGGCGTCACAGAGATATCTTGCGCCCGGGCGCCAGACGCCCTAGACGCGGCCCTGCATCGCAGCACTCTTTCATTTACCAAAATACGATAGCTAACACTACAGAACTGAGTCAAAGAGTGAACTAGGCATATTGACGAGCTGGCATAGGAAAATGCATCAGGTTCAAACATGCAAAGGCACGTGAGTGTATAACGATGTGTCCATAAGTCGGACGAAGCACTCTTATTGTTTACAGTGTCGCTAATCGCTAATTGTTATCGCTACTGAAAATTTGAAGCGAGGAAGGTGACTGCTGCACCATTACGAAACGCCTATACGCATCGCAGTATCTGCAATACTTGGCAAAGCACAACCTTTTATTTCTTCGAGAGAAAATGTCTCATTTTGGAAACACTGTGTTACAATAAATAAGGGAAGAGAAATGAGTCTTCGTAACGCATCGTCGCAATTTTGCCTCTTGTGACCTCTCGTTACTATTGGAGTTCGCATGGACACCTGGCGCCATGCGAAACTAGTCCGCGACGCGAGGCGAAGTTATGGAGAGATATCATGAAAATTCGTTCGTGTATCCGTGTGTTTTTGCTATTTTCGAAAATAATGACTTTTTTGAGTCAGAGTTTCTCTTCCTGAGGTCGACCACGCCATTCTGGTAACTTCTATCGTTTGAAAACGACAGTGCGTCATATTTCACCCACGTCCCCCGATTACGTAACCGTAACTGCAATGAAAATTCAGATATTTAAATTCGTATAAAACATTATTCAACATGCTATGAACGATCTATACCTACATATATAATCCAGATTGCGGCTGTACGCCCGAAAGCGAAAACACCGGACGCCATGACGCCATCGCCTATCTGGGGTAACTGAGGGATCCCAGTCACATAATTCTAATTTATCGCAAGAAAACAGACTATATGCACCAGTCTTTCCAAAATAATAATGAAAAAGGTATTTGTCACGATTACTATGAAGGGTAGTCGCACCAAAAATTCATTAGGAAAGTTATTTAGAAAATAAAATGTTGGGGTACCTGAAGTACCCCGCACAGTAACGGAAGGGTTAATAACAATCAATGTAAACAACATTCGTTGAGTTATTTACAATTAGAAATACCTAAAAAGCTGAAATAATATTAAAAAGGTTAAAAATCGGAATAATGGGCTAAATTCAATATTAATGAAATAGAAAAGGTACGGAAATCTGAGAAACGTGCTAGACGTTTTAATAAGCAAACCGAGCATGTAAGAGCAAGAGAGGTTTAAAAGAATCACAAAAATAATAATAAAAAGCTATGTTGTCCGTCCAATGGCCTAGGTGTCAAGCTATTGAAACGCGAATAACTCGATCAAGGATGTAGATAGAAAATTGAAATTTGGCAGAAATTTATATAATGAGCTAATCATAATTTGTTTATTTAGGGTGGACATGGTAATTTAATTAATAGATGTCCGTTTATGGCGCTATTATGAGGGAGAATATATTACACTTCGTCCGAATAAATTTTAATTTAATGAAACAATATTTTATGAGGTCTGAAAATTAAAAATATACGTAATTCACATTGTAGTATGTTCCAGAGAGTTAAAATAATTTTGGCCAGCTAAAGTTGTCTAACATAATGTTTAACAAATAAATGTTCTTTTTGTATGTAAGATTTGTCTACGTATATCACGCTGGGAGATATAGCTACATTTTTGAAGGGAGAATGTGAGGGATGGAGGAAGAGGGAGGATGGAAGAAGGGAGGATGAAGAATAAGAGGTAGAGAGGGATGGAGAATAGGAAGAAGGAAGAGAGAGGGAAAATAGGAGGGGAAGAGGGAGAGAGAAAGAGAGGGAAGAGAATGGGTGAGAGACAGAGAGAAAGGGTGAAATCTGACGGGCAATTACGCTAGTTTTATAATAAAAACGGTCCAACTTGTGTTTTATATTGTTTGATTACAAAGGCTAATTCTAGTGGTTAATTAATAAAATTGTTAAAAAATTCTCGGTAAGGAAATCCATGATGTTAATTCTTTAAGGTACGTGCATACGTACGTGAAACATTCAAATTGCGCATGCGTACACTTTCGTGACGTCAGCTGCGTCATGTCAGTGCAGACCACAGATGGCACGGAAAACAAAAAAAACGTGCGAATATGCGAACGCTATTTTGTCGCAGTCATGTTCTGTTTTTTATTCAAGTTTGTGAAAAGAATATCAAATATACGAAAATCTTAAGTGCTTAATCCCAGAAAGTGAACACGTCAAGATAATTTGTGAGATTAAGAAGCATAGTACTCGATTTCATGTGTTGTTACACTTATCAATTTCTGTATTTTCAATGTGTTTGATAAATGAGCCTAAGAGAAAGAGTTGCCGAAGCAACTCAACAGGCGGCCTCGCCGCCTCTCGTCGGGGTTGGGCCGCTGTGCGGCCAGGAGCGGAGCCCCTAGTCTTTTTTAAAATTAATACTAAGATATTTAACAAATTGCAACAAACCCGCAGGAATTCCAACGTAGTATTTGCTTAGATTGAAAGGGCTTAATTGATAGCATAGCTCTATTTGTGTATTTTCTATGAAAAGCATAATATATGAAATGGATTCAAATAGAAGGTTTAATAATTACTAATAGAAAGAGTACATACAAGGGAATCACTTGGAGGAAGTCACCTTTCTTCCCAAAATTTTGAAAGTGCCCAGCTATTCATTGCACAACCTCTTAGATACCATTGCGCGTAGGCAAGAGGGAATCAGTAGGTCGTTAAAAAAATAAATAAAATAATAGAAAGATTTGGAAATAATTTAAAAACACAGGTGTTTATTTGAAGAAATCAGCTTTGCAATCAATAAATAATTTATCTTATGTGCAGCAAAGAGCTTATCGTAGGAGAATTCATCGAATATCAATAATCTTACCATTACATTTCCCGCTTAAATCGACGTAACTACGGGCTTCTGATAGAGACCCTTCGGAAATATCGGTAACCACAACCTGGGTCGGAATATAACCGCTCGTTATATTCACATTTTCTGAAATATAAAAGAAATAAAATGTTAATTTATAGGCTAATCCCGCCTAGTGGCTTAATTGTAGTCGCACACCGTTATTGTGTGAACCTATCACCCCGACATAAAACACGAACAATATGTAATGGTATTTGAAAAATAATCACATAGCTGAATATTTAATTACTTATTAAATCTTTTAATTTTTAAATGCTTATTCTTGAGTTTTCAACCATAAGACGAGCTCGATAATTCTCTGGTGAATGCTATCAAACGTTTTACTATTTCGAATGGCGGGGATTGAAAACAATGAACAAGCGACATGAATGACGTGGGAGATATCACACGTTATACGAAAGCATATTAACAATTGGGATTCAGTATTACGCGAAAAGCTTTTTTATTTCAGGATCTGCTCCGAGTAATTCACAATTGCGTTTGGAAATGCATGACAAACAGATAAATATGGAAGTTAAATTTCACGTAATATATTCAGAGTACTTTACCGGTGAAAAATCCCCGCATGTGAATGTAACGCATCCCTCCACTTTCTGTCACGTTCTGTTGAACGGTCAACTTCCAGTTATCGGTTGTGTTGCAGGAGGAGCTGTCTAGGTGATACGAAATGTTCCACTTCGTATCTTCCATTCTCCTTCCGAAAAGTGACAATTTGAAATCGCCCTTTCCGCATTTCTCTGGTGATTGCCCAGCCACGGAAAGTGAGAGAGAGATGAAGAGTATGGTAAAGTAACTCAGAAGAATATTCTGCATCTTTCGTGCGAGTTATGACCGTCCGTTCGACTTCCAATAGGTGACAGCCGATGTTGTGTGTGTCACGTGTCCTGACTGTAATCCTTATATATATAGGCATTTTGATAAAATGAAATTCAGTACTGATTTCACGACAATGTCGAAGGTCTTGATTTATGACCCTCTGGTGCCTATCGTGAATAAAATAAAATCCAGTACAGATATCACCAGTGTCGAAGGTCGTGATTTATGACCCTCTGTCATCACTAGGAAATGTTTTCTTGTTCAAAGAAAATATGCATTATTTACCTAAGGCATTAATTTTGCATTTTTTAGGCTGGTGCCCAAAGGAGGCATAGCCTTATAAAATGGCCATATCTGTGCGTGTGTGTCCGTCCTCCGCTAAATTCCTCTTATCTTTTACTAGGGCCGCCTCTCCTACGCGCGTCAATCCCGCCCTCCCGCTGAAAATAATATTTCCGGATATCTCTCATCACAACGAATATTTTAGTTCATACCTTTATTCTCCGACTTACCGTTTACCAAATATAAACATTTACGTGTTTTTAAAGTCCGTCATTTTGTTACGGGATGACGGGTGAAATTGGAAGTTTTCCTGGGGCCCCTTAGCTTTATCTTTTGATATCACAGCATCTCTCCGCCATAAGGTAAAAATTTTTCTTAAAATTCTTACAGTTAGCCCAATACTCTTTAATAATGTCTTTATATCAACTATAATAGCGTCGATTTAATTACGATATAGTAATAGTTCGGAAATTTGACGGTAGGGAGACTGACAGCGCCGGGGGTTTGGAGAGGATGGGAACCCTTTACGCGGTGTACTATATGCCAAAATCAGTAACAATACGATTTCCTATGACGACGAAATATTAACCCGAAATAAGTAATAATATAAAACAGAATTTTTATAAATAACTTTTATATAGATAATGACTTTATATGCATTAGCGTAATGTTATTTTCAATAACTTAGGTTACATTATTTAAAATATTTACACTGAACTGAACTGAACCCGCACAGCAGTTCGCGTAAGTTTTATTAGCACAATCACGGAGGGTTAAAATCAGGGCATCGAACCGAATTTTTTTTCGCTCCGGTTTTCGTTCCGGTTCACACAAAACGAAAAATTTCGGTTCGGTTCCGGTCCAGCAACCTCCATTGAACCGGGTGTTTTGCTCCGACTGAATTTTTGGGGAAGATTTCAAGAGAAATCCAAAATAATCTTTATTAATTAATGTAATTTTTTATTTGAACCAAATTCGTCTTCACTAACGCAAGTCAAAAAGACAAAAATAGATATAACGTAACGTCGTGCAAGCGCCCCCTCCTACCATGTAATGAACAGTAAAACATTGTATGAATTCCCTTCTTACATTTTTCGTTATTCAATTTGTGAACGGCTCCTTTTATACGACTTCGTTTAATACTGTTCTATAGCAATTTAAAATGTTTTTTCCCTTTTTAGCGCGTATAAAATCTAATAATAATGTTATTTATTCTTTCTTTCTCCATATAAGAAGTAGGTATAGAGAAAGTATTGTTTTCATGAAAAAAATCGAATTCTAGATTTCAACGTAAATACATGTTTTAAGGTCACCTGTACACGTTTTGACTATTTTCTCGATGATGTCTGTGTATCTGTCTGTATGTCAATGTGTCGGTCTGTCTGTCTGTCTGTAATAGGATTTTGTGGGCGCTCTAACTCAAAAACTTACACTTGTACCAATGCCAAATTTTATATTTAGAAAGAGTACTATATAATAAAGAGCTGATTAGGTTTTTGCAACAATCGCTCAACCGGAAGTGAATGTTTACTCTAGTCATATTTTGGTTTGTGGCAAATAACTCTTTTAAATCTTCATAAAGGTAAAAGTTGTTTATTATAAACTTCATAGATAATGTTATTCTCTATAAACTTTGTTTGAAATATCTTTTCGTAGAACGCATTGTTAAGGAGATATTCCATTTATTTAATATTTGATTTAATATCAGATGAATGTAAAACATTACTGGAATAAAAGTCGTAGAAAATTTAATTTTCTACAACTTTTGTTCTTAACATTTCCCATATAAGGCACTGTCGAAGAGATATTTTAAAAACTAAATTTTTAGCTGCCACAACTACACCACCTACCGGCGACTATTGTAAACACTTTACGCCCCTTTTTATTTTCAATTGTTAGAGCATCGGGGCTATATCCAATATCAGAAGGCTACGGTTTTAGTTTATTTCTGTTCATTGTAAAGTCTTAAAAATTTTCTCGCAGTTCCTCGAAATATTTATTATCATTTAACCTTTTTGGAATTCGTAGAAATATTGCTGTTATGGAGAAAGTCATGTTGGCCACATTATATATTTTAGTCTTTAATTTGACGTAAAACCGTTGTTATTCTTTCAAAAGTCAACATTTATTAAATTTTACAGTTCCAATATTCCAGATTCCAATATAAGCAGATACTCTCAAAATCATAATCAATTTACTCCAATAGTACTCATGCAAAGTGGCACATTTACACCTTCTGGAGCCCCTGGCGCTAAACATTTGGAGATCCATGGTGCAAAACAATTGGGGCGCTAAGCAGTCGGGGGCCCTGCAATCGAAATTGTATAGTGAAACCCCTCCTAATGGCTACCCTCTTTTCTGACACCTCTTATAGATCGTTTTTATAATGAATTATAAATTTTAATAAATAAATTTTAAATGGAGACATTTTATATTTCTGAGATTATATACACGAACATGTTTTCTGGGCGCCTTACCTCAAGGGGCCCCTGGCGCCCACTAAGTGCGACCTCCCTTAAATCCGCCACTGCTCATGCACGTACATGAACACATTTGAATGTAGAATATAATTCATAGTGAGTTGTTCAAAGGAGAACTACATAACTGTTTTAATAGAATAATTTCGACGTTAATATTACAAATACCATAAAATATGTAATTACATATATTTTCTTAGGATGACAGATATGTACACACGGTAACATTTACTCCGAGCGACCAAATTTCGATCTAATTATTAAAATGTCCTCCAATTGAGTATTGATTTATAGGAAGGAATGGATATAAGTGACTGGTAGGAATAACGATTGGAAAGAGGTAGTAAAGAAGAGCAGTATGGAGAGACTTAAGAGGAAAGGGGAGTGAAGCGAAAGAGACAAGGAGACGAGGGATTGAGGAAGCATTGAGTGAGAAGGGATGATTTGAAACGGTATATACATATAGGGAATTAAATGCACCTATATAGATAAATTTATTAAAATTGATTCCCGTTTCCGTCATTTTGGACGAGCGTTCTTGAGGGCCGCACGTGGCCCGCGGGCCGTAGGTTGCCGACCCCTGGTCTAGATCCAAAGGTTGAAGGTTATTTTTTATAATTTTCATTTCCAAAAGAAGAAAATCCTGCACGTGAAAAAGTCGATTTTTACGTGCTATCTTATGGGGAATGCCCATCATCCCCTGCAGTCGAATCCTGGACGTTTCGTAAATTTTTCTTCGCCACAGCATGCTTATATCTGAATAGATTATCTGCTAAATTTCAAGTTCATATCGGCATATCTGATTGAGTTATTTGCGTTTAAAGAGCATGATGGCATGGACCAATCAACGAACCAAAATAGTTGTTGTTTATAGAGAGAGGACTCAGAATGTAAATATTGTTTCTCCTATATGTTAGTTTCATAAATTAAATTGAATTTTCGAAAGAAATTCCGGTAGCAACCGGTTTGATGTACAATGCACCTGCACCCCGGTTATAACGCGGGTCTTATTCATGTCCTCAACAAAAGTTTTTTTTTCACCAGATGGGTTATATTTCTTACTTTTAACCATATTGTAGATTCATTATTTTACTAACGTAGTTGCATACCTGGCGTCACTACGGCGCTAGTTTATATTGATTTTATTTCTCACGGCAGTCGGTTGTCAAGATAAACAAATTTTGAGATAAGGGAGAGGAAGGCATTTAGCCTCGAGACAACAGTTTGGGCTCGAGTTTTGAAAAATACATTGTCACCAAAGCAGGTGCCGTTAAAATGGAAATATTACCCCAAAATATGTTATTTAAACGTTTAATATGAGCAATTTCGAGCTGTAGGTGGAAAAAGACGAATAGAATAAGAAACTTCATTAATTGTATTTTAAAATAGTTCAAATTGGATTATCGTAGGTTAGTTTTTTCTAATATTAACTTACAAAAGAGTAATAGCCTCCACTTCCAAAAGTCTTATATTTACGTATTACTTTTTGAGAAATACAATTATTCTTAGAAATAATCAAACCATTATATAATTTTCTTGGTTACATGTCAGGTGTAATGATCGACTTTGGCGCTGCTCTAAAAAAGCCGCTATCCAGGAGCGGGAGATTCGAGAACTATTTATGACTGACTGCAGTACTATTTGTAACAAACTTTCCGAGTAGGTAGAAGATTGAAATTTGATATGAATGTTTAATTTTTATAGTAAAAGCCATTTAAGAAACAAAACTACCCTCGGGGGCTCGGTTCCAGTAGCAGGAGATTTCCACCAAGTGTCATGAAAATCGGTCTATTGGTGCAAACGTTAATAGGGGGCACGGAAAGACAAAGAGACAAAATGACGAAACTATAAGACTATTTCCATTCTGAAAAGTAGGCTAAAAAATCCTCAAAAAGGACACGGGTTCGACTCCAGAAGATTAGTTCTATTTTCCATAAGATAAAACGTAAAAATCAATGTAGCGACATGCAAGCTTTCATTCTTTTGCTCATAAGAATTTTAACAATTGACCCTTGATCTTAAAACCTTCAAATATATAAATGGGTGAAGAAAATTTTTTATTAAGCTGGTTGAGAGCCAGCAGCTCTATTGCGTGGAGTTTTGACAAAAGGTCAAAGATGTTGATATTTTTGGTTAATGATACCAATGTCAAAATCTTAGATTCTGTTATGGAAAAATATGGTCATCTCAATATGGCAAGAAATAAATAATATATTTAATAACCGAGTGGGGTGATCGGTGCTTCAATCCATTTAATTAGTCAATTGAGCAAGCAACTTCGATGTACAAGCAGTATTGACACTTAAAATTGTTACATCTTCATGACATTAATTGTTCTGATTTGTTGTGGCTGGTCTTACACATGGACCTCTCAGCCATCGACATTAGATGAAATATGGGTTCACGAGAAGTTCCTGCACTTGAGGATCCCTAGGACAAACATACATGCAATATGGTAAAAATCCATCAATTATTTCGATTAGATTATCGGTGGTTGTTCATTATATTCGAAAAATGATGTAATGCATTAAAATATCATCTCTCAACTGTTCTACATTAAAGGATTATCCATTGATTTCAAATGACAACTATAGTTAACAGAGTGCATTCCAAGCCCCAGGACAATAACAGAATTACTCGGGTATAGAATTACTGTTAGATGTTGTGTCTCTAACCTTGCTACACAAAATTAATATACATAAGTAGTTTTTACCATTCCACAGAGACATTCGTCGCAGTATGAAAACAGCAGTTACTTCACTGTCTTTAATTGAGTTATATCAGCCATTGATGATAATTAACAGTACCATTAATAGTAATACAAATTAGCAGTCTAAAAATAAATTACAGCAATATCAATAACACTCGCGTACACGGCACAGCTGACACTCCATGTTTGTCCATGATCTTCACAGGCAGGTCGACTTGAGATTCCTTCTTCATGGCCAGAGCAGAGCTAGAGTTTGAAAATTACGATACCTTATCCCACTTACCTTATTGCTGAAAAATAATTGTATTTCATCATAGAATGCTCATTATGTATTGTGAATGTTCATTCGAAGGATATCATTTGAGAATAAAGGGCTCCCAGATCTAATAGTTGTTTGCTAAATATTAAAAAAGATGCATTTCATTTGTCCTCATTAAATATTCCTTTGCCCTTTTATCACTACTTACAGGCAGTCTTTGATTTATGGGTATAGCAGGCAATCATTTCCAGTTGCCTTGTGTTAGATGGTTTTACTGGGCCTTTGGTTTATTTTGACATGATCAGGGCTATCTGATCTTATATCAGTGTGTTAATGAACAAATTCATGGGAAAATGTATATAACTCATGTAAACTGAGTCATGTTCCCTATTACATTAAGTCGCATATACTCAAGTTAGCATTAATTGAGTTTGCATATATCAAGGACTTCCTGTACAACGAAAACTGCCTGATAAATATTCAGATTTATTTTATGTTCAAGTTTTTAACTTTTCAAGGTATTTGGCTGAGTATAATGCACAACTGTTTTATCAACATTAGCTTTTATAACAACCCACTGGGCATTATATTTGCACTTCTTTTATTTCACCTATCCAATTCTTTACAATGGAAGAACACTCTTAAGCCACAATTTATAAAAAGTAAATTACGGCTTACGAGTTTTCTTCCATCACTGAATTTCACTGCAGTCTCCATTCCAGATTTTAATTGCCAATTTTAGCAATAGTGGAGACTTATGTGAAGGGGAACTAGAAGCTTATTATAAAACTTTTCTAAGAATTTTGTTCAACCGTTAAAACTTTTCCCATATTCTTCAACATGATATATTATGTTTTTTTTAATTCAACCAATGAAAATTAGGATGCAAATTATAATCAAATGTGCATTATATATGCAGACAAATTCAGCAATTCATATTATTTTTTTGTTAATTAAATCTCACACATGGCTTATGACAAAAAGAATTTTATTTTGCTATTGAATTAATTTTTTTCCAAGTGCCAGGGAAATTTTTTTTTCACTGGTAAAACACAGCTTGTAAATTATCTTTAATCCTTATCTTTTATCAGATTTTTATTTCATTTGTGCTGATGATAGCAGTTTTGGCAATAGAGACAAACAAATGAATCGTTAAGAAGGGAATGGATGCCCTAAGGGGCTAGAGGTGGAACATCTGCTGTACATTGTTGATACCCACAAGCGTGGATTGCATATATAAGAGCAAATGTCCCTCTTGAAGAGAAATAAACTTAAAAATTTGCATGATGTTAGGTCAGTCAGCACAACCAATTGTAATATCCTAGAATCCCATGTCATTAATACAAATCATGTTCTGTCCATTTTCACATTCATTTCCTCATAAGAATAGCACAGGATTAAATGCATGGAATTACTAATTGCCAATATGTGATAGGAAGAAATGAATTACTAAGTCGGTACCTCTCATGATAATGCCAGTAGCATTTTTGCGTGGTCTCTCCTTTGGTTGGTCAAACAGATATTAAAAGATTTCTGCTATTGTTGAAGTGGAGTATAGGGTCATAGTAATTTCAAAGTTTAATGATTTAGAGTAAATGCTGTATCTGGAGCATTATTGCACTTTTGGGAGCATATGTGAATGAAAATAGATGAAGGATGTCCTGCAGCACATTTCTTTTTAAATTGCTTGCTATGATATTCAGAGCATATACATAGGTAATTCACACTGCAAGCATACCATAATTTAACTTTGTGTCTGCTAAAATATTAATGAATTTGAAATTTCATAGAATTATCCAGTATGGTAGCACTAAGCAATTAAAGTGAAGTAACTCAACTGTAGCTGTGAAACAGATCGCAAAAATAAATTTAAGTGGAAAATTACATATGGAGTATACTAATTTTATTTGCATAATGGAATTCCACCAAGTGACACCTTCTTTGGTTTACTTTAAGGTCTTCAAGGTCATCACACTGAATTGTTAACAGTTTTCTTTCACCGTATTGTGTGAAAATTTTGCTAAAACATTTTGTTTGCAATTAACTGACACTGTCATATGGATTTGCCTTATTTATAGTAAAAGAATTTAACTTCATCAAATTAACCATTATTAGAAACAACATGTTTATGAAAATGACAGCAATAAAAGAAAAATTATACAATGGCAGCATTTTTAGTTATCTATAAATAATTTGTCTAAAGTGAAAGATTCCAGTATAATGTCCTGGCGCATTGTTGTCTCAGCATATTGTTGTCTCAGCACACTTTGGTGAGGAGGAGGAGAGGAGTGAGCTGCTTTGTTATTACATTGCATTGTAGAGATTGGTCTGTTGCACTCTCAATGTTTAGATAAAGCTCTAAGAAAAAGACCAAACATTCAAATGAAACCAACAAACAATGAACTATACTTGGCAGTGGCTTTAAATAGTTTAAATGGTCTTAGACAATGAAGAGTATTCCAAACAGAAGCCATGTAAACTATGTAAGCACCTTCAGATGGAACCTGCATGAACTACACTCGGCATTGGCTTTAAATTAAATTAAATTAAATTAAATTAAATACTCCTTGTACTTTCTTTGGCCTTCTTCAGTGTTTATGTTCTTCCACTTTCTCCGCTCTTCCATTTTTTGCAGCATGGCTGCTGTGATCCAGGGTATTTTGTTTCTTTCACCCGTTATCTTTCCTACCTTCTTTTCCATTACATCTTTAATGTTGCTATGGATGTATCTCCACTCCTTATCTACATTCTTCCTAATTTCTTCAGCTCTCTCCCCCAACCTTTCCTCCAGCTCAGTCATGATAGCCTCCTTGTTTTTAAGGAGTTCCTCTAAGTTCCATTTCTTGTTAACTCTTCTGTTTCGCTTAATGCTCTTCAGTCTACATTGTGTATTTGCCACCAAAAGGTTGTGGTCGGAATCAATATCTGCCCTTGGTAGTGTTTTCACATTTTTAATGCTATTTCTAAATCTTTCATTGACTAGTATGTAATCTATCTGGTATCGTCTCTGGTCTCCTGGGCTTCTCCATGTGTCAAATCTCCGCTGGTGATGCTTAAACCATGTATTAGTTACAATCAATCTATTTCTATGGCAGAATTCCACAAGTTTCTCCCCTCTTTCATTTCTCTTCCCTAGTCCATATTTTCCCACTATGTTATCTTCCTGTCCCTCTCCGACTACACTGTTCCAGTCTCCCATTACTATGGTGTTGACCCTTCCTTTTCCCTCCTCCTCCAATATCCCCATAATCTGTTCATACATTTTATCTACTTCGTCATTGCCAGCATTAGTCGTTGGCATATACACTTGAATTATAAGCATTTCCACTGGCTCCATCTGAAGTTTTACAGCAATTAATCTATCATTAACTGTCACTACCTTGCTAATTCTTTCAGCTATCTCTTTTCTCATTATAATCCCCTCTCCCCTTTCCTTTTTCTCTCCTCCCGCGTAAATAATCTTAAATTGGTCTGAATTTATCTCGCCTTCTCCTTCCCACCGAACTTCACTAAGACCTACTATACCTACATTATTCCTTCTCATTTCCCTTTTTAAGTTCTCTAGTTTACTCCCTGAATTCATAGTCCTAACATTCCATGTGCCTATTCTTAATTTCTCACCACTTGCTTTCCTATTAATGTTACATTTCCTCTGTGCATCCCCTAGGGTAGTCCCCACCCAGAGATTCGATTGGGGGACTATTTTACCTCCGGAATATTTTACCCCAGAGAGATCCATAGAGGTATTTGCAGCTTTTCAGCCTATCATGGGATATATAATGAGGTAGTTTCCCCTTGCTTTCCTCATCGCAGTTTCACAGAGTGATTACCCATCTGTAGCTGTTCAGATCCACTTGATCACCACCTACAGAGGTAATGTGCAAGCTGCTGCCCTTGCACTGGAGGATGTAAAACCCCCAAGACTGCTTCATAGTCTGACTCTTCCCCTCAGACCTTTCCGGCTTGGATGGTCCTACCAAGAGAATTATCTCCCGCCGGCATAGCTCTTTGGTTCATAAGAGTACACAAACCCTCCCACCTCTGTAAGGTCATGCAGTCCTTAGGGAGGGAATACAAATATATACATTATAAAATTATTACAAAAATATTACATATATTTGATATTTTAAAAGTCTTCAACACAATATAAACAATTAACCAACAAATAGTGTTTAATATGTATTTTAAATAAATTTGGAGGAAGTGTCCTAATGGTAATAGGTATACTGTTATATAACTTCACTGATGTATTTTCAAAACTATTTAATGTCTTACTGTACTTGCAGTAGTCATTTCTGAGATTAAGCCTCTTTCTGGTGAAATGCTGGAGGGCATTGGTATGGTCATTGAAGTTAATGATGTTATTCTTGATATATAGCAGGCATTGGTAGACATAGATCGATGGTTAAGACATAATTTTCTGTTTAACAAACAGTGGCTTACAATGTGTTTTAGAGTTTATTCCACATATAATACGGATTGCTCTCTCTTGGAGGAGTAGAAATTTTATGGATGACAAGTTGTTGGCCCATATTAAAGTTCCATAAGAAAGGTGGCTATGCACATATGCATAGTAAACAGTTCTCAGCACATCCCTGTTGGCACTGGAGCAAAGCCTCCTAATCATAAAAATGCCCTTGGAGATTTTTTTCCCCACATTAATAATATGATTTCCCCAATTTAGATTAGAATTTAGGTGTATCCCTAGAAAATTAATTGACTCACTATTGTGATTATCTCTAGGGTTTAAACTAATTTTCATGTCCTGGGTTTTGTCACCATTCAAACATCAGATGTTAGCAGAGCACCAGTCTTTCATTATCTCTAATTTATTAGTATCAAGTATAGACATGTTATACGGGGAATACTCCAGAAGACATATTCCACAGTCATCAGCAAATTGATAGCATTTGGCCATGTTGTCAATTACTTTTGTTGAGAGGTCATTTACATATATAATAAATAACAATGGACCAAGAATGGAACCCTGAGGAGCCTCATGGGGAACTGGAAGATAGTTTGAGAGAGTTTGATTGAGATATACAGTTTGGGTTCGACCACACAGATAATAGTGAATTAAATCAATAGCCTTGCCTTGAAATCCATAATAGATTAACTTTTTTAGCAGTATTTCATGTGAAACTGTGTCAAAAGCTTTACTCAAATCAAACATTTTCAATTGACACAGGTCCTGTTTCTCTAGAACAGCAAGGCAGTCTTTAATTAATGTCAGAACTGCTTCACATATGTTATGTTTCGCACGAAATCCAAACTGAGATCCTGAAAACAAATTATTTTTCTCAAAATATGATATCATTTGATCATAAATAAGTCTCTCGAAAATTTTTGAGAACATTGGCACAATAGATATAGGCCTATAGTTTTCACGCAGTAACTTATTACCTTTTTTGAAAGTTGGCAAAACTTTTACAATTTTAAGAGGATCTGGAAAAATACCATGATCAATACAGCAATTAATAAGGTGGATTAGCACTTCACAAATATATGTAGCAGCAAGTTTAAGAATAGTAATGTTAATACCATAAATATCCATGCAATTACTATTTTTCATTTTACAAATTGTACCATGCACATCCTCTACTTTGACTGGGGCAAAGGCAAATGAGGTTGCAGTTCTTTCCAGATTGTTTAGGTACAGATTGAAGTTTTTTTTTGGTTATGGTACATTATTTACAATTGCATTTACTTTATTAAAATTTTGTGCAGTTAAATTTGGTTTTGTAGATTCAGCCTTACTACTTTGATTAGATAACCGATTTATTACGGACCACATGGCCTTATTTCTGTTGTCAGAATTTTCAATTATCATGCTGTTATAATTGATTTTGGCTAATTTTAACTCTTTCCTATATTTCCTCCGATAAGAGTAATATATTTCTTTTATGTGAGTTGAGCATGTACTTCTCCAGACGTCATAAAGTGATTCACATTTGTGCTTTAAATCCAGTAGCTCTTTGGTATACCATTTTGCATGATTAAGAGTTTTTCTAACTCTTATATATGGGAAAGCTAATTTAACAGTCAACATAAAATACTCAAAAAAATATTTAAACTTTTCCTCAATGATTGGGCACATATATAAATAACACCAGTTAACAAAAATATATCTTGCTGACATTGTTAATTTCTCTGACTGTAATCTTTTGCTGATTAAAACAAGTCTGAACACCTTCAAGATGAGCAATAATTATAATTGCATAGTGATCAGACAGCAGTGTGTTTACCACAGTGCTAGTTCACTTATCTTTATGTACTGAAGTTACAACATTATCAATGCATGAGCCTTCAAAATAAACCCCAGGCCTCGTTAAGTCAGATATGGTGACTTGAAGACCAAAGCTGATAAAAAGATTAAGCAGATCTTTACAATCATTGGAATTATTTCTAAGATCAACATTAAAGTCAGCACCTATCACAATACTATGATTAAGAAGGCACAGAATACATAAAATTTCATATATCTTGTTCATAAAAACAATAAAATGTACCTTCTTTGTGCATACAAATGGAATGTGTAGGTTGATGTGACCCCTTATGCCATAGCTGTTATAATCGCTATTTCTATATTCATATAGGTTCTTTTTATGTGCAATAATAAGGTAAGGCTGTAGATATAGAGCATAGGTGAAATATTTAACACCTTGAAAAGAGGGTGACAAGATGCATTGAAAGGCTCATTCATAATTAGGAGGATGGCTCTTTTCTGAATTTTAAATATTCTAACTGAGCAGGCTGATGAGCCCCAAAAAAGAATACTGTAAATAATATTGGAGAAAAATTCACCATAATACAAGGCTAAAAGGACATTGGTGGAGATTGTATGTTGGATACACCTAATTAAATAATGCATAGAACTTAGTTTACTTGCTAATTTGCCAATATGCAACTCCCAAGACATGTGAGTCAATGCCAATATCCAGAAATATTGCATTATCAACTTGTGAGATTGGTTTACTATTTAAAGGAGCATTTGAGTCTGTATATTGTTTATTGATGTTTGAAAAGTAGATTAGTCGTGACTTATCCATATTGAGAGTTAGAAAATTGTTCTGGCACCATTTGCTTAATCTTTAAATGCTGAATGTGCTCTTACAGGCACACAAAATGCAATCACTCATGCACATATATTTTGTATTATTTTTTTAACGTTTTTCTTTCTACTAAAATACAGAAGCATGCAACTTGTCATTATTTTTACTAAAAATGATTTTTATTTGAACATTTTACTAATAATAGTTCATGAGATTGTGATTTTTCCATAAAACTAACAAAAACAGCCCAAAATTAATACAGCGTTTAAAGGTTAATTGTTGTGAGACAAGTTTGCATATCATTTAGGCTATTAAAACTATCATATGTAAGGATGATATTTTTGTCATCAGCATATAGTATGGGAGTGGCACCTCTTATTTCAAGAAAACTGTTTGGGAGGCCATTAATATATAAAAGAAACAGAACAGGAGCAAGGACAGAACCTTGAGAAACATTTTTGGCTGGGGAAATGTATTTGGTTCCTTTTTTACTAATGCAAACACATTGAGACCTGTTTTCTAGGTAGAAACTAATCCATCTATTGGGTATGCCTCTTATCCCAAACCTGTTGAGTTTTTTTTAGAAGTAGGGCATGTTTGACATTATTGAATGCTTTAGAGAAGGTGTCCTCAAATTATGGCCCGTGGGCCACATCTGGCCTGTGCAGTAATTTGATCCATTAGGGTGAAATCTACTTTCAATATAAGCAAATTACATATTACAGAATTGAGAAAATTCTCAAAACTTGCTCTTTAAAATTTTCACATGGCTCGATCAGTCATTTGAAATGCCATATGTGGCCCGCACAGTGGAACATTAAGCTTTATGTGGCCATTTCAGTAAAAAGTTTGGGGACTCCTGCTTTAGAGAGATTGAACATCAAAGCAGCGATTTCCATTCTGCCGTCAAATCAGATATGATGCATTCAATGAATTTGTAGTATGTTTAAATATTAACATAACATCTGAAAATTGTATTATATTGCATAATGTATAATATACTAGTAGTTGGTGCTTGCATTCATTTTTCATATTTGATCATTACAAATATTTTTTAAATTCTAAATATTTCACCTCTGGAGCGATTTTCGTTTTTCCCTTAAGTAAAAATAATAGATTAAAACAATCCCAAAAATTGCAATTTTAAATATTTTACACTATCTTCATTATGGGGTACAAATGCTACACATTTTAGCCAAATTTTAAAGTTGTAGTACTTCTAGAAGTAAAATAATATTTTTCTAATTGTTTAAATTTAAATAATTTATAACGGCCGCCGCAATTATATATGGTGAAATTGAAATGTTTATTTGTGCAAATTCACTACTCTGTAAATAATTTGAACATTTCAGCTTCCTAGCTCATCCCGTAGTACCTAAACAGTTATCTATTTGTTTAAACTTTAAGAAGTTTTAACTGCCAAACAAATTAAAATATCAAAATTGGTAATGTCCCTATTTCGTTATTTTTAAAATTCTACTTATAAAAAAAATTCAACTCCGTAGCACATGCGGAAATACATAAACCTTGAAAATTTGTTTAAACAATTGCGAATTTTTAGCGGCCGCATTGTTGCATTTTTTCAAGATATTAGTTTTTTCTAGTCAATTATGCACAAAATTCTACATAAGGAAAAAAATTCGAATCTCCAGCTCATCTGGAAGTGCCTAAACATTAGTATCATCCTATATATGTTATCATTATATATCGACGACTCTTACAGAGGAGGATATAACATACTAGTAGAAGGTGCTTGCATACTGCTAGCATTTCATCTCACCTTGAATAAACATTCATTTTTCAGAGAGATATTTCTTTATAAGTAATATTTCTTTAATTCTAAAGATTTCTCCTCTGGACCAGTTTTCGTTTTTTCATTCTCGAACAATATTGGAGTAAAACAATCACTAATTTTTGGAATTTAATGAATATTATACTTTTCCTACATTAAATTAATAATGCCACACATAGCTGCCAAATTTTAAATTTATTGCACAATTAGAAGTGAAATAACAATCATCTAATTGTTTTAATTTAAATAATTTTTAACGGCCGCAATAACAATTTCATGGATACTTTGAAATGTTCATTCATGTATATAGACTAAGCTCTAAATAACTTTAAAATTTCAACTCCCTAACTTGCACCGTAGTATCTAACTATTTCCCTATTTGTTTAAATTTTAAGAACTTGTATCTGCCAAACAAATTAAAATATCAAAATTTGTATAATCCCTATTTCGTTTTTTTTTACGAATTCTACTTTAAAAAAAAATTCAACTCCGTAGCACATGCGAAAATACATAAACCTTGAAATTTTGTTTAAACAATTTCGAATTTTTAGCGTCCGCTTTGTTGCACTTTTTCAAGACTTTCGTTTTTTTAAGCGGTTTTGCACAAAATACTACCTAAGAAAAAAATTTCGGATCTCAAGCTCATCTGGAAGTGCCTAAACATTAGTATCCTCCTATCATTATATATAGACGTTTCTTACAGAGGAGGAGGAGGAGGATACAAATTTTTAGGCACTTCCAGATGAGCTGGAGATTCGAAATTTTTTTCTTAGGTCGGATTTAGTGCAAAACCGACTAGTAAAAACGAAAATCTACAAAAAGTTGAACAATACGGCCGCTAAAAATTCCAAATCCAAATTTCCAAATCTTCTACGGAGCTGAAATTTTTTTTAGAGATAGGAATTGTAAAAAACGAAATAGGGATTATACAAATTTTTATATTTTAATTTCTTTGGCAGTTAAAAATTCTTAAGGTTTAAACAAATAGGTAACTGTTAAGACATTACAGGGTGAGCTAGGAAGCTGAAAATTTCAACTTAAGTACAAAATAGTGCAATTGCACAAATAAACATTTAAATCTCTCCATAAACATATTGCGGCGGCCGTTAAAAATGTTAAAAATTTAGACAATTGAAAAATATTTTTATACTTCTAGAAGTACTACAACTTTAAAATTTGGCAGAAATGTGTAGCATTAGTATCCATAATGGATAAAGTATAAAATTGTAAAGTTTTGGGATATTTTTAGTCTATTATTTTTACACAAGGGAAAAACTAAAATCGCTCCGGAGGTGAAATATTTAGAATTAAAAAAATATTTGTAATGATGAAATATGAAAAATGAATGATTTTTTATGTTGAGATGATATGCTTGAAGAATGCAAGCACCAACTACTAGTAACATAGATATATAACATATAGGAGGATACTAATGTTCAGCCCAAACTATAAGAGCTAGAGAGCTGATAGTTTCAGTTTTTTTTAGATATGATGGAGAAACCTGCAGATAAAATGGGACTTCTCACCTTAGTGACTTGAGTTCGACTCCAGAAATTCCGAAAATTGCGTTTTTTTCCCATAAGAAAAGCATTGCGCCATTTTTGTAAATTAATTTTGGGCACTTGCCGGTAAGATAGAAAAATGAAATTGTGTTGCTGGAAGGCTGCAATATCTATTGAGAATAATTGTTACTATTTCTTACAATGTCCTGGATTCGACTCCAGATACCCCGGAATATCTCCCATAAGTTAGCATGGGAAAAAGTTATCCCAGTGTGTAGACAAATCTAATAGGTTTAGGAAGCTGAAATTTTGCAGGTCTATCGAATTTTTCTCATAACCAACTATAAAAATCGAAAATTTCAAAATTTTTAAGTTTTAGGGGATGTTTTAACCCCATTTGAACATTAAAGTTCAATAATTTTTATCTTTGAAACTATATGCTGTAGGTTCGAGTTTTTCAAATCATTTTGTAGAAAATTATGCAGAAAAAATGACATTTTGAAAAAGTTAAAAAATTCGACCACTAATAATTCGCAATTTTTTAAACATATTTTTGAGGTTTATGTATTACCGAATGTGCTACGGAGCTGAAATTTTTTTTAGATGTAGTATTTGTAAAAAACGAAATAGAGATTATAGAAATTTTGATATTTTAATTTGTTTGGCAGTTAAAAATTCTTAAATTTTAAACAAATAGGTATATGTTTAGATACTACGGGGTGAGTTAGAAAGCTGAAAGTTTTAAGTTATTTAGAGTTTAATCTATAAAAACGAATAAACATTTCAATGTATCCATGATTTTTTATTTCGGCCGTTAAATGTTATTTAAATTTAACAATTAGATAAATGTTATTTCACTTCTAGAAATGCTACAACTTTAAAATTTGGCAAAAATGTGTAGCATTAGTACCCCATAATGGAGAAAGTATAAATTTGCAAAGTTTGGGGATTGTATTAATCTATTATTTTTACATAAGGGAAAAACGAAAATCGCTGCGGAGGTGAAACCTTTAGAAATAAAAAAATATTTGTAATGATGGAATATCTTTCTGAGAAATTAATGCTTTTTCAAGGTGAGATGATATGCTTGCAGAATGCAAGCACCATCTACTAGTATGTTATATCCTCCTCTGTAAGAAACGTCGATATATAATGATATGTATAATTTATGTACCTAAATCTAAAACTAGATGTTTAAAATAAAATATTTTTTTCAAATATGAAAGTGTATTCGTTAAAATTTATTTATCCTAGGGGCTGGAGAAATTACAAACTATGTTGTCATTAGAAAAGCAAGGAAGCTAAAATTATTTCTGCTTTTGAGGCAACTTTAAGATTTCATAAAGTGTACCATCAATTGCCATCACATAAGATTTCAGATCAGTGAATTGTACAAATAAGAGAGATGCAAAATTATTTGCCAAATCTAAGATATGCAATAAAATTTCATCAGCCAGAACCAAGATAGAAACAATTGTCAACCAAGCACATACTAGCACCATATTCACTACAACTATAGTTGGGAGCACGAATTAAGGTGGGTGGCAACTTGATGCGCAGAAGGCAAGGAATACCTTGTACTTTGGCTATAGATTCCTAAAAAACTTGATTTTATGCCAAATTTTATTTATCCTCTTTTCTTGTTTTTTGAGCCATTTGTCCTCTTTTCACAAAATCAAAATCTGATTTGTGGGGAATTGATTAATTATGTGCATGTTGGCTCTTTCAAGTGCTCAGTCTTCCTCAACTATTCATTTTCTGTTTGATTCCTTTATTTATGGAATTTATTTATGATTTTTCTAACTTACTGCTGCAGACTAGCTTTTTCTTATGATTTATGATGGTTTATGATTTTTTAATCTCAAGTAATTTTAAATTGACTTCTACCTGACATTATATATATGTGTGTGTGTGTGTGCGCGTGCGTGCGTTCGTGCGTGCGCGTGTGTGCGCGAGTATGCGCGTGTGTGCGCGTGCGTGTGCGTGCGCGTGCGTGCGTGCGTGTGCGTGCGCGTGTGCGCGCGAAAAGTAATCTTATCTTTAATGCAATCTCTGGTGTAATTTAAATTATGCCAACTTGTCTACATCGGGTTGTAAATTATTTTTTGTTGCAAGTAGCAGCAGATTTTCTATATTAGAGTCAGGGAGTAGCGAGTGTTGTTTTTTTTTGATAAGTTTCATGGATGAGAAAACTTGCTCACATGCATATGTGCTTCCAAATCAACACATGTAATACTGAGATAATTTTCTAAGTTGTGGAAACTGCTCAAGAGGCAACTAAATGACTAATTTTTAGAAGTTGATTCATGATGAGTTAACAATGGTGGGAAGAGAATAGTGAGGGTGATACTTTGTATGGGTCAGATGGAGTTTTTGGCACCTGAGCCATCAGATGTGACAAGGTTTCCTTACAATCCCTCACACACTAAATTGTTCACTTTCAAACCAATTCATTCATTAATAACTCACAAACAAAACCAATACATCAACGTAAATATAATAAAATTTTGAAATTGTTGTTTTAAACCTCAGATATATTTCAACCATGGAGAAACCAAATGATTATATAAATTGTTTTAAGCACCATATGCCACATATAAGAGACAGATGCACCAAAAGTGGTGCATGCACCACATGTTAGGCACCACTGTCTTATTGTCAGTCCATAAATGATATAATCTATAAATTTTCTTATCCATATTTTTTTATTCACAGAATAATGTGTCACATAAATATAAAAGTAAATGTTTAACCAATGTTATACATTGTTTTAATTGATTGCTAATACTGGCTAATGCATTCAAAGACAGGGCTGTAGCAAGGAACTTTGGCGCCCGGGACGAGGCCAAAATACAGCACCTCACTTGAGTTAAGAAGTAATGTGATCTTTATGCTCATATTCAATCCTTCTTTGTAAATTATTCATTTCTTTTCACTAGCAAAATGCTGTATGCTAACAAAATGAAAATAAACCTATTTAGTTTAATTTTTCCATCATACATAACGCATTTCCTTTCACTCACTAAATGCTGTGTGAGAAAAAATTAATGCATTCACATAATTATAAAAGATCTTGTTTACATTGGTTGCTAAGAAAATTGTTTTAATTGATTACAATACAATACCAGACGAGAATTTCGAAGTTTCAAGTACATTATGGTTTTGTTAGATTTTCTTTTAAAACAGCTAGTATTTCGATAAAAATGCATATGAAAAGAAATATTTTATTTAATTAGTTACACAAATTATATTTGAAGACTTTTTGGCATGACTAATATTTTACAAGATATAAGGGAAAGTATATTACAATGTTTCTGTAAGATTTTCTTGAAAACGGCTACTTTTACTTCAAAACTGCATTTGAAAGAAATATTTTATTTTGTTAGTTCTACAAATTTTATTTGGAAATTTTATTTGGAAACTTTTTTAGTACGACACATTTTACGAGATAAGGAGAAATTTTTTTATTATTTGTTTCTTTTATAGTGGCATCTCTGATTGGGTTATGTGAACCATTTAGACTATTTTCTTACTTTTTTGCCTTAAAAATTCTTGGTACCAAATTTCATGAAAATCTGCCTTATAGTTTTTTTCTAGCAGATGGACAGACATGACCTGGCCATAAGGCATTCTTTTTTTACTTTTAAGTAATGAACGTCTAATAATTATTATTATCATCATCATTGGAGCTAAAAGTGATACAAAAACTCAATTTAAATAGAAAAAATACATTCTGCTATATCATTACCATGATCAATATTCACATGATAAGCCAGATTTCTGTTAAGTGTTCCCTAAGATCGCATAGAGGCCCAGATCATCACTAGAGAAGTTGTAATAAGAAATCTTACAAAACCTAAACAAAACAAAGTGAAAAATGTGACTTTTTCCCAAAATAGTGACCAAAGTTACTGAGCTTAAAAAAGTCAGCAATAGTTGCAAAATTGGCCTTTGCCTAGCCCTGAAATGTCAATTGTACTATTAATAATATTGCATTTGGATGAAAAAATAAGCATATATTTATTCATGTAATAGTAAAATCAAATTCACATACATACTTTTCTGGTTTTGAGAGTTGCAAAATAATCTATTATATCATCATATTTTAGGATGTTGACTATTTCATGTTCAATAGAAAAATTGATAAATTTGCCAATCGTTCTTGGCTCGTGGTAGACCATGAGTAATTTTTAACTAACTTCAATTTGCTGAAGCTACACTCATATGATGCAAGTCAGAGGAAGCATTAAAAAATTCTCAGAGCAATCTCTACAGTAGGATAAGCATCAACAAAACCCCACACATGAATCATTTGTAGAATATCTAGATGTGTTGCTTTATGAACATCTTTGAGTAACAATGGAGCTTGAAACTTGAAATCTCTGAAAATATTTCTATGGGGTCTAGATCATTGCATAGCACAGCAAGGTTGGTTGCACATTTATTTAATAGACTATCTACACCTATTCTTGTTGCTATGACCAAACAGTGTGAGTGCTGTGAAGCTTTAAACTTCCAAACTCATTCAATAAAAAGCTTTTGTCCTAACAATAGAATTTTGTTAGCTTAGCAAAAAGATTTTCCAGAACGCATCAAAATTTTGTTTTTAGGCAGTTGCCAATTTGGCAAAAAAATTCTTTGAGTTAATTCATTAACATAAAACACCAATGTATATACATCGATAGGTGCTAACATTGACGACTCCTGGGAAAAACTTTACTGTTTCCAAATTAAAAAGGAAGTGTATCACGAGTCCATTAACTATTGAAATGAATGCATTTTTAAATTGATCATCAGTCGCTCAACAATTTAATTGACCTGCATTTGGAGAATTACATTTTTACAAATTTGGCATTGCCATTTACATTGTATTAATTAATTTCATTGTGTTTGTTCAAAATCAGGGAGGAGGAGGAGAGAGAGGGAGGAGGAGATAGGGAGGAGGAGAGAGGGAGGAGAGGAAGGGTGAGAGAGGGAGAGAAGAAAATAGTGCATACATTAAATATTTAATCCCATGATTTTTGACGGACAATCATGCTAGTAGGAAATATTTTACCAAAATGGAAAAACAACAGTAAACCTCCATTCCAGTTTTAACCAAAATCTAATCAGCTCTTGATATTCTAAGAGAAGTACTAAAAATATATACAATTTTGTGCTGATCTGAGTTTTTGAATTAAAGGTCCCATATAACTTCTTTCACATAGACACACACATACATCATCTAGATTAATCTAGAAAAGAGTCATAATGTATTTAGTGGACCTTAAATGGGTGTTTCCATTGATATCCTGAATTCAATTTTTTCGTGATCACAATACTTTATACTGCATATGCAGAAAGTAAAAATAAATTTAATACTTTCATAGTTCACCCAAATAATGGGGTTAGTTTTTGCCCCCTTATATTAATTATCAGTCTTCACCTTGCTATAATGCAAATAGAATGCTGCAAAATTATATATTTTCAATTATAAATGATACTGTATGATGCCTTTTTCTTATGTAGATATGTAATTATAAGCACATAGGTACAACAAAACCTGATAATGGATACAAAGCACCGATCTTTTGTATAATCTGTTACTAAAAATATCTTGTTAGGGAGAGAGTTAACAAATTGAAGAGTGGTGATGCATATTTGCAATACGGCTGTTGAGGATGCATGACACTCATTTGTCTTTTCATTTATGCGCCCTTATCCTATCGCATCATTTTAGGACATTTTTGCTGTAAATATAGATAAGAAACGATACTTGAAAACTGGGCATATAATGAAAACTTTTTTAACCAAATTAATGACATCCGAAGGAGAAACTAGCGTCTTTTAGCAGAGAACATGCTTTTCCGACAACTGGTAAACCCATATCGGCAAATATAACAATTCTAAAATGGCTCATGGAGGAAGGCAGTAGATATTATCTTAAAATAGACAAAAGGGCACCTCTCGTGTCATAAATGGACTTGGGGACAACCAAAGTCCCTCAAGGGCAATTGAACATTATCTTGTACTAGCACCTTTGGACCCGTGGACATGTGGTAGATGCGTGAGAATTTGAAAGTGGAGGTGGGGAGTGGTGGAGAAGTTCAACCTTTCATTTGCACCTTTTTGCAAACCGAAAAAAGTTTCGGGTTCATAATTTTTCAACACCTTGAAAAATATCAGAGGCAAAAGGCACCTTTCAGTGCAGACTACCGAGAAGTACATTTCCCTTCTGACACTTTATGTACAATTTTTACACGGAAGGCCGATTTGTCATTTGGCCCCCTATGTCTGTTGTCCGGGGCGGTTGCTCCCTTTGCCCCCTCTCCCTTGATCTGGTGCTGTTCAAAGAATATTGCTTCATTCATAATTTTTTGTTCATTGGAGAATTTTTGAGCTTATCTTATTGCTGTAAACCAATTCTGAATAAACACTGGAAAAATAGGCACTGTTTTTTTAATCATTGTTTGTGTTGAAAATAAGGTAAAATTAAATTATTGATTCACCAGTTAAATTCAAAGTAACTCTGTTATATCCGATTAAATTTTTGATGAAATTGAAGAGCAAGTTTACTTAAACATTGTTTTTATTTGAATTAATAGTATAATTTTCCTGATTAGCTCCATGAGTAACACAAGTTTGTAAAACTTTTATGACTATGATGGTATTAAAAATTCTTGAAATATTTCACACTACGATGTGTTTAATGGATTACTACATATAATGTATAAAAATATAATTGTTACAATTATGTTAATACAACTGGTCTAGTGATGATAATTAAAGGTTTGTTTATTAATAAAAATCCAATATGCTATCATTACATTATAGCAATTAAAGCAAAATCAGAAGAATTTATCATAACCTTAATTGCATGTACGTTTTGAAATGACTGTCTCAATTATTTTTGCATGGCAATAGAAGATCAAATTAATGCTAACATTGTAATTTTTGGAAAGTACTTTCATGTAAAATATTTTATGCATTTGCAGATGTGAAGTGTTTTGGGGTTTGATGTAAATTGTCTCGGATACAGATATGTATAATTCACTTTCATGGAATACCTTAGCAATCAACAAAAAAGAAATGATAATATCATTTCAAGAAACAAGATCGTGCAATTTTTCCTATGAATATTCTTGTGAGGGAAAATATATTTTGAATAAATCTCTATTAACCCTTTGTGCTCCTTTTTTCCCCATTCAAATCATTACCAGCTCCTATTTATTTATAGGTAATGAATTTAAAAAAATTAACACATGATATATGAATTGTAAATTATTTATTTCTTCTATTCACTTAATTAATTGCAATTATCATTAACTTATCTTTAATTTTTTGTGTATGGTACTTGGAAAACATTTATTTTGGTGGAGAGCTGGCTTAATTGAACATGTTTCACAATAAAATGACACTATCACTTAATACAGACTCATACTCCACAAACACACCCATTACCATCTTCACTCATTTCACTTGCTATATCAGAATTTTCTTCTAATTGTTCCAATATTTTCTGTTCAGAAAACTTGTAGTAGAAATGTTTTTCATATGCGTGTTTTTAGATTTATAGAAAAATCTGTTATGTGAAATCAGTTTAAAGGTTGTCTGAGGAAAAATCAAAATCATTTATATATATATATATATATATATATATATATATATATATATATATATATATATATTTATATTTATATGCAATTTTGTAATGAAACAAAAATATTTCCTACAAAATAACCTAGTTTAATACCACATTAATTAGATGAAAATGTTAACCAAATTTGAAACATTTTAAAGTGCCACCTTTGGAAGACTGAATAATTGAGTTCTGTTATTAAACTATCTCCTCCAAATAGCATATAGAACTTGTTATTTCTTAAGATATTATGATGAGGGAGGAGATAATGCATGCATAATGTCGCCTTGGTTGCATCATTCCAAAGTTTGAATAGCCCATAAACTGGGGAGGGAATGTTGGAAGCAGCAGGTCCCTGGTCGACTCCATTGACAAAGAAGTGAAGGGTGCCAAATTCACTTCTCAGTACACCCACTCTGTCACCAACCTAAAAATTTGAGCAAATGGAAATTTTAAGATGTGTCATAAGAAATGTGCACTAAGACTTGCTTAACACTCAATTCAAGCTAAAGTGCAAAAGTTTTTATTGTTTTAATTTAAATATATAATTGCATTTTAAAAGAACTGCTATCTTTCAAGGTATTTAAGCAGGATAAGCTTGAAGTTTGAGAAACTGAAGGAAAGTTAGAATGAGATACGTACCTGTAGCTCATCTAAATTTTTTTCATAGTTTTTAAGTATAAGCACATTATTTGAATAAATGTAAGCATCATGATACATCCAAGCAGCAGGTCAGTAAAAAATTAATGTATAATTCAATCCTTGTGAATAAACAAAGAAATGTGTATATACAGCCAAAATACTTCAACTACAATGAGAAATTAATTTACCTGTAAATATTGATTTTAAATAAAGGATCATATGCAACAACATGATAGAGGATTGAAGTCAAATCTGCCTAGGTTGTTAATATTGCCTACATGGTAAATATCAATTAACCGCTTAACTGGGGTAAGTAAATATATCCACTGCTTAAAGTCGTTTCCGTGGTGAGGAGCACAGATAAATCTGCTCTCTGAAAAAACTTCATTGGTTCATTCCTCCCTTCTTTAGTTGCACCAGGGGCAGATGCCCTGTCCTAGTTACGGCACTGCTCACATGTCATTTTAGTGTATTTTCCATAAATATAATTCATTAAATAAATAGAATAACATCATGATGATTCACAGAAAAATGTAACATGGTGTCATATAGATCTCAGGCATCCACTTGTGTGTATGTGCCTACTTAAGGGTTAATGAAACACATGGGCTAATGAATGCAAAAATAATAAGTAGTCATCATTTATTATTATTAATGGATTTTCTAAAAATGTTTCTAACATAGAGATTTTTTAAGTGAAAGAAAATGAGATTTTAATGGCTCAAACATTTTCAGAATTCTTTTGATGACAGGGAAAAGGGACAACCACCTCATTCTTGAATGTTTAAAAGTTCACTATAATCCACAGAAACAAAGACAACATTTTTTCAAGCTTTCTGTTCTAACAGTAAATACTGAAAAAATATTATAGATTTTGACCAAAATTATTTAATGTCTATTGGCCAGGAATCAGTTGCATGTTTAACCCAATTATTTAAGATATGGGCAGGGCATCCAATTCCAATTAACTGCCCAAACTTTGGCTGACAAGGGTGTAAAAACATTGTTTTGACACTTTGTTTACATTGGCAAAATTGGTTTTGCAGTTGTCCGCTCCAAATACAATACACTTTTCTGTCCAACTATAATGTATTTAATATAACCTGATTTATAGACTCTGCTGATCCCCTTGAAACAGATTTCAATTCAACTAGTTTGTCTGAGAGACCTTCAACAAGATGATCATAATGTTGTATGATCATTGGAAAAAATTTTGTTGATAAATTATTACTACTATCAATAGAGATCCCAATGTACTAAACCTCATGCTTAACTTAACTTTTTATTAATTGTAGGAAATATGGTGCTAAAACTTAGCTGACAATTGCTTCTGGCTGATGAAATTTTAGTGGGACTTAGAATTTCCAAATAATTTTGCATGTAGCTTATTTATGCAATCCACTGAATTGAAGTGATGGCGAACCATATGGAAGCTTAAAGCAGAAATAATTTCAGCATCCTTGCTGTTTTTAATGACAACATCGTTTATAACGTTCCCTGATGTATTTTCAGATATGCTATTTCTCTTATGCTTGACTGAATTGAAATGCTGCTCCAAATCTTATTTTCCATTCACCGCTAAAGATATTGTTCTGTGACAAATAGAGCAATATGCCTCATGTTCATTTTTGGCACCTTTGGAATCTTTTTATTTTTCCGCAATTTTTATTAAAATTATTAATGAAGCCAATTTAGTTGGGGGTGTTTTAGATGTTTTAACCCATATCTGTCATGAGGCAACATTTGCTACCAAGCATTTTAGAATTATTCTTCTTTACATTCGAGCGACCTGAAAATGGAGTTATATTTTTTATAATCTCAATTTATTCTATAGTAAATATATTATTATATTATTTTTGTTTCCATAACCTTTATTAAAAAATTTCAAATGTTTTTTCATCTTCGTCCATTTCTACTGACCTATTGTCATCTTTCTACCCTAAGTAGAAAATAATTTCTGTAAAAGTTTTATGATAATCTCTCTCTCTCTCCATCTATTTGTAAATTCTACATTGTGTAAGAGATAACATGATAAAATAACGATCAAGAAAATTTTTTTATTACAACCGTAGTTGGACAACAAACTAAGGTGGCAACAAATGTTGCCACTGGGCAGATAAGATGGCCCATTTATGTATTATCACATATTTTGCCAATTTTTTTATATTTTCAAAACTTTGTTTTCTTTCTTAAAAATGTTAAACACTATTCAGTAGCAAAGAAATTGAATATAACCATACCTATACTTTTGACTACTTATGCAGTATTATTTAAATAAGGGTGGGGTTGATGTGAATGATGAATTTGTTGCGCAGTACAGATCAACTAATAGAACCAAAAAGTGGTGGTGTTTTTTATTGGGTGGGCAGTCTATGTTTCCTGTGAAGAAGGGTGGTTTGTGTATAGAAAATAATTGAATAACAATATTCCATCTTTAGATTTTCATAGGGAATGTATATTATTCCTTTTGCGACGTAATGGCTCAGAGACCGCTGGGAGAGGTCCACGCGCATCTATTTCGCTTGGACTGGATTCAATAAAACGCGATGTCAGAGATCATATAATTACCAAGGGATCAACCCGCATTAGACATTGTAAACATTGTTCCAAGAGGACAATATTTATTTGTAAAAAGTGCTATGTCCCTCGACACCCTAAATCAGTGGTTCCCAAACGTTTTTAAGCTGCGGCACACTTTCGAAGGTAAAGAGGATTTCACGTCTCCCCAGCCTTTTAACAAGCTTTATATATTTTTAGATATGGGTGTTACAATCTTTGGACACATCCATTCATCGTTTCTACCACTTAATCAATGTATTAGGAAAGAATTCAATTCCCTATTACTCACCAACACATGAAAATCCTTGATTCATTTATGTACAAAACAAAGTTTTTTGCAGCACCCCTAAAAATCTACCGCGGCACACAGTTTGGGAACCACTACCCTAAGCTATTTCTTTGTAGTAATTACATGTTCTAGAATTAAAATTTGTTAATTTCCTTTTTTGTAAAATTAAAAGCTATGTAAAAGGCATCATAGAATTAGTTAAGCTAATGTAAAGTGTATGCTAAGTTGTCTATAATATGAACTATTCTGGAATGAAAAATTGTATTTATTGAAATTTTGTTATTTGAAATTAATGGCTTTTATGATTCAAATTCTTTTTTGTAAGTTCGCAGTTTAAAAAAAATATACATGTTTGAAGGTGTTACAACAAAAATAATTAAATTAATTTATACATGTAGTACTTAAAAGAAAAAACATACCAAAAAGGCAGCAATTTTATGTATATTAGTCTATCTGCCCCGTGGAAAAAAATAATGCCATTAAAAAAATAATAATTCTGAAATTGGTGGAATAAAGTGATCCGAAGATCCTATGCAGACTGGCATAAGCTGAACTACCGTAGCAGATCATTTTTCTCATTTCTGAACCCGGATGCTTTCTTGGTTTGGATGAAACTAGCCGAGCTAGTATCAAACTGCCCCAACGCATGTCCTCGAACAGATACACCGAAGAAATCTCCCTCTCAAACATCCACGTTCAGAAATGAGAAAAATGATCTGCTACAGTAGTTCAATGGTAGAATATCCGCCCGGCAAGTGGAAGACCCGGGTTCGATTCTTGGTCATAGCAGACTTTTTTCTCGTTTCAAAATTATTCCCAAACATAATTTTGACAAATATAAAAAAGTTTTCTATATGTTATTTGTGGCTTTTTGACAAAGATATAATACAAAAATTTGATAAAATATGCAAAAAAAAGTTTTGGGGAATAATTGGTTAATTGGGAGAGTTGAAGTAGGGAGCTGGATGAAAGTCATGAAAGAGACGCATGTCTTGCCGACCCATGGCCTACATAGAAAATTCAACTATACCTAATACATTCACTCGCACAGGAAGTTAAGTAGCATTACTCTGGTTTCTCTCAAGAAGCATCTGGTAACTTCACTCATTATTCTGGATTTTGAATATGCTGATATAGCGCATCAATATTTATCACAGGAGTTGTCATTAAAGATTCAGAGAACAAATAATGTGTGCATTAGATATATTTTTATCTGAAGAAATCAGACCGCATTTCTGATTCACTCATGAAGCTAAACTGGTTACATTTGAAGTCCCGAATACGGCTCCACTTGCTTACCAATTACTTTCTTCTAACAACCCACATTATCCTTCCACGGAATTCAGGAGTATAGACACTGTACATAACCGTAATACCAGAGAGAAGCATAAACACTTTATTTCTCATCACAGAACAGTAATTTTCGACGGTCCTTCATTGTTACCGCTTGCAGACTATGAAACGAATTTCCACAAACAATAAAAAATTTGCAATCAATCAATCTCACACCCACCGCCCGCCCGCCCACCCGTCCCCCAAAAAATTTTTTTCACCAATATTCCACCTCGCAGCCGCCTCTTTAGATGCCCAGCAGCCCTCCCGAACGGACCCGCCCCACGAAATCAAGCCCAGACGATTCGCCCCACAAGTTTTCAGAGGCCCAACAAGCCCTGAAAGCTGTCCCTGACCTCCATCCTATCCCTCCCCCTATGACGATGGCCCGCTCCCTGCCATACCCGCCCCCGATGGCCTCACTCCCCCCCCCTCCCCGCCGTGCCCCTTCTCACCAGTGATGATTAATACATGGATACCATGACGTTTTTTCCAACGTCCAAGCCATCCATTACTTGCAGTAAATTTCTGGGCACCACCAACGTTTCGATTTAGGGTTAGGTCCTTTTCCTTGGGTATGGGTCCACTGATTTAAATTCCAAGATGTCTTTCTTGCATATACCACAGCCATAATGCATCTTCTAAAATTTCCAATTTTGGTTTCTTTAATGTTGAATGGGAAGATAAAGACACTTGTGATGCAATCTGACTGCAAAATCCTTCTAGATACATGCGATTTTTTCAAGTCTTTTACAGTAGTCTCTCCAACTCCTAATTCCACAGAAATTTGTCTTACTGACTCACCCTTATCAACTCTTTCCAGAGCATCAAGCTTAGTTTTCATGGAAACAACCACACTCATTCTTATCTCACCCATATTCTTTAATAAATATGAATATATAATATATAATAATGTAGATATATAAATATATATACATAATTTAATATTGATTAAATATCATAACTAAAATAACAATGAACTTTACTAGTATGTGGGACAACTGACAGCGGACCACAGCAGACTGTGTGTACAACTGACAGCAGATGCATACTAGACTGGATTACTATGTAATAAGAAATATTTTAGCACAAGGGACAACTCGTGAGATTGTTGCGTAATGAAAGGAATGGTTTAAACTGTTTTAGCTAGTCCTCTTTATGTAAAATGTCGCACTCGACTGTGGATTTCAGTTTTAAGACCTAGGGGCGTAAAACATCAGTTAATCCGGCGAGTCGGTTAAGCGAAAGTCAGTTATGAGGGCTTGTACTGTATTTCAAATGCAGCAATGGAATCTCTTGGATTTATACGCAGGAATACAACTGATTTTACTAATTTATTTGCTGTCACTGCTGTGTATACTTCTCTGGTCCGCAGTCCGATTGAGTACTATTGTTCAGTCATTTGGAGCCCATATTACGAAATAGACTCCCACATAAAGGAACAGGTCTAGCAGAAATTTCTGAGATTGATTGCCATTTAAAATGGTAATTTTACTGATCGATATTTTTTATAATGATACACTAGCTCATTTCAATTTAACTTCACTTTCTAGTAGAATGACCCAAACCGGCCTAAATTTTTATACAAAATAATTAATAATATATTTGATTGCCCTAAATTATTACCGCTTATAAATTTATGGATCCCTGCTCACTCAATAAGCTCTTTTGTTCCATGTCATCTAGGTTATCATAGAAATAATTTCACTTTTAATTCACCTATTGCAGGTGTTGGAAGGCTAGGCTACAATTGATTTGTTCAGATATCTCCAAGTATATGAAAGGAAAATTAAGGTTTTTATTTGACTTTGAAATATAAGCATGATTAGGTATATATATAAAATGATTTTAATTGATAACTTTCATCTTTTATATATTATGTGTATGTGAAGTGCAATATTAAATGCATTGTTGTATTAGGATTTAACAGAGTGAAAGCTTTGATAAATATAAACTGTCATATTTTTGTAAATTTTATATCTATGAGTATATGTATGGTTATATAAATGTTGCAGGAAATTGAATATTCTAAAACATTTATTTGAAACATTTTTAAAAACCATATGTTTTAGCTGCCACAACCACACCACCTACTGGTGATTATTGCTAACAATTGACGCTAGTTATGTCTTACAAACGTTCCTTTTAATTTTCTTAATTGTTGGAGTTTCCTGGAATATATCCAGTATCAGAAGGCTACGGTATCAATCTATTTTTGTTCATTGTGAAGCCTTAAAAGTTTCTCGCAGTTCCTTAAAAAATTCATTATCATTTAACCTGTTTGGAATTTTTAGAAATATTAGTCATGGAGAAAGTAATGTGGTCGCCACATCAGATTTTTTGAAATAGTATTTGCTTTTATATATGAAATAAGATTACCTCAAAATAATCCCTTAAAAGGTATTAGACATAGAGATGATGATAATATTAAGCCAATGGAGGAATTACATCTTGGAATAAAAGTTAAATTGAGCTTAGAAACTCAACTAATATTGACCTTGGAGACATTATAAACTTTCTAAATAGCTGTTTGGAGTTTCTAATTGAAAGTGCTTCCCAAATTTTCAAAAAAGATTT
Organism: Tanypteryx hageni; assembly: GCA_028673005.1. Classification (NCBI taxonomy): domain Eukaryota; kingdom Metazoa; phylum Arthropoda; class Insecta; order Odonata; family Petaluridae; genus Tanypteryx; species Tanypteryx hageni. The sequence goes on from CM054115.1 coordinate 37,037,752, forward strand.
TAATTTGAATCAGTGGCTTCAAAATCCCTACAAATGCTGTCCTAAAGAGGTGTTTAAAAAACAAGTAGCTTCCCTAATTAATCTTATTTTAACCTTTGAACATTTGCCTTCTTCAGAAGTCCAAATGACTGATAGTGAATGGAGACAGCAAAGAAACATGTAAAAGAGTTTAGAAGTAAATTACAATATGAGACCCAAATAATAGTGAAGTAGTGGAAACGAAGTAAATGGACAATGAAGAAATTTTTCCTAAGCTATTTAAATTTATGCAAATGTCATTATGTTTGCCTTACTATAGTGCTGCAGTTGCGTTTTCTCAGCAATTAACACAATGAAAGAAAAAACAAGAAACAGACTATCAATGGAAACCTCTGCAGGTTTAGTATTAACAAAACAATTCATAATGAATTATAATTTTAATGCAAGAAAGTCACTGTTGAAGAGAGTGAACAAGGCAGCAGAGAAATATAAATGTTAAGTTTAGCCTAAATCACATTGTAGTAGATTAGGGGAAACTAAAATATTTCGTTTACCTTTTTTCATCATATTTATTCATAAAAATATTTTATCGATTTACGTATTTTTCATTTAGGGTGGAGCAATTATGTTATATTGCCATACCTAGTTTCATTATATATTACTAACAGAGGAATTTCTTTTTTCATTAATAAATTATTATTATCAGAAAAAACTAATTTATTTCTTTAGTAAAGCGAGTAAAATAACTGTGTTTAGTTTTTCCTAAATTTACATATATAAAATGGAATTTTGAGCATAAATATTCCTTTAACAGATAATTCTACAGATTTTTCTTTTAGATTCTACAGATACTTTAAGTTTTGGGAAGGTAACACTGTTACAATATCCAAATTATTCAGATCTGAAAATAATTGTAAAACCAAACAATAAAAAACCACTGAATGCTAAAAATTATTATGTTATTAAATAGACGAAATGCTCCTGCATAACCAGTTTTTAATTACTTGCTGAATTTCGCAAGACAAATAATGTATACAGCTCGTTTATTATAGTGAAACCTACAAAATTCTAAATTCTATTTAAATCTAAGTGTAAAGCAGGTATAGCAAATATCAGCATTCAACAAACAGTAAAATTGGATAAAAGACAGGGTATTGTATATTGTATTGTATACTGTGTTTAGTTTTTCCTACATTTACATATATAAAATGGAATTTTGAGCATAAATATTCCTTTAACAGATAATTCTACAGATTTTTCTTTTAGATTCTACAGATACTTTAAGTTTTGGGAAGGTAACACTGTTACAATATCCAAATTATTCAGATCTGAAAATAATTGTAAAACCAAAGAATAAAAAACCACTGAATGCTAAAAATTATTATGTTATTAAATAGACGAAATGCTCCTGCATAACCAGTTTTTAATTACTTGCTGAATTTCGCAAGACAAATAATGTATACAGCTCGTTTATTATAGTGAAAACTACAAAATTCTAAATTCTATTTAAATCTAAGTGTAAAGCAGGTATAGCAAATATCAGCATTCAACAAACAGTAAAATTGAATAAAAGACAGGGTATTGTATATTTTATTCATTTATTTATTTTTTCAGTGTGACAGCATTTCGCTGTCTTTCAGTCACATTAAATATAATCCACTTCTCTGACCAGGTAAGTTTAAGTATGGAGGCATTTCACAGTAGATGTATCTGAACCACAGGTGGCTAGAACTTAGGAAATGACTGCACTGTATATTACCAAAAACACAATTTCAAGTTTTTAACAAAAGATATAAGTAAATTAAGCGATGTTTGTTCAAGCAAAGCAGCAACACTAACACTTGGGCTGCTTGGAGATTCTTTGAAATCATATTTAGAGCAGGTTCTCTAAAGTTGACTTGCAATTGTCCTGGATATCCAGTTGAAAGACAACGTGTTGGCCTCTGTGGTCTTAGCATTATTGATTCAGGTATGAGATTGAAATTCCCTGGAGTTCAAGCATCACTGTACATCCTGAATGTATAATATTTCAGTGATGGATTACACCTTTACCCTTCTATTTGAGCAGAATTCATCATAATATCTTAGCTGTTGCTCCTCAACAATGAAATTTTTGTTATAAAATTAATTGTGACATTCTGAACCTGCAATAAATGATATATTATTATTTATTAATTCACAGGCAAAAAGGCCATTACAAAATAAAGTGAAAATTTTCAAAATTGGTGGCAAAGTACTTGAAATATGGTTCCCCAAAGAAAACACAGTGGGCCTGAATCCTGCGAAAGTTGGATTTTTTCCTAGGTCATCTGGGCTCCTGTTTGTGTGGTTTGAGAAGCCTGCACTGGGATTCTCTCCTTCTCTGTGAGTATGTTCGGTATGGAAGGAGCTATGGCTATAATAATCCAAGAAGAGGTTGATTAGCCAAAAATACACTAACACATTTCATTCATAATTAAGAAATTTAAAGTCCACTACTTGACTATTTGATAGCATCATTTCTCTGCAATTACCACAGATCTGATCATGAAATAAAGGAACGTTACACATTCAAACTGTTCTACTGTAGAATAATGAGAGCTTGTAAATAGCTATGGAATTCACTTTTACAGTTAAGTTAATCCCCTTAATATCTTGTCTTTTGTTGGCATCCTGAGAAAACTGTTCACTGAAATGAATGGATAAAGAGATAATAAATTTTGAAATTCTGTCCCATTAAAATGATTTTTTCCATCCTTTTATGTCATCAGGCAAAATTTTCAATTAATTGATGAGAAATAATTTTTCCTGTTGTGCTGGTAGATTCGGAACATAAAAATGCCCCAATGCATCAAAACTTCCATATTTACAGAACCGTCGGCTGAAGATCTATTTGATAAGGGAATGATGCTTGTATCTTGTAGCACAATCAGAAATAGATATACCTTAAATATTTGTTTGAACTTCTATGTAATTTTATAGCAGCTGCATTATTTTACATTTATAAGGTTTTCGATTTCTCTAGGCTGTTATGCACAAGGTCCTACACACATAATAACATCGTGTCTCCAGCTCCTCTGAAAGTGCCTAAACATTAGTAAGCCCCTAATATATTTTAGAGCACGAGAAAGGCAGATTAGTCAACATTACTGTGCAGAGAGAGAGCGAAATATGCGTTACATAGCTGCCGAACCGGCAGCCTGCATAAGCTTTTGCTCAGAAAGCAATGCATGAAGTCCTATGGTGCTATGCCACAAGCGCTCGCTGTTCGCTCTTTACAGCTGGCAATATTGTTACCAGCTGTACGTGTTGAATCATGTGCATGATCCCACTCATTTTTGTAATACTGACAGTTTGGCACCCTTGGCATGTGACATCCATGCCTTCTGCAGATCCAGTTGCCACCTGCCTTCAGTCAACATTACTGTGCAGAGAGAGAGCGAAATATGTGTTACATAGCTGCCGAACCGGCAGCCTGCATAAGCTTTTGCTCAGAAAGCAATGCATGAAGTCCTATGGTGCTATGCCACAAGCGCTCGCTGTTCGCTCTTTACAGCTGGCAATATTGTTACCAGCTGTACGTGTTGAATCATGTGCATGATCCCACTCATTTTTGTAATACTGACAGTTTGGCACCCTTGGCATGTGACATCCATGCCTTCTGCAGATCCAGTTGCCACCTGCCTTCGTTCATGCTCCCAACTAGAGTATCCTCCTATATGATATCTCATAAGTCAGTTGCAGATTTACTATAGTATAGATATGCAGTGCATAACTCTTTGACACACTGATGCATGCATGCAAAAATCATCACCACATGAATAAGAAAAAACAGTATTAGATAAAACTTTTATGTAGTCATGAACTGAAATTTCTCAAAAAAATCAATTAAATGAAACAAAAAGGACTAAACTGCAAAACCTATGCATAATATAAAAAAAATTATTTGCAAGTTCCATTAAATATTATTTTGCCCAAGTGCTGATTTACTTAAATTCCTCATTTATTGTATGTATGAGTCTTTGGTGAATTTTGTAAGCACTGAAATAATAACACCATATTATAAAGACAGTCCCAGACCTACATAAAGGTTAGGTTATGAATTTAATGTACTATTTGTTAGTGCATTTTAAAATCATTTCAGAATCATATTGTACTTTTTCACACTTCCCACTATTTTGTATTAGATGAGAAGAAATTATAAAATTCCTTCCCAACAGAATAGCAACCTATTACTTTGTACTATATTCTGGAAAGGCATTCACAACTAAATTTAATGAATGAGCAGTGCTGGGAATAAAAATCCTTGGGGGTTTATTTTTCGTATCTTGATTTACTCGCCCACATGTTTGATTCATTATCATTGTAATGGTGTTCTCTAATATATTTGATTGATAATTTTACCTTATTCAGCTCCTTAAATAGAATATTTATATTATTATTTATATATATATATTATTTATATATATTATGAATATTTATCGGGTAATTACAGACTGTCATTGTGATACAGCGTAATACAACAATAGAAAAATTACATTACTGATATTTATCTTAAGTATGTATGTATGTAATTAGAATAGAGCTTCACTTAGCTATTTTGCCATGAGTAATGTATGTAAAACAAACCTTTCACCATTGTTATTAAAACAATTTGTTAATTACCTAAATTTGGTGTTTATATAGAATGGAATGTTATGAAAAACACCGGCGCTATTTAAACTAAATTTCTTATGGCCACCGTTACATCAGCTATATCGGTTGTGGAAGGTTATCTGTTGCAAAATAACTATAGGCAGGCCCTATGAAAAGGGTGGAAGGGCATTTGGCCTGAGCCTCAAGCTTAAAGGGGCCTCAAATTTTGGCAGTTGTTAAGCGATGGATTTATGCACAGGCACTATCTGCGGGCCTCGTCGAAAGAGGGCCCTTTTTCTTCTTTCTTTCAGAAAAGATTAATTGACATCGAACGTAACTTACAATTTGATTTTTAATCGATAATTAATAAATTTGCGTAAGCAAAAGCTAGAAAAGCATTTCATAAATAAAAATTATTCAAATATTTTATTAGCTTATAGGTAAATTTATTTATTCATCTTTTTATCCATCGAAATATCAATAGTGAATGTAGAGCAGGACACGCCAAAAACAAATGTACAATACGATTACATTATTTGCAGGACATCCAAGTATTATGTGACACAACTTCCCCAGTTTTTGATAAACGATATAATCCCTCAATTAGATCCCCATCTCTCCTCTTACGTAACGCAGAGAATTTTTCATCTTGCACTCACTTTTTAAAAGAATTTCTCTAGAGTGCCATTTGAATGTGCTCTGCATTATTGGCTGGGTGGAAAGCACTGTCAGCAACATATTTTTTCGGATCATATCTTTTCTTTAGAAGATTTTATGAATGAGTGCTACGTAGGGCAAGCTTGAACCTCCTACCCCCAGTGTAATCCGCTGTAACCATTCAGCGATCCCCGACCGCCAAAGTGGGCTACATAATGCCTAAAGTTTTTATTTTTATTACGTGAGGAGCCTGAAAATCTGAATGTGGCTCGGAACTCTCTGAGTCTCACTGGGGGCCTGACTACAGGTTATTTGATAATAAAGTTGTATTTCATAAAAATATACGAAAATCATTATATAATTTTTTATGGTGCGTAGAAAAGGGGCAACTTTTAAAAACTACTAGAAAATCTTTCAACTTTTCATTGATATCGCCAGGAATTCTAATATACCACTAGATGGAATATTTGCTCACCAGATGGTAGGCTCATTCTAGCAGATCTACCAGATCAAGTAGATATTCCAGTAAGTTGGCAACGCTGGACGCCGAAGCGGGAGGCTGTGAAACCTCCACGCCCTCCCCTTCCCCCTCGTCGCCCTTCGCCACGGCGCTCGAGGGGGCGGCGTTTATGTCCGCCACCCTCACTCCCCCTCCGCCCCTCTCCTCACTCGCATCATCTTCGTCTCCCGCCGGAGACACGCTCAGGACCTCCACCTGAACAGGAATGACAGAGAGAGAGAAAATTAATGAACATCGCCCTCGATATGAAAGATCGTTTATTGAATTCTAAAGCTTAGAAATACAGCTTCTTGTAACGTTCATCGAAGATTTTTCATTTAAGGCCGTCGTGCCACCTCATCAAATAAAACGGCGCAATATACATTGCACAAACTTTCTCATGTCCGCATATACGTTTGGTCCACTGTGTACGCATATAAAAGAAAAACGCTCATAAATCCATGGTTTAGCGTATAATTTAATGTCATAGTTCGATATTTCGTATTTTTTGGGATATATGGCTTAGTTAGCATTATTTGCGACACAAGGCTGTACGATTGGGTGGATGTAATCAAAATCCTTGTAGCCATTTTTGAGTAAATCGAATTGTTTCAAAATATCCTACAAAAAAGTACTCTTAATTGTTGCGCAATATTGTTCATGTCTTCAGAATGTCTTTTATGAATGATATAATCCACTAATATCAGATATCATTCGATATTAGTTTAGCCGTAATGCTGTAGTAAGATTTTTAGTGGATCTCGGCGAAGGCGTGACGTAATAGGGCTTAGGTAAGGTCGCTTAGCGTAGATTGTAATGTCACTGGAAGCCATATAGTGATTGTAAGAGTCATATGGCTTAAGCAGTATCATTTGTGACATCAGGATCTACAATTGGATAGATTTTAATAAAATTCCCTCCAAATATTTCTGACTAAATAAAATGTTTCTAAAAATCGTGAGGAATAAACTACCCTTTATTTTTGTGCAATGTCACTTTTCTGAAAATGGGGTCTGCAAAAGATGATATATTGCCCAAGTACGAGATATGATTCGATTTTATGTAAGCGTTTGGGCTGTAGAACAGCGAACAGACAGACAGAGGGGCAGACGGCATGGCGAAAACCAAGGCAGTATATTATAGATAATGATTGAATGAAATAGGAGATATAAAAAACCGTATTAGAAGTGCTTTAATCCGATATAATAATGCTGACGGGTAGGGGCGAATATAGGGCCAGGCGATGTAGGCGGCCGCCTAGGACAGACGTCGGCACCCTTTTTCACAAGAAGAGACACTTTTTCAAATAATGAATAACGCGTAACATAAGAAGAGCAGCAGTTATTGGCGGATCCACGGGGGATGACGGGGGCGAACATCCACCCCATCCCCCATTAGTCTTGCCGTCGTTTCACGTTTTGCGACTATCACCGTTAAAAAACGGTTCTTCTAATAATAGGCCCATCTTTTTATTTTTCCGCAATTTTTATTGAAATTATTAACGAAACCAATTTAGTTGGGGGTGTTTTAACCCATATCTGTCCAGAGGCAACATTTGCTACCAAGCATTTTAGAATTATTCATACATTAGAGGGTGGGGTTGATGTGAATGATCAATTTGTTGCGCAGTACAGATAAACTAATAGAACCAAAAAGTGGTGGTGTTATTTTATTGGGTGGGCAGTATATGTTTCCTGCGAAGAAGGGTGGTTTGTGTATAGAAAATAATTGAATAACAATATTCCAAGTTTAGATTTTCGTAGGGAATGTGTTTTGTTCCTTTTGCGACGTAATGGCTCAGAGACCGCTGGGAGAGGTCCACGCGCATCTATTTCGCTTGGACTGGATTCAATAAAACGCGATGTCAGAGATCATATAATTACCAAAGGATCAACCCGCTTTAGCCATTGTAAACATTGTTGCAAGAGGGCAATATTTATTTGCAAAAAGTGCTATGTCCCTCGACACCCTAAATCAGTGGTTCCCAAACGTTTTTAAGTGGCGGCACACTTTCGAAAGTAAAGAGGATTTCACGTCTCCCCAGCCTTGTAACAAGTTTTATATATTTTTAGACACGGGTGTTACAATCTTTGGACACACGTTGTAATAATTACATGTTCTAGAATTAAAATTGGTTAATTTACTTTGATGTACAATTAAAAGCTATGTAAAAGGCATCATAGAATTAGTTAAACTAATGAAAAGTGTATGCTAAGTGGTCTATAATATGAACTATTCTGGAATGAAAAATTTTATTTATTGAAATTTTGTTATTTGAAATTAATAGCTTTTATGATGCAAATTCTTTTTTGTAAGTTTAAAAAAATACACATGTTTGAAGGTGTTGCAACACAAATAATTGAATTAATTTATACATGTAGAACTTAAAAGAAAAACCATACCAAAAAAGGCATCAATTTTATGTATATTAGTCTATCTGCCCAGTGGAAATAAATAATGCCATTAAAACAAAGATAATTCTGACAAAAATAAAAAAGGTTTCTATATGTTATTTGTGGCTTTTTGACAAAGACATAATATAAAAATTTCATAAAATATGCAAAAAAACGTTTTTGGGAATAATGGGTTAATTGGGAGAGGTGAATTAGGAAGCTGGACGAAAGTCATGAAAGAGACGCATGTGGCTCAGAAGCTTCAGCTTGCCGACCCCTGGCCTACATAGCAAATTCAACTATACCTAATCCCTTCACTCGCATAGGAAGTTAAGTAGCAGTACTCCGGTTTCTCTCAAGATGCATCTGGCAACTTAACTCATTTTCTGGATTTTGACTATGTTGATATAGCGCATCAAGATTTATCACAGGAGTTGTCATTAAAGATTCAGAGAACAAATAACGCGTGCATTAGATAAATTTTTAATCTGAAGAAATCAGACCACTTTTCTGATTCACTCGTGAAGCTAAACTGGTTACATTTGAAGTCCCGAATACGGCTCCACTTGCTTACCAATTACTTTCTTCTAACAACCCACATTATCCTTCCACGGAATTCAGGAGTATAGACACTGTACATAACCGTAATACCAGAGAGAGGCATCAACACCTTATTCCTCATCACAGAACAGTAAATTTCAACGGTCCTTCATTGTTACCGCTTGCAGACTATGGAACGAATTTCCACAAACAATAAAAAAATTGCAATCAATCAATCTCACACCCACCGCCCGCCCGCCCACCCATCCCCGAAAAAATTTTTTTCGCCAATATCCCACCTCGCAGCCGCCTCTTTGGACGCCCAGCTGCCCTCCCGCCACACGAAATCAAGCCCCAAGGAATCGCCCCACGAGTTTTCAGAGGCCCAAGAAGCCCCGAAAGCGGTCCCCGACCTCCATCCCTTCCCTCCCCCTACGACGACGGCCCGCTCCCTGGCATACCCGCCCCCGACGGCCCCACTCTCCCTCCGCCGCGCTCCCCGTCCCTGGCGCGTACAACGTGTATAACTCCACGCACTTGTCGAATTTTCGCTTTCCTCCGGCCCATTCGGCTCCAACGAGAGGTCTTCTTCATCCTTGTCCTTGTCTGCCGAGCCGAGCCTACGAGGTTAGTTTTTGTTGCGAATATTGAACGTCTCTGGTTCGATTCCAGGAACTATTATCCTTCCAATTTGATTTACATGGGAAATCCGAGAACCGTGGTGCAGGGCACTTTTCTCTAGCGTATCAAAATGTCTTAGAATTGTAATATCGGTGCCGGTGCTAAGTTTAACACGTTTTTTAAGTTTTACTAGATTCTCCATCCCTGGCGCCGATGGTGCACAAGCCGTTTTCAACCGCTCCACGGGCTACACGCGACAACCCCTCCCTCCACTATACTCGTTTTGGCACACGATCCTCGCTAAAGTCGCTGGTTATGAGAAGTATTATATATTTACTGGCCAACATTTACTAAAAGTGTATTTTATTTTATTTTGTAAACGGGCAAAATTTCACAATGTTGTCAAAAATGTCCGCGCGCGACATCGTAATTAAATAATTAAAAATTAATTTTTAAAAGATTTTTTTTCGCAAAAAGGTTAAGAATGAAATTTGATTTACCAGACTTGTTTTAAATTCTTTGCTAATGTTATATCGCTCTGAGAAGCTGCAAGAATGTTAGCAGGCAGAACGTGCGCCAAACGTCATTACGGGGTTGATGCGAGTAGCGAGCTGGGGCGGCGCATATAAGATACTTGAATGAAAACTTACCAATTCTGGGTGTCCATTGCCATTTGACGAGGTCACTTCGTCGCGAAATCTGACCTGGGGAAAAAATGCTCTAGTAAGGAAACTGGTAGAAGTATCTAAACATTACAAAGAACATATTCGTAATCCAACAGATAATTTATATTTTCATTTTTGTGATAGGAGAACTAATGTTTTGTTGTTGACTATATAATTATGTATTTATTGTTTTATTATTACCTAGACATATATAGATTAACTATATAAATAGGGTGCCGAAAAGGGACACGACTTTGTAATATAAATATATAATAGTGTTAGGTACATGGAAGCAGTGTTTCATAAATAACACTCACGTGTTTTTCCGGCGGTTGACTACCTCTGACGTGAGGAGAGGAGGGGTCATGCGCTTGCTCATCAGCCTGAAGAGCAAAACATCAGGATGACTTAAAACCAATATGTAGTCATGAAATGAAGTTTATTAAGATTCACAAAAAAATTACAATTTAATAAAAAAAATACAAAGCTTATTCAAATCTCAGAAAAATAAAATTATTTTACATTCACCATATACAGAGAATCAGGCTTACTTAAGGGTTCACTATTCAATTTATTGTACTAGTATAGGGTAATTCTGGAAACATACTTTTTCAACACTTCCCTCCGTTTTGTACTACATTTATTCACCGTCATTCACAAGTAAATTTAAATAATAAGCACTAAAGAGAATAAAAACACTCTGAAGTTTATATTTCCTATCTCGGTTTGTGCGTCTGCATGTTGGACCCTTTATGACCTCTCATATCTTTGATTGATAATTTTATCTTTTTCGGCTCCTTTAATAAAACACTATTAATTCTATTCAAGTTTTATCTTGAATTGGAAGAAACTTTAAAGGGATTTCATATTTATACAACGTTTTATTGGGGAACTGGGTAAGGAAGAAGAGAACCACTACTGATAGTTGGAATTATTAAGGGAGTAACCAGATACAATATGCATACGTTGACCATATTTTCCGATCTAAAATTCGGAACGTATGGTCCAACAAAGAAAATTTTCCGATTTGTGAATTTCTTTTTATGAAAAGTCCTACAAAAGTATAAAAATTAAATCACATATAACGAATCGCCTTCATCGAAAAGAATAAAATAATATGACAATATATTAAATTCTGCAAAAAAATATTTATGTATGCATTACCAATTATTACAATGTTTTTCTTTTTATTTTCGTCCTTTATCTACTGTTGAAGTGGATGGCGTTTTGTTTCCCTCGCTTTTGTTGGAAGAACACAGCTTTCTCAATGATGTGTAATTTATTGTTTTTAAGTTTTTCAAACATCTTTTGGCAATTCTCGCAGTAATTCATTCGAATTATCAAGAGACATGTTATGGCATCACTATTATGCGATGCCTTATCCGATCCTCAAATGCTGTTAAAAAGCGAAAATGACCTCTCTATCGCAGCGTTAGTACCCGGCAAAGAGACGATGAATTAGTACATTTTCCGTGTTTGGAATATTAAAGTTTTCACGACAAAAATATATAAGTATGCACATTTAACCATCTCTGATCTGTAGATAATTGCTCCATGTCCCATTCGGCTAGCAAGTTCTCATTAAGATATAAAATATGGACACACACACAGTTCATTAAAAAGATCATCTTGATGGATGGCTGGAATGAATGCAGCCTTCCCTAGTTTTACCAACTACCATTTTACCAGTTCTTGCTTACACGAACTGAGCAATTTCATGCCTATTTTTATTCGATTTTCGAACGACATATTTTCGCTTATAAGAGTACGTTACGTTCGCAAGAATATCCTTTTACTTTTCAAATATCGAATTAATGCGCTGTTCCGAATAAGAATTATCATCTCGGTCGCAGTACGCGCGTTGCCGTTCTTTGTGAAATTCGGTTCGCTGAGTGGTGTGCATTTTTATCTTTTAAATCAAGAAATATTTTTGTGAATCATGGCCGTGCCGGCCTTTCAGTTATCGAGAGTGGTGAAGTGAAAAAAGAGAGAAGGGCTTAATGTGTCGCCCAGAAAGTAAATGCATATTATTCAAAGATTGGAGAAAGGCGAGCGGTCGAAGGACGTATACGCCGCATTTATCCTATCGTAGGCTACCATAGGCTAAGATATCATAGCATAATACCGCTAATATATAGAGTAAGACATCATATGACTAAGAATGTCATTTAAATACATTAATATATCATTATTGATGTTTTTTTTCAATTTGTTATCATTTGGTATTGTTTTTAAGTGAACTGTGGGATATTTTTTATTTTGGCCTTCGGAACCTATTAAAATTTTTACGTACGTTGTAATGGGACAATAATTTTTATTTTACGAGTTTTCGCCTGACGAACAGTTTTCGTGGAACGAATTAAGTTCGTAAAACGAGGGAAGGCTGTCCAATTCTTTCACTTTGGGCGGAAATAACTTAGATTTCTTTCCCTTCCAAATTCTTATACATGCGCAAAAATTGACTTCCAACTTCCCCTCCATTTTGGAAATAGCATCAACATTGTGTAATAACCAGAACCAAAGTTTTCTGACTTAGGATCTTCGGCTGAATTCGGAAGAATAACGGGGGCATTTTCAACTTATAAATAATAATCTGTTGAACCATTTTTAGTATTTATTATTTTAAGATTAGGCATCAGTCTCAGAAATCTTGTGTTCGTATGCGACAAAAATTGTCGTAAAAATCACAATATGATTTCAGTGCCTCCACTCGTACCGTGTCAATATGAACAAATCTGAATATTTATACAGTACCAACTTCCACAGACCGTTTTAATGTAAATGTGTTCCACGCAACCAAAACCCCACAAATGTTCGACTACAGTTGTCCGATAATTTCCGGAAAAGATTCTTAGAACCTGTACTTTTTGCACCTCCAATGTTAGTACCTATTGGTAGTATCAGCTGACATGCTAACAATCTTAACAAGTTTTGGGAAGTGACATATAATTTAATACATTAAAATCTTAGAGAGAGGAAAATATTTTCATCTATGACTGGCACCATCAAATACATTCATGCATCAGAGTAAATATATTCAGAAAAATCAGAACATCGTGATAAATACTCACGTGTTGCTGGTCCTGGTGTTTTTTGAGTATTCCGGCTGGAATCACTTCATTCTGAATAAGAAAACAACAACGTAATTATGTAGATATGAAATGAAGTTGATGAAGTTTCTCAATATACTATATAAATTAATACATAATTGATACTTTGGGATCCGAAGGCGGATCAGAGCAGAAACATTTCTGTTATTAACAGCATAAAATAACGTATTAGAAGGGTTTATGAGATAAGAGAAGAAGAAGAATGTAATCGCAAGTATTATACTTACAGGCAAATTGGCGGTATCGTACACCGCGTCGGGCACGCCGTCTTCAACAGACCATCTCCTTCGGCGCCCGACGCAGTACCGCCTGTAAAGCCCCCATAGGAACCACGGTACGAGAGCGACAGCTATGAAAATGGCCAGTCCCATTGCCAAATAATCACCAAAATCTGCAGACACAAATGAGAAAAGAATTTCGGACTTAACGTATGTCGACTGCTTTGCTCTTGATTTTACATTTTGAACTATTCAAAGATTGTCAAAAAGAAATGAATTTCTTAAAACTATATTTTGTACTAACTCATAAACCTACTTTGATAGTTTCAAGCTAAGAAAGATGTTGTAGGAGATAGGATTATATAAGTAATTTACTGGTTGTGTATGCATTAATAGTTCGTCTTTGTACCGAGGACGAATGCTTCGAAAGACGGACGGACACAGCTAAGGTTAAATGAGCAAAATTATCCTAGGAAACTAATAAGAAAAAATCCAATTTGATTTGTATATCGAGAAAGGAAAAACTTGAACGTAAGTTGGAAAGCCATCGGAACGAGTTTCAGATCGTAAAGTAAAGCACCTTGCTAGTATGATAACGAGAGGATCAAAATGTACCGATGAAATTAGGGCTAGAATAGCGATCGTTAATTGCAATGAGAAGTAACATTTAATGCATTTAATTAAAATTCCACTAATCAACTGAGCTAGACTACGTTCCGAGTTCTGAAATATGCCAGATTTTCAATAATATTGGTGAAAAACAAGTTAATTACCTCTCCCGCCCATTATTTGCTCCTTCTTCCTTGGTTTTTCAACAAGAATGATCAAGTTCTGAATCGTGTGGTTTCCACGGTAACGGCCAACAGAGACGGCGCAAGAAAGAAGCCTCCATTGTTGGATATAATCAATTTGGAAAACAAGATAAATTTAAAGTCTACGCACTGCTAAAGGATATATCAGAAGCGATGCCAAAGAAATACAGAATTTGCGATAGAACAATCTAAAATTGAATTATGATTTAACTCATACATACCTCGCTTGAGATGAAGTACGTTAATCTTTACACTCACGCTCATTCCATTATCGTAAATTATTTATGTCTTTTAACTTACAAAAGCTGAGTGTACACTTATTTTAGTTCACTTTTTCCTCTCGAATAATCCATCTCCTTTAAATTGATATGTTCAGTAGGCGCGATAAAGAAAATAAAACTTATTACTTACAATTAGATCTTGTTTACTTCGTGTGTTACGAAGATTGTTTTCGTTGAAAACAACAAACAGGAAGGAAAAGTATGTCTCTGCATAACATAATAATAAGACCACCCAAACAGAACTAACGATGCGAGCTTTCCATTTAATCATTTATTTAATACCTACTTATATTGGCTCCAATAGCTTTAAAATCACCGCAGATATGTTGCTCCTTGTGTTCTCAAATTTCACATTTGAGCGTTATAAAATATGACAAATACATTCGAACGGGATATTAAATTGAACACTCGTATTTTCGTTCGACGGAAACAATACCTGCATTTATTAGACTATACCGAATCCGAGTCCACCAATAATTGTTGCTATGGCTACACGCACGTAATGAGCGATAAAACCTGCAAAAACGGCAGTATTTACGCGAAATTCGAAGAAATACGATCGATGAGGAGCGTTTTACGATAAAAATTAGAATTCCCACTCCTTCTTTCGGAGAACGGTACAAATCCCGCTCCGATATTACAATTCTATGATATTTTAATGTGCAAGAGAAAATTGCCCTGCTCGGTGGATTTCAGATTTCCCATGTAAATCAAATTGGAAGGATAGTTCCCGGAATCAAACCCGGGACTTCAATTTTCGCAACGAAAACTATCCTTCGGAGCTCGGCCCAAGTAGCAAAAGATTTCCACCAAGTGTGTGACAGCTTTTTGGTTCCTCAGTTTAATGTGCGAATTATGAAGGAAGGAACAGAATTATCTCACAGGACAAGTACCGAAGATTTCTCCAGTGTTTGACACAATGACACTACGGGAGGAGTTTCCTTAATGAGTGACGTAGTGATTCAAAAAGGTAATATTATTCTTTTTAAACTAAAATTACTTCGACAATTTTTTTATCGTTTTAAAATGACAACTAATATGCTTAATTTTAGTACCAGATATAATTAAATATAATTCTCCTGCGTAAAAAAATTAGCCGTGTATAACTACTTTCTGAAGATTGGGATATAAAAACCTGTAAGAAAAAGAACATTTAGCAGGAAAGAAAAAAAATCGGAAAGCGAGAGTCTCGAATGCCGAAAGTACTGGGCGCGAGACTTATGTTAGGCGATATCTCTAGCACATGGGTGTCCAGATATGGAAGGTTATGTAGCTTCATAGTGGCCAGAAAAATCTTGAAGTGGCCGCACGAGAAGGAAGAGGGGTTTATGGGATTTTTTTGCTAAAACAGTAATAATATTTCTTTTTTATGTTACATATTTAAGTAAAAAATACTTTTTTGCATGGTATTTTTAATTATTTTAAATCAAATTACAAATTTTTATTTTTTTCTAATACATTTTTCTTTAATAAAGTTTAATCTTTTACTAAGTATTTTAAAGTAGTTTAATTTAAATATCATCAATTTGTAAATCCCTTAATTTTGAGGATGATAATCTGAGCTGATGGGTCAGATTTTCATCGGTCAAATTATAGCGGTATCTATTTTTTGTGAATTTTATTTGGGTGAAAAGATGTTCACCTAAAAAATTGGAACTTCCAAAAAGCGATATCATTTTTAAGGAATGATCTCTGAGACGTGGATATTTTTCTCGGGTAATATAAATGTTATGAAAATCTTCTTGTTTTTCTTTGAAAGCACAATGGGCTTTAATATCAGGCTGCAATTCAATATGCTCACTTTGCAAACGATCTGGTGCAGAATTATATTCCACAATAAATGGGTTTGAGAAAATTTCAATTTCATTTTTTATTTTCAGAAGTACGGAAAAGCGTTCTTTGAACTCAAGAATTAAAATATCAATGCCCTTCACAAATCTTTTAGTATCTTTCTCGGTTAATATGATTGACTTTATAGATTCAAAATTATCATATTTGTATAATATAAAATAATTCTACAGATATCTCTTTCCGATTGCTGAATTTCGTAAGACAAATAATGTATACAGCTCGTTTATTATAGTTAAAAGCTACAAAATCCTTAATTCTATTTAAATCTAACTGTAAAGCAGGTATAGCAAATATCAGCATTCAACAAACAGTAAAATTGAATAAAAGACAGGGTATTGTATATTTTATTCATTTATTTATTTTCTCAGTGTGACAGCATTTCGCTGTCTTTCAGTCACATTAAATATAATCCACTTCTCTGACCAGGTAAGTTTAAGTATGGAGGCATTTCACAGTAGATGTATCTGAACCACAGGTGGCTAGAACTTAGGAAATGACTGCACTGTATATTACCAAAAACACAATTTCAAGTTTTTAACAAAAGATATAAGTAAATTAAGCGATGTTTGTTCAAGGAAAGCAGCAACACTAACACTTGGGCTGCTTGGAGATTCTTTGAAATCATATTTAGAGCAGGTTCTCTAAAGTTGACTTGCAATTGTCCTGGATATCCAGTTGAAAGACAACGTGTTGGCCTCTGTGGTCTTAGCATTATTGATTCAGGTATGAGATTGAAATTCCCTGGAGTTCAAGCATCACTGTACATCCTGAATGTATAATATTTCAGTGATGGATTACACCTTTACCCTTCTATTTGAGCAGAATTCATCATAATATCTTAGCTGTTGCTCCTCAACAATGAAATTTTTGTTATAAAATTAACTGTGACATTCTGAACCTGCAATAAATGATATATTATTATTTATTAATTCACAGGCCAAAAGGCCATTACAAAATAAAGTGAAAATTTTCAAAATTGGTGGCAAAGTACTTGAAATATGGTTCCCAAAGAATACACAGTGGGCCTGAATCCTGCGAAAGTTGGATTTTTTCCTTGGTCGTCTGGGCTCCTGTTTGTGTGGTTTGAGAAGCCTGCACTGGGATTCTCTCCTTCTCTGTAAGTATGTTCGGTATGGAAGGAGCTATGGCTATAATAATCCAAGAAGAGGTTGATTAGCCAAAAATACACTAACACATTTCATTCATAATTAAGAAATTTAAAGTCCACTACTTGACTATTTGATAGCATCATTTCTCTGCAATTACCACAGATCTGATCATGAAATAAAGGAACGTTACACATTCAAACTGTTCTACTGTAGAATAATGAGAGCTTGTAAATAGGTATGGAATTCACTTTTAAAGTTAAGTTAATCCCCTTAATATCTTGTCTTTTGTTGGCATCCTGAGAAAACCGTTCACTGAAATGAATGGATAAAGAGATAATAAATTTTGAAATTCTGTCACTCCCCATTAAAATGATTTTTTCCATCCTTTTATGTCATCAGGCAAAATTTTCAATTAATTGATGAGAAATAATTTTTCCTGTTGTGCTGGTAGATTCGGAACATAAAAATGCCCCAATGCATCAAAACTTCCATATTTACAGAACCGTCGGCTGAAGATCTATTTGATAAGGGAATGATGCTTGTATCTTGTAGCACAATCAGAAATAGATATACCTTAAATATTTGTTTGAACTTCTATGTAATTTTATAGCAGCTGCATTATTTTACATTTATAAGGTTTTCGATTTCTCTAGGCTGTTATGTACAAGGTCCTACACACATAATAACATCGTGTCTCCAGCTCCTCTGAAAGTGCCTAAACATTAGTAAGCCCCTAATATATTTT
Organism: Tanypteryx hageni; assembly: GCA_028673005.1. Classification (NCBI taxonomy): domain Eukaryota; kingdom Metazoa; phylum Arthropoda; class Insecta; order Odonata; family Petaluridae; genus Tanypteryx; species Tanypteryx hageni. The sequence continues at coordinate 37,055,846 of CM054115.1, forward strand.
AGAGCACGAGAAAGGCAGATTAGTCAACATTACTGTGCAGAGAGAGAGCGAAATATGCGTTACATAGCTGCCGAACCGGCAGCCTGCATAAGCTTTTGCTCAGAAAGCAATGCATGAAGTCCTATGGTGCTATGCCACAAGCGCTCGCTGTTCGCTCTTTACAGCTGGCAATATTGTTACCAGCTGTACGTGTTGAATCATGTGCATGATCCAACTCATTTTTGTAATACTCACAGTTTGGCACCCTTGGCAAGTGACATCCATGCCTTCTGCAGATCCAGTTGCCACCTGCCTTCGTTCATGCTCCCAACTAGAGTATCCTCCTATATGATATCTCATAAGTCAGTTGCAGATTTACTATAGTATAGATATGCAGTGCATAACTCTCTGACACACTGATGCATGCATGCAAAAATCATCACCACATGAATAAAAAAAAACAGTATTAGATAAAACTTTTATGTAGTCATGAACTGAAATTTCTCAAAAAAATCAATTAAATGAAACAAAAAGGACTGAACTTCAAAACCTATGCATAATATAAAAAAAATTATTTGCAAGTTCCATTAAATATTATTTTGCCCAAGTGCTGATTTACTTAACTTCCTCATTTAGTGTATGTATGAGTCTTTGGTGAATTTTGTAAGCACTGAAATTATAACACCATATTATAAAGACAGTACCAGACCTACATAAAGGTTAGGTTATGAATTTAATGTACTATTTGTTAGTGCATTTTAAAGTCATTTCAGAATCATATTGTACTTTTTCACACTTCCCACTATTTTGTATTAGCTGAGAAGAAATTATAAAATTCCTTCCCAACAGAATAGCAACCTATTACTTTGTACTATATTTTGCCCAGGCATTCACAACTAAATTTAATGAATGAGCAGTGCTGGGAATAAAAATCCTTTGGGGTTTTTTTTTCGTATCCTGATTTACTCGCCCACATGCTTGATTCATTATCATTGTAATGATGTTCTCTAATATATTTGATTGATAATTTTACCTTATTCAGCTCCTTAAATAGAGAATCTGTTAAAAAAGCAGCCCCCTTGTCTATCGGATTGCTGAGGGCCACTGGTTGGCTGCTGGGGGCGGGGAGACACGTGGGCCTTGGTGACCAGCGTTGCCAACTTTCATTCAAGCACTGTCATTGGAGAAAGTAAAAAATTATCTACTGTAAATTTTATGCTAAATAGAAAATTCAAAACTGTCAATATTGAAATGTTAAAATTGTTATATTATGCAAAGATTCATTATTATTTGTCATATGGAATAATCTTTTGGGGTATCATGATAGATATGTCAATAAAGTCTTCTTCCTGAAAAAAGACACTCATTAAAGCTCTCCTGGAAAACCATTGTATATTTCTTTAGGCTTAACCAAAATACCCCATATGTATGATTGTATGTATTTATTAAAATGTTCTGTATTTGTAAAACAAAACTCTGCACTGTTCCAATTTAATCAGAAGGTTTACAATTATAATACAAGGCACAAATATGATGTTCTTATCAAGGATTATAGGATATCAAAAATGCCGCCTCAGGGGCTTATAACAAGATACCTTGTAATGTTAAATGTTCTTCAAGTATTCCTATTGAAGGGGTTTTTCCATACAGAAAACGAACGAAATGGATTTTGTGCTGTTTAATGATTAACAAACATTACAATAAATAACAACGAAACGATAACAATCAATAGCAGTGGCAGATGCTGGCTGATACTCGTCCGGCGTGTCACGTTGACTCATCCGGACGCTGGCTGATATTAGTCCGGCGAAGACTCAGGCGGAAGTGGAAGTGTCGTCCCTCGCCGGCGTACCTTCTCTTCTCTCTAACGCCCCTGGTGGCGTCGCCGGGAACTGCGGAGACAATTCCTAAGCGCTATGCGCCGCGAAGGCGTTAATGGCTATGACCGCTACATCACCCCTCTGGCAGTGCTTAAGGCTATCTGTAATAGAAAGGAATGATGGCAAAACAAGGAGAAATAAAGGTAACAAAACAATAATGCAGGTGAGGTAAGGGTGAATTAGGTGGAAAAGTTCAGTAAATGTGCAGGAAGGTGAACTCTTCTCCCTGCCCGCGTCATCTGCTGTCCAGGCAGGGCTGGAAAATCCATTGCATCTCCTGGGCGGTTGAACACGGTGTCTGCTGGTGACATCGTAGTGGCAGCTGGGGCATCATCCGCTGCGAGAAATGCTGGCTTGAGCCGATCAACCGAGACTCGCAACTCACGGCCACGGAGTCGCACCACATAATTCTTCTCACCTCTCTGCAGGACTTCACATGGGCCCTCATAGGCTGGTTGCAATGCGGCCCGTGTGGCATCATTTCGCACAAAAACATGCGATGAGGATGGCAAGGCCTTGAAGATAAATGTTGGACGCTCACCATGTCGAGAAGCAGGCTTGGCACATAAATGCCCCATGCGCTGTCTCAGCTGCATGGCGTAATTTGTTTGCGTCACGAGGACCGGGCCAGCTGGCGGTGAAAAAAAATCACCAGGGAGCCGGAGTGTCTCTCCATACACCAATTCGGCAGACGTGCACCCAAGATCCTCCTTCCACGCAGCTCGGAATCCAAGCAGTATTGCCGGCACGACGTCCACCCAATCTGCTGTTTCATGACATCGGATGGCGGCTTTCAGTTGCCGATGGAGGCGTTCTACGAGCCCGTTGGCGGCTGGATGGTAGGCTGTTGTAAATGATGTGTGGCGCCGGAGAGATCTGCCAACTGCCGAAACAGCTGACTTTCAAACTGACGTCCTTGGTCGGTAGTTACACGGAGCGGCATGCCAAACCGCGACATCCATTCGCGGAAGAAGGTTCTCGCCACCGTCTCTGCCGTGATGTCTGCGATGGGGATAGCCTCCGGCCAACGGGTGAAGCGATCGACGCATGTCAGACAGTACTGGAAACCTCTGGAAACGGGCAAGGGTCCAACCAAGTCTAGGTGCACATGGTCGAATCTGCCTACGGGAGTAGGGAAAGTGCCTACGGGTGAGGAAACATGTCGCGTCACCTTGGACCGCTGGCAGGAGATACACGCCCTCGCCCACTCTCTGCAGTCCTTCTGCACTGCGGGCCAAACAAAACGTGTGGAGACGAGCCTAGCGGACGCCTTGACGCCGGGATGGGAAAGGTTATGCACAGAATTAAAAACCTGCCGTCGCAGTGGGGCAGGCACAAACGGGCGAACAATGGAGTTGGACACATCGCAATACAGTTCTACTTCCGAGTCGGGAAGAGAAACCTTCCGGAGGACGAGGGAAGAATCCGATTGGAGCAATGCCTTTAGTTCGTCATCATCAGCCTGCGCCCTTGCTAGTGCTTCGTGACCGATCGCGGGCGTCAGTGAGTCGACGCGGGAGAGTGCGTCGGCGACGACGTTTTCACTCCCGGCGATATAGCGAATGTCCGTTGTGAATTGTGCTAAATAATTCAAGTGACGGAATTGCCTCGGAGAGCACTTCTCCGGTTTCTGCCGGAAGGCAAAAGCTAACGGCTTGTGGTCTGTATACACAATGAAATGACGGCCTTCGAGCATGTGTCGAAAGTGACGTACGGCCTCGTAAATGGCTAACAGCTCGCGATCGTAGGGGCTATATTGGCGTTGTGCGGAATTCAGCTTCCGGGAGAAAAAGGCTAGGGGTTGCCAACCTTGCGGGGTATGCTGCTGAAGAGCGGCGCCCAACGTGAAATCCGACGCGTCTGCGAACAACGCCAACGGAAGAGTGACGTCCGGGTGGTTGAGGAGGGTAGCAACGGCGAGGCTCTGTTTACAATTTTCGAACGCTAAATCTAAATCCGGTGTCCACTCTATGGGTGTGTTCCCTTTAACTTGTCGGCCCTGTAAAACAGCGTGCAATGGTGCCTGAAGCGCGGCCGCGTGAGGGATGCACCTCCTGTAAAAATTTAACATACCAAGGAATCGCCGCAAGGTTTTTACGTCACTCGGCTTGGGAAAATCGCGCAACGCGGTCACTTTCTCCTGAGGGGGCGCTACACCGTCCCCGGAAACCACGAAGCCTAAAAATGTCACTGTAGGGCGACCCAGGACGCATTTCGCGGTATTCACCAGTACACCGTACTCTCGTAGGCGCGTAAAGAGTTCTGCTAGGTGCCGTACATGCTCTTCCTCGGAGGTAGAGGCCACCAGCACATCGTCGAGGTACACAAAACAAAAATCCAATCCCCTTAATATCGCGTCCATAAATCGTTGAAAGGTTTGAGCCGCGTTACACAATCCAAAGCACATAAAGGGGAACTCAAACAAGCCAAAGGGAGTGGTAATAGCCGTTTTGTGGATATCGTCTGGATGAATAGGAATCTGCTGGTACGCCCGAACGAGGTAGATTGTCGAGAAAACAGTCTTACCTACTAGATTGTGGGAGAAATCCTCCATATGGGGTACGGGGTAGCGGTCGGGCACCGTCCGCGCGTTCAGGGCGCGGTAATCACCGCAGGGGCGCCAACCGTCGCCTTTCTTTGGTACCATATGGAGGGGGGAAGACCAGCTACTCTCGGAAGGCCGTGCGGTGCCGGCGGCTAACATTGCTCGGAACTCACTCTTGGCAATGGCAAGCCTATCAGGGGCCAGGCGTCGTGGCTTGGAAGAGACGGGAGGACCGGCAGCCGTGCGGATGTGGTGCACCGTGGAGTGTTTCGGCTCCCTTGGCGTTCCTGCAGGCCGCGTTATCTCGGGAAACTGCGAAAGAAGGGTATGGTATTTACCGCCGCCGGTTACGCATTTGATGTGACCCATAGGGGCACGCGGGACCCTGCCGCCAACGTGGAGCGTGGTGATGCTGTCGAAAAGGCGTTGATTTTTCATATCGACGAGAAGACCGTAGAACCGGAGAAAATCCGCGCCGATGATTGGCTTGGAGACATCGGCGACCACGAAACGCCACGCGAATTCCCGCCGGAGGCCCAAATTGAGATTCACCACTAACCAACCGTACGTGGAGATGACGCTGTTGTTCGCGGCGTAGAGTTCGTAATTGGACTTCGCCCTTGGTCCCTTCACTAACGTCCGAGGAAAGACGCAAAGATCGGACCCGGTGTCGATGAGATAGCGCGTCTTCGTCGGGATATCGGTCACGAAAAGGCGGCTTGATGACGGGCAGTAGTCGGTTGCCGCTTCTACCGACCGCCCTCCGAGTTTTCCGCGACGTAGGAGCAGGGCTGAGTGCACTTTTGGGCCTTCGGACCGAACTTCCGATGGTACCAACACACCTCCCTGTCGCGGCGATTGAGAGAGGGAGCTCTGCGGAAGTTTCCGCGGGGACGGCTCCGGGACCGTGGGCGCGCGTGTGGTGCAGCTCGGCTCACCGATAATGCGGTGACCTGCTGGCTCAACTCATCCATGCGTTTCACGAGAGCCTCGAGCGTGGAATCCGGAGACGCACTGGCCACCTGGTGTCTGGACGTCACCTCGTGGATTCGATCGGCGAGCTGCGCCACTCCATCCAAGTCCATCGCGTCCTGTGCGGTGAGAATTGCCTGTAGATAGGTCGGCAATCGGCCCAGCCATAACGACCGCAGGAAACTGTCGGGGACGGTAACGCCGGCGAGGCCACGCAGATGGCGAAGAAACTGCGATGGCTTCCGGTCGCCAATCTCCTCGTGCTCCAAGAGTTGGCGTAACTTTTGCTCCTGCGAGAGCGAGAGGCGCCGGATCAGTTCCTCCTTCAACTTCTGGTATTTACCCGTCGGCGGAGGGTTTGCAATTATGTCCTCCACCTCTAACGCGTACTTGGGCTCTAACTGGCTAACAACTTGCCAAAACTTTGTAGCGTCCTGAGTGATTCCACCCAAGAAAAATTGTCCCTCTAACTGTGTAAACCACAGGAGTGGTTTTTCGGGCCAGAACGGAGGCACGCGCACACTTACACGATTGATTTCGTTCCTACTCACCCTCCATTGCAAGTTTCACGATGTCCGAACCACGTGGGCACGCGATCACGTCGGGGTCACCACTGAAGGGGTTTTTCCATACAGAAAACGAACGAAATGGATTTTGTGCTGTTTAATGATTAACAAACATTACAATAAATAACAACGAAACGATAACAATCAATAGCAGTGGCAGATGCTGGCTGATACTCGTCCGGCGTGTCACGTTGACTCATCCGGACGCTGGCTGATATTAGTCCGGCGAAGACTCAGGCGGAAGTGGAAGTGTCGTCCCTCGCCGGCGTACCTTCTCTTCTCTCTAACGCCCCTGGTGGCGTCGCCGGGAACTGCGGAGACAATTCCTAAGCGCTATGCGCCGCGAAGGCGTTAATGGCTATGACCGCTACACTATCATTAGAAAACGATACAAATGTTAATTGTTAAGTAATAATTTTTATAGTGTTCAAGAATTTCTAAGTACATCAACTATTTTTATTCTGTAGCGTTATACTATTGCTGTTATGTAACTGCTCCATGCCTATTTGAGACCTACAGAGTTAATAAAATTATTATTATTATTACCTACAATACTAACTGAAAATTCTGAAATCTTTAACATCTAAAAAAATCACATTGTTTCATAATAGTTAATTTAGATTATAAATATTAATGTCTTATTATCATGACATTATGGTAAAATGAAATCTATATCATCATGTAAAGTTTGTTCAGTTTCTATGCAGGCCATAATTTGAGCTGAGGATCGTTTAAACAAACAAGTCTACATTTCTGTATGTATTGAGGTTTACCCATCTATGGATGAATATTAATCGAGTAATTACAGACTGTCATTGTGATACAGCGTAATACAACAATAGAAAAATTACATTACTGATATTTATCTTAAGTATGTATGTATGTAATTAGAATAGAGCTTCACTTAGCTATTTTGCCATGAGTAATGTATGTAAAACAAACCTTTCACCATTGTTATTAAAACAATTTGTTAATTACCTAAATTTGGTATTTATATAGAATGGAATGTTATGAAAAACACCGGCGCCTTTTAAACTAAATTTCTTATGGCCACCGTTACATCAGCTATATCGGTTGTGGAAGGTTATCTGTTGCAAAATAACTATAGGCAGGCCCTATGAAAAGGGGGGAAGGGCATTTGGCCTGAGCCTCAAGCTTAAAGGGGCCTCAAATTTTGGCAGTTGTTAAGAGATGGATTTATGCACAGGCACTATATTGGGGCCTTGTCGAAAGAGGGCCCTTTTTCTTCTTTCATTCAGAAAAGATGAATTGACATCGAACGTAAATTACAATTTGATTTTTAATCGATAATTAATAAATTTGCGTAAACAAAAGCTAGAAAAGCATTTCATAAATAAAAATTAACCATTCAGGGATCCCTGACCGCCAAAGTGGGCTACATAATGCCTAAAGTTTTTATTTTTATTACGGTGAGGAGCCTGAAAATCTGGATGTGGCTCGGAACTCTCTGAGTCTCACTGGGGGCCTGACTACAGGATATTTGATAATAAGGTTGTATTTCATAAAAATATACGAAAATCATTATAAAATTTTTATGGTGCGTATAAAAGGGGCATCTTTTAAAAACTACTAGAAAATCTTTCAACTTTTCATTGATATCGCCAGGAATTCTAATATACCACTAGATGGAATATTTGCTCACCAGATGGTAGGCTCATTCTAGCAGATCTACCAGATCAAGTAGATATTCCAGTAGGTTGGCAACGCTGGACGCCGAAGCGGGAGGCTGTGAAACCTCCACGCCCTCCCCTTCCCCCTCGTCGCCCTTCGCCGCGGCGCTCGAGGGGGCGGCGTTTATGTCCGCCACCCTCACCCCCCCTCCGCCCCTCTCCTCACTCGCATCATCTTCGTCTCCCGCCGGAGACACGCTCAGGACCTCCACCTGAACAGGAATGACAGAGAGAGAGAAAATTAAAGAACATCGCCCTCGATATGAAAGATCGTTTATTGAATTCTAAAGCTTAGAAATACAGCTTCTTGTAACGTTCATCGAAGATTTTTCATTTAAGGCCGTCGTGCCACCTCATCAAATAAAACGGCGCAATATACATTGCACAAACTTTCTCATGTCCGCATATACGTTTGGTCCACTGTGTACGCATATAAAAGAAAAACGCTCATAAATCCATGGTTTAGCGTATAATTTAATGTCATAGTTCGATATTTCGTATTTTTTGGGATATATGGCTTAGTTAGCATTATTTGCGACACAAGGCTGTACGATTGGGTGGATGTAATCAAAATCCTTGTAGCCATTTTTGAGTAAATCGAATTGTTTCAAAATATCCTACAAAAAAGTACTCTTAATTGTTGCGCAATATTGTTCATGTCTTCAGAATGTCTTTTATGAATGATATAATCCACTAATATCAGATATCATTCGATATTAGTTTAGCCGTAATGCTGTAGTAAGATTTTTAGTGGATCTCGGCGAAGGCGTGACGTAATAGGGCTTAGGTAAGGTCGCTTAGCGTAGATTGTAATGTCACTGGAAGCCATATAGTGATTGTAAGAGTCATATGGCTTAAGCAGTATCATTTGTGACATCAGGATCTACAATTGGATAGATTTTAATAAAATTCCCTCCAAATATTTCTGACTAAATAAAATGTTTCTAAAAATCGTGAGGAATAAACTACCCTTTATTTTTGTGCAATGTCACTTTTCTGAAAATGGGGTCTGCAAAAGATGATATATTGCCCAAGTACGAGATATGATTCGATTTTATGTAAGCGTTTGGGCTGTAGAACAGCGAACAGACAGACAGAGGGGCAGACGGCATGGCGAAAACCAAGGCAGTATATTATAGATAATGATTGAATGAAATAGGAGATATAAAAAACCGTATTAGAAGTGCTTTAATCCGATATAATAATGCTGACGGGTAGGGGCGAATATAGGGCCAGGCGATGTAGGCGGCCGCCTAGGACAGACGTCGGCACCCTTTTTCACAAGAAGAGACACTTTTTCAAATAATGAATAACGCGTAACATAAGAAGAGCAGCAGTTATTGGCGGATCCACGGGGGATGACGGGGGCGAACATCCACCCCATCCCCCATTAGTCTTGCCGTCGTTTCACGTTTTGCGACTATCACCGTTAAAAAACGGTTCTTCTAATAATAGGCCCATCTTTTTATTTTTCCGCAATTTTTATTGAAATTATTAACGAAACCAATTTAGTTGGGGGTGTTTTAACCCATATCTGTCCAGAGGCAACATTTGCTACCAAGCATTTTAGAATTATTCTTCTTTACATTAGAGGGTGGGGTTGATGTGAATGATCAATTTGTTGCGCAGTACAGATAAACTAATAGAACCAAAAAGTGGTGGTGTTATTTTATTGGGTGGGCAGTATATGTTTCCTGCGAAGAAGGGTGGTTTGTGTATAGAAAATAATTGAATAACAATATTCCAAGTTTAGATTTTCGTAGGGAATGTGTTTTGTTCCTTTTGCGACGTAATGGCTCAGAGACCGCTGGGAGAGGTCCACGCGCATCTATTTCGCTTGGACTGGATTCAATAAAACGCGATGTCAGAGATCATATAATTACCAAAGGATCAACCCGCTTTAGCCATTGTAAACATTGTTGCAAGAGGGCAATATTTATTTGCAAAAAGTGCTATGTCCCTCGACACCCTAAATCAGTGGTTCCCAAACGTTTTTAAGTGGCGGCACACTTTCGAAAGTAAAGAGGATTTCACGTCTCCCCAGCCTTGTAACAAGTTTTATATATTTTTAGACACGGGTGTTACAATCTTTGGACACACTTTGTAATAATTACATGTTCTAGAATTAAAATTGGTTAATTTACTTTGATGTACAATTAAAAGCTATGTAAAAGGCATCATAGAATTAGTTAAACTAATGAAAAGTGTATGCTAAGTGGTCTATAATATGAACTATTCTGGAATGAAAAATTTTATTTATTGAAATTTTGTTATTTGAAATTAATAGCTTTTATGATGCAAATTCTTTTTTGTAAGTTTAAAAAAATACACATGTTTGAAGGTGTTGCAACACAAATAATTGAATTAATTTATACATGTAGAACTTAAAAGAAAAACCATACCAAAAAAGGCATCAATTTTATGTATATTAGTCTATCTGCCCAGTGGAAATAAATAATGCCATTAAAACAAAGATAATTCTGACAAAAATAAAAAAGGTTTCTATATGTTATTTGTGGCTTTTTGACAAAGACATAATATAAAAATTTCATAAAATATGCAAAAAAACGTTTTTGGGAATAATGGGTTAATTGGGAGAGGTGAATTAGGAAGCTGGACGAAAGTCATGAAAGAGACGCATGTGGCTCAGAAGCTTCAGCTTGCCGACCCCTGGCCTACATAGCAAATTCAACTATACCTAATCCCTTCACTCGCATAGGAAGTTAAGTAGCAGTACTCCGGTTTCTCTCAAGATGCATCTGGCAACTTAACTCATTTTCTGGATTTTGACTATGTTGATATAGCGCATCAAGATTTATCACAGGAGTTGTCATTAAAGATTCAGAGAACAAATAACGCGTGCATTAGATAAATTTTTAATCTGAAGAAATCAGACCACTTTTCTGATTCACTCGTGAAGCTAAACTGGTTACATTTGAAGTCCCGAATACGGCTCCACTTGCTTACCAATTACTTTCTTCTAACAACCCACATTATCCTTCCACGGAATTCAGGAGTATAGACACTGTACATAACCGTAATACCAGAGAGAGGCATCAACACCTTATTCCTCATCACAGAACAGTAAATTTCAACGGTCCTTCATTGTTACCGCTTGCAGACTATGGAACGAATTTCCACAAACAATAAAAAAATTGCAATCAATCAATCTCACACCCACCGCCCGCCCGCCCACCCATCCCCGAAAAAATTTTTTTCGCCAATATCCCACCTCGCAGCCGCCTCTTTGGACGCCCAGCTGCCCTCCCGCCACACGAAATCAAGCCCCAAGGAATCGCCCCACGAGTTTTCAGAGGCCCAAGAAGCCCCGAAAGCGGTCCCCGACCTCCATCCCTTCCCTCCCCCTACGACGACGGCCCGCTCCCTGGCATACCCGCCCCCGACGGCCCCACTCTCCCTCCGCCGCGCTCCCCGTCCCTGGCGCGTACAACGTGTATAACTCCACGCACTTGTCGAATTTTCGCTTTCCTCCGGCCCATTCGGCTCCAACGAGAGGTCTTCTTCATCCTTGTCCTTGTCTGCCGAGCCGAGCCTACGAGGTTAGTTTTTGTTGCGAATATTGAACGTCTCTGGTTCGATTCCAGGAACTATTATCCTTCCAATTTGATTTACATGGGAAATCCGAGAACCGTGGTGCAGGGCACTTTTCTCTAGCGTATCAAAATGTCTTAGAATTGTAATATCGGTGCCGGTGCTAAGTTTAACACGTTTTTTAAGTTTTACTAGATTCTCCATCCCTGGCGCCGATGGTGCACAAGCCGTTTTCAACCGCTCCACGGGCTACACGCGACAACCCCTCCCTCCACTATACTCGTTTTGGCACACGATCCTCGCTAAAGTCGCTGGTTATGAGAAGTATTATATATTTACTGGCCAACATTTACTAAAAGTGTATTTTATTTTATTTTGTAAACGGGCAAAATTTCACAATGTTGTCAAAAATGTCCGCGCGCGACATCGTAATTAAATAATTAAAAATTAATTTTTAAAAGATTTTTTTTCGCAAAAAGGTTAAGAATGAAATTTGATTTACCAGACTTGTTTTAAATTCTTTGCTAATGTTATATCGCTCTGAGAAGCTGCAAGAATGTTAGCAGGCAGAACGTGCGCCAAACGTCATTACGGGGTTGATGCGAGTAGCGAGCTGGGGCGGCGCATATAAGATACTTGAATGAAAACTTACCAATTCTGGGTGTCCATTGCCATTTGACGAGGTCACTTCGTCGCGAAATCTGACCTGGGGAAAAAATGCTCTAGTAAGGAAACTGGTAGAAGTATCTAAACATTACAAAGAACATATTCGTAATCCAACAGATAATTTATATTTTCATTTTTGTGATAGGAGAACTAATGTTTTGTTGTTGACTATATAATTATGTATTTATTGTTTTATTATTACCTAGACATATATAGATTAACTATATAAATAGGGTGCCGAAAAGGGACACGACTTTGTAATATAAATATATAATAGTGTTAGGTACATGGAAGCAGTGTTTCATAAATAACACTCACGTGTTTTTCCGGCGGTTGACTACCTCTGACGTGAGGAGAGGAGGGGTCATGCGCTTGCTCATCAGCCTGAAGAGCAAAACATCAGGATGACTTAAAACCAATATGTAGTCATGAAATGAAGTTTATTAAGATTCACAAAAAAATTACAATTTAATAAAAAAAATACAAAGCTTATTCAAATCTCAGAAAAATAAAATTATTTTACATTCACCATATACAGAGAATCAGGCTTACTTAAGGGTTCACTATTCAATTTATTGTACTAGTATAGGGTAATTCTGGAAACATACTTTTTCAACACTTCCCTCCGTTTTGTACTACATTTATTCACCGTCATTCACAAGTAAATTTAAATAATAAGCACTAAAGAGAATAAAAACACTCTGAAGTTTATATTTCCTATCTCGGTTTGTGCGTCTGCATGTTGGACCCTTTATGACCTCTCATATCTTTGATTGATAATTTTATCTTTTTCGGCTCCTTTAATAAAACACTATTAATTCTATTCAAGTTTTATCTTGAATTGGAAGAAACTTTAAAGGGATTTCATATTTATACAACGTTTTATTGGGGAACTGGGTAAGGAAGAAGAGAACCACTACTGATAGTTGGAATTATTAAGGGAGTAACCAGATACAATATGCATACGTTGACCATATTTTCCGATCTAAAATTCGGAACGTATGGTCCAACAAAGAAAATTTTCCGATTTGTGAATTTCTTTTTATGAAAAGTCCTACAAAAGTATAAAAATTAAATCACATATAACGAATCGCCTTCATCGAAAAGAATAAAATAATATGACAATATATTAAATTCTGCAAAAAAATATTTATGTATGCATTACCAATTATTACAATGTTTTTCTTTTTATTTTCGTCCTTTATCTACTGTTGAAGTGGATGGCGTTTTGTTTCCCTCGCTTTTGTTGGAAGAACACAGCTTTCTCAATGATGTGTAATTTATTGTTTTTAAGTTTTTCAAACATCTTTTGGCAATTCTCGCAGTAATTCATTCGAATTATCAAGAGACATGTTATGGCATCACTATTATGCGATGCCTTATCCGATCCTCAAATGCTGTTAAAAAGCGAAAATGACCTCTCTATCGCAGCGTTAGTACCCGGCAAAGAGACGATGAATTAGTACATTTTCCGTGTTTGGAATATTAAAGTTTTCACGACAAAAATATATAAGTATGCACATTTAACCATCTCTGATCTGTAGATAATTGCTCCATGTCCCATTCGGCTAGCAAGTTCTCATTAAGATATAAAATATGGACACACACACAGTTCATTAAAAAGATCATCTTGATGGATGGCTGGAATGAATGCAGCCTTCCCTAGTTTTACCAACTACCATTTTACCAGTTCTTGCTTACACGAACTGAGCAATTTCATGCCTATTTTTATTCGATTTTCGAACGACATATTTTCGCTTATAAGAGTACGTTACGTTCGCAAGAATATCCTTTTACTTTTCAAATATCGAATTAATGCGCTGTTCCGAATAAGAATTATCATCTCGGTCGCAGTACGCGCGTTGCCGTTCTTTGTGAAATTCGGTTCGCTGAGTGGTGTGCATTTTTATCTTTTAAATCAAGAAATATTTTTGTGAATCATGGCCGTGCCGGCCTTTCAGTTATCGAGAGTGGTGAAGTGAAAAAAGAGAGAAGGGCTTAATGTGTCGCCCAGAAAGTAAATGCATATTATTCAAAGATTGGAGAAAGGCGAGCGGTCGAAGGACGTATACGCCGCATTTATCCTATCGTAGGCTACCATAGGCTAAGATATCATAGCATAATACCGCTAATATATAGAGTAAGACATCATATGACTAAGAATGTCATTTAAATACATTAATATATCATTATTGATGTTTTTTTTCAATTTGTTATCATTTGGTATTGTTTTTAAGTGAACTGTGGGATATTTTTTATTTTGGCCTTCGGAACCTATTAAAATTTTTACGTACGTTGTAATGGGACAATAATTTTTATTTTACGAGTTTTCGCCTGACGAACAGTTTTCGTGGAACGAATTAAGTTCGTAAAACGAGGGAAGGCTGTCCAATTCTTTCCCTTTGGGCGGAAATAACTTAGATTTCTTTCCCTTCCAAATTCTTATACATGCGCAAAAATTGACTTCCAACTTCCCCTCCATTTTGGAAATAGCATCAACATTGTGTAATAACCAGAACCAAAGTTTTCTGACTTAGGATCTTCGGCTGAATTCGGAAGAATAACGGGGGCATTTTCAACTTATAAAAAATAATCTGTTGAACCATTATTAGTATTTATTCTTTTAAGATTAGGCATCAGTCTCAGAAATCTTGTGCTCGTATGCGACAAAAATTGTCGTAAAAATCACAATATGATTTCAGTGCCTCCACTCGTACCGTGTCAATATGAACAAATCTGAATATTTATACAGTACCAACTTCCACAGACCGTTTTAATGTAAATGTGTTCCACGCAACCAAAACCCCACAAATGTTCGACTACAGTTGTCCGATAATTTCCGGAAAAGATTCTTAGAACCTGTACTTTTTGCACCTCCAATGTTAGTACCTATTGGTAGTATCAGCTGACATGCTAACAATCTTAACAAGTTTTGGGAAGTGACATATAATTTAATACATTAAAATCTTAGAGAGAGGAAAATATTTTCATCTATGACTGGCACCATCAAATACATTCATGCATCAGAGTAAATATATTCAGAAAAATCAGAACATCGTGATAAATACTCACGTGTTGCTGGTCCTGGTGTTTTTTGAGTATTCCGGCTGGAATCACTTCATTCTGAATAAGAAAACAACAACGTAATTATGTAGATATGAAATGAAGTTGATGAAGTTTCTCAATATACTATATAAATTAATACATAATTGATACTTTGGGATCCGAAGGCGGATCAGAGCAGAAACATTTCTGTTATTAACAGCATAAAATAACGTATTAGAAGGGTTTATGAGATAAGAGAAGAAGAAGAATGTAATCGCAAGTATTATACTTACAGGCAAATTGGCGGTATCGTACACCGCGTCGGGCACGCCGTCTTCAACAGACCATCTCCTTCGGCGCCCGACGCAGTACCGCCTGTAAAGCCCCCATAGGAACCACGCTACGAGAGCGACAGCTATGAAAATGGCCAGTCCCATTGCCAAATAATCACCAAAATCTGCAGACACAAATGAGAAAAGAATTTCGGACTTAACGTATGTCGACTGCTTTGCTCTTGATTTTACATTTTGAACTATTCAAAGATTGTCAAAAAGAAATGAATTTCTTAAAACTATATTTTGTACTAACTCATAAACCTACTTTGATAGTTTCAAGCTAAGAAAGATGTTGTAGGAGATAGGATTATATAAGTAATTTACTGGTTGTGTATGCATTAATAGTTCGTCTTTGTACCGAGGACGAATGCTTCGAAAGACGGACGGACACAGCTAAGGTTAAATGAGCAAAATTATCCTAGGAAACTAATAAGAAAAAATCCAATTTGATTTGTATATCGAGAAAGGAAAAACTTGAACGTAAGTTGGAAAGCCATCGGAACGAGTTTCAGATCGTAAAGTAAAGCACCTTGCTAGTATGATAACGAGAGGATCAAAATGTACCGATGAAATTAGGGCTAGAATAGCGATCGTTAATTGCAACGAGAAGTAACATTTAATGCATTTAATTAAAATTCCACTAATCAACTGAGCTAGACTACGTTCCGAGTTCTGAAATATGCCAGATTTTCAATAATATTGGTGAAAAACAAGTTAATTACCTCTCCCGCCCATTATTTGCTCCTTCTTCCTTGGTTTTTCAACAAGAATGATCAAGTTCTGAATCGTGTGGTTTCCACGGTAACGGCCAACAGAGACGGCGCAAGAAAGAAGCCTCCATTGTTGGATATAATCAATTTGGAAAACAAGATAAATTTAAAGTCTACGCACTGCTAAAGGATATATCAGAAGCGATGCCAAAGAAATACAGAATTTGCGATAGAACAATCTAAAATTGAATTATGATTTAACTCATACATACCTCGCTTGAGATGAAGTACGTTAATCTTTACACTCACGCTCATTCCATTATCGTAAATTATTTATGTCTTTTAACTTACAAAAGCTGAGTGTACACTTATTTTAGTTCACTTTTTCCTCTCGAATAATCCATCTCCTTTAAATTGATATGTTCAGTAGGCGCGATAAAGAAAATAAAACTTATTACTTACAATTAGATCTTGTTTACTTCGTGTGTTACGAAGATTGTTTTCGTTGAAAACAACAAACAGGAAGGAAAAGTATGTCTCTGCATAACATAATAATAAGACCACCCAAACAGAACTAACGATGCGAGCTTTCCATTTAATCATTTATTTAATACCTACTTATATTGGCTCCAATAGCTTTAAAATCACCGCAGATATGTTGCTCCTTGTGTTCTCAAATTTCACATTTGAGCGTTATAAAATATGACAAATACATTCGAACGGGATATTAAATTGAACACTCGTATTTTCGTTCGACGGAAACAATACCTGCATTTATTAGACTATACCGAATCCGAGTCCACCAATAATTGTTGCTATGGCTACACGCACGTAATGAGCGATAAAACCTGCAAAAACGGCAGTATTTACGCGAAATTCGAAGAAATACGATCGATGAGGAGCGTTTTACGATAAAAATTAGAATTCCCACTCCTTCTTTCGGAGAACGGTACAAATCCCGCTCCGATATTACAATTCTATGATATTTTAATGTGCAAGAGAAAATTGCCCTGCTCGGTGGATTTCAGATTTCCCATGTAAATCAAATTGGAAGGATAGTTCCCGGAATCAAACCCGGGACTTCAATTTTCGCAACGAAAACTATCCTTCGGAGCTCGGCCCAAGTAGCAAAAGATTTCCACCAAGTGTGTGACAGCTTTTTGGTTCCTCAGTTTAATGTGCGAATTATGAAGGAAGGAACAGAATTATCTCACAGGACAAGTACCGAAGATTTCTCCAGTGTTTGACACAATGACACTACGGGAGGAGTTTCCTTAATGAGTGACGTAGTGATTCAAAAAGGTAATATTATTCTTTTTAAACTAAAATTACTTCGCCAATTTTTTTATCGTTTTAAAATGACAACTAATATGCTTAATTTTAGTACCAGATATAATTAAATATAATTCTCCTGCGTAAAAAAATTAGCCGTGTATAACTACTTTCTGAAGATTGGGATATAAAAACCTGTAAGAAAAAGAACATTTAGCAGGAAAGAAAAAAAATCGGAAAGCGAGAGTCTCGAATGCCGAAAGTACTGGGCGCGAGACTTATGTTAGGCGATATCTCTAGCACATGGGTGTCCAGATATGGAAGGTTATGTAGCTTCATAGTGGCCAGAAAAATCTTGAAGTGGCCGCACGAGAAGGAAGAGGGGTTTATGGGATTTTTTTGCTAAAACAGTAATAATATTTCTTTTTTATGTTACATATTTAAGTAAAAAATACTTTTTTGCATGGTATTTTTAATTATTTTAAATCAAATTACAAATTTTTATTTTTTTCTAATACATTTTTCTTTAATAAAGTTTAATCTTTTACTAAGTATTTTAAAGTAGTTTAATTTAAATATCATCAATTTGTAAATCCCTTAATTTTGAGGATGATAATCTGAGCTGATGGGTCAGATTTTCATCGGTCAAATTATAGCGGTATCTATTTTTTGTGAATTTTATTTGGGTGAAAAGATGTTCACCTAAAAAATTGGAACTTCCAAAAAGCGATATCATTTTTAAGGAATGATCTCTGAGACGTGGATATTTTTCTCGGGTAATATAAATGTTATGAAAATCTTCTTGTTTTTCTTTGAAAGCACAATGGGCTTTAATATCAGGCTGCAATTCAATATGCTCACTTTGCAAACGATCTGGTGCAGAATTATATTCCACAATAAATGGGTTTGAGAAAATTTCAATTTCATTTTTTATTTTCAGAAGTACGGAAAAGCGTTCTTTGAACTCAAGAATTAAAATATCAATGCCCTTCACAAATCTTTTAGTATCTTTCTCGGTTAATATGATTGACTTTATAGATTCAAAATTATCATATTTGTATAATATAAAATAATTCTACAGATATCTCTTTCCGATTGCTGAATTTCGTAAGACAAATAATGTATACAGCTCGTTTATTATAGTTAAAAGCTACAAAATCCTTAATTCTATTTAAATCTAACTGTAAAGCAGGTATAGCAAATATCAGCATTCAACAAACAGTAAAATTGAATAAAAGACAGGGTATTGTATATTTTATTCATTTATTTATTTTCTCAGTGTGACAGCATTTCGCTGTCTTTCAGTCACATTAAATATAATCCACTTCTCTGACCAGGTAAGTTTAAGTATGGAGGCATTTCACAGTAGATGTATCTGAACCACAGGTGGCTAGAACTTAGGAAATGACTGCACTGTATATTACCAAAAACACAATTTCAAGTTTTTAACAAAAGATATAAGTAAATTAAGCGATGTTTGTTCAAGGAAAGCAGCAACACTAACACTTGGGCTGCTTGGAGATTCTTTGAAATCATATTTAGAGCAGGTTCTCTAAAGTTGACTTGCAATTGTCCTGGATATCCAGTTGAAAGACAACGTGTTGGCCTCTGTGGTCTTAGCATTATTGATTCAGGTATGAGATTGAAATTCCCTGGAGTTCAAGCATCACTGTACATCCTGAATGTATAATATTTCAGTGATGGATTACACCTTTACCCTTCTATTTGAGCAGAATTCATCATAATATCTTAGCTGTTGCTCCTCAACAATGAAATTTTTGTTATAAAATTAACTGTGACATTCTGAACCTGCAATAAATGATATATTATTATTTATTAATTCACAGGCCAAAAGGCCA
The DNA here is from genome assembly GCA_028673005.1 of Tanypteryx hageni. Taxonomy (NCBI): domain Eukaryota; kingdom Metazoa; phylum Arthropoda; class Insecta; order Odonata; family Petaluridae; genus Tanypteryx; species Tanypteryx hageni. The sequence continues at coordinate 37,074,918 of CM054115.1, forward strand.
TTACAAAATAAAGTGAAAATTTTCAAAATTGGTGGCAAAGTACTTGAAATATGGTTCCCAAAGAATACACAGTGGGCCTGAATCCTGCGAAAGTTGGATTTTTTCCTTGGTCGTCTGGGCTCCTGTTTGTGTGGTTTGAGAAGCCTGCACTGGGATTCTCTCCTTCTCTGTAAGTATGTTCGGTATGGAAGGAGCTATGGCTATAATAATCCAAGAAGAGGTTGATTAGCCAAAAATACACTAACACATTTCATTCATAATTAAGAAATTTAAAGTCCACTACTTGACTATTTGATAGCATCATTTCTCTGCAATTACCACAGATCTGATCATGAAATAAAGGAACGTTACACATTCAAACTGTTCTACTGTAGAATAATGAGAGCTTGTAAATAGGTATGGAATTCACTTTTAAAGTTAAGTTAATCCCCTTAATATCTTGTCTTTTGTTGGCATCCTGAGAAAACCGTTCACTGAAATGAATGGATAAAGAGATAATAAATTTTGAAATTCTGTCACTCCCCATTAAAATGATTTTTTCCATCCTTTTATGTCATCAGGCAAAATTTTCAATTAATTGATGAGAAATAATTTTTCCTGTTGTGCTGGTAGATTCAGAACATAAAAATGCCCCAATGCATCAAAACTTCCATATTTACAGAACCGTCGGCTGAAGATCTATTTGATAAGGGAATGATGCTTGTATCTTGTAGCACAATCAGAAATAGATATACCTTAAATATTTGTTTGAACTTCTATGTAATTTTATAGCAGCTGCATTATTTTACATTTATAAGGTTTTCGATTTCTCTAGGCTGTTATGTACAAGGTCCTACACACATAATAACATCGTGTCTCCAGCTCATATGAAAGTGCCTAAACATTAGTAACCCCCTAATATATTTTAGAGCACGACAAAGGCAGATTAGCCAACATTACTGTGCAGAGAGAGAGCGAAATATGCGTTACATAGCTGCCGAACCGGCAGCCTGCATAAGCTTTTGCTCAGAAAGCAATGCATGAAGTCCTATGGTGCTATGCCACAAGCGCTCGCTGTTCGCTCTTTACAGCTGGCAATATTGTTACCAGCTGTACGTGTTGAATCATGTGCATGATCCAACTCATTTTTGTAATACTCACAGTTTGGCACCCTTGGCAAGTGACATCCATGCCTTCTGCAGATCCAGTTGCCACCTGCCTTCGTTCATGCTCCCAACTAGAGTATCCTCCTATATGATATCTCATAAGTCAGTTGCAGATTTACTATAGTATAGATATGCAGTGCATAACTCTCTGACACACTGATGCATGCATGCAAAAATCATCACCACATGAATAAAAAAAAACAGTATTAGATAAAACTTTTATGTAGTCATGAACTGAAATTTCTCAAAAAAATCAATTAAATGAAACAAAAAGGACTGAACTTCAAAACCTATGCATAATATAAAAAAAATTATTTGCAAGTTCCATTAAATATTATTTTGCCCAAGTGCTGATTTACTTAACTTCCTCATTTAGTGTATGTATGAGTCTTTGGTGAATTTTGTAAGCACTGAAATTATAACACCATATTATAAAGACAGTACCAGACCTACATAAAGGTTAGGTTATGAATTTAATGTACTATTTGTTAGTGCATTTTAAAGTCATTTCAGAATCATATTGTACTTTTTCACACTTCCCACTATTTTGTATTAGCTGAGAAGAAATTATAAAATTCCTTCCCAACAGAATAGCAACCTATTACTTTGTACTATATTTTGCCCAGGCATTCACAACTAAATTTAATGAATGAGCAGTGCTGGGAATAAAAATCCTTTGGGGTTTTTTTTTCGTATCCTGATTTACTCGCCCACATGCTTGATTCATTATCATTGTAATGATGTTCTCTAATATATTTGATTGATAATTTTACCTTATTCAGCTCCTTAAATAGAGAATCTGTTAAAAAAGCAGCCCCCTTGTCTATCGGATTGCTGAGGGCCACTGGTTGGCTGCTGGGGGCGGGGAGACACGTGGGCCTTGGTGACCAGCGTTGCCAACTTTCATTCAAGCACTGTCATTGGAGAAAGTAAAAAATTATCTACTGTAAATTTTATGCTAAATAGAAAATTCAAAACTGTCAATATTGAAATGTTAAAATTGTTATATTATGCAAAGATTCATTATTATTTGTCATATGGAATAATCTTTTGGGGTATCATGATAGATATGTCAATAAAGTCTTCTTCCTGAAAAAAGACACTCATTAAAGCTCTCCTGGAAAACCATTGTATATTTCTTTAGGCTTAACCAAAATACCCCATATGTATGATTGTATGTATTTATTAAAATGTTCTGTATTTGTAAAACAAAACTCTGCACTGTTCCAATTTAATCAGAAGGTTTACAATTATAATACAAGGCACAAATATGATGTTCTTATCAAGGATTATAGGATATCAAAAATGCCGCCTCAGGGGCTTATAACAAGATACCTTGTAATGTTAAATGTTCTTCAAGTATTCCTATTGAAGGGGTTTTTCCATACAGAAAACGAACGAAATGGATTTTGTGCTGTTTAATGATTAACAAACATTACAATAAATAACAACGAAACGATAACAATCAATAGCAGTGGCAGATGCTGGCTGATACTCGTCCGGCGTGTCACGTTGACTCATCCGGACGCTGGCTGATATTAGTCCGGCGAAGACTCAGGCGGAAGTGGAAGTGTCGTCCCTCGCCGGCGTACCTTCTCTTCTCTCTAACGCCCCTGGTGGCGTCGCCGGGAACTGCGGAGACAATTCCTAAGCGCTATGCGCCGCGAAGGCGTTAATGGCTATGACCGCTACATCACCCCTCTGGCAGTGCTTAAGGCTATCTGTAATAGAAAGGAATGATGGCAAAACAAGGAGAAATAAAGGTAACAAAACAATAATGCAGGTGAGGTAAGGGTGAATTAGGTGGAAAAGTTCAGTAAATGTGCAGGAAGGTGAACTCTTCTCCCTGCCCGCGTCATCTGCTGTCCAGGCAGGGCTGGAAAATCCATTGCATCTCCTGGGCGGTTGAACACGGTGTCTGCTGGTGACATCGTAGTGGCAGCTGGGGCATCATCCGCTGCGAGAAATGCTGGCTTGAGCCGATCAACCGAGACTCGCAACTCACGGCCACGGAGTCGCACCACATAATTCTTCTCACCTCTCTGCAGGACTTCACATGGGCCCTCATAGGCTGGTTGCAATGCGGCCCGTGTGGCATCATTTCGCACAAAAACATGCGATGAGGATGGCAAGGCCTTGAAGATAAATGTTGGACGCTCACCATGTCGAGAAGCAGGCTTGGCACATAAATGCCCCATGCGCTGTCTCAGCTGCATGGCGTAATTTGTTTGCGTCACGAGGACCGGGCCAGCTGGCGGTGAAAAAAAATCACCAGGGAGCCGGAGTGTCTCTCCATACACCAATTCGGCAGACGTGCACCCAAGATCCTCCTTCCACGCAGCTCGGAATCCAAGCAGTATTGCCGGCACGACGTCCACCCAATCTGCTGTTTCATGACATCGGATGGCGGCTTTCAGTTGCCGATGGAGGCGTTCTACGAGCCCGTTGGCGGCTGGATGGTAGGCTGTTGTAAATGATGTGTGGCGCCGGAGAGATCTGCCAACTGCCGAAACAGCTGACTTTCAAACTGACGTCCTTGGTCGGTAGTTACACGGAGCGGCATGCCAAACCGCGACATCCATTCGCGGAAGAAGGTTCTCGCCACCGTCTCTGCCGTGATGTCTGCGATGGGGATAGCCTCCGGCCAACGGGTGAAGCGATCGACGCATGTCAGACAGTACTGGAAACCTCTGGAAACGGGCAAGGGTCCAACCAAGTCTAGGTGCACATGGTCGAATCTGCCTACGGGAGTAGGGAAAGTGCCTACGGGTGAGGAAACATGTCGCGTCACCTTGGACCGCTGGCAGGAGATACACGCCCTCGCCCACTCTCTGCAGTCCTTCTGCACTGCGGGCCAAACAAAACGTGTGGAGACGAGCCTAGCGGACGCCTTGACGCCGGGATGGGAAAGGTTATGCACAGAATTAAAAACCTGCCGTCGCAGTGGGGCAGGCACAAACGGGCGAACAATGGAGTTGGACACATCGCAATACAGTTCTACTTCCGAGTCGGGAAGAGAAACCTTCCGGAGGACGAGGGAAGAATCCGATTGGAGCAATGCCTTTAGTTCGTCATCATCAGCCTGCGCCCTTGCTAGTGCTTCGTGACCGATCGCGGGCGTCAGTGAGTCGACGCGGGAGAGTGCGTCGGCGACGACGTTTTCACTCCCGGCGATATAGCGAATGTCCGTTGTGAATTGTGCTAAATAATTCAAGTGACGGAATTGCCTCGGAGAGCACTTCTCCGGTTTCTGCCGGAAGGCAAAAGCTAACGGCTTGTGGTCTGTATACACAATGAAATGACGGCCTTCGAGCATGTGTCGAAAGTGACGTACGGCCTCGTAAATGGCTAACAGCTCGCGATCGTAGGGGCTATATTGGCGTTGTGCGGAATTCAGCTTCCGGGAGAAAAAGGCTAGGGGTTGCCAACCTTGCGGGGTATGCTGCTGAAGAGCGGCGCCCAACGTGAAATCCGACGCGTCTGCGAACAACGCCAACGGAAGAGTGACGTCCGGGTGGTTGAGGAGGGTAGCAACGGCGAGGCTCTGTTTACAATTTTCGAACGCTAAATCTAAATCCGGTGTCCACTCTATGGGTGTGTTCCCTTTAACTTGTCGGCCCTGTAAAACAGCGTGCAATGGTGCCTGAAGCGCGGCCGCGTGAGGGATGCACCTCCTGTAAAAATTTAACATACCAAGGAATCGCCGCAAGGTTTTTACGTCACTCGGCTTGGGAAAATCGCGCAACGCGGTCACTTTCTCCTGAGGGGGCGCTACACCGTCCCCGGAAACCACGAAGCCTAAAAATGTCACTGTAGGGCGACCCAGGACGCATTTCGCGGTATTCACCAGTACACCGTACTCTCGTAGGCGCGTAAAGAGTTCTGCTAGGTGCCGTACATGCTCTTCCTCGGAGGTAGAGGCCACCAGCACATCGTCGAGGTACACAAAACAAAAATCCAATCCCCTTAATATCGCGTCCATAAATCGTTGAAAGGTTTGAGCCGCGTTACACAATCCAAAGCACATAAAGGGGAACTCAAACAAGCCAAAGGGAGTGGTAATAGCCGTTTTGTGGATATCGTCTGGATGAATAGGAATCTGCTGGTACGCCCGAACGAGGTAGATTGTCGAGAAAACAGTCTTACCTACTAGATTGTGGGAGAAATCCTCCATATGGGGTACGGGGTAGCGGTCGGGCACCGTCCGCGCGTTCAGGGCGCGGTAATCACCGCAGGGGCGCCAACCGTCGCCTTTCTTTGGTACCATATGGAGGGGGGAAGACCAGCTACTCTCGGAAGGCCGTGCGGTGCCGGCGGCTAACATTGCTCGGAACTCACTCTTGGCAATGGCAAGCCTATCAGGGGCCAGGCGTCGTGGCTTGGAAGAGACGGGAGGACCGGCAGCCGTGCGGATGTGGTGCACCGTGGAGTGTTTCGGCTCCCTTGGCGTTCCTGCAGGCCGCGTTATCTCGGGAAACTGCGAAAGAAGGGTATGGTATTTACCGCCGCCGGTTACGCATTTGATGTGACCCATAGGGGCACGCGGGACCCTGCCGCCAACGTGGAGCGTGGTGATGCTGTCGAAAAGGCGTTGATTTTTCATATCGACGAGAAGACCGTAGAACCGGAGAAAATCCGCGCCGATGATTGGCTTGGAGACATCGGCGACCACGAAACGCCACGCGAATTCCCGCCGGAGGCCCAAATTGAGATTCACCACTAACCAACCGTACGTGGAGATGACGCTGTTGTTCGCGGCGTAGAGTTCGTAATTGGACTTCGCCCTTGGTCCCTTCACTAACGTCCGAGGAAAGACGCAAAGATCGGACCCGGTGTCGATGAGATAGCGCGTCTTCGTCGGGATATCGGTCACGAAAAGGCGGCTTGATGACGGGCAGTAGTCGGTTGCCGCTTCTACCGACCGCCCTCCGAGTTTTCCGCGACGTAGGAGCAGGGCTGAGTGCACTTTTGGGCCTTCGGACCGAACTTCCGATGGTACCAACACACCTCCCTGTCGCGGCGATTGAGAGAGGGAGCTCTGCGGAAGTTTCCGCGGGGACGGCTCCGGGACCGTGGGCGCGCGTGTGGTGCAGCTCGGCTCACCGATAATGCGGTGACCTGCTGGCTCAACTCATCCATGCGTTTCACGAGAGCCTCGAGCGTGGAATCCGGAGACGCACTGGCCACCTGGTGTCTGGACGTCACCTCGTGGATTCGATCGGCGAGCTGCGCCACTCCATCCAAGTCCATCGCGTCCTGTGCGGTGAGAATTGCCTGTAGATAGGTCGGCAATCGGCCCAGCCATAACGACCGCAGGAAACTGTCGGGGACGGTAACGCCGGCGAGGCCACGCAGATGGCGAAGAAACTGCGATGGCTTCCGGTCGCCAATCTCCTCGTGCTCCAAGAGTTGGCGTAACTTTTGCTCCTGCGAGAGCGAGAGGCGCCGGATCAGTTCCTCCTTCAACTTCTGGTATTTACCCGTCGGCGGAGGGTTTGCAATTATGTCCTCCACCTCTAACGCGTACTTGGGCTCTAACTGGCTAACAACTTGCCAAAACTTTGTAGCGTCCTGAGTGATTCCACCCAAGAAAAATTGTCCCTCTAACTGTGTAAACCACAGGAGTGGTTTTTCGGGCCAGAACGGAGGCACGCGCACACTTACACGATTGATTTCGTTCCTACTCACCCTCCATTGCAAGTTTCACGATGTCCGAACCACGTGGGCACGCGATCACGTCGGGGTCACCACTGAAGGGGTTTTTCCATACAGAAAACGAACGAAATGGATTTTGTGCTGTTTAATGATTAACAAACATTACAATAAATAACAACGAAACGATAACAATCAATAGCAGTGGCAGATGCTGGCTGATACTCGTCCGGCGTGTCACGTTGACTCATCCGGACGCTGGCTGATATTAGTCCGGCGAAGACTCAGGCGGAAGTGGAAGTGTCGTCCCTCGCCGGCGTACCTTCTCTTCTCTCTAACGCCCCTGGTGGCGTCGCCGGGAACTGCGGAGACAATTCCTAAGCGCTATGCGCCGCGAAGGCGTTAATGGCTATGACCGCTACACTATCATTAGAAAACGATACAAATGTTAATTGTTAAGTAATAATTTTTATAGTGTTCAAGAATTTCTAAGTACATCAACTATTTTTATTCTGTAGCGTTATACTATTGCTGTTATGTAACTGCTCCATGCCTATTTGAGACCTACAGAGTTAATAAAATTATTATTATTATTACCTACAATACTAACTGAAAATTCTGAAATCTTTAACATCTAAAAAAATCACATTGTTTCATAATAGTTAATTTAGATTATAAATATTAATGTCTTATTATCATGACATTATGGTAAAATGAAATCTATATCATCATGTAAAGTTTGTTCAGTTTCTATGCAGGCCATAATTTGAGCTGAGGATCGTTTAAACAAACAAGTCTACATTTCTGTATGTATTGAGGTTTACCCATCTATGGATGAATATTAATCGAGTAATTACAGACTGTCATTGTGATACAGCGTAATACAACAATAGAAAAATTACATTACTGATATTTATCTTAAGTATGTATGTATGTAATTAGAATAGAGCTTCACTTAGCTATTTTGCCATGAGTAATGTATGTAAAACAAACCTTTCACCATTGTTATTAAAACAATTTGTTAATTACCTAAATTTGGTATTTATATAGAATGGAATGTTATGAAAAACACCGGCGCCTTTTAAACTAAATTTCTTATGGCCACCGTTACATCAGCTATATCGGTTGTGGAAGGTTATCTGTTGCAAAATAACTATAGGCAGGCCCTATGAAAAGGGGGGAAGGGCATTTGGCCTGAGCCTCAAGCTTAAAGGGGCCTCAAATTTTGGCAGTTGTTAAGAGATGGATTTATGCACAGGCACTATATTGGGGCCTTGTCGAAAGAGGGCCCTTTTTCTTCTTTCATTCAGAAAAGATGAATTGACATCGAACGTAAATTACAATTTGATTTTTAATCGATAATTAATAAATTTGCGTAAACAAAAGCTAGAAAAGCATTTCATAAATAAAAATTAACCATTCAGGGATCCCTGACCGCCAAAGTGGGCTACATAATGCCTAAAGTTTTTATTTTTATTACGGTGAGGAGCCTGAAAATCTGGATGTGGCTCGGAACTCTCTGAGTCTCACTGGGGGCCTGACTACAGGATATTTGATAATAAGGTTGTATTTCATAAAAATATACGAAAATCATTATAAAATTTTTATGGTGCGTATAAAAGGGGCATCTTTTAAAAACTACTAGAAAATCTTTCAACTTTTCATTGATATCGCCAGGAATTCTAATATACCACTAGATGGAATATTTGCTCACCAGATGGTAGGCTCATTCTAGCAGATCTACCAGATCAAGTAGATATTCCAGTAGGTTGGCAACGCTGGACGCCGAAGCGGGAGGCTGTGAAACCTCCACGCCCTCCCCTTCCCCCTCGTCGCCCTTCGCCGCGGCGCTCGAGGGGGCGGCGTTTATGTCCGCCACCCTCACCCCCCCTCCGCCCCTCTCCTCACTCGCATCATCTTCGTCTCCCGCCGGAGACACGCTCAGGACCTCCACCTGAACAGGAATGACAGAGAGAGAGAAAATTAAAGAACATCGCCCTCGATATGAAAGATCGTTTATTGAATTCTAAAGCTTAGAAATACAGCTTCTTGTAACGTTCATCGAAGATTTTTCATTTAAGGCCGTCGTGCCACCTCATCAAATAAAACGGCGCAATATACATTGCACAAACTTTCTCATGTCCGCATATACGTTTGGTCCACTGTGTACGCATATAAAAGAAAAACGCTCATAAATCCATGGTTTAGCGTATAATTTAATGTCATAGTTCGATATTTCGTATTTTTTGGGATATATGGCTTAGTTAGCATTATTTGCGACACAAGGCTGTACGATTGGGTGGATGTAATCAAAATCCTTGTAGCCATTTTTGAGTAAATCGAATTGTTTCAAAATATCCTACAAAAAAGTACTCTTAATTGTTGCGCAATATCGTTCATGTCTTCAGAATGTCTTTTATGAATGATATAATCCACTAATATCAGATATCATTCGATATTAGTTTAGCCGTAATGCTGTAGTAAGATTTTTAGTGGATCTCGGCGAAGGCGTGACGTAATAGGGCTTAGGTAAGGTCGCTTAGCGTAGATTGTAATGTCACTGGAAGCCATATAGTGATTGTAAGAGTCATATGGCTTAAGCAGTATCATTTGTGACATCAGGATCTACAATTGGATAGATTTTAATAAAATTCCCTCCAAATATTTCTGACTAAATAAAATGTTTCTAAAAATCGTGAGGAATAAACTACCCTTTATTTTTGTGCAATGTCACTTTTCTGAAAATGGGGTCTGCAAAAGATGATATATTGCCCAAGTACGAGATATGATTCGATTTTATGTAAGCGTTTGGGCTGTAGAACAGCGAACAGACAGACAGAGGGGCAGACGGCATGGCGAAAACCAAGGCAGTATATTATAGATAATGATTGAATGATTGTCAAATTTTGAACAATAAGCCATACACCACCTTTTTGAACTTCATTAATAATTGGTACTGGAAAAATTATGTGAAATGAAAGTCCTATTTTCCCATAAGATGCAATGAAATTATCTGAGTACGGTTCACAGTCAACCTAAAAAATTCACTTTTTTATCATAAATAATGCAGTTTAACAGAAAATAAAAGAAAACATTACACCAACATAACAGCAAATGAAAACCTAGCATCATAAAGTGAAAAAATTCTTTTAATTATCTTCAAAACGTGTAATAGCAAATGAAAACCTAGCATTACAAAGCGAGAAAATTAAAGAACATCGCCCTCGATATGAAAGATCGTTTATTGAATTCTAAAGCTTAGAAATACAGCTTCTTGTAACGTTCATCGAAGATTTTTCATTTAAGGCCGTCGTGCCACCTCATCAAATAAAACGGCGCAATATACATTGCACAAACTTTCTCATGTCCGCATATACGTTTGGTCCACTGTGTACGCATATAAAAGAAAAACGCTCATAAATCCATGGTTTAGCGTATAATTTAATGTCATAGTTCGATATTTCGTATTTTTTGGGATATATGGCTTAGTTAGCATTATTTGCGACACAAGGCAGTTCGATTGTGTGGATGTAATCAAAATCCTTGTAGCCATTTTTGAGTAAATCGAATTGTTTCAAAATATCCTACAAAAAAGTACTCATAATTGTTGCGCAATATCGTTCATGTCCTCAGAATGTCTTTTATGAATGATATAATCCACTAATATCAGATATCATTCGATATTAGTTTAGCCGTAATGCTGTAGTAAGATTTAGAGTGGATCTCGGCGAAGGCGTGACGTCATAGGGCTTAGGTAAGGTCGCTTAGCGTAGAAATATATATGAAATAGGAGATATAAAAAACCGTATTAGAAGTGCTTTAATCCGATATAATAATGCTGACGGGCAGGGGCGAATATAAGGCCAGGCGATCTAGGCGGCCGCCTAGGACAGACGTCGGCACCCTTTTTCACAAGAAGAGACACTTTTTCAAATAATGAATAACGCGTAACATAAGAAGAGCAGCAGTTATTGGCGGATCCACGGGGGATGACGGGGGCGAACATCCACCCCATCCCCCATTAGTCTTGCCGTCGTTTCACGTTTTGCGACTATCACCGTAAAAAAAACGGTTCTTCTAATAATAGGCCCATCTTTTTATTTTTCCGCAATTTTTATTGAAATTATTAACGAAGCCAATTTAGTTGGGGGTGTTTTAACCCATATCTGTCCAGAGGCAACATTTGCTACCAAGCCTTTTAGAATTATTCTTCTTTACATTAGAGGGTGGGGTTGATGTGAATGATCAATTTGTTGCGCAGTACAGATAAACTAATAGAACCAAAAAGTGGTGGTGTTATTTTATTGGGTGGGCAGTCTATGTTTCCTGCGAAGAAGGGTGGTTTGTGTATAGAAAATAATTGAATAACAATATTCCATCTTTAGATTTTCGTAGGGAATGTGTTTTGTTCCTTTTGCGACGTAATGGCTCAGAGACCGCTGGGAGAGGTCCACGCGCATCTATTTCGCTTGGACTGGATTCAATAAAACGCGATGTCAGAGATCATATAATTACCAAGGGATCAACCCGCTTTAGCCATGGTAAACATTGTTGCAAGAGGGCAATATTTATTTGCTAAAAGTGCTATGTCCCTCGACACCCTAAATCAGTGGTTCCCAAACGTTTTTAAGTGGCGGCACACTTTCGAAAGTAAAGAGGATTTCACGTCTCCCCAGCCTTGTAACAAGCTTTATATATTTTTAGACACGGGTGTTACAATCTTTGGACACACTTTGTAATAATTACATGTTCTAGAATTAAAATTGGTTAATTTACTTTGATGTACAATTAAAAGCTATGTAAAAGGCATCATAGAATTAGTTAAACTAATGAAAAGTGTATGCTAAGTGGTCTATAATATGAACTATTCTGGAATGAAAAATTTTATTTATTGAAATTTTGTTATTTGAAATTAATAGCTTTTATGATGCAAATTCTTTATTGTAAGTTTAAAAAAATACACATGTTTGAAGGTGTTGCAACACAAATAATTGAATTAATTTATACATGTAGAACTTAAAAGAAAAACCATACCAAAAAAGGCATCAATTTTATGTATATTAGTCTATCTGCCCAGTGGAAATAAATAATGCCATTAAAACAAAGATAATTCTGACAAAAATAAAAAAGGTTTCTATATGTTATTTGTGGCCTTTTGACAAAGACATGATATAAAAATTTCATAAAATATGCAAAAAAAAGTTTTGGGGAATAATGGGTTAATTGGGAGAGGTGAATTAGGAAGCTGGACGAAAGTCATGAAAGAGACGCATGTGGCTCAGAAGCCTCAGCTTGCCGACCCCTGGCCTACATAGCAAATTCAACTATAACTAATCCCTTCACTCGCATAGAAAGTTAAGTAGCAGTACTCCGGTTTCTCTCAAGATGCATCTGGCAACATAACTCATTTTCTGGATTTTGACTATGTTGATATAGCGCATCAAGATTTATCACAGGAGTTGTCATTAAAGATTCAGAGAACAAATAACGCGTGCATTAGATAAATTTTTAATCTGAAGAAATCAGACCACTTTTCTGATTCACTCGTGAAGCTAAACTGGTTACATTTGAAGTCCCGAATACGGCTCCACTTGCTTACCAATCACTTTCTTCTAACAACCCACATTATCTTTCCACGGAATTCAGGAGTATAGACACTCTACATAACCGTAATACCAGAGAGAGGCATCAACACCTTATTCCTTATCACAGAACAGTAATTTTCAACGGTCCTTCATTGTTAGTGCTTGCAGACTATGGAACGAATTTCCACAAACAATAAAAAAATTGCAATCAATCAATCTCACACCCACCGCCCGCCCGCCCACCAATCCCCGAAAAAATTTTTTTCGCCAATATCCCACCTCGCAGCCGCCTCTTTGGACGCCCAGCGTCCCTCCCGCTACAGGAAATCAAGCCCCCAGGAATCGCCCCACGAGTTTTCAGAGGCCCAAGAAGCCCCGAAAGCGGTCCCCGACCTCCATCCCTTCCCTCCCCCTACGACGACGGCCCGCTCCCTGGCATACCCGCTCCCGACGTCCCCACTCTCCCCCCGCCGCGCCACCGACGGTCCCACTCTCCCTCCGCCGCGCTCCCCGTCCCTGGCGAGTACAACGTGTATAACTCCACGCACTTGTCGAATTTTCGCTTTCCTCCTGCCCATTCGGCTCCAACGAGAGGTCTTCTTCATCCTTGTCCTTGTCTGCCGAGCCGAGCCCACGAGGTTAGTTTTTGTTGCGAATATTGAACGTCTCGGGTTCGATTCCAGGAACTATTATCCTTCCAATTTGATTTACATGGGAAATCCGAAAACCGTGGTGCAGGGCACTTTTCTCTAGCGTATCAAAATGTCTTAGAATTGTAATATCGGTGCCGGTGCTAAGTTTAACACGTTTTTTAAGTTTTACTAGATTCTCCATCCCTGGCGCCGATGGTGCACATGCCGTTTTCAACCGCTCCACGGGCTACACGCGACATCCCCTCCCTCCACTATACTCGTTTTGGCACACGATCCTCGCTAAAGTCGCTGGTTATGAGAAGTATTATATATTTACTGGCCAACATTTACTAAAAGTGTATTTTATTTTATTTTGTAAACGGGCAAAATTTCACAATGTTGTCAAAAATGTCCGCGCGCGACATCGTAATTAAATAATTAAAAATTAATTTTTAAATGATTTTTTTTTGCAAAAAGGTAAAGAATGAAATTTGATTTACCAGACTTGTTTTAAATTCTTTGCTAATGTTATATCGCTCTGAGAAGCTGCAAGAATGTTAGCAGGCAGAACGTGCGCCAAACGTCATTACGGGGTTGATGCGAGTAGCGAGCTGGGGCGGCGCATATAAGATACTTGAATGAAAACTTACCAATTCTGGGTGTCCATTGCCATTTGACGAGGTCACTTCGTCGCGAAATCTGACCTGGGGAAAAATGCTCTAGTAAGGAAACTGGTAGAAGTATCTAAACATTACAAAGAACATATTCGAAATCCAACAGATAATTTATATTTTCATTTTTGTGATAGGAGAACTAATGTTTTGTTGTTGACTATATAATTATGTATTTATTGTTTTATTATTACCTAGCCATATATAGATTAACTATATAAATAGGGTGCCGAAAAGGGACACGACTTTGTAATATAAATATATAATAGTGTTAGGTACATGGAAGCAGTGTTTCATAAATAACACTCACGTGTTTGTCCGGCGGTTGACTACCTCTGACGTGAGGAGAGGAGGGGTCATGCGCTTGCTCATCAGCCTGAAGAGCAAAACATCAGGATGACTTAAAACCAATATGTAGTCATGAAATGAAGTTTATTAAGATTCTCAAAAAAATTACAATTTAATAAAAAAAATGCAAAACTTATTCAAATCTCAGAAAAATAAAATTATTTTACATTCACCATATACAGAGAATCAGGCTTACTTAAGGGTTCACTATTCAATTTATTGTACTAGTATAGGGTAATTCTGGAAACATACTTTTTCAACACTTCCCTCCGTTTTGTACTACATTTATTCACCGTCATTCACAAGTAAATTTAAATAATAAGCACTAAAGAGAATAAAAACACTCTGAAGTTTATATTTCCTATCTCGGTTTGTGCGTCTGCATGTTGGACCCTTTATGACCTCTCATATCTTTGATTGATAATTTTATCTTTTTCGGCTCCTTTAATAAAATATTATTAATTCTATTTAAGTTTTATCTTGAATTGGAAGAAACTTTAAAGGGATTTCATATTTATACAACGTTTTATTGGGGAACTAAGCTAAGATATCATAGCATAATACCGCTAATATATAGAGTAAGACATCATATGACTAAAAACCCTCTTTAGATCTTTTCCTCTCCAATTCTTTCCTTTTGGGCGGAAATAACTTAGATTTCTTTCCCTTCCAAATATTTATACATGCGCAAAAATTGACTTCCAACTTCCCCTCCATTTTGGAAATAGCATCAACATTGTGTAATAACCAGAACCAATGTTTTCTGACTTAGGATCTTCGGCTGAATTCGGAAGAATAACGGGGGCATTTTCAACTTATAAAAAATAATCTGTTGAACCATTATTTGTATTTATTATTTTAAGATTAGGCATCAGTCTCAGAAATCTTGTGCTCGTATGCGACAAAAATTGACGTAAAAATCACAATATGATTTCAGTGCATCCACTCGTACCGTGTCAATATGAACAAATCTGAATATTTATACAGTACCAACTTCCACAGACCGTTTTAATTTAATGTGTTCCACGCAACCGATCCCCACAAATGTTCGACTACAGTTGTCCGATAATTTCCGGAAAAGATTCTTAGAACCTGTACTTTTTGCACCTCCAATGTTAGTACCTATTGGTAGTATCAGCTGACATGCTAACAATCTTATCAATCTTAACAAGTTTTGGGAAGTGACATATAATTTAATACATTAAAATCTTAGAGAGAGGAAAATATTTTCATCTATGACTGGCACCATCAAATACATCAGAGTAAATATATTCAGAAAAATCAGAACATCGTGATAAATACTCACGTGTTGCTGGTCCTGGTGTTTTTTGAGTATTCCGGCTGGAATCACTTCATTCTGAATAAGAAAACAACAACGTAATTATGTAGATATGAAATGAAGTTGATGAAGTTTCTCAATATACTATATAAATAAATACATAAATGATACTTTGGGATCCGAAGGCGGATCAGAGCAGAAACATTTCTGTTATTAACAGCATAAAATAACGTATTAGAAGGGTTTATAAGATAAGAGAAGAAGAAGAATGTAATCGCAAGTATTATACTTACAGGCAAATTTGCGGTATCGTACACCGCGTCGGGCACGCCGTCTTCCACAGACCATCTCCTTCGGCGCCCGACGAAGTACCGCCTGTAAAGCCCCCATAGGAACCACGCTACGAGAGCGACAGCTATGAAAATGGCCAGTCCCATTGCCAAATAATCACCAAAATCTGCAGACACAAATGAGAAAAGAATTTCGGACTTAACGTATGTCGACTGCTTTGCTCTTGATTTTACATTTTGAACAATTCCAAGATTGTCAAAAAGAAAAGAATTTCTTAAAACTATATTTTGTACTAACTCATAAACCTACTTTTATAGTTTCAAGCTAAGAAAGATGTTGTAGCAGATAGGATTATATAAGTAATTTACTGGTTGTGTATGCATTAATAGTTAGTCTTTGTACCGAGGACGAATGCTTCGAAAGACGGACGGACACAGCTAAGGTTAAATGAGCAAAATTATCCTAGGAAACTAATAAGAAAAAATCCAAGTTGATTTGTATATCGAGAAAGGAAAAACTTGAACGTAAGTTGGAAAGCCATCGGAACGAGTTTCAGATCGTAAAGTAAAGCACCTTGCTAGTATGATAACGAGAGGATCAAAATGTACCGATGAAATTAGGGCTAGAATAGCGATCGTTAATTGCAACGAGAAGTAACATTTAGTGCATTTAATTAAAATTCCACTAATCAACTGAGCTAGACTACGTTCCGAGTTCTGAAATATGCCAGATTTTCAATAATATTGGTGAAAAACAAGTTAATTACCTCTCCCGCCCATTATTTGCTCCTTCTTCCTTGGTTTTTAAACAAGAATGATCAAGTTCTGAATCGTGTGGTTTCCGCGGTAACGGCCAACAGAGACGGCGCAAGAAATAAGCCTCCATTGTTGGATATAATCAATTTGGAAAGCAAGATAAATTTAAAGTCTAAGCACTGCTAAATGATATATCAGAAGCGATGCCAAAGAAATACAGAATTTGCGATAGAACAATCTAAAATTGAATTATGATTTAACTCATACATACCTCGCTTGAGATGAAGTACGTTAATCTTTACACTCACGCTCATTCCATTATCGTAAATTATTTATGTCTTTTAACCTGCAAAAGCTGAGTGTACACGTATTTTAGTTCACTTCTTCCTCTCGAATAATCCATCTCCTTTAAATTAATATGTTCAGTAGGCGCGATAAAGAAAATAAAACTTATTACTTACAATTAGATCTTGTTTACTTCATGTGTTACGAAGATTGTTTTCGTTGAAAACAACAAACAGGAAGGAAAAGTATGTCTCTGCATAACATAATAATAAGACCACCCAAACAGAACTAACGATGCGAGCTTTCCATTTAATCATTTATTTAATACCTACTTATATTGGCTCCAATAGCTTTAAAATCACCGCAGATATGTTGCTCCTTGTGTTCTCAAATTTCATATTTGAGCGTTATAAAATATGACAAATACATTCGAACGGGATATTAAATTGAACACGCGTATTTTCGTTCGTCAGAAACAATACCTGCATTTATTAGACCAGGGTTTCCCAAACTTTTTCTGCAATGGAACGCTTCGCAAACCTGGGAAGTTTAACGGAGCACTTAGCTTATTTTTTAGGTTGGGTAATTCTTCTTGTAAAAATTTTAAAAAACATTTTATTAAAACAAATTATTTATTTAGTAATTATTTTTTAATATAAATCTATTATAATATGATATAAACATAAAAATATGAATAAATAAAGCATTTAATGACTTTTATGTTTTTGAATTCTTGAATTGCATATCATCTTGATATCAGGCACAATATTGGTAAGTTGTATTCTAATATCTGGTGTGGCGTCGAGCCTGTTCCTGCACTTTGACTTCGTTGCAGCATAATAAGAAAAGCCAGCTTCGCATGAATAGGTTGTAGAAAATGGAAGTAAATCAATAATAGCTTGTTTTGATAAATTGGGGTACTCTTCTGACAAACTCGCCCAGAAATCATTCAAAGGCTGATCTTTGTATTTTTGTTTCAAATCAGAGTCACTAGTTCAATCAATTAGATTTTCATAGTCACTCGCGTTTAAGCCTACTGGTTTAGCTGTCACGGAAAATGGATTCCGAACCCAGGAATCGTCCTTAGTAGTTTTCGGAAAATATTGCAAAAGAGTTGATTTCAAGTTATGTAGGTTCTCTAAAAATGCCTTGGAAACTTCGTAATCTACTTTAAAATTCAATTCATTCAAACATTCATGTAAGGCAGGAAAACAATCAAAATTATTAGATTCAACCGATGAAATCCAAAACTGTATTTTTTTATCAAAAGATGCAATTTTATCTCTTGTATTAAAAACTGTAATACTTTTTCCTTGTAATGATAAGTTAACTTCATTACACTTGGTAAAAATATCTGCCAGATATGCAAGTTTTATCAACCATGAAGGATTTGTTAAAACTTCAACAAAATTTTATACTTGTACTGAATTATTTTGTGCCTTCAAGAAGACCAATACCTCACTTCGAAGTTCATAAAGTCTTAATAGTACCTTCCCTCTGGATAGCCATCTCACTTCAGTATGTAATAAAAGTGCTTTGTGTCCACTACCCATTTCATCGCACAAAATTTTAAATAATCTGGATTGAAGTGGTCTTGATTTTACATAGTTAATCACTTGCACGGCTTCATCCATAACATTTTTTAAATTTGTGGAAATTTTTTTAGTCACCAGTGCTTGCCTATGCAAAATACAATGACTGCTGGTGGCTCTTGTAGCTACTTTCTGGATGCGTGATACAACACCTTTCATCTTTCCTACCATTGCTCGAGCACCATCTGTACAAATATCAATACACTTCTCCCAACCTATCTCTTGATTTGTAATGTAATCATTAATACGGTTAAATATATCTTCTCCTGTAGTTTGTCCATGTAAATATCCACACATGAGTAAATCTTCTTCAAAACTTTTATCATATGGGTAACGAACAAATACTAGTAGTACAGCTAGTCCTGCGACATCTGTAGATTCATCCATTTGCAATGCATATTCACTGCAAAGTCCAAGACGACGAATTAACTCTTTCTCTATGCTAGTAGAAAGATCTTTAATCCGTCGTGAAACAGTATTATTTGATATTTGTATTGCATCTATTTTTTCAGCAGCCTTTTCGTTAAGAACAAGTGCCACCATATCTTTCGCACATGGCTTAATGAGTGTCTCTCCAATCGTATGAGCTTCACCATTAAGTGCAATGCGATAGCTCACGCGATAAGATGCCTCTGTTGCATTTTCATTTTCAGTTTTAGCCATTGTAATCATTTGAAGTTTGGACTTTTCTAGTGAGTCACGTCGTCTCTTAAAAATTTCCATGTCTTTTCCTTTATAATCACTGTGTATCGTTCCGAAGTGCCTGCGGAGTTTTGCTGGAGCCAAAGAACTGTTTGCGAGTATTTTATGACATAAAACACACATTGCATCAGGAGCATCCGAATTGCCAATACACGTAAATCCCAAGTTTACATAACTTTCATCGTACTTCCGTTTTGGTCTGTTCATAGATGACACTTGTTCTTTAATATTAGATTTCGAAGAAACCACGGGTTTTCGATCATTTTCTTCTTCAATGATAGACGTATTGGATGTATCAGTAGAAGTTCTTGGCCTTCCTTTTGTCGAAGTTCCAGTTTTTTACCAAAAATCCATGGGTAGTTTTTGAATAATATTTAAATACTGTAATAAGGACAAATTTATCAACAAAAAATTTCAGTTCAAAGTCGATCAAATTTTAAGGTTAAAAAACAACACGGACTTACTTATGAAATTTCCCGCAGACCTTTCCCTCCCGAATTTATACACTGATGCCGAAGACTGTCTTTTGATGAAGAGTGGAGGAGAGCTGTGATTTCATTTTTAAGACATTTCCAAATATACAAAGATGGAAAGTGCTCTTCATTTCTACTAAAATGTCCAAGATTAGATGTGTGTTTGTTAGTAGTTCAACCGGCAGCCTAGGGAGAGCAGCACTGAGTTACGATGGTAACTTATAACTCGTGGAAACGCGCGAGTGGTTGGTACGAAGGTCCGTAAATTGGTAGTGGGAACGGGGCATTATTTACACAGCGCCACTTTCGCTTAAAACACCCACACACGCGCACACATACATAAAGGCAGGAAATTTAAAATTACTTTTCATTTATTACTTGAAGTAGATAGTAGAAGATATTTAAATATATTGCAGTGTATAAAACGTTTCCAAATTTTCGCGGAACACCTATTCAGGTTCAGCGGAACACCGGTGTTCCGCGGAACATAGTTTGGGAACCCCGGTATTAGACTATACCGAATCCGAGTCCATCACGCTCGTAATGAGCGATAAAACCTGCAAAAACGGCAGTATTTACGCGAAATTCGAAGAAATACGATCGATGAGGAGCGTTTTACGATAAAAATTAGAATTCCCACTCCTTCTTTCGGAGAACGGTACAAATCCCGCTCCGATATTACAATTCTATGATATTTTAATGTGCAAGAGAAAATTGCCCTGCTCGGTGGATTTCAGATTTCCCATGTAAATCAAATTGGAAGGATAGTTCCCGGAATCAAACCCGGGACTTCAATTTTCGCAACGAAAACTATCCTTCGGAGCTCGGCCCAAGTAGCAAAAGATTTCCACCAAGTGTGTGACAGCTTTTTGGTTCCTCAGTTTAATGTGCGAATTATGAAGGAAGGAACAGAATTATCTCACAGGACAAGTACCGAAGATTTCTCCAGTGTTTGACACAATGACACTACGGGAGGAGCTTCCTTAATGAGTGACGTAGTGATTCAAAAAGGTAATATTATTCTTTTTAAACTAAAATTACTTCGCCAATTTTTTTATCGTTTTAAAATGACAACTAATATGCTTAATTTTAGTACCAGATATAATTAAATATAATTCTCCTGCGTAAAAAAATTAGCCGTGTATAACTACTTTCTGAAGATTGGGATATAAAAACCTGTAAGAAAAAGAACATTTAGCAGGAAAGAAAAAAAATCGGAAAGCGGGAGTCTCGAATGCCGAAAGTACGGGGCGCGAGACTTATGTTAGGCGGTATCTCTAGCACATGGGTGTCCAGATATGGAAGGTTATGTAGCTTCATAGTGGCCAGAAAAATCTTGAAGTGGCCGCACGAGAAGGAAGAGGGGTTTATGGGATTTTTTTGCTAAAGCAGTAATAATATTTCTTTTTTATGTTACATATTTAAGTAAAAAATACTTTTTTGCATGGTATTTTTAATTATTTTAAATCAAATTACAAATTTTTATTTTTTTCTAATACATTTTTCTTTAATAAAGTTTAATTTTTTACAAAGTATTTTAAAGTAGTCTAATTTAAATATCATCAATTTGTAAATCCATTAATTTTGAGGATGATAATCAGAGCTGATGGGTCAGATTTTCATCGGTCAAATTATACCGGTATCTATTTTTTGTGAATTTTATTTGGGTGAAAAGATGTTCACCTAAAAAATTTGAACTTCCAAAAAGCGATATCATTTTTAAGGAATGATCTCTGAGACGTGGATATTTTTCTCGGGTAATATAAATGTTATGAAAATCTTCTTGTTTTTCTTTGAAAGCACAATGGGCTTTAATATCAGGCTGCAATTCAATAAGCTCACTTTGCAAACGATCTGGTGTAGAATTATATTCCACAATAAATGGGTTTGAGAAAATTTCAATTTCATTTTTTATTTTCAGAAGTACGGAAAAGCGTTCTTTGAACTCAAGAATTAAAATATCAATGCCCTTCACAAATCTTTTAGTATCTTTCTCGGTTAATATGATTGACTTTATAGATTCAAAATTATCATATTTGTATAATATATAATAATTCTACAGATTTTTCTTTCCGATTGTTGAATTTCGTAAGACAAATAATGTATACAGCTCGTTTATTATAGTTAAAAGCTACAAAATCCTTAATTCTATTTAAATCTAACTGTAAAGCAGGTATAGCAAATATCAGAATTCAACAAAAAGTAAAATTGAATAAAAGACCGGGTATTGTATATTTTATTCATTTATTTATTTTTTCAGTGTGACAGCATTTCGCTGTCTTTCAGTCACATTAAATATAATCCACTTCTCTGACCAGGTAAGTTTAAGTATGGAGGCATTTCACACTAGATGTATCTGAACCACAGGTGGCTAGAACTTAGGTAATTACTGCACTGTATAATACCAAAAACACAATTTCAAGTTTTTAACAAAAAGATATAAGTAAATTAAGCGATGTTTGTTCAAGCATAGCAGCAACACTAACACTTGGGCTGCTTGGAGATTCTTTACAATCATATTTAGAGCAGGTTCTCTAAAGTTGACTTGCAATTGTCCTGGATATCCAGTTGAAAGACAACGTGGTGGCCTCTGTGGTCTTTTAGCATTATTGATTCAGGTATGAGATTGAAATTCCCTGGAGTTCAAGCATCCCTGTACATCCTGAATGTATAATATTTCAGTGATGGATTACACCTTTACCCTTCTATTTGAGCAGAATTCATCATAATATCTTAGCTGTTGCTCCTCAACAATGAAATTTTTGTTATAAAATTAATTGAGACATTCTGAACCTGCAATAAATGATATATTATTATTTATTAATTCACAGGCAAAAGGCCATTACAAAATAAAGTGAAAATTTTCAAAATTGGTGGTAAAGTACTTGAAATATGGTTCCCCAAAGAAAACACAGTGGGCCTGAATCCTGCGAAAGTAGGATTTTTTCCTAGGTCGTCTGGCCTCCTGTTTGTGTGGTTTGAGAAGCCTGCACTGGGATTCTCTCCTTCTCTGTGAGTATGTTCGGTATGGAAGGAGCTATGGCTATAGTAATCCAAGAAGAGGTTGATTAGCCAAAAATACACTAACACGTTTCATTCATAATTAAGAAATTTAAAGTCCACTACTTGACTATTTGATAGCATCATTTCTCTGCAATTACCACAGATCTGATCATGAAATAAAGGAACGTTACACATTCAAGCTGTTCTACTGTAGAATAATGAGAGCTTGTAAATAGCTATGGAATTCACTTTTACAGTTAAGTTAATCCCCTTAATATCTTGTCTTTTGTTGGCATCCTGAGAAAACTGTTCACTGAAATGAATGGATAAAGAGATAATAAATTTTGAAATTCTGTCACTCCCCATTAAAATGATTTTTTCCATCCTTTTATGTCATCAGGCAAAATTTTCAATTAATTGATGAGAAATAGGTTTTCCTGTTGTGCTGGTATATTCGGAACATAAAAATGCCCCAATGCATCAAAACTTCCATATTTACAGAACCGTCAGCTGAAGATCTATTTGATAAGGGAATGATGCTTGTATCTTGTAGCACAATCAGAAATAGATATACCTTAAATATTTGTTTGAACTTCTATGTAATTTTATAGCAGCTGCATTATTTTACATTTATAAGGTTTTCGATTTCTCTAGGCTGTTATGCACAAGGTCCTACACACATAAAAACATCGTGTCTCCAGCTCCTCTGAAAGTGCCAAAACATTAGTAACCCCCTAATATATTTTAGAGCACGACAAAGGCAGATTAGCCAACATTACTGTGCAGAGAGAGAGAGCAAAATATGCGTTACATAGCTGCCAAAACGGCAGCCTGCATAAGCTTTTGCTCAGAAAGCAATGCATGAAGTCCTATGGTGCTATGCCACAAGCGCTCGCTGTTCGCTCTTTACAGCTAGCAATATTGTTACCAGCTGTACGTGTTGAATCATGTGCATGATCCAACTCATTTTTGTAATACTGACAGTTTGGCACCCTTGGCAAGTGACAAGTGACATCCATGCCTTCTGCAGATCCAGTTGCCACCTGCCTTCGTTCATGCTCCCAACTAGAGTATCCTCCTATATGATATCTCATAAGTCAGTTGCAGATTTACTATAGTATAGATATGCAGTGCATAACTCTCTGACACACTGATGCATGCATGCAAAAATCATCACCACATGAATAAGAAAAAACAGTATTAGATAAAACTTTTATGTAGTCATGGACTGAAATTTCTCAAAAAAATCAATTAAATGAAAAAAAAAAGGACTAAACTGCAAAACCTATGCATATTATATATATAATTATATGCAAGTTCCATTAAATATTATTTTGCCCAAGTGCTGATTTACTTAACTTCCTCATTTAGTGTACGTATGAGTCTTTGGTGAATTTTGTAAGCACTGAAAAAATAACACCATATTATAAAGACAGTACCAGACCTACATAAAGGTTAGGTTATGAATTTAATGTACTATTTGTTAGTGCATTTTAAAGTCATTTCAGAATCATATTGTACTTTTTCACACTTCCCACTATTTTGTATTAGCTGAGAAGAAATTATAAAATTCCTTCCCAATAGAATAGCAACCTATTACTTTGTACTATATTTTTGCCCAGGCATTCACAACTAAATTTAATGAATGAGCAGTGCTGGGAATAAAAATCCTCTGGGGTTTATTTTTCGTATCCTGATTTACTCGCCCACATGTTTGATTCATTATCATTGTAATGATGTTCTCTAATATATTTAATCGATAATTTTACCTTATTCAGCTCCTTAAATAGAGAATCTGTTAAAAAAGCAGCCCCATTGTCTATCGGATTGCTGAGGGCCACTGGTTAGCTGCTGGGGGCGGGGAGACACGTGGGCCTTGGTGACCAGCGTTGCCAACTTTCATTCAAGCACTGTCATTGGAGAAAGTAAAAAATTATCTACTGTAAATTTTATGCTATATAGATAATTCAAAACTGTCAATATTGAAATGTTAAAATTGTTATATTATGCAAAGATTCATTCTTATTTGTCATATGGAATAATCTTTTGGGGTCATGATAGATATGTCAATAAAGTCTTCTTCCTGAAAAAAGACAGCCATTAAAGCTCTCCTGGTAAACCATTGTATATTTCTTTAGGCATAACCAAAATACTCCATATATATATATATATATATATATATATATATATATATATATATATATATATATATACATACATACATACACACATATATATATATATATATATGATTTTATGTATTTATTAAAATGTTCTGTATTTGTATAACAAAATTCTGCACTGTTCCAATTTAATCAGAAGGTTTACAATTATAATACAGGGCACAAATGTGATGTTCTTATCAAGGATTGTAGGATATCAAAAATGTCGCCTCAGGGGCTTATAATAAGTTACCTTGTAATGTTAAATGTTCTTCAAGTATTCCTATTATTAGAAAACTATTCAAATGTTAATTGTTAAGTAATAATTTTTATAGTGTTCAAGAATTTCTAAGTACATCAACTGTTTTTATTCTGTAGCGTTATACTATTTTTGTTATGTAACTGCTCCATGCCTATTTGAGACCTACAGAGTTAATAAAATTATTATTATTATTACCTATAATACTAACGGAAAATTCTGAAATCTTTAACATCTTAAAAAATCACATCGTTTCAAAATAGTTAATTTAGATTATAAATATTAATGTCTTATTATCATGACATTATGGTAAAATGAAATCTATATCTTCATGTAAATTTTGTTCAGTTTCTATGCAGGCCATAATTTGAGCTGAGGATCGTTTAAACAAACAAGTCTACATTTCTGTATGTATTGAGGTTAACCCATCTATGGATGAATATTAATCGAGTAATTACAGACTGTCATTGTGAGACAGCGTAATACAACAATAGAAAAATTACATTACTGATATTTATCTTAAGTATGTATGTATGTAATTAGAATAGAGCTTCACTTAGCTATTTTGCCATGAGTAATGTATGTAAAACAAACCTTTCACCATTGTTATTAAAACAATTTGTTAATTACCTAAATTTGGTATTTATATAGAATGGAATGTTATGAAAAACACCGGCGCTATTTAAACTAAATTTCTTATGGCCACCGTTACATCAGCTATATCGGTTGTGGAAGGTTATCTGTTGCAAAATAACTATAGGCAGGCCCTATGAATAGGGGGGAAGGGCATTTGGCCTGAGCCTCAAGCTTAAAGGGGCCTCAAATTTTGGCAGTTGTTAAGAGATGGATTTATGCACAGGCACTATCTGGGGGCCTTGTCGAAAGAGGGCCCTTTTTATTCTTTCTTTCAGAAAAGATGAATTGACATCGAACATAACTCACAATTTGATTTTTAATCGATAATTAATAAATTTGCGTAAACAAAAGCTGGAAAAGCATTTCATAAATAAAAATTATTCAAATATTTTATTAGCTTATAGTTAAATTTATTTATTCATCATTTTATCCATCGAAATATATGAATAGTGAATGTAGAACAGGACACGCCAAAAACAAATGTACAATACGATTACATTATTTGCAGGACATCCAAGTATCATGTGACACAACTTCCCCAGTTTTTGATAAACGATATAATCCCTCAATTAGATCCCAATCTCTCCTCTTACGTAACGCAGAGAATTTTGTCATCTTGCACTCACTTTTTAAAAGAATTTCTCTAGAGGGCCATTTGAATGTGCTCTGCATTATTGGCTGGGTGGAAAGCACTGTCAGCAACATATTTTTTCGGATCATATCTTTTCTTTAGAAGATTTTATGAAAGAGTGCTACGTAGGACAAGCTTGAACCTCCTACCCACAGTGTAATCCGCTGTAACCATTCAGCGAACCCCGACCGCCAAAGTGGGCTACATAATGCCTAAAGTTTTTATTTTTATTACGGTAAGGAGCCTGAAAATCTGGATGTGGCTCGGAACTCTCTGAGTCTCACTGGGGGCCTGACTACAGGATATTTGATAATAAAGTTGTATTTCATAAAAATATACGAAAATCATTATATAATTTTTTATGGTGCCTAGAAAAGGGGCAACTTTTAAAAACTACTAGAAAATCTTTCAACTTTTCATTGATATCGCCAGGAATTCTAATATACCACTAGATGGAATATTTGCTCACCAGATGGTAGGCTCATTCTAGCAGATCTACCAGATCAAGTAGATATTCCAGTAAGTTGGCAACGCTGGACGCCGAAGCGGGAGGCTGTGAAACCTCCACGCCCTCGCCTTCCCCCTCGTCGCCCTTCGCCGCGGCGCTCGAGGGTGCGGCGTTTATGTCCGCCACCCTCACTCCCCCTCCGCCCCCCTCCTCAACCCGCATCAGCTTCGTCTCCCGCCGGAGACACGCTCAGGACCTCCACCTGAACAGGAATGACAGAGAGAGAGAAAATTAAAGAACATCGCCCTCGATATGAAAGATCGTTTATTGAATTCTAAAGCTTAGAAATTCAGCGTCTTGTGGATGTAATCAAAATCCTTGTAGCCATTTTTGAGTAAATCGAATTGTTTCAAAATATCCTACAAAAAGTACTCTTAATTGTTGCGCAATATCGTTCATGTCTTCAGAATGTCTTTTATGAATGATATAATCCACTAATATCAGATATCTATAGTTATTAGTTTAGCCGTAATGCTGTAGTAAGATTTTGAGTGGATCTCGGCGAAGGCGTGACGTCATAGGGCTTAGGTAAGGTCGCTTAGCGTAGATTGTAATGTCACTGGAAGCCATATAGTGATTGTAAGAGTCATATGGCTTAAGCAGTATTATTTGTGACATCAGGATCTACAATTGGATAGATTTTAATAAAATTCCCTCCAACTATTTCTGAGTAAATAAAATGTTTCTAAAAATCGTGAGGAATAAACTACCCTTTATTTTTGTGCAATGTCACTTTTCTGAAAATGGGGTCTGCAAAAGATGATATATTGCCCAAGTACGAGATATGATTCGATTTTATGTAAGCGTTTGGGCTGTAGAACAGCGAACAGACAGACAGGGGGGCAGACGGCATGGCGAAAACCAAGGCAGTATATTATAGAAAATGATTGAATGAAATAGGAGATATAAAAAACCGTATTAGAAGTGCTTTAATCCGATATAATAATGCTGACGGGCAGGCGATCTAGGCGGCCGCCTAGGACAGACGTCGGCACCCTTTTTCACAAGAAGAGACACTTTTTCAAATAATGAATAACGCGTAACATAAGAAGAGCAGCAGTTATTGGCGGATCCACGGGGGATGACGGGGGCGAACATCCACCCCATCCCCCATTAGTCTTGCCGTCGTTTCACGTTTTGCGACTATCACCGTTAAAAAAACGGTTCTTCTAATAATAGGCCCATCTTTTTATTTTTCCGCAAGTTTTATTGAAATTATTAACGAAGCCAATTTAGTTGGGGGTGTTTTAACCCATATCTGTCCAGAGGCAACATTTGCTACCAAGCATTTTAGAATTATTCTTCTTTACATTAGAGGGTGGGGTTGATGTGAATGATCAATTTGTTGCGCAGTACAGATAAACTAATAGAACCAAAAAGTGGTGGTGTTATTTTATTGGGTGGGCAGTATATGTTTCCTGCGAAGGTGGGTGGTTTGTGTATAGAAAATAATTGAATAACAATATTCCATCTTTAGATTTTCGTAGGGAATGTGTTTTGTTCCTTTTGCGACGTAATGGCTCAGAGACCGCTGGGAGAGGTCCACGCGCATCTATTTCGCTTGGACTGGATTCAAAAAAACGCGATGTCAGAGATCATATAATTACCAAGGGATCAACCCGCTTTAGCCATTGTAAACATTGTTGCAAGAGGGCAATATTTATTTGCTAAAAGTGCTATGTCCCTCGACACCCTAAATCAGTGGTTCCCAAACGTTTTTAAGTGGCGGCACACTTTCGAAAGTAAAGAGGATTCCATGTCTCCCCAGCCTTGTAACAAGCTTTATATATTTTTAGACACGGGTGTTACAATCTTTGGACACACTTTGTAATAATTACATGTTCTAGAATTAAAATTGGTTAATTTACTTTATTGTACAATTAAAAGCTATGTAAAAGGCATCATAGAATTAGTTAAACTAATGAAAAGTGTATGCTAAGTGGTCTATAATATGAACTATTCTGGAATGAAAAATTGTATTTATTGAAATTTTGTTATTTGAAATTAATAGCTTTTATGATGCAAATTCTTTTTTGTAAGTTTAAAAAAATACACATGTTTGAAGGTGTTGCAACACAAATAATTGAATTAATTTATACATGTAGAACTTAAAAGAAAAACCATACCAAAAAAGGCAGCAATTTTATGTATGTTAGTCTATCTGCCCAGTGGAAATAAATAATGCCATTAAAGCAAAGATAATTCTGACAAAAATAAAAAAGGTTTCTATATGTTATTTGTGGCTTTTTGACAAAGACATAATATAAAAATTTCATAAAATATGCAAAAAAACGTTTTGGGGAATAATGGGTTAATTGGGAGAGGTGAATTAGGAAGCTGGACGAAAGTCATGAAAGAGACGCATGTGGCTCAGAAGCCTCAGCTTGCCGACCCCTGGCCTACATAGCAAATTCAACTATACCTAATCCCTTCACTCGCATAGGAAGTTAAGTGGCAGTACTCCGGTTTCTCTCAAGATGCATCTGGCAACATAACTCATTTTCTGGATTTTGACTATGTTGATATAGCGCATCAAGATTTATCACAGGAGTTGTCATTAAAGATTCAGAGAACAAATAACGCGTGCATTAGATAAATTTTTAATCTGAAGAAATCAGACCACTTTTCTGATTCACTCGTGAAGCTAAACTGGTTACATTTGAAGTCCCGAATACGGCTCCACTTGCTTACCAATCACTTTCTTCTAACAACCCACATTATCTTTCCACGGAATTCAGGAGTATAGACACTGTACATAACCGTAATACCAGAGAGAGGCATCAACACCTTATTCCTCATCACAGAACAGTAATTTTCAACGGTCCTTCATTGTTAACGCTTGCAGACTATGGAACGAATTTCCACATACAATAAAAAATTTGCAATCAATCAATCTCACACCCACCGCCCGCCCGCCCACCCATCCCCGAAAAAATTTTTTTCGCCAATATCCCACCTCGCAGCCGCCTCTTTGGACGCCCAGCGGCCCTCCCGCCACACGAAATCAAGCCCCAAGGAATCGCCCCACGAGTTTTCAGAGGCCCAAGAAGCCCCGAAAGCGGTCCCCGACCTCCATCCCTTCCCTCCCCCTACGACGACGGACCGCTCCCTGGCATACCCGCCCCCGACGGCCCCACTCTCCCCCCGCCGCGCCCCCGACGGTCCCACTCTCCCTCCGCCGCGCTCCCCGTCCCTGGCGCGTACAACGTGTATAACTCCACGCACTTGTCGAATTTTCGCTTTCCTCCGGCCCATTCGGCTCCAACGAGAGGTCTTCTTCATCCTTGTCCTTGTCTGCCGAGCCGAGCCCACGAGGTTAGTTTTTGTTGCGAATATTGAACGTCTCGGGTTCGATTCCAGGAACTATTATCCTTCCAATTTGATTTACATGGGAAATCCGAAAACCGTGGTGCAGGGCACTTTTCTCTAGCCTATCAAAATGTCTTAGAATTGTAATATCGGTGCCGGTGCTAAGTTTAACACGTTTTTTATGTTTTACTAGATTCTCCATCCCAGGCGCCGATGGTGCACAAGCCGTTTTCAACCGCTCCACGGGCTACACGCGACATCCCCTCCCTCCACTATACTCGTTTTGGCACACGATCCTCGCTAAAGTCGCTGGTTATGAGAAGTATTACATATTTACTGGCCAACATTTACTAAAAGTTTATTTTATTTTATTTTTTAACGGGCAAAATTTCACAATGTTGTCAAAAATGTCCGCGCGCGACATCGTAATAAAATAATTAAAAATTAATTTTTAAAAGATTTTTTTTCGCAAAAAGGTAAAGAATAAAATTTGATTTACCAGTCTTGTTTTAAATTCTTTGCTAATGTTATATCGCTCTGAGAAGCTGCAAGAATGTTAGCAGGCAGAACGTGCGCCAAACGTCATTACGGGGTTGATGCGAGTAGCGAGCTGGGGCGGCGCATATAAGATACTTGAATGAAAACTTACCAATTCTGGGTGTCCATTGCCATTTGACGAGGTCACTTCGTCGCGAAATCTGACCTGGGGAAAAAATGCTCTAGTAAGGAAACTGGTAGAAGTATCTAAACATTACAAAGAACATATTCGAAATCCAAACAGATAATTTATATTTTCATTTTTGTGATAGGAGAACTAATGTTTTGTTGTTGACTATATAATTATGTATTTATTGTTTTATTATTACCTAGCCATATATAGATTAACTATATAAATAGGGTGCCGAAAAGGGACACGACTTTGTAATATAAATATATAATAGTGTTAGGCACATGGAAGCAGTGTTTCATAAATAACACTCACGTGTTTTTCCGGCGGTTGACAACCTCTGACGTGAGGAGAGGAGGGGTCATGCGCTTGCTCATCAGCCTGAAGAGCAAAACATCAGGATGACTTAAAACCAATATGTAGTCATGAAATGAAGTTTATTAAGATTCTCAAAAAAATTACAATTTAATAAAAAAAATTCAAAGCTTATTCAAATCTCAGAAAAATAAAATTATTTTACAGTTCCATAAAATATTTCTTTTGCCCAAGTGCTAAGTCACATAATTTCTAATATGTACTTCATTTAATGCATTGTGCAAACGTTCAGTACACCATATACAGAGAATCAGGCTTACTTAAGGGTTCACTATTCAATTTATTGTACTAGTATAGGGTAATTCTGGAAACATACTTTTTCAACACTTCCCTCCGTTTTGTACTACATTTATTCACCGTCATTCACAAGTAAATTTAAATAATAAGCATTAAAAAGAATAAAAACACTCTGAAGTTTATATTTCCTATCTCGATTTGTGCGTCTGCATGTTGGACACTTTATGACCTCTCATATCTTTGATTGATAATTTTATCTTTTTCGGCTCCTTTAATAAAATACTATTAATTCTATTCAAGTTTTATCTTGTATTGGAAGAAACTTTAAAGGGATTTCATATTTATACAACGTTTTATTGGGGAACTGGGTAAGGAAGAAGAGAACCACTACTGATAGTTGGAATTATTAAGGGAGTAACCAGATACAATATGCATACGTTGACCATATTTTCCGATCTAAAATTCGGAGCGTATGGTCCAACAAAGAAAATTTTCCGATTTGTGAATTTCTTTTTATGAAAAGTCCCACAAAAGTATAAAAATTAAATCACATATAACGAATCGCCTTCATCGAAAAGAATAAAATAATATGACAATATATTAAATTCTGCAAAAAAATATTTATGTATGCATTACCAATTATTACAATGTTTTTCTTTTTATTTTCGTCCTTTATCTACTGTTGAAGTGGATGGCGTTTTGTTTCCCTCGCTTTTGTTGGAAGAACACAGCTTTCTCAATGATGTGTAATTTATTGTTTTTAAGTTTTTCAAACATCTTTTGGCAATTCTCGCAGTAATTCATTCGAATTATCAAGAGACATGTTATGGCATCACTATTATGCGATGCCTTATCCGATCCTCAAATGCTGTTAAAAAGCGAAAATGACATCTCTATCGCAGCGTTAGTACCCGGCAAAGAGACGATGAATTAGTACATTTTCCGTGTTTGGAATATTAACGTTTTCACGACAAAAATATATAAGTATGCACAGTTAACCATCTCTGATCTGTAGATAATTGCTCCATGTCCCATTCGGCTAGCAAGTTCTCATTAAGATATAAAATATGGACACACACACAGTTCATTAAAAAGATCATCTTGATGGATGGATGGAATGAATGCAGCCTTCCCTAGTTTTACGAACTACCATTTTACCAGTTCTTGCTTACACGAACTGAGCAATTTCATGCCTATTTTTATTCGATTTTCGAACGACAAATTTTCGCTTATAAGAGTACGTTACGTTCGCAAGAATATCCTTTTACTTTTCAAATATCGAATAAATGCGCTGTTCCGAATAAGAATTATCATCTCGGTCGCAGTACGCGCGTTGCCGTTCTTTGTGAAATTCGGTTCGCTGAGTGGTGTGCATTTTTATCTTTTAAATCAAGAAATATTTTTGTGAATCATGGCCGTGCCGGCCTTTCAGTTATCGAGAGTGGTGAAGTGAAAAAAGAGAGAAGGGCTTAATGTGTCGCCCAGAAAGTAAATGCATATTATTCAAAGATTGGAGAAAGGCGAGCGGTCGAAGGACGTATACGCCGCATTTATCCTATCGTAGGCTACCATAGGCTAAGATATCATAGCATAATACCGCTAATATATAGAGTAAGACATCATATGACTAAGAATGTCATTTAAATACATTAATATATCATTATTGATGTTTTTTTTCAATTTGTTATCATTTGGTATTGTTTTTAAGTGAACTGTGGGATATTTTTTATTTTGGCCTTCGGAACCTATTAAACATTTTACGTACTATGTAATGGGACAATAATCTTTGTTTTACCAGTTTTCGCCTGACGAACAGTTTTCGTGGAACGAATTAAGTTCGTAAAACGAGGGAAGGCTGTACCCTCGTTAGCACTTTTCCTCTCCAATTCTTTCCCTTTGGGCGGAAATAACTTAGATTTCTTTCCCTTCCAAATTCTTATACATGCGCAAAAATTGACTTCCAACTTCCCCTCCATTTTGGAAATAGCATCAACATTGTGTAATAACCAGAACCAAAGTTTTCTGACTTAGGATCTTCGGCTGAATTCGGAAGAATAACGGGGGCATTTTCAACTTATAAAAAATAATCTGTTGAACCATTATTAGTATTTATTCTTTTAAGATTAGGCATCAGTCTCAGAAAACTTGTGCTCGTATGCCACAAAAATTGTCGTAAAAATCACAATATGATTTCAGTGCCTCCACTCGTACCGTGTCAATATGAACAAATCTGAATATTTATACAGTACCAACTTCCACAGACCGTTTTAATGTAAATGTGTTCCACGCAACCGATCCCCACAAATGTTCGACTACAGTTGTCCGATAATTTCCGGAAAAGATTCTTAGAACCTGTCCTTTTTGCACCTCCAATGTTAGTACCTATTGGTAGTATCAGCTGACATGCTAACAATCTTATCAATCTTAAAAAGTTTTGGGAAGTGACATATAATTTAATACATTAAAATCTTAGAGAGAGGAAAATATATTCATCTATGACTGGCACCATCAAATACATTCACGCATCAGAGTAAATATATTCAGAAAAATCAGAACATCGTGATAAATACTCACGTGTTGCTGGTCCTGGTGTTTTTTAAGTATTCCGGCTGGAATCACTTCATTCTGAATAAGAAAACAACAACGTAATTATGTAGATATGAAATGAAGTTGATGAAGTTTCTCAATATACTATATAAATTAATACATAATTGATACTTTGGGATCCGAAGGCGGATCAGAGCAGAAACATTTCTGTTATTAACAGCATAAAATAACGTATTAGAAGGGTTTATGAGATAAGAGAAGAAGAAGAATGTAATCGCAAGTATTATACTTACAGGCAAATTGGCGGTATCGTACACCGCGTCGGGCACGCCGTCTTCAACAGACCATCTCCTTCGGCGCCCGACGCAGTACCGCCTGTAAAGCCCACATAGAATCCACGCTACGAGAGCGACAGCAATGAAAAGGGCCAGTCCCATGGCCAAATAATCACCAAGATCTGCAGACACAAATGAGAAAAGAATTTCGGATTTAACGTATGTCGACTGCTTTGCTCTTTCTTTTACATTTTGAGCTATTCAATGATTGTCAAAAAGAAAAGAATTTCTTAAAACTATATTTTGTACTAACTCATAAATCTACTTTTATAGTTTCAAGCTAAGAAAGATGTTGTAGCAGATAGGATTATATAAGTAATTTACTGGTTGTGTATGCATTAATAGTTAGTCTTTGTACCGAGGGCGAATGCTTCGAAAGACGGACGGACACAGCTAAGGTTAAATGAGCAAAATTATCCTAGGAAACGAATAAGAAAAAATCCAAGTTGATTTGTATATCGAGAAAGGAAAAACTTGAACGTAAGTTGGAAAGCCATCGGAACGAGTTTCAGATCGTAAAGTAAAGCACCTTGCTAGTATGATAACGAGAGGATCAAAATGTACCGATGAAATTAGGGCTAGAATAGCGATCGTTAATTGCAACGAGAAGTAACATTTAATGCATTTAATTAAAATTCCACTAATCAACTGAGCTAGACTACGTTCCGAGTTCTGAAATATGCCAGATTTTCAATAATATTGGTGAAAAACAAGTTAATTACCTCTCCCGCCCATTATTTGCTCCTTCTTCCTTGGTTTTTCAACAAGAATGATCAAGTTCTGAATCGTGTGGTTTCCGCGGTAACGGCCAACAGAGACGGCGCAAGAAATAAGCCTCCATTGTTGGATATAATCAATTTGGAAAACAAGATAAATTTAAAGTCTAAGCACTGCTAAAGGATATATCAGAAGCGATGCCAAAGAAATACAGAATTTGCGATAGAACAATCTAAAATTGAATTATGATTTAACTCATACATACCTCGCTTGAGATGAAGTACGTTAATCTTTACACTCACGCTCATTCCATTATCGTAAATTATTTATGTCTTTTAACCTGCAAAAGCTGAGTGTACACGTATTTTAGTTCACTTTTTCCTCTCGAATAATCCAACTCCTTTAAATTGATATGTTCAGTAGGCGCGATAAAGAAAATAAAACTTATTACTTACAATTAGATCTTGTTTACTTCATGTGTTTCGAAGATTGTTTTCGTTGAAAACAACAAACAGGAAGGAAAAGTATGTCTCTGCATAACATAATAATAAGACCACCCAAACAGAACTAACGATGCGAGCTTTCCATTTAATCATTTATTTAATACCTACTTATATTGGCTCCAATAGCTTTAAAATCACCGCAGATATGTTGCTCCTTGTGTTCTCAAATTTCATATTTGAGCGTTATAAAATATGACAAATACATTCGAACGGGATATTAAATTGAACACGCGTATTTTCGTTCGACAGAAACAATACCTGCATTTATTAGACCTGGGTTTCCCAAACTTTTTCTGCAATGGAACGCTTCGCAAACCTGGGAAGTTTAACGGAGCACTTAGCTTATTTTTTAGGTTGGGTAATTCTTCTTGTAAAAATTTTAAAAAACATTTTATTAAAACAAATTATTTATTTAGTAATTATTTTTTAATATAAATCTATTATAATATGATATAAACATAAAAATATGAATAAATAAAGCATTTAATGACTTTTATGTTTTTGAATTCTTGAATTGCATATCATCTTGATATCAGGCACAATATTGGTAAGTTGTATTCTAATATCTGGTGTGGCGTCGAGCCTGTTCCTGCACTTTGACTTCGTTGCAGCATAATAAGAAAAGCCAGCTTCGCATGAATAGGTTGTAGAAAATGGAAGTAAATCAATAATAGCTTGTTTTGATAAATTGGGGTACTCTTCTGACAAACTCGCCCAGAAATCATTCAAAGGCTGATCTTTGTATTTCTGTTTCAAATCAGAGTCACTAGTTCAATCAATTAGATTTTCATAGTCACTCGCGTTTAAGCCTACTGGTATAGCTGTCACGGAAAATGGATTCCGAACCCAGGAATCGTCCTTAGTAGTTTTCGGAAAATATTGCAAAAGAGTTGATTTCAAGTTATGTAGGTTCTCTAAAAATGCCTTGGAAACTTCGTAATCTACTTTAAAATTTAATTCATTCAAACATTCATGTAAGGCAGGAAAACAATCAAAATTATTAGATTCAACCGATGAAATCCAAAACTGTATTTTTTTATCAAAAGATGCAATTTTATCTCTTGTATTAAAAACTGTAATACTTTTTCCTTGTAATGATAAGTTAACTTCATTACACTTGGTAAAAATATCTGCCAGATATGCAAGTTTTATCAACCATGAAGGATTTGTTAAAACTTCAACAAAATTTTATACTTGTACTGAATTATTTTGTGCCTTCAAGAAGACCAATACCTCACTTCGAAGTTCATAAAGTCTTAATAGTACCTTCCCTCTGGATAGCCATCTCACTTCAGTATGTAATAAAAGTGCTTTGTGTCCACTACCCATTTCATCGCACAAAATTTTAAATAATCTGGATTGAAGTGGTCTTGATTTTACATAGATAATCACTTGCACGGCTTCATCCATAACATTTTTTAAATTTGTGGAAATTTTTTTAGTCACCAGTGCTTGCCTATGCAAAATACAATGACTGCTGGTGGCTCTTGTAGCTACTTTCTGGATGCGTGATACAACACCTTTCATCTTTCCTACCATTGCTCGAGCACCATCTGTACAAATATCAATACACTTCTCCCAACCTATCTCTTGATTTGTAATGTAATCATTAATACGGTTAAATATATCTTCTCCTGTAGTTTGTCCATGTAAATATCCACACATGAGTAAATCTTCTTCAAAACTTTTATCATATGGGTAACGAACAAATACTAGTAGTACAGCTAGTCCTGCGACATCTGTAGATTCATCCATTTGCAATGCATATTCACTGCAAAGTCCAAGACGACGAATTAACTCTTTCTCTATGCTAGTAGAAAGATCTTTAATCCGTCGTGAA
Organism: Tanypteryx hageni; assembly: GCA_028673005.1. Lineage (NCBI taxonomy): Eukaryota > Metazoa > Arthropoda > Insecta > Odonata > Petaluridae > Tanypteryx > Tanypteryx hageni. The sequence goes on from CM054115.1 coordinate 37,112,057, forward strand.
ACAGTATTATTTGATATTTGTATTGCATCTATTTTTTCAGCAGCCTTTTCGTTAAGAACAAGGGCCACCATGTCTTTCGCACATGGCTTAATGAGTGTCTCTCCAATCGTATGAGCTTCACCATTAAGTGCAATGCGATAGCTCACGCGATAAGATGCCTCTGTTGCATTTTCATTTTCAGTTTTAGCCATTGTAATCATTTGAAGTTTGGACTTTTCTAGTGAGTCACGTCGTCTCTTAAAAATTTCCATGTCTTTTCCTTTATAATCACTGTGTATCGTTCCGAAGTGCCTGCGGAGTTTTGCTGGAGCCAAAGAACTGTTTGCGAGTATTTTATGACATAAAACACACATTGCATCAGGAGCATCCGAATTGCCAATACACGTAAATCCCAAGTTTACATAACTTTCATCGTACTTCCGTTTTGGTCTGTTCATAGATGACACTTGTTCTTTAATATTAGATTTTGAAGAAACCACGGGTTTTCGATCATTTTCTTCTTCAATGATAGACGTATTGGATGTATCAGTAGAAGTTCTTGGCCTTCCTTTTGTCGAAGTTCCAGTTTTTTACCAAAAATCCATGGGTAGTTTTTGAATAATATTTAAATACTGTAATAAGGACAAATTTATCAACAAAAAATTTCAGTTCAAAGTCGATCAAATTTTAAGGTTAAAAAACAACACGGACTTACTTATGAAATTTCCCGCAGACCTTTCCGTCCCGAATTTATACACTGATGCCGAAGACTGTCTTTTGATGAAGAGTGGAGGAGAGCTGTGATTTCATTTTTAAGACATTTCCAAATATACGAAGATGGAAAGTGCTCTTCATTTCTACTAAAATGTCCAAGATTAGATGTGTGTTTGTTAGTAGTTCAACCGGCAGCCTAGGGAGAGCAGCACTGAGTTACGATGGTAACTTATAACTCGTGGAAACGCGCGAGTGGTTGGTACGAAGGTCCGTAAATTGGTAGTGGGAACGGGGCATTATTTACACAGCGCCACTTTCGCTTAAAACACCCACACACGCGCACACATACATAAAGGCAGGAAATTTAAAATTACTTTTCATTTATTACTTGAAGTAGATAGTAGAAGATATTTAAATATATTGCAGTGTATAAAACGTTTCCAAATTTTCGCGGAACACCTATTCAGGTTCAGCGGAACACCGGTGTTCCGCGGAACATAGTTTGGGAACCCCGGTATTAGACTATACCGAATCCGAGTCCATCACGCTCGTAATGAGCGATAAAACCTGCAAAAACGGCAGTATTTACGCGAAATTCGAAGAAATACGATCGATGAGGAGCGTTTTACGATAAAAATTAGAATCCCCACTCCTTCTTTCGGAGAACGGTACAAATCCCGCTCCGATATTACAATTCTATGATATTTTAATGTGCAAGAGAAAATTGCCCTGCTCGGTGGATTTCAGATTTCCCATGTAAATCAAATTGGAAGGATAGTTCCCGGAATCAAACCCGGGACTTCAATTTTCGCAACGAAAACTATCCTTCGGAGCTCGGCCCAAGTAGCAAAAGATTTCCACCAAGTGTGTGACAGCTTTTTGGTTCCTCAGTTTAATGTGCGAATTATGAAGGAAGGAACAGAATTATCTCACAGGACAAGTACCGAAGATTTCTCCAGTGTTTGACACAATGACACTACGGGAGGAGTTTCCTTAATGAGTGACGTAGTGATTCAAAAAGGTAATATTATTCTTTTTAAACTAAAATTACTTCGCCAATTTTTTTATCGTTTTAAAATGACAACTAATATGCTTAATTTTAGTACCAGATATAATTAAATATAATTCTCCTGCGTAAAAAAATTAGCCGTGTATAACTACTTTCTGAAGATTGGGATATAAAAACCTGTAAGAAAAAGAACATTTAGCAGGAAAGAAAAAAAATCGGAAAGCGGGAGTCTCGAATGCCGAAAGTACTGGGCGCGAGACTTATGTTAGGCGATATCTCTAGCACATGGGTGTCCAGATATGGAAGGTTATGTAGCTTCATAGTGGCCAGAAAAATCTTGAAGTGGCCGCACGAGAAGGAAGAGGGGTTTATGGGATTTTTTTGCTAAAACAGTAATAATATTTCTTTTTTATGTTACATATTTAAGTAAAAAATACTTTTTTGCATAGTATTTTTAATTATTTTAAATCAAATTACAAATTTTTATTTTTTTCTAATACATTTTTCTTTAATAAAGTTTAATTTTTTACAAAGTATTTTAAAGTAGTTTAATTTAAATATCATCAATTTGTAAATCCATTAATTTTGAGGATGATAATCAGAGCTGATGGGTCAGATTTTCATCGGTCAAATTATACCGGTATCTATTTTTTGTGAATTTTATTTGGGTGAAAAGATGTTCACCTAAAAAATTGGAACTTCCAAAAAGCGATATCATTTTTAAGGAATGATCTCTGAGACGTGGATATTTTTCTCGGGTAATATAAATGTTATGAAAATCTTCTTGTTTTTCTTTGAAAGCACAATGGGCTTTAATATCAGGCTGCAATTCAATAAGCTCACTTTGCAAACGATCTGGTGTAGAATTATATTCCACAATAAATGGGTTTGAGAAAATTTCAATTTCATTTTTTATTTTCAGAAGTACGGAAAAGCGTTCTTTGAACTCAAGAATTAAAATATCAATGCCCTTCACAAATCTTTTAGTATCTATCTCGGTTAATATGATTGACTTTATAGATTCAAAATTATCATATTTGTATAATATATAATAATTCTACAGGTTTTTCTTTCCGATTGTTGAATTTCGTAAGACAAATAATGTATACAGCTCGTTTATTATAGTTAAAAGCTACAAAATCCTTAATTCTATTTAAATCTAACTGTAAAGCAGGTATAGCAAATATCAGCATTCAACAAAAAGTAAAATTGAATAAAAGACCGGGTATTGTATATTTTATTCATTTATTTATTTTTTCAGTGTGACAGCATTTCGCTGTCTTTCAGTCACATTAAATATAATCCACTTCTCTGACCAGGTAAGTTTAAGTATGGAGGCATTTCACACTAGATGTATCTGAACCACAGGTGGCTAGAACTTAGGTAATGACTGCACTGTATATTACCAAAAACACAATTTCAAGTTTTTAACAAAAAGATATAAGTAAATTAAGCGATGTTTGTTCAAGCATAGCAGCAACACTAACACTCGGGCTGCTTGGAGATTCTTTGAAATCATATTTAGAGCAGGTTCTCTAAAGTTGACTTGCAATTGTCCTGGATATCCAGTTGAAAGACAACGTGGTGGCCTCTGTGGTCTTAGCATTATTGATTCAGGTATGAGATTGAAATTCCCTGGAGTTCAAGCATCCCTGTACATCCTGAATGTATAATATTTCAGTGATGGATTACACCTTTACCCTTCTATTTGAGCAGAATTCATCATAATATCTTAGCTGTTGCTCCTCAACAATGAAATTTTTGTTATAAAATTAATTGAGACATTCTGAACCTGCAATAAATGATATATTATTATTTATTAATTCACAGGCAAAAGGCCATTACAAAATAAAGTGAATATTTTCAAAATTGGTGGTAAAGTACTTGAAATATGGTTCCCCAAAGAAAACACTGTGGGCCTGAATCCTGCAAAAGTAGGATTTTTTCCTAGGTCGTCTGGCCTCCTGTTTGTGTGGTTTGAGAAGCCTGCACTGGGATTCTCTCCTTCTCTGTGAGTATGTTCGGTATGGAAGGAGCTATGGCTATAGTAATCCAAGAAGAGGTTGATTAGCCAAAAATACACTAACACGTTTCATTAATAATTAAGAAATTTAAAGTCCACTACTTGACTATTTGATAGCATCATTTCTCTGCAATTATCACAGATCTGATCATGAAATAAAGGTACGTTACACATTCAAACTGTTCTACTGTAGAATAATGAGAGCTTGTAAATAGCTATGGAATTCACTTTTACAGTTAAGTTAATCCCCTTAATATCTTGTCTTTTGTTGGCATCCTGAGAAAACTGTTCACTGAAATGAATGGATAAAGAGATAATAAATTTTGAAATTCTGTCACTCCCCATTAAAATGATTTTTTCCATCCTTTTATGTCATCAGGCAAAATTTTCAATTAATTGATGAGAAATAGGTTTTCCTGTTGTGCTGGTAGATTCGGAACATAAAAATTCCCCAATGCATCAAAACTTCCATATTTACAGAACCGTCAGCTGAAGATCTATTTGATAAGGGAATGATGCTTGTATCTTGTAGCACAATCAGAAATAGATATACCTTAAATATTTGTTTGAACTTCTATGTAATTTTATAGCAGCTGCATTATTTTACATTTATAAGGTTTTCGATTTCTCTAGGCTGTTATGCACAAGGTCCTACACACATAATAACATCGTGTCTCCAGCTCCTCTGAAAGTGCCAAAACATTAGTAACCCCCTAATATATTTTAGAGCACGACAAAGGCAGATTAGCCAACATTACTGTGCAGAGAGAGAGAGCGAAATATGCGTTACATAGCTGCCGAAACGGCAGCCTGCATAAGCTTTTGCTCAGAAAGCAATGCATGAAGTCCTATGGTGCTATGCCACAAGCGCTCGCTGTTCGCTCTTTACAGCTGGCAATATTGTTACCAGCTGTACGTGTTGAATCATGTGCATGATCCAACTCATTTTTGTAATACTGACAGTTTGGCACCCTTGGCAAGTGACAAGTGACATCCATGCCTTCTGCAGATCTAGTTGCCACCTGCCTTCGTTCATGCTCCCAACTAGAGTATCCTCCTATATGATATCTCATAAGTCAGTTGCAGATTTACTATAGTATAGATATGCAGTGCATAACTCTCTGACACACTGATGCATGCATGCAAAAATCATCACCACATGAATAAGAAAAAACAGTATTAGATAAAACTTTTATGTAGTCATGGACTGAAATTTCTCAAAAAAATCAATTAAATTAAACAAAAAGGACTAAACTGCAAAACCTATGCATATTATATATATAATTATATGCAAGTTCCATTAAATATTATTTTGCCCAAGTGCTGATTTACTTAACTTTCTCATTTAGTGTACGTATTAGTCTTTGGTGAATTTTGTAAGCACTGAAAAAATAACACCATATTATAAAGACAGTACCAGACCTACATAAAGGTTAGGTTATGAATTTAATGTACTATTTGTTAGTGCATTTTAAAGTCATTTCAGAATCATATTGTACTTTTTCACACTTCCCACTATTTTGTATTAGCTGAGAAGAAATTATAAAATTCCTTCCCAACAGAATAGCAACCTATTACTTTGTACTATATTTTTGCCCAGGCATTCACAACTAAATTTAATGAATGAGCAGTGCTGGGAATAAAAATCCTCTGGGGTTTATTTTTCGTATCCTGATTTACTCGCCCACATGTTTGATTCATTATCATTGTAATGATGTTCTCTAATATATTTGATCGATAATTTTACCTTATTCAGCTCCTTAAATAGAGAATCTGTTAAAAAAGCAGCCCCATTGTCTATCGGATTGCTGAGGGCCACTGGTTAGCTGCTGGGGGCGGGGAGACACGTGGGCCTTGGTGACCAGCGTTGCCAACTTTCATTCAAGCACTGTCATTGGAGAAAGTAAAAAATTATCTACTGTAAATTTTATGCTAAATAGATAATTCAAAACTGTCAATATTGAAATGTTAAAATTGTTATATTATGCAAAGATTCATTCTTATTTGTCATATGGAATAATCTTTTGGGGTCATGATAGATATGTCAATAAAGTCTTCTTCCTGAAAAAAGACAGCCATTAAAGGTCTCCTGGTAAACCATTGTATATTTCTTTAGGCATAACCAAAATACCCCATATATATATATATATATATATATATATATACATACATACATACAAACATACATACATACACGTATATATATATATATATATATATATATATATGATTGTATGTATTTATTTAAATGTTCTGTATTTGTAAAACAAAATTCTGCACTGTTCCAATTTAATCAGAAGGTTTACAATTATAATACAGGGCACAAATGTGATGTTCTTATCAAGGATTGTAGGATATCAAAAATGCCGCCTCAGGGGCTTATAACAAGTTACCTTGTAATGTTATATGTTCTTCAAGTATTCCTATTATTAGAAAACGATTCAAATGTTAATTGTTAAGTAACAATTTTTATAGTGTTCAAGAATTTCTAAGTACATCAACTGTTTTTATTCTGTAGCGTTATACTATTTTTGTTATGTAACTGCTCCATGCCTATTTGAGACCTACAGAGTTAATAAAATTATTATTATTATTACCTATAATACTAACTGAAAATTCTGAAATCTTTAACATCTTAAAAAATCACATCGTTTCAAAATAGTTAATTTAGATTATAAATATTAATGTCTTATTATCATGACATTATGGTAAAATGAAATCTATATCTTCATGTAAATTTTGTTCAGTTTCTATGCAGGCCATAATTTGAGCTAAGGATCGTTTAAACAAACAAGTCTACATTTCTGTATGTATTGAGGTTAACCCATCTATGGATGAATATTAATCGAGTAATTACAGACTGTCATTGTGATACAGCGTAATACAACAATAGAAAAATTACATTACTGATATTTATCTTAAGTATGTATGTATGTAATTAGAATAGAGCTTCACTTAGCTATTTTGCCATGAGTAATGTATGTAAAACAAACCTTTCACCATTGCTATTAAAACAATTTGTTAATTACCTAAATTTGGTATTTATATAGAATGGAATGTTATAAAAAACACCGGCGCTATTTAAACTAAATTTCATAAGGCCACCGTTACATCAGCTATATCGGTTGTGGAAGGTTATCTGTTGCAAAATAACTATAGGCAGCCCCTATGAAAAGGGTGGAAGGGCAGTTGGCCTGAGCCTCAAGCTCAAAGGGGCCTCAAATTTTGGCAGTTGTTAAGAGATGGATTTATGCACAGGCACTATCTGGGGGCCTCGTCGAAAGAGGGCCCTTTTTCTTCTTTCTTTCAGAAAAGATGAATTGACATCGAACGTAACTCACAATTTGATTTTTAATCGATAATTAATAAATTTGCGTAAACAAAAGCTGGAAAAGCATTTCATAAATAAAAATTATTCAAATATTTTATTAGCTTATAGTTAAATTTATTTATTCATCATTTTATCCATCGAAATATCAATAGTGAATGTAGAACAGGACACGCCAAAAACAAATGTACAATACGATTACATTATTTGCATGACATCCAAGTATCATGTGACACAACTTCCCCAGTTTTTGATAAACGATATAATCCCTCAATTAGATACCCATCTCTCCTCTTACCTAATGCAGAGAATTTTTCATCTTGCACTCACTTTTTAAAAGAATTTCTCTAGAGGGCCATTTGAATGTGCTCTGCATTATTGGCTGGGTGGAAAGCACTGTCAGCAACATATTTTTTCGGATCATATCTTTTCTTTAGAAGATTTTATGAAAGAGTGCTACGTAGGACAAGCTTGAACCTCCTACCCCCAGTGTAATCCGCTGTAACCATTCAGCGAACCCGGACCGCCAAAGTGGGCTACATAATGCCTAAAGTTTTTATTTTTATTACGTTGAGGAGCCTGAAAATCTGGATGTGGCTCGGAACTCTCTGAGTCTCACTGGGGGCCTGACTACAGGATATTTGATAATAAAGTTGTATTTCATAAAAATATACGAAAATCATTATATAATTTTTTATGGTGCGTAGAAAAGGGGCAACTTTTAAAAACTACTAGAAAATCTTTCAACTTTTCATTGATATCGCCAGGAATGCTAATATACCACTAGATAGAATATTTGCTCACCAGATGGTAGGCTCATTCTAGCAGATCTACCAGATCAAGTAGATATTCCAGTAAGTTGGCAACGCTGGACGCCGAAGCGGGAGGCTGTGAAACCTCCACGCCCTCCCCTTCCCCCTCGTCGCCCTTCGCCGCGGCGCTCGAGGGGGCGGCGTTTATGTCCGCCACCCTCACTCCCCCTCCGCCCCCCTCCTCACCCGCATCAGCTTCGTCTCCCGCCGGAGACACGCTCAGGACCTCCACCTGAACAGGAATGACAGAGAGAGAGAAAATTAATGAACATCGCCCTCGATATGAAAGATCGTTTATTGAATTCTATAGCTTAGAAATTCAGCTTCTTGTTACGTTCATCGAAGATTTTTCATTTAAGGCCGTTGTGCCACCTCATCAAATAAAACGGCGCAATATACATTGCACAAACTTTCTCACGTCCGCATATACGTTTGGTCCACTGTGTACGCATATAAAAGAAAAACGCTCATAAATCCATGGTTTAGCGTATAATTTAATGTCATAGTTCGATATTTCGTATTTTTTGGGATATATGGCTTAGTTAGCATTATTTGCGACACAAGGCTGTACGATTGGGTGGATGTAATCAAAATCCTTGTAGCCATTTTTGAGTAAATCGAATTGTTTCAAAATATCCTACAAAAAAGTACTCTTAATTGTTGCGCAATATCGTTCATGTCTTCAGAATGTCTTTTATGAATGATATAATCCACTAATATCAGATATCTATCGATATTAGTTTAGCCGTAATGCTGTAGTAAGATTTTGAGTGGATCTCGGCGAAGGCGTGACGTCATAGGGCTTAGGTAAGGTCGCTTAGCGTAGATTGTAATGTCACTGGAAGCCATATAGTGATTGTAAGAGTCATATGGCTTAAGCAGTATTATTTGTGACATCTGGATCTACAATTGGATAGATTTTAATAAAATTCCCTCCAACTATTTCTGAGTAAATAAAATGTTTCTAAAAATCGTGAGGAATAAACTACCCTTTATTTTTGTGCAATGTCACTTTTCTGAAAATGGGGTCTGCAAAAGATGATATATTGCCCAAGTACGAGATATGATTCGATTTTATGTTAGCGTTTGGGCTGTAGAACAGCTAACAGACAGACAGGGGGGCAGACGGCATGGCGAAAACCAAGGCAGTATATTATAGAAAATGATTGAATGAAATAGGAGATATAAAAAACCGTATTAGAAGTGCTTTAATCCGATATAATAATGCTGACGGGCAGGCGATCTAGGCGGCCGCCTAGGACAGACGTCGGCACCCTTTTTCACAAGAAGAGACACTTTTTCAAATAATGAATAACGCGTAACATAAGAAGAGCAGCAGTTATTGGCGGATCCACGGGGGATGACGGGGGCGAACATCCACCCCATCCCCCATTAGTCTTGCCGTCGTTTCACGTTTTGCGACTATCACCGTTAAAAAAACGGTTCTTCTAATAATAGAGCCATCTTTTTATTTTTCCGCAAGTTTTATTGAAATTATTAACGAAGCCAATTTAGTTGGGGGTGTTTTAACCCATATCTGTCCAGAGGCAACATTTGCTACCAAGCATTTTAGAATTATTCTTCTTTACATTAGAGGGTGGGGTTGATGTGAATGATCAATTTGTTGCGCAGTACAGATAAACTAATAGAACCAAAAAGTGGTGGTGTTATTTTATTGGGTGGGCAGTATATGTTTCCTGCGAAGATGGGTGGTTTGTGTATAGAAAATAATTGAATAACAATATTCCATCTTTAGATTTTCGTAGGGAATGTGTTTTGTTCCTTTTGCGACGTAATGGCTCAGAGACCGCTGGGAGAGGTCCACGCGCATCTATTTCGCTTGGACTGGATTCAAAAAAACGCGATGTCAGAGATCATATAATTACCAAGGGATCAACCCGCTTTAGCCATTGTAAACATTGTTGCAAGAGGGCAATATTTATTTGCTAAAAGTGCTATGTTCCTCGACACCCTAAATCAGTGGTTCCCAAACGTTTTTAAGTGGCGGCACACTTTCGAAAGTAAAGAGGATTTCACGTCTCCCCAGCCTTGTAACAAGCTTTATATATTTTTAGATACGGGTGTTACAATCTTTGGACACACTTTGTAATAATTACATGTTCTAGAATTAAAATTGGTTAATTTACTTTGATGTACAATTAAAAGCTATGTAAAAGGCATCATAGAATTAGTTAAACTAATGAAAACTGTATGCTAAGTGGTCTATAATATGAACTATTCTGGAATGAAAAATTTTATTTATTGAAATTTTGTTATTTGAAATTAATAGCTTTTATGATGCAAATTCTTTATTGTAAGTTTAAAAAAATACACATGTTTGAAGGTGTTGCAACACAAATAATTGAATTAATTTATACATGTAGAACTTAAAAGAAAAACCATACCAAAAAAGGCAGCAATTTTATGTATATTAGTCTATCTGCCCAGTGGAAATAAATAATGCCATTAAAACAAAGATAATTCTGACAAAAATAAAAAAGGTTTCTATATGTTATTTGTGGCTTTTTGACAAAGACATAATATAAAAATTTCATAAAATATGCAAAAAACGTTTTGCGGAATAATGGGTTATTTGGGAGAGGTGAATTGGGAAGCTGGACGAAAGTCATGAAAGAGACGCATGTGGCTCAGAAGCCTCAGCTTGCCGACCCCTGGCCTACATAGCAAATTCAACTATACCTAATCCCTTCACTCGCATAGGAAGTTAAGTGGCAGTACTCCGGTTTCTCTCAAGATGCATCTGGCAACTTAACTCATTTTCTGGATTTTGACTATGTTGATATAGCGCATCAAGATTTATCACAGGAGTTGTCATTAAAGATTCAGAGAACAAATAACGCGTGCATTAGATAAAATTTTAATCTGAAGAAATCAGACCACTTTTCTGATTCACTCGTGAAGCTAAACAGGTTACATTTGAAGTCCCGAATACGGCTCCACTTGCTTACCAATTACTTTCTTCTAACAACCCACATTATCTTTCCACGGAATTCAGGAGTATAGACACTGTACATAACAGTAATACCAGAGAGAGGCATCAACACCTTATTCCTCATCACAGAACAGTAATTTTCAACGGTCCTTCATTGTTACCGCTTGCAGACTATGGAACGAATTTCCACATACAATAAAAAATTTGCAATCAATCAATCTCACACCCACCGCCCGCCCGCCCACCCATCCCCGAAAAAATTTTTTTCGCCAATATCCCACCTCGCAGCCGCCTCTTTGGACGCCCAGCGGCCCTCCCGCCACACGAAATCAAGCCCCAAGGAATCGCCCCACGAGTTTTCAGAGGCCCAAGAAGCCCCGAAAGCGGTCCCCGACCTCCATCCCTTCCCTCCCCCTACGACGACGGACCGCTCCCTGGCATACCCGCCCCCGACGGCCCCACTCTCCCCCCGCCGCGCTCCCCGTCCCTGGCGCGCACTACGTGTATAACTCCACGCACTTGTCGAATTTTCGCTTTCCTCCGGCCCATTCGGCTCCAACGAGAGGTCTTCTTCATCCTTGTCCTTGTCTGCCGAGCGGAGCCCACGAGGTTAGTTTTTGTTGCGAATATTGAACGTCTCGCGTTCGATTCCAGGAACTATTATCCTTCCAATTTGATTTACATGGGAAATCCGAAAACCGTGGTGCAGGGCACTTTTCTCTAGCCTATCAAAATGTCTTAGAATTGTAATATCGGTGCCGGTGCTAAGTTTAACACGTTTTTTATGTTTTACTAGATTCTCCATCCCAGGCGCCGATGGTGCACAAGCCGTTTTCAACCGCTCCACGGGCTACACGCGACATCCCCTCCCTCCACTATACTCGTTTTGGCACACGATCCTCGCTAAAGTCGCTGGTTATGAGAAGTATTACATATTTACTGGCCAACATTTACTAAAAGTTTATTTTATTTTATTTTTTAACGGGCAAAATTTCACAATGTTGTCAAAAATGTCCGCGCGCGACATCGTAATAAAATAATTAAAAATTAATTTTTAAAAGATTTTTTTCGCAAAAAGGTAAAGAATAAAATTTGATTTACCAGTCTTGTTTTAAATTCTTTGCTAATGTTATATCGCTCTGAGAAGCTGCAAGAATGTTAGCAGGCAGAACGTGCGCCAAACGTCATTACGGGGTTGATGCGAGTAGCGAGCTGGGGCGGCGCATATAAGATACTTGAATGAAAACTTACCAATTCTGGGTGTCCATTGCCATTTGACGAGGTCACTTCGTCGCGAAATCTGACCTGGGGGTAAAAAATGGTCTAGTAAGGAAACTGGTAGTAGCATCTAAACATTACAAAGAACATATTCGAAATCCAACAGATAATTTACATTTTCATTTTTGTGATAGGAGAACTAATGTTTTGTTGTTGACTATATAATTATGTATTTATTGTTTTATTATTACCTAGACATATATAGATTAACTATATAAATAGGGTACCGAAAAGGGACACGACTTTGTAATATAAATATATAATAGTGTTAGGTACATGGAAGCAGTGTTTCATAAATAACACTCACGTGTTTTTCCGGCGGTTGACAACCTCTGACGCGAGGAGAGGAGGGGTCATGCGCTTGCTCATCAGCCTGAAGAGCAAAACATCAGGATGACTTAAAACCAATATGTAGTCATGAAATGAAGTTTATTAAGATTCTCAAAAAAATTACAATTTAATAAAAAAATAAAAAGCTTATTCAAATCTCAGAAAAATAAAATTATTTTACAGTTCCATAAAATATTTCTTTTGCCCAAGTGCTAAGTCACATAATGTACTTAATTTAATGCATTGTGCAAACGTTCAGTACACCATATACAGAGAATCAGGCTTACTTAAGGGTTCACTATTTAATTTATTGTACTAGTATAGGGTAATTCTGGAAACATACTTTTTCAACACTTCCCTCCGTTTTGTACTACATTTTTTCACCGTCATTCACAAGTAAATTTAAATAATAAGCACTAAATAGAATAAAAACACTCTGAAGTTTATATTTCCTATCTCGGTTTGTGCGTCTGCATGTTGGACCCTTTATGACCTCTCATATCTTTGATTGATAATTTTATCTTTTTCGGCTCCTTTAATAAAATACTATTAATTCTATTCAAGTTTTATCTTGAATTGGAAGAAAATTTAAAGGGATTTCATATTTATACAACGTTTTATTGGGGAACTGGGTAAGGAAGAAGAGAACCACTACTGATAGTTGGAATTATTAAGGTAGTAACCAGATACAATATGCATACGTTGACCATATTTTCCGATCTAAAATTCGGAGCGTATGGTCCAACAAAGAAAATTTTCCGATTTGTGAATTTCTTTTTATGAAAAGTCCTACAAAAGTATAAAAATTAAATCACATATAACGAATCGCATTCATCGAAAAGAATAAAATAATATGACAATATATTAAATTCTGCAAAAAAATATTTATATATGCATTACCAATTATTACAATGTTTTTCTTTTTATATTCGTCCTTTATCTACTGTTGAAGTGGATGGCGTTTTGTTTCCCTCGCATTTGTTGGAAGAACACAGCTCTCTCAATGATGTGTAATTTATTATTTTTAAGTTTTTCAAACATCGTTTGGCAAGTCTCGCAGTAATTCATTCGAATTATCAAGAGAGATGTTATGGCAAAACTATTATGCGATGGCTTATCCGATCCTCAAATGCAGTTAAAAAGCGAAAATGACCTCTCTATCGCAGCGTTAGTACCCGTCAAAGAGACGATGAATTAGTACATTTTCTGTGTTTGGAATATTAAAGTTTTCACGACAAAAATATATAAGTATGCACATTTAACCATCTCTGATCTGTAGATAATTGCTACATGTCCCATTCGGCTAGCAAGTTCTCATTAAGATATAAAATATGGACACACACACAGTTCATTAAAAAGATCATCTTGATGGATGGATGGAATGAATGCAGCCTTCCCTAGTTTTACGAACTACCATTATAGCAGTTCTTGCTTACACGAACTGAGCAATTTCATGCCTATTTATACAAATTTTCGCTTATAAGAGTACGTTACCTTCGCAAGAATATCCTTTTACTTTTCAAATATCGAATAAATGCGCTGTTCCGAATAAGAATTATCATCTCGGTCGCAGTACGCGCGTTGCCGTTCTTTGTGAAATTCGGTTCGCTGAGTGGTGTGCATTTTTATCTTTTAAATCAAGAAATATTTTTGTGAATCATGGCCGTGCCGGCCTTTCAGTTATCGAGAGTGGTGAAGTGAAAAAAGAGAGAAGGGCTTAATGTGTCGCCCAGAAAGTAAATGCATATTATTCAAAGATTGGAGAAAGGCGAGCGGTCGAAGGACGTATACGCCGCATTTATCCTATCGTAGGCTACCATAGGCTAAGATATCATAGCATAATACCGCTAATATTTAGAGTAAGACATCATATGACTAAGAACCCTCTTTAGAACTTTTCCTCTCCAATTCTTTCCCTTTGGGCGGAAATAACTTAGATTTCTTTCCCTTCCAAATTCTTATACATGCGCAAAAATTGACTTCCAACTTCCCCTCCATTTTGGAAATAGCATCAACATTGTGTAATAACCAGAACCAAAGTTTTCTGACTTAGGATCTTCGGCTGAATTCGGAAGAATAACGGGGGCATTTTCAACTTATAAAAAATAATCTGTTGAACCATTATTAGTATTTATTCTTTTAAGATTAGGCATCAGTCTCAGAAATCTTGTGCTCGTATGCGACAAAAATTGTCGTAAAAATCACAATATGATTTCAGTGCCTCCACTCGTACCGTGTCAATATGAACAAATCTGAATATTTATACAGTACCAACTTCCACAGACCGTTTTAATGTATATGTGTTCCACGCAACCGATCCCCACAAATGTTCGACTACAGTTGTCCGATAATTTCCGGAAAAGATTCTTAGAACCTGTCCTTTTTGCACCTCCAATGTTAGTACCTATTGGTAGTATCAGCTGACATGCTAACAATCTTATCAATCTTAAAAAGTTTTGGGAAGTGACATATAATTTAATACATTAAAATCTTAGAGAGAGGAAAATATATTCATCTATGACTGGCACCATCAAATACATTCACGCATCAGAGTAAATATATTCAGAAAAATCAGAACATCGTGATAAATACTCACGTGTTGCTGGTCCTGGTGTTTTTTAAGTATTCCGGCTGGAATCACTTCATTCTGAATAAGAAAACAACAACGTAATTATGTAGATATGAAATGAAGTTGATGAAGTTTCTCAATATACTATATAAATTAATACATAATTGATACTTTGGGATCCGAAGGCGGATCAGAGCAGAAACATTTCTGTTATTAACAGCATAAAATAACGTATTAGAAGGGTTTATGAGATAAGAGAAGAAGAAGAATGTAATCGCAAGTATTATACTTACAGGCAAATTGGCGGTATCGTACACCGCGTCGGGCACGCCGTCTTCAACAGACCATCTCCTTCGGCGCCCGACGCAGTACCGCCTGTAAAGCCCACATAGAATCCACGCTACGAGAGCGACAGCAATGAAAAGGGCCAGTCCCATGGCCAAATAATCACCAAGATCTGCAGACACAAATGAGAAAAGAATTTCGGATTTAACGTATGTCGACCGCTTTGCTCTTTCTTTTACATTTTGAGCTATTCAATGATTGTCAAAAAGAAAAGAATTTCTTAAAACTATATTTTGTACTAACTCATAAACCTACTTTTATAGTTTCAAGCTAAGAAAGATGTTGTAGCAGATAGGATTATATAAGTAATTTACTGGTTGTGTATGCATTAATAGTTAGTCTTTGTACCGAGGACGAATGCTTCGAAAGACGGACGGACACAGCCAAGGTTAAATGAGCAAAATTATCCTAGGAAACTAATAAGAAAAAATCCAAGTTGATTTGTATATCGAGAAAGGAAAAACTTGAACGTAAGTTGGAAAGCCATCGGAACGAGTTTCAGATCGTAAAGTAAAGCACCTTGCTAGTATGATAACGAGAGGATCAAAATGTACCGATGAAATTAGGGCTAGAATAGCGATCGTTAATTGCAACGAGAAGTAACATTCAATGCATTTAATTAAAATTCCACTAATCAACTGAGCTAGACTACGTTCCGAGTTCTGAAATATGCCAGATTTTCAATAATATTGGTGAAAAACAAGTTAATTACCTCTCCCGCCCATTATTTGCTCCTTCTTCCTTGGTTTTTCAACAAGAATGATCAAGTTCTGAATCGTGTGGTTTCCGCGGTAACGGCCAACAGAGACGGCGCAAGAAATAAGCCTCCATTGTTGGATATAATCAATTTGGAAAACAAGATAAATTTAAAGTCTAAGCACTGCTAAAGGATATATCAGAAGCGATGCCAAAGAAATACAGAATTTGCGATAGAACAATCTAAAATTGAATTATGATTTAACTCATACATACCTCGCTTGAGATGAAGTACGTTAATCTTTACACTCACGCTCATTCCATTATCGTAAATTATTTATGTCTTTTAACCTGCAAAAGCTGAGTGTACACGTATTTTAGTTCACTTCTTCCTCTCGAATAATCCATCTCCTTTAAATTAATATGTTCAGTAGGCGCGATAAAGAAAATAAAACTTATTACTTACAATTAGATCTTGTTTACTTCATGTGTTACGAAGATTGTTTTCGTTGAAAACAACAAACAGGAAGGAAAAGTATGTCTCTGCATAACATAATAATAAGACCACCCAAACAGAACTAACGATGCGAGCTTTCCATTTAATCATTTATTTAATACCTACTTATATTGGCTCCAATAGCTTTAAAATCACCGCAGATATGTTGCTCCTTGTGTTCTCAAATTTCATATTTGAGCGTTATAAAATATGACAAATACATTCGAACGGGATATTAAATTGAACACGCGTATTTTCGTTCGACAGAAACAATACCTGCATTTATTAGACCTGGGTTTCCCAAACTTTTTCTGCAATGGAACGCTTCGCAAACCTGGGAAGTTTAACGGAGCACTTAGCTTATTTTTTAGGTTGGGTAATTCTTCTTGTAAAAATTTTAAAAAACATTTTATTAAAACAAATTATTTATTTAGTAATTATTTTTTAATATAAATCTATTATAATATGATATAAACATAAAAATATGAATAAATAAAGCATTTAATGACTTTTATGTTTTTGAATTCTTGAATTGCATATCATCTTGATATCAGGCACAATATTGGTAAGTTGTATTCTAATATCTGGTGTGGCGTCGAGCCTGTTCCTGCACTTTGACTTCGTTGCAGCATAATAAGAAAAGCCAGCTTCGCATGAATAGGTTGTAGAAAATGGAAGTAAATCAATAATAGCTTGTTTTGATAAATTGGGGTACTCTTCTGACAAACTCGCCCAGAAATCATTCAAAGGCTGATCTTTGTATTTCTGTTTCAAATCAGAGTCACTAGTTCAATCAATTAGATTTTCATAGTCACTCGCGTTTAAGCCTACTGGTATAGCTGTCACGGAAAATGGATTCCGAACCCAGGAATCGTCCTTAGTAGTTTTCGGAAAATATTGCAAAAGAGTTGATTTCAAGTTATGTAGGTTCTCTAAAAATGCCTTGGAAACTTCGTAATCTACTTTAAAATTTAATTCATTCAAACATTCATGTAAGGCAGGAAAACAATCAAAATTATTAGATTCAACCGATGAAATCCAAAACTGTATTTTTTTATCAAAAGATGCAATTTTATCTCTTGTATTAAAAACTGTAATACTTTTTCCTTGTAATGATAAGTTAACTTCATTACACTTGGTAAAAATATCTGCCAGATATGCAAGTTTTATCAACCATGAAGGATTTGTTAAAACTTCAACAAAATTTTATACTTGTACTGAATTATTTTGTGCCTTCAAGAAGACCAATACCTCACTTCGAAGTTCATAAAGTCTTAATAGTACCTTCCCTCTGGATAGCCATCTCACTTCAGTATGTAATAAAAGTGCTTTGTGTCCACTACCCATTTCATCGCACAAAATTTTAAATAATCTGGATTGAAGTGGTCTTGATTTTACATAGATAATCACTTGCACGGCTTCATCCATAACATTTTTTAAATTTGTGGAAATTTTTTTAGTCACCAGTGCTTGCCTATGCAAAATACAATGACTGCTGGTGGCTCTTGTAGCTACTTTCTGGATGCGTGATACAACACCTTTCATCTTTCCTACCATTGCTCGAGCACCATCTGTACAAATATCAATACACTTCTCCCAACCTATCTCTTGATTTGTAATGTAATCATTAATACGGTTAAATATATCTTCTCCTGTAGTTTGTCCATGTAAATATCCACACATGAGTAAATCTTCTTCAAAACTTTTATCATATGGGTAACGAACAAATACTAGTAGTACAGCTAGTCCTGCGACATCTGTAGATTCATCCATTTGCAATGCATATTCACTGCAAAGTCCAAGACGACGAATTAACTCTTTCTCTATGCTAGTAGAAAGATCTTTAATCCGTCGTGAAACAGTATTATTTGATATTTGTATTGCATCTATTTTTTCAGCAGCCTTTTCGTTAAGAACAAGGGCCACCATGTCTTTCGCACATGGCTTAATGAGTGTCTCTCCAATCGTATGAGCTTCACCATTAAGTGCAATGCGATAGCTCACGCGATAAGATGCCTCTGTTGCATTTTCATTTTCAGTTTTAGCCATTGTAATCATTTGAAGTTTGGACTTTTCTAGTGAGTCACGTCGTCTCTTAAAAATTTCCATGTCTTTTCCTTTATAATCACTGTGTATCGTTCCGAAGTGCCTGCGGAGTTTTGCTGGAGCCAAAGAACTGTTTGCGAGTATTTTATGACATAAAACACACATTGCATCAGGAGCATCCGAATTGCCAATACACGTAAATCCCAAGTTTACATAACTTTCATCGTACTTCCGTTTTGGTCTGTTCATAGATGACACTTGTTCTTTAATATTAGATTTTGAAGAAACCACGGGTTTTCGATCATTTTCTTCTTCAATGATAGACGTATTGGATGTATCAGTAGAAGTTCTTGGCCTTCCTTTTGTCGAAGTTCCAGTTTTTTACCAAAAATCCATGGGTAGTTTTTGAATAATATTTAAATACTGTAATAAGGACAAATTTATCAACAAAAAATTTCAGTTCAAAGTCGATCAAATTTTAAGGTTAAAAAACAACACGGACTTACTTATGAAATTTCCCGCAGACCTTTCCGTCCCGAATTTATACACTGATGCCGAAGACTGTCTTTTGATGAAGAGTGGAGGAGAGCTGTGATTTCATTTTTAAGACATTTCCAAATATACGAAGATGGAAAGTGCTCTTCATTTCTACTAAAATGTCCAAGATTAGATGTGTGTTTGTTAGTAGTTCAACCGGCAGCCTAGGGAGAGCAGCACTGAGTTACGATGGTAACTTATAACTCGTGGAAACGCGCGAGTGGTTGGTACGAAGGTCCGTAAATTGGTAGTGGGAACGGGGCATTATTTACACAGCGCCACTTTCGCTTAAAACACCCACACACGCGCACACATACATAAAGGCAGGAAATTTAAAATTACTTTTCATTTATTACTTGAAGTAGATAGTAGAAGATATTTAAATATATTGCAGTGTATAAAACGTTTCCAAATTTTCGCGGAACACCTATTCAGGTTCAGCGGAACACCGGTGTTCCGCGGAACATAGTTTGGGAACCCCGGTATTAGACTATACCGAATCCGAGTCCATCACGCTCGTAATGAGCGATAAAACCTGCAAAAACGGCAGTATTTACGCGAAATTCGAAGAAATACGATCGATGAGGAGCGTTTTACGATAAAAATTAGAATCCCCACTCCTTCTTTCGGAGAACGGTACAAATCCCGCTCCGATATTACAATTCTATGATATTTTAATGTGCAAGAGAAAATTGCCCTGCTCGGTGGATTTCAGATTTCCCATGTAAATCAAATTGGAAGGATAGTTCCCGGAATCAAACCCGGGACTTCAATTTTCGCAACGAAAACTATCCTTCGGAGCTCGGCCCAAGTAGCAAAAGATTTCCACCAAGTGTGTGACAGCTTTTTGGTTCCTCAGTTTAATGTGCGAATTATGAAGGAAGGAACAGAATTATCTCACAGGACAAGTACCGAAGATTTCTCCAGTGTTTGACACAATGACACTACGGGAGGAGTTTCCTTAATGAGTGACGTAGTGATTCAAAAAGGTAATATTATTCTTTTTAAACTAAAATTACTTCGCCAATTTTTTTATCGTTTTAAAATGACAACTAATATGCTTAATTTTAGTACCAGATATAATTAAATATAATTCTCCTGCGTAAAAAAATTAGCCGTGTATAACTACTTTCTGAAGATTGGGATATAAAAACCTGTAAGAAAAAGAACATTTAGCAGGAAAGAAAAAAAATCGGAAAGCGGGAGTCTCGAATGCCGAAAGTACTGGGCGCGAGACTTATGTTAGGCGATATCTCTAGCACATGGGTGTCCAGATATGGAAGGTTATGTAGCTTCATAGTGGCCAGAAAAATCTTGAAGTGGCCGCACGAGAAGGAAGAGGGGTTTATGGGATTTTTTTGCTAAAACAGTAATAATATTTCTTTTTTATGTTACATATTTAAGTAAAAAATACTTTTTTGCATAGTATTTTTAATTATTTAAATCAAATTACAAATTTTTATTTTTTTCTAATACATTTTTCTTTAATAAAGTTTAATTTTTTACAAAGTATTTTAAAGTAGTTTAATTTAAATATCATCAATTTGTAAATCCATTAATTTTGAGGATGATAATCAGAGCTGATGGGTCAGATTTTCATCGGTCAAATTATACCGGTATCTATTTTTTGTGAATTTTATTTGGGTGAAAAGATGTTCACCTAAAAAATTGGAACTTCCAAAAAGCGATATCATTTTTAAGGAATGATCTCTGAGACGTAGATATTTTTCTCGGGTAATATAAATGTTATGAAAATCTTCTTGTTTTTCTTTGAAAGCACAATGGGCTTTAATATCAGGCTGCAATTCAATAAGCTCACTTTGCAAACGATCTGGTGTAGAATTATATTCCACAATAAATGGGTTTGAGAAAATTTCAATTTCATTTTTTATTTTCAGAAGTACGGAAAAGCGTTCTTTGAACTCAAGAATTAAAATATCAATGCCCTTCACAAATCTTTTAGTATCTATCTCGGTTAATATGATTGACTTTATAGATTCAAAATTATCATATTTGTATAATATATAATAATTCTACAGGTTTTTCTTTCCGATTGTTGAATTTCGTAAGACAAATAATGTATACAGCTCGTTTATTATAGTTAAAAGCTACAAAATCCTTAATTCTATTTAAATCTAACTGTAAAGCAGGTATAGCAAATATCAGCATTCAACAAAAAGTAAAATTGAATAAAAGACCGGGTATTGTATATTTTATTCATTTATTTATTTTTTCAGTGTGACAGCATTTCGCTGTCTTTCAGTCACATTAAATATAATCCACTTCTCTGACCAGGTAAGTTTAAGTATGGAGGCATTTCACACTAGATGTATCTGAACCACAGGTGGCTAGAACTTAGGTAATGACTGCACTGTATATTACCAAAAACACAATTTCAAGTTTTTAACAAAAAGATATAAGTAAATTAAGCGATGTTTGTTCAAGCATAGCAGCAACACTAACACTCGGGCTGCTTGGAGATTCTTTGAAATCATATTTAGAGCAGGTTCTCTAAAGTTGACTTGCAATTGTCCTGGATATCCAGTTGAAAGACAACGTGGTGGCCTCTGTGGTCTTAGCATTATTGATTCAGGTATGAGATTGAAATTCCCTGGAGTTCAAGCATCCCTGTACATCCTGAATGTATAATATTTCAGTGATGGATTACACCTTTACCCTTCTATTTGAGCAGAATTCATCATAATATCTTAGCTGTTGCTCCTCAACAATGAAATTTTTGTTATAAAATTAATTGAGACATTCTGAACCTGCAATAAATGATATATTATTATTTATTAATTCACAGGCAAAAGGCCATTACAAAATAAAGTGAATATTTTCAAAATTGGTGGTAAAGTACTTGAAATATGGTTCCCCAAAGAAAACACTGTGGGCCTGAATCCTGCAAAAGTAGGATTTTTTCCTAGGTCGTCTGGCCTCCTGTTTGTGTGGTTTGAGAAGCCTGCACTGGGATTCTCTCCTTCTCTGTGAGTATGTTCGGTATGGAAGGAGCTATGGCTATAGTAATCCAAGAAGAGGTTGATTAGCCAAAAATACACTAACACGTTTCATTAATAATTAAGAAATTTAAAGTCCACTACTTGACTATTTGATAGCATCATTTCTCTGCAATTATCACAGATCTGATCATGAAATAAAGGTACGTTACACATTCAAACTGTTCTACTGTAGAATAATGAGAGCTTGTAAATAGCTATGGAATTCACTTTTACAGTTAAGTTAATCCCCTTAATATCTTGTCTTTTGTTGGCATCCTGAGAAAACTGTTCACTGAAATGAATGGATAAAGAGATAATAAATTTTGAAATTCTGTCACTCCCCATTAAAATGATTTTTTCCATCCTTTTATGTCATCAGGCAAAATTTTCAATTAATTGATGAGAAATAGGTTTTCCTGTTGTGCTGGTAGATTCGGAACATAAAAATTCCCCAATGCATCAAAACTTCCATATTTACAGAACCGTCAGCTGAAGATCTATTTGATAAGGGAATGATGCTTGTATCTTGTAGCACAATCAGAAATAGATATACCTTAAATATTTGTTTGAACTTCTATGTAATTTTATAGCAGCTGCATTATTTTACATTTATAAGGTTTTCGATTTCTCTAGGCTGTTATGCACAAGGTCCTACACACATAATAACATCGTGTCTCCAGCTCCTCTGAAAGTGCCAAAACATTAGTAACCCCCTAATATATTTTAGAGCACGACAAAGGCAGATTAGCCAACATTACTGTGCAGAGAGAGAGAGCGAAATATGCGTTACATAGCTGCCGAAACGGCAGCCTGCATAAGCTTTTGCTCAGAAAGCAATGCATGAAGTCCTATGGTGCTATGCCACAAGCGCTCGCTGTTCGCTCTTTACAGCTGGCAATATTGTTACCAGCTGTACGTGTTGAATCATGTGCATGATCCAACTCATT
The DNA here is from genome assembly GCA_028673005.1 of Tanypteryx hageni. Lineage (NCBI taxonomy): Eukaryota > Metazoa > Arthropoda > Insecta > Odonata > Petaluridae > Tanypteryx > Tanypteryx hageni. The sequence continues at coordinate 37,135,118 of CM054115.1, forward strand.
TTTGTAATACTGACAGTTTGGCACCCTTGGCAAGTGACAAGTGACATCCATGCCTTCTGCAGATCTAGTTGCCACCTGCCTTCGTTCATGCTCCCAACTAGAGTATCCTCCTATATGATATCTCATAAGTCAGTTGCAGATTTACTATAGTATAGATATGCAGTGCATAACTCTCTGACACACTGATGCATGCATGCAAAAATCATCACCACATGAATAAGAAAAAACAGTATTAGATAAAACTTTTATGTAGTCATGGACTGAAATTTCTCAAAAAAATCAATTAAATTAAACAAAAAGGACTAAACTGCAAAACCTATGCATATTATATATATAATTATATGCAAGTTCCATTAAATATTATTTTGCCCAAGTGCTGATTTACTTAACTTTCTCATTTAGTGTACGTATTAGTCTTTGGTGAATTTTGTAAGCACTGAAAAAATAACACCATATTATAAAGACAGTACCAGACCTACATAAAGGTTAGGTTATGAATTTAATGTACTATTTGTTAGTGCATTTTAAAGTCATTTCAGAATCATATTGTACTTTTTCACACTTCCCACTATTTTGTATTAGCTGAGAAGAAATTATAAAATTCCTTCCCAACAGAATAGCAACCTATTACTTTGTACTATATTTTTGCCCAGGCATTCACAACTAAATTTAATGAATGAGCAGTGCTGGGAATAAAAATCCTCTGGGGTTTATTTTTCGTATCCTGATTTACTCGCCCACATGTTTGATTCATTATCATTGTAATGATGTTCTCTAATATATTTGATCGATAATTTTACCTTATTCAGCTCCTTAAATAGAGAATCTGTTAAAAAAGCAGCCCCATTGTCTATCGGATTGCTGAGGGCCACTGGTTAGCTGCTGGGGGCGGGGAGACACGTGGGCCTTGGTGACCAGCGTTGCCAACTTTCATTCAAGCACTGTCATTGGAGAAAGTAAAAAATTATCTACTGTAAATTTTATGCTAAATAGATAATTCAAAACTGTCAATATTGAAATGTTAAAATTGTTATATTATGCAAAGATTCATTCTTATTTGTCATATGGAATAATCTTTTGGGGTCATGATAGATATGTCAATAAAGTCTTCTTCCTGAAAAAAGACAGCCATTAAAGGTCTCCTGGTAAACCATTGTATATTTCTTTAGGCATAACCAAAATACCCCATATATATATATATAATATATATATATATATATATATATATATATATATATATATATACATACATACATACAAACATACATACATACACGTATATATATATATATATATATATATATATATATATATATATATATATATGATTGTATGTATTTATTTAAATGTTCTGTATTTGTAAAACAAAATTCTGCACTGTTCCAATTTAATCAGAAGGTTTACAATTATAATACAGGGCACAAATGTGATGTTCTTATCAAGGATTGTAGGATATCAAAAATGCCGCCTCAGGGGCTTATAACAAGTTACCTTGTAATGTTATATGTTCTTCAAGTATTCCTATTATTAGAAAACGATTCAAATGTTAATTGTTAAGTAACAATTTTTATAGTGTTCAAGAATTTCTAAGTACATCAACTGTTTTTATTCTGTAGCGTTATACTATTTTTGTTATGTAACTGCTCCATGCCTATTTGAGACCTACAGAGTTAATAAAATTATTATTATTATTACCTATAATACTAACTGAAAATTCTGAAATCTTTAACATCTTAAAAAATCACATCGTTTCAAAATAGTTAATTTAGATTATAAATATTAATGTCTTATTATCATGACATTATGGTAAAATGAAATCTATATCTTCATGTAAATTTTGTTCAGTTTCTATGCAGGCCATAATTTGAGCTGAGGATCGTTTAAACAAACAAGTCTACATTTCTGTATGTATTGAGGTTAACCCATCTATGGATGAATATTAATCGAGTAATTACAGACTGTCATTGTGATACAGCGTAATACAACAATAGAAAAATTACATTACTGATATTTATCTTAAGTATGTATGTATGTAATTAGAATAGAGCTTCACTTAGCTATTTTGCCATGAGTAATGTATGTAAAACAAACCTTTCACCATTGCTATTAAAACAATTTGTTAATTACCTAAATTTGGTATTTATATAGAATGGAATGTTATAAAAAACACCGGCGCTATTTAAACTAAATTTCGTAAGGCCACCGTTACATCAGCTATATCGGTTGTGGAAGGTTATCTGTTGCAAAATAACTATAGGCAGCCCCTATGAAAAGGGTGGAAGGGCAGTTGGCCTGAGCCTCAAGCTCAAAGGGGCCTCAAATTTTGGCAGTTGTTAAGAGATGGATTTATGCACAGGCACTATCTGGGGGCCTCGTCGAAAGAGGGCCCTTTTTCTTCTTTCTTTCAGAAAAGATGAATTGACATCGAACGTAACTCACAATTTGATTTTTAATCGATAATTAATAAATTTGCGTAAACAAAAGCTGGAAAAGCATTTCATAAATAAAAATTATTCAAATATTTTATTAGCTTATAGTTAAATTTATTTATTCATCATTTTATCCATCGAAATATCAATAGTGAATGTAGAACAGGACACGCCAAAAACAAATTTACAATACGATTACATTATTTGCATGACATCCAAGTATCATGTGACACAACTTCCCCAGTTTTTGATAAACGATATAATCCCTCAATTAGATACCCATCTCTCCTCTTACCTAATGCAGAGAATTTTTCATCTTGCACTCACTTTTTAAAAGAATTTCTCTAGAGGGCCATTTGAATGTGCTCTGCATTATTGGCTGGGTGGAAAGCACTGTCAGCAACATATTTTTTCGGATCATATCTTTTCTTTAGAAGATTTTATGAAAGAGTGCTACGTAGGACAAGCTTGAACCTCCTACCCCCAGTGTAATCCGCTGTAACCATTCAGCGAACCCGGACCGCCAAAGTGGGCTACATAATGCCTAAAGTTTTTATTTTTATTACGTTGAGGAGCCTGAAAATCTGGATGTGGCTCGGAACTCTCTGAGTCTCACTGGGGGCCTGACTACAGGATATTTGATAATAAAGTTGTATTTCATAAAAATATACGAAAATCATTATATAATTTTTTATGGTGCGTAGAAAAGGGGCAACTTTTAAAAACTACTAGAAAATCTTTCAACTTTTCATTGATATCGCCAGGAATGCTAATATACCACTAGATAGAATATTTGCTCACCAGATGGTAGGCTCATTCTAGCAGATCTACCAGATCAAGTAGATATTCCAGTAAGTTGGCAACGCTGGACGCCGAAGCGGGAGGCTGTGAAACCTCCACGCCCTCCCCTTCCCCCTCGTCGCCCTTCGCCGCGGCGCTCGAGGGGGCGGCGTTTATGTCCGCCACCCTCACTCCCCCTCCGCCCCCCTCCTCACCCGCATCAGCTTCGTCTCCCGCCGGAGACACGCTCAGGACCTCCACCTGAACAGGAATGACAGAGAGAGAGAAAATTAATGAACATCGCCCTCGATATGAAAGATCGTTTATTGAATTCTATAGCTTAGAAATTCAGCTTCTTGTAACGTTCATCGAAGATTTTTCATTTAAGGCCGTTGTGCCACCTCATCAAATAAAACGGCGCAATATACATTGCACAAACTTTCTCACGTCCGCATATACGTTTGGTCCACTGTGTACGCATATAAAAGAAAAACGCTCATAAATCCATGGTTTAGCGTATAATTTAATGTCATAGTTCGATATTTCGTATTTTTTGGGATATATGGCTTAGTTAGCATTATTTGCGACACAAGGCTGTACGATTGGGTGGATGTAATCAAAATCCTTGTAGCCATTTTTGAGTAAATCGAATTGTTTCAAAATATCCTACAAAAAAGTACTCTTAATTGTTGCGCAATATCGTTCATGTCTTCAGAATGTCTTTTATGAATGATATAATCCACTAATATCAGATATCTATCGATATTAGTTTAGCCGTAATGCTGTAGTAAGATTTTGAGTGGATCTCGGCGAAGGCGTGACGTCATAGGGCTTAGGTAAGGTCGCTTAGCGTAGATTGTAATGTCACTGGAAGCCATATAGTGATTGTAAGAGTCATATGGCTTAAGCAGTATTATTTGTGACATCTGGATCTACAATTGGATAGATTTTAATAAAATTCCCTCCAACTATTTCTGAGTAAATAAAATGTTTCTAAAAATCGTGAGGAATAAACTACCCTTTATTTTTGTGCAATGTCACTTTTCTGAAAATGGGGTCTGCAAAAGATGATATATTGCCCAAGTACGAGATATGATTCGATTTTATGTTAGCGTTTGGGCTGTAGAACAGCTAACAGACAGACAGGGGGGCAGACGGCATGGCGAAAACCAAGGCAGTATATTATAGAAAATGATTGAATGAAATAGGAGATATAAAAAACCGTATTAGAAGTGCTTTAATCCGATATAATAATGCTGACGGGCAGGCGATCTAGGCGGCCGCCTAGGACAGACGTCGGCACCCTTTTTCACAAGAAGAGACACTTTTTCAAATAATGAATAACGCGTAACATAAGAAGAGCAGCAGTTATTGGCGGATCCACGGGGGATGACGGGGGCGAACATCCACCCCATCCCCCATTAGTCTTGCCGTCGTTTCACGTTTTGCGACTATCACCGTTAAAAAAACGGTTCTTCTAATAATAGAGCCATCTTTTTATTTTTCCGCAAGTTTTATTGAAATTATTAACGAAGCCAATTTAGTTGGGGGTGTTTTAACCCATATCTGTCCAGAGGCAACATTTGCTACCAAGCATTTTAGAATTATTCTTCTTTACATTAGAGGGTGGGGTTGATGTGAATGATCAATTTGTTGCGCAGTACAGATAAACTAATAGAACCAAAAAGTGGTGGTGTTATTTTATTGGGTGGGCAGTATATGTTTCCTGCGAAGATGGGTGGTTTGTGTATAGAAAATAATTGAATAACAATATTCCATCTTTAGATTTTCGTAGGGAATGTGTTTTGTTCCTTTTGCGACGTAATGGCTCAGAGACCGCTGGGAGAGGTCCACGCGCATCTATTTCGCTTGGACTGGATTCAAAAAAACGCGATGTCAGAGATCATATAATTACCAAGGGATCAACCCGCTTTAGCCATTGTAAACATTGTTGCAAGAGGGCAATATTTATTTGCTAAAAGTGCTATGTTCCTCGACACCCTAAATCAGTGGTTCCCAAACGTTTTTAAGTGGCGGCACACTTTCGAAAGTAAAGAGGATTTCACGTCTCCCCAGCCTTGTAACAAGCTTTATATATTTTTAGATACGGGTGTTACAATCTTTGGACACACTTTGTAATAATTACATGTTCTAGAATTAAAATTGGTTAATTTACTTTGATGTACAATTAAAAGCTATGTAAAAGGCATCATAGAATTAGTTAAACTAATGAAAACTGTATGCTAAGTGGTCTATAATATGAACTATTCTGGAATGAAAAATTTTATTTATTGAAATTTTGTTATTTGAAATTAATAGCTTTTATGATGCAAATTCTTTATTGTAAGTTTAAAAAAATACACATGTTTGAAGGTGTTGCAACACAAATAATTGAATTAATTTATACATGTAGAACTTAAAAGAAAAACCATACCAAAAAAGGCAGCAATTTTATGTATATTAGTCTATCTGCCCAGTGGAAATAAATAATGCCATTAAAACAAAGATAATTCTGACAAAAATAAAAAAGGTTTCTATATGTTATTTGTGGCTTTTTGACAAAGACATAATATAAAAATTTCATAAAATATGCAAAAAACGTTTTGCGGAATAATGGGTTATTTGGGAGAGGTGAATTGGGAAGCTGGACGAAAGTCATGAAAGAGACGCATGTGGCTCAGAAGCCTCAGCTTGCCGACCCCTGGCCTACATAGCAAATTCAACTATACCTAATCCCTTCACTCGCATAGGAAGTTAAGTGGCAGTACTCCGGTTTCTCTCAAGATGCATCTGGCAACTTAACTCATTTTCTGGATTTTGACTATGTTGATATAGCGCATCAAGATTTATCACAGGAGTTGTCATTAAAGATTCAGAGAACAAATAACGCGTGCATTAGATAAAATTTTAATCTGAAGAAATCAGACCACTTTTCTGATTCACTCGTGAAGCTAAACAGGTTACATTTGAAGTCCCGAATACGGCTCCACTTGCTTACCAATTACTTTCTTCTAACAACCCACATTATCTTTCCACGGAATTCAGGAGTATAGACACTGTACATAACAGTAATACCAGAGAGAGGCATCAACACCTTATTCCTCATCACAGAACAGTAATTTTCAACGGTCCTTCATTGTTACCGCTTGCAGACTATGGAACGAATTTCCACATACAATAAAAAATTTGCAATCAATCAATCTCACACCCACCGCCCGCCCGCCCACCCATCCCCGAAAAAATTTTTTTCGCCAATATCCCACCTCGCAGCCGCCTCTTTGGACGCCCAGCGGCCCTCCCGCCACACGAAATCAAGCCCCAAGGAATCGCCCCACGAGTTTTCAGAGGCCCAAGAAGCCCCGAAAGCGGTCCCCGACCTCCATCCCTTCCCTCCCCCTACGACGACGGACCGCTCCCTGGCATACCCGCCCCCGACGGCCCCACTCTCCCCCCGCCGCGCTCACCGTCCCTGGCGCGCACTACGTGTATAACTCCACGCACTTGTCGAATTTTCGCTTTCCTCCGGCCCATTCGGCTCCAACGAGAGGTCTTCTTCATCCTTGTCCTTGTCTGCCGAGCGGAGCCCACGAGGTTAGTTTTTGTTGCGAATATTGAACGTCTCGCGTTCGATTCCAGGAACTATTATCCTTCCAATTTGATTTACATGGGAAATCCGAAAACCGTGGTGCAGGGCACTTTTCTCTAGCCTATCAAAATGTCTTAGAATTGTAATATCGGTGCCGGTGCTAAGTTTAACACGTTTTTTATGTTTTACTAGATTCTCCATCCCAGGCGCCGATGGTGCACAAGCCGTTTTCAACCGCTCCACGGGCTACACGCGACATCCCCTCCCTCCACTATACTCGTTTTGGCACACGATCCTCGCTAAAGTCGCTGGTTATGAGAAGTATTACATATTTACTGGCCAACATTTACTAAAAGTTTATTTTATTTTATTTTTTAACGGGCAAAATTTCACAATGTTGTCAAAAATGTCCGCGCGCGACATCGTAATAAAATAATTAAAAATTAATTTTTAAAAGATTTTTTTCGCAAAAAGGTAAAGAATAAAATTTGATTTACCAGTCTTGTTTTAAATTCTTTGCTAATGTTATATCGCTCTGAGAAGCTGCAAGAATGTTAGCAGGCAGAACGTGCGCCAAACGTCATTACGGGGTTGATGCGAGTAGCGAGCTGGGGCGGCGCATATAAGATACTTGAATGAAAACTTACCAATTCTGGGTGTCCATTGCCATTTGACGAGGTCACTTCGTCGCGAAATCTGACCTGGGGGTAAAAAATGGTCTAGTAAGGAAACTGGTAGTAGCATCTAAACATTACAAAGAACATATTCGAAATCCAACAGATAATTTACATTTTCATTTTTGTGATAGGAGAACTAATGTTTTGTTGTTGACTATATAATTATGTATTTATTGTTTTATTATTACCTAGACATATATAGATTAACTATATAAATAGGGTACCGAAAAGGGACACGACTTTGTAATATAAATATATAATAGTGTTAGGTACATGGAAGCAGTGTTTCATAAATAACACTCACGTGTTTTTCCGGCGGTTGACAACCTCTGACGCGAGGAGAGGAGGGGTCATGCGCTTGCTCATCAGCCTGAAGAGCAAAACATCAGGATGACTTAAAACCAATATGTAGTCATGAAATGAAGTTTATTAAGATTCTCAAAAAAATTACAATTTAATAAAAAAAATAAAAAGCTTATTCAAATCTCAGAAAAATAAAATTATTTTACAGTTCCATAAAATATTTCTTTTGCCCAAGTGCTAAGTCACATAATGTACTTAATTTAATGCATTGTGCAAACGTTCAGTACACCATATACAGAGAATCAGGCTTACTTAAGGGTTCACTATTTAATTTATTGTACTAGTATAGGGTAATTCTGGAAACATACTTTTTCAACACTTCCCTCCGTTTTGTACTACATTTATTCACCGTCATTCACAAGTAAATTTAAATAATAAGCACTAAATAGAATAAAAACACTCTGAAGTTTATATTTCCTATCTCGGTTTGTGCGTCTGCATGTTGGACCCTTTATGACCTCTCATATCTTTGATTGATAATTTTATCTTTTTCGGCTCCTTTAATAAAATACTATTAATTCTATTCAAGTTTTATCTTGAATTGGAAGAAAATTTAAAGGGATTTCATATTTATACAACGTTTTATTGGGGAACTGGGTAAGGAAGAAGAGAACCACTACTGATAGTTGGAATTATTAAGGTAGTAACCAGATACAATATGCATACGTTGACCATATTTTCCGATCTAAAATTCGGAGCGTATGGTCCAACAAAGAAAATTTTCCGATTTGTGAATTTCTTTTTATGAAAAGTCCTACAAAAGTATAAAAATTAAATCACATATAACGAATCGCATTCATCGAAAAGAATAAAATAATATGACAATATATTAAATTCTGCAAAAAAATATTTATATATGCATTACCAATTATTACAATGTTTTTCTTTTTATATTCGTCCTTTATCTACTGTTGAAGTGGATGGCGTTTTGTTTCCCTCGCATTTGTTGGAAGAACACAGCTCTCTCAATGATGTGTAATTTATTATTTTTAAGTTTTTCAAACATCGTTTGGCAAGTCTCGCAGTAATTCATTCGAATTATCAAGAGAGATGTTATGGCAAAACTATTATGCGATGGCTTATCCGATCCTCAAATGCAGTTAAAAAGCGAAAATGACCTCTCTATCGCAGCGTTAGTACCCGTCAAAGAGACGATGAATTAGTACATTTTCTGTGTTTGGAATATTAAAGTTTTCACGACAAAAATATATAAGTATGCACATTTAACCATCTCTGATCTGTAGATAATTGCTACATGTCCCATTCGGCTAGCAAGTTCTCATTAAGATATAAAATATGGACACACACACAGTTCATTAAAAAGATCATCTTGATGGATGGATGGAATGAATGCAGCCTTCCCTAGTTTTACGAACTACCATTATAGCAGTTCTTGCTTACACGAACTGAGCAATTTCATGCCTATTTATACAAATTTTCGCTTATAAGAGTACGTTACCTTCGCAAGAATATCCTTTTACTTTTCAAATATCGAATAAATGCGCTGTTCCGAATAAGAATTATCATCTCGGTCGCAGTACGCGCGTTGCCGTTCTTTGTGAAATTCGGTTCGCTGAGTGGTGTGCATTTTTATCTTTTAAATCAAGAAATATTTTTGTGAATCATGGCCGTGCCGGCCTTTCAGTTATCGAGAGTGGTGAAGTGAAAAAAGAGAGAAGGGCTTAATGTGTCGCCCAGAAAGTAAATGCATATTATTCAAAGATTGGAGAAAGGCGAGCGGTCGAAGGACGTATACGCCGCATTTATCCTATCGTAGGCTACCATAGGCTAAGATATCATAGCATAATACCGCTAATATTTAGAGTAAGACATCATATGACTAAGAACCCTCTTTAGAACTTTTCCTCTCCAATTCTTTCCCTTTGGGCGGAAATAACTTAGATTTCTTTCCCTTCCAAATTCTTATACATGCGCAAAAATTGACTTCCAACTTCCCCTCCATTTTGGAAATAGCATCAACATTGTGTAATAACCAGAACCAAAGTTTTCTGACTTAGGATCTTCGGCTGAATTCGGAAGAATAACGGGGGCATTTTCAACTTATAAAAAATAATCTGTTGAACCATTATTAGTATTTATTCTTTTAAGATTAGGCATCAGTCTCAGAAATCTTGTGCTCGTATGCGACAAAAATTGTCGTAAAAATCACAATATGATTTCAGTGCCTCCACTCGTACCGTGTCAATATGAACAAATCTGAATATTTATACAGTACCAACTTCCACAGACCGTTTTAATGTATATGTGTTCCACGCAACCGATCCCCACAAATGTTCGACTACAGTTGTCCGATAATTTCCGGAAAAGATTCTTAGAACCTGTCCTTTTTGCACCTCCAATGTTAGTACCTATTGGTAGTATCAGCTGACATGCTAACAATCTTATCAATCTTAAAAAGTTTTGGGAAGTGACATATAATTTAATACATTAAAATCTTAGAGAGTGGAAAATATTTTCATCTATGACTGGCACCATCAAATACATTCACGCATCAGAGTAAATATATTCAGAAAAATCAGAACATCGTGATAAATACTCACGTGTTGCTGGTCCTGGTGTTTTTTGAGTATTCCGGCTGGAATCACTTCATTCTGAATAAGAAAACAACAACGTAATTATGTAGATATGAAATGAAGTTGATGAAGTTTCTCAATATACTATATAAATAAATACATAAATGATACTTTGGGATCCGAAGGCGGATCAGAGCAGAAACATTTCTGTTATTAACAGCATAAAATAACGTATTAGAAGGGTTTATGAGATAAGAGAAGAAGAAGAATGTAATCGCAAGTATTATTCTTACAGGCAAATTGGCGGTATCGTACACCGCGTCGGGCACGCCGTCTTCAACAGACCATCTCCTTCGGCGCCCGACGCAGTACCGGCTGTAAAGCCCCCATAGGAACCACGCTACGAGAGCGACAGCTATGAAAATGGCCAGTCCCATTGCCAAATAATCACCAAAATCTGCAGACACAAATGAGAAAAGAATTTCGGATTTAACGTATGTCGACTGCTTTGCTCTTTCTTTTACATTTTGAGCTATTCAATGATTGTCAAAAAGAAAAGAATTTCTTAAAACTATATTTTGTACTAACTCATAAACCTACTTTGATAGTTTCAAGCTAAGAAAGATGTTGTAGCAGATAGGATTATATAAGTAATTTACTGGTTGTGTATGCATTAATAGTTAGTCTTTGTACCGAGGACGAATGCTTCGAAAGACGGACGGACACAGCTAAGGTTAAATGAGCAAAATTATCCTAGGAAACGAATAAGAAAAAAATCCAAGTTGATTTGTATATCGAGAAAGGAAAAACTTGAACGTAAGTTGGAAAGCCATCGGAACGAGTTTCAGATCGTAAAGTAAAGCACCTTGCTAGTATGATAACGAGAGGATCAAAATGTACCGATGAAATTAGGGCTAGAATAGCGATCGTTAATTGCAACGAGAAGTAACATTTAATGCATTTAATTAAAATTCCACTAATCAACTGAGCTAGACTACGTTCCGAGTTCTGAAATATGCCAGATTTTCAATAATATTGGTGAAAAACAAGTTAATTACCTCTCCCGCCCATTATTTGCTCCTTCTTCCTTGGTTTTTCAACAAGAATGATCAAGTTCTGAATCGTGTGGTTTCCGCGGTAACGGCCAACAGAGACGGCGCAAGAAATAAGCCTCCATTGTTGGATATAATCAATTTGGAAAACAAGATAAATTTAAAGTCTAAGCACTGCTAAAGGATATATCAGAAGCGATGCCAAAGAAATACAGAATTTGCGATAGAACAATCTAAAATTGAATTATGATTTAACTCATACATACCTCACTTGAGATGAAGTACGTTAATCTTTACACTCACGCTCATTCCATTATCGTAAATTATTTATGTCTTTTAACCTGCAAAAGCTGAGTGTACACGTATTTTAGTTCACTTTTTCCTCTCGAATAATCCAACTCCTTTAAATTGATATGTTCAGTAGGCGCGATAAAGAAAATAAAACTTATTACTTACAATTAGATCTTGTTTACTTCATGTGTTACGAAGATTGTTTTCGTTGAAAACAACAAACAGGAAGGAAAAGTATGTCACTGCATAACATAATAATAAGACCACCCAAACAGAACTAACGATGCGAGCTTTCCATTTAATCATTTATTTAATACCTACTTATATTGGCTCTAATAGCTTTAAAATCACCGCAGATATGTTGCTCCTTGTGTTCTCAAATTTCATATTTGAGCGTTATAAAATATGACAAATACATTCGAACGGGATATTAAATTGAACACGCGTATTTTCGTTCGACAGAAACAATACCTGCATTTATTAGACTATACCGAATCCGAGTCCACCAATAATTGTTGCTATGGCTACACGCTCGTAATGAGCGATAAAACCTGCAAAAACGGCAGTATTTACGCGAAATTCGAAGAAATACGATCGATGAGGAGCGTTTTACGATAAAAATTAGAATCCCCACTCCTTCTTTCGGAGAACGGTACAAATCCCGCTCCGATATTACAATTCTATGATATTTTAATGTGCAAGAGAAAATTGCCCTGCTCGGTGGATTTCAGATTTCCCATGTAAATCAAATTGGAAGGATAGTTCCCGGAATCAAACCCGGGACTTCAATTTTCGCAACGAAAACTATCCTTCGGAGCTCGGCCCAAGTAGCAAAAGATTTCCACCAAGTGTGTGACAGCTTTTTGGTTCCTCAGTTTAATGTGCGAATTATGAAGGAAGGAACGGAATTATCTCACAGGACAAGTACCGAAGATTTCTCCAGTGTTTGACACAATGACACTACGGGAGGAGTTTCCTTAATGAGTGACGTAGTGATTCAAAAAGGTAATATTATTCTTTTTAAACTAAAATTACTTCGACAATTTTTTTATCGTTTTAAAATGACAACTAATATGCTTAATTTTAGTACCAGATATAATTAAATATAATTCTCCTGCCTTAAAAAAATTAGCCGTGTATAATTACTTTCTGAAGATTGGGATATAAAAACCTGTAAGAAAAAGAACATTTAGCAGGAAAGAAAAAAAATCGGAAAGCGGGAGTCTCGAATGCCAAAACTACGGGCGCGAGACTTATGTTAGGCGATATCTCTAGCACATGGGTGTCCAGATATGGAAGGTTATGTAGCCTCATAGAGGCCAGAAAAATCTTGAAGTGGCCGCACGAGAAGGATGAGGGGTCTATGGGATTTTTTTGCTAAAACAGTAATAATATTTCTTTTTTATGTTACATATTTAAGTAAAAAATACTTTCTTTGCATAGTATTTTTATTTATTTTAATTCAAATTACAAATTTTTATTTTTTTCTAATACATTTTTCTTTAATAAAGTTTAATTTTTTACAAAGTATTTTAAAGTAGTTTAATTTAAATATCATCAATTTGTAAATCCATTAATTTTGAGGATGATAATCTGAGCTGATGGGTCAGATTTTCATCGGTCAAATTATACCGGTATCTATTTTTGTGAATTTTATTTGGGTGAAAAGATGTTCACCTAAAAAATTGGAACTTCCAAAAAGCAATATCATTTTTAAGGAATGATCTCTGAGACGTGGATATTTTTCTCGGGTAATATAAATGTTATGAAAATCTTCTTGTTTTTCTTTGAAAGCACAATGGGCTTTAATATCAGGCTGCAATTCAATAAACTCACTTTGCAAACGATCTGGTGCAGAATTATATTCCACAATAAATGGGTTTGAGAAAATTGCAATTTCATTTTTTATTTTCAGAAGTACGGAAAAGCGTTCTTTGAACTCAAGAATTAAAATATCAATGCCTTTCATAAATCATTTAGTATCTTTCTCGGTTAATATGATTGACTTTATAGATTCAAAATTATCATATTTGTATAATATATAATAATTCTACAGGTTTTTCTTTCCGATTGTTGAATTTCGTAAGACAAATAATGTATACAGCTCGTTTATTATAGTTAAAAGCTACAAAATCCTTAATTCTATTTAAATCTAACTGTAAAGCAGGTATAGCAAATATCAGCATTCAACAAAAAGTAAAATTGAATAAAATACCGGGTATTGTATATTTTATTCATTTATTTATTTTTTCAGTGTGACAGCATTTCGCTGTCTTTCAGTCACATTAAATATAATCCACTTCTCTGACCAGGTAAGTTTAAGTATGGAGGCATTTCACACTAGATGTATCTGAACCACAGGTGGCTAGAACTTAGGTAATGAGTGCACTGTATATTACCAAAAACACAATTTCAAGTTTTTAACAAAAAGATATAAGTAAATTAAGCGATGTTTGTTCAAGCATAGCAGCAACACTAACACTCGGGCTGCTTGGAGATTCTTTGAAATCATATTTAGAGCAGGTTCTCTAAAGTTGACTTGCAATTGTCCTGGATATCCAGTTGAAAGACAACGTGGTGGCCTCTGTGGTCTTAGCATTATTGATTCAGGTATGAGATTGAAATTCCCTGGAGTTCAAGCATCCCTGTACATCCTGAATGTATAATATTTCAGTGATGGATTACACCTTTACCCTTCTATTTGAGCAGAATTCATCATAATATCTTAGCTGTTGCTCCTCAACAATGAAATTTTTGTTATAAAATTAATTGAGACATTCTGAACCTGCAATAAATGATATATTATTATTTATTAATTCACAGGCAAAAGGCCATTACAAAATAAAGTGAAAATTTTCAAAATTGGTGGCAAAGTACTTGAAATATGGTTCCCCAAAGAAAACACAGTGGGCCTGAATCCTGCGAAAGTTGGATTTTTTCCTAGGTCGTCTGGCCTCCTGTTTGTGTGGTTTGAGAAGCCTGCACTGGGATTCTCTCCTTCTCTGTGAGTATGTTCGGTATGGAAGGAGCTATGGCTATAATAATCCAAGAAGAGGTTGATTAGCCAAAAATACACTAACACATTTCATTCATAATTAAGAAATTTAAAGTCCACTACTTGACTATTTGATAGCATCATTTCTCTGCAATTATCACAGATCTGATCATGAAATAAAGGAACGTTACACATTCAAACTGTTCTACTGTAGAATAATGAGAGCTTGTAAATAGCTATGGAATTCACTTTTACAGTTAAGTTAATCCCCTTAATATCTTGTCTTTTGTTGGCATCCTGAGATAACTGTTCACTGAAATGAATGGATAAAGAGATAATAAATTTTGAAATTCTGTCACTCCCCATTAAAATGATTTTTTCCATCCTTTTATGTCATCAGGCAAAATTTTCAATTAATTGATGAGAAATAAGTTTTCCTGTTGTGCTGGTAGATTCGGAACATAAAAATGCCCCAATGCATCAAAACTTCCATATTTACAGAACCATCAGCTGAAGATCTATTTGATAAGGGAATGATGCTTGTATCTTGTAGCACAATCAGAAATAGATATACCTTAAATATTTGTTTGAACTTCTATGTAATTTTATAGCAGCTGCATTATTTTACATTTATAAGGTTTTCGATTTATCTAGGCTGTTATGCACAAGGTCCTACACACATAATAACATCATGTCTCCAGCTCCTCTGAAAGTGCCAAAACATTAGTAACCCCCTAATATATTTTAGAGCACGACAAAGGCAGATTAGCCAACATTACTGTGCAGAGAGAGAGAGCGAAATATGCGTTACATAGCTGCCGAACCGGCAGCCTGCATAAGCTTTTGCTCAGAAAGCAATGCATGAAGTCCTATGGTGCTATGCCACAAGCGCTCGCTGTTCGCTCTTTACAGCTGGCAATATTGTTACAAGCTGTACGTGTTGAATCATGTGCATGATCCAACTCATTTTTGTAATACTGACAGTTTGGCACCCTTGGCAAGTGACATCCATGCCTTCTGCAGATCCAGTTGCCACCTGCCTTCGTTCATGCTCCCAACTAGAGTATCCTCCTATATGATATCTCATAAGTCAGTTGCAGATTTACTATAGTATAGATATGCAGTGCATAACTCTCTGACACACTGATGCATGCATGCAAATATCATCACCACATGAATAAGAAAAAATAGCATTAGATAAAACTTTTATGTAGTCATGGACTGAAATTTCTCAAAAAAATCAATTAAATTAAACAAAAAGGACTAAACTGCAAAACCTATGCATAATATATATATAATTATTTGCAAGTTCCATTAAATATTATTTTGCCCAAGTGCTGATTTACTTAACTTCCTCATTTAGTATACGTATGAGTCTTTGGTGAATTTTGTAAGCACTGAAAAAATAACACCATATTATAAAGACAGTACCAGACCTACATAAAGGTTAGGTTATGAATTTAATGTACTATTTGTTAGTGCATTTTAAAGTCATTTCAGAATCATATTGTACTTTTTCACACTTCCCACTATTTTGTATTAGTTGAGAAGAAATTATAAAATTCCTTCCCAACAGAATCGCAACCTATTACATTGTACTATATTTTTGCCCAGGCATTCACAACTAAATTTAATGAATGAACAGTGCTGGGAATAAAAATCCTCTGGGGTTTATTTTTCGTATCCTGATTTACTCGCCCACATGTTTGATTCATTATCATTGTAATGATGTTCTCTAATATATTTGATCGATAATTTTACCTTATTCAGCTCCTTAAATAGAGAATCTGTTAAAAAAGAAGCCCCATTGTCTATCGGATTGCTGAGGGCCACTGGTTAGCTGCTGGGGGCGGGGAGACACGTGGGCCTTGGTGACCAGCGTTGCCAACTTTCATTCAAGCACTGTCATTGGAGAAAGTAAAAAATTATCTACTGTAAATTTTATGCTATATAGATAATTCAAAACTGTCAATATTGAAATGTTAAAATTGTTATATTATGCAAAGATTCATTCTTATTTGTCATATGGAATAATCTTTTGGGGTCATGATAGATATGTCAATAAAGTCTTCTTCCTGAAAAAAGACAGCCATTAAAGCTCTCCTGGTAAACCATTGTATATTTCTTTAGGCATAACCAAAATACCCCATATATATATATATATATATATATTATATATATATACATATATATATACATATATATATATATATACATATACATATATATATATATATACATACATACATACAAACATACATACATACACACACACATATATATATATATATATATATATATATATATATATATATATATATATATATATAAATACATACATACAAACATACATACATACACACACACACACACATATATATATATATATATATATATATATATATATGATTGTATGTATTTATTAAAATGTTCTGTATTTGTAAAACAAAATTCTGCACTGTTCCAATTCATCAGAAGGTTTACAATTATAATACAGGGCACAAATGTGATGTTCTTATCAAGGATTGTAGGATATCAAAAATGCCGCCTCAGGGGCTTATAACAAGTTACCTTGTAATGTTAAATGTTCTTCAAGTGTTCCTATTATTAGAAAACTATTCAAATGTTAATTGTTAAGTAATAATTTTTATAGTGTTCAAGAATTTCTAAGTACATCAACTGTTTTTATTCTGTAGCGTTATACTATTGTTGTTATGTAACTGCTCCATGCCTATTTGAGATCTACAGAGTTAATAAAATTATTATTATTATTACCTATAATACTAACTGAAAATTCTTAATTCTTTAACATCTAAAAAAATCACATCGTTTCAAAATAGTTAATTTAGATTATAAATATTAATGTCTTATTATCATGACATTATGGTAAAATGAAATCTATATCTTCATGTAAATTTTGTTCAGTTTCTATGCAGGCCATAATTTGAGCTGAGGATCGTTTAAACAAACAAGTCTACATTTCTGTATGTATTGAGGTTAACCCATCTATGGATGAATATTAATCGAGTAATTACAGACTGTCATTGTGATACAGCGTAATACAACAATAGAAAAATTACATTACTGATATTTATCTTAAGTATGTATGTATGTAATTAGAATAGAGCTTCACTTAGCTATTTTGCCATGAGTAATGTATGTAAAACAAACCTTTCACCATTGCTATTAAAACAATTTGTTAATTACCTAAATTTGGTATTTATATAGAATGGAATGTTATAAAAAACACCGGCGCTATTTAAACTAAATTTCATAAGGCCACCGTTACATCAGCTATATCGGTTGTGGAAGGTTATCTGTTGCAAAATAACTATAGGCAGCCCCTATGAAAAGGGTGGAAGGGCAGTTGGCCTGAGCCTCAAGCTCAAAGGGGCCTCAAATTTTGGCAGTTGTTAAGAGATGGATTTATGCACAGGCACTATCTGGGGGCCTCGTCGAAAGAGGGCCCTTTTTCTTCTTTCTTTCAGAAAAGATGAATTGACATCGAACGTAACTCACAATTTGATTTTTAATCGATAATTAATAAATTTGCGTAAACAAAAGCTGGAAAAGCATTTCATAAATAAAAATTATTCAAATATTTTATTAGCTTATAGTTAAATTTATTTATTCATCATTTTATCCATCGAAATATCAATAGTGAATGTAGAACAGGACACGCCAAAAACAAATGTACAATACGATTACATTATTTGCATGACATCCAAGTATCATGTGACACAACTTCCCCAGTTTTTGATAAACGATATAATCCCTCAATTAGATCCCCATCTCTCCTCTTACCTAATGCAGAGAATTTTTCATCTTGCGCTCACTTTTTAAAAGAATTTCTCTAGAGGGCCATTTGAATGTGCTCTGCATTATTGGCTGGGTGGAAAGCACTGTCAGCAACATATTTTTTCGGATCATATCTTTTCTTTAGAAGATTTTATGAAAGAGTGCTACGTAGGACAAGCTTGAACCTCCTACCCCCAGTGTAATCCGCTGTAACCATTCAGCGAACCCGGACCGCCAAAGTGGGCTACATAATGCCTAAAGTTTTTATTTTTATTACGTTGAGGAGCCTGAAAATCTGGATGTGGCTCGGAACTCTCTGAGTCTCACTGGGGGCCTGACTACAGGATATTTGATAATAAAGTTGTATTTCATAAAAATATACGAAAATCATTATATAATTTTTTATGGTGCGTAGAAAAGGGGCAACTTTTAAAAACTACTAGAAAATCTTTCAACTTTTCATTGATATCGCCAGGAATGCTAATATACCACTAGATAGAATATTTGCTCACCAGATGGTAGGCTCATTCTAGCAGATCTACCAGATCAAGTAGATATTCCAGTAAGTTGGCAACGCTGGACGCCGAAGCGGGAGGCTGTGAAACCTCCACGCCCTCCCCTTCCCCCTCGTCGCCCTTCGCCGCGGCGCTCGAGGGGGCGGCGTTTATGTCCGCCACCCTCACTCCCCCTCCGCCCCCCTCCTCACCCGCATCAGCTTCGTCTCCCGCCGGAGACACGCTCAGGACCTCCACCTGAACAGGAATGACAGAGAGAGAGAAAATTAATGAACATCGCCCTCGATATGAAAGATCGTTTATTGAATTCTATAGCTTAGAAATTCAGCTTCTTGTAACGTTCATCGAAGATTTTTCATTTAAGGCCGTTGTGCCACCTCATCAAATAAAACGGCGCAATATACATTGCACAAACTTTCTCACGTCCGCATATACGTTTGGTCCACTGTGTACGCATATAAAAGAAAAACGCTCATAAATCCATGGTTTAGCGTATAATTTAATGTCATAGTTCGATATTTCGTATTTTTTGGGATATATGGCTTAGTTAGCATTATTTGCGACACAAGGCTGTACGATTGGGTGGATGTAATCAAAATCCTTGTAGCCATTTTTGAGTAAATCGAATTGTTTCAAAATATCCTACAAAAAAGTACTCTTAATTGTTGCGCAATATCGTTCATGTCTTCAGAATGTCTTTTATGAATGATATAATCCACTAATATCAGATATCATTCGATATTAGTTTAGCCGTAATGCTGTAGTAAGATTTTGAGTGGATCTCGGCGAAGGCGTGACGTCATAGGGCTTAGGTAAGGTCGCTTAGCGTAGATTGTAATGTCACTGGAAGCCATATAGTGATTGTAAGAGTCATATGGCTTAAGCAGTATTATTTGTGACATCTGGATCTACAATTGGATAGATTTTAATAAAATTCCCTCCAACTATTTCTGAGTAAATAAAATGTTTCTAAAAATCGTGAGGAATAAACTACCCTTTATTTTTGTGCAATGTCACTTTTCTGAAAATGGGGTCTGCAAAAGATGATATATTGCCCAAGTACGAGATATGATTCGATTTTATGTAAGCGTTTGGGCTGTAGAACAGCGAACAGACAGACAGGGGGGCAGACGGCATGGCGAAAACCAAGGCAGTATATTATAGAAAATGATTGAATGAAATAGGAGATATAAAAAACCGTATTAGAAGTGCTTTAATCCGATATAATAATGCTGACGGGCAGGCGATCTAGGCGGCCGCCTAGGACAGACGTCGGCACCCTTTTTCACAAGAAGAGACACTTTTTCAAATAATGAATAACGCGTAACATAAGAAGAGCAGCAGTTATTGGCGGATCCACGGGGGATGACGGGAGCGAACATCCACCCCATCCCCCATTAGTCTTGCCGTCGTTTCACGTTTTGCGACTATCACCGTTAAAAAAACGGTTCTTCTAATAATAGGCCCATCTTTTTATTTTTCCGCAAGTTTTATTGAAATTATTAACGAAGCCAATTTAGTTGGGGGTGTTTTAACCCATATCTGTCCAGAGGCAACATTTGCTACCAAGCATTTTAGAATTATTCTTCTTTACATTAGAGGGTGGGGTTGATGTGAATGATCAATTTGTTGCGCAGTACAGATAAACTAATAGAACCAAAAAGTGGTGGTGTTATTTTATTGGGTGGGCAGTATATGTTTCCTGCGAAGATGGGTGGTTTGTGTATAGAAAATAATTGAATAACAATATTCCATCTTTAGATTTTCGTAGGGAATGTGTTTTGTTCCTTTTGCGACGTAATGGCTCAGAGACCGCTGGGAGAGGTCCACGCGCATCTATTTCGCTTGGACTGGATTCAAAAAAACGCGATGCCAGAGATCATATTATTACCAAGGGATCAACCCGCTTTAGCCATTGTAAACATTGTTGCAAGAGGGCAATATTTATTTGCTAAAAGTGCTATGTTCCTCGACACCCTAAATCAGTGGTTCCCAAACGTTTTTAAGTGGCGGCACACTTTCGAAAGTAAAGAGGATTTCACGTCTCCCCAGCCTTGTAACAAGCTTTATATATTTTTAGATACGGGTGTTACAATCTTTGGACACACTTTGTAATAATTACATGTTCTAGAATTAAAATTGGTTAATTTACTTTGTTGTACAATTAAAAGCTATGTAAAAGGCATCATAGAATTAGTTAAACTAATGAAAAGTGTATGCTAAGTGGTCTATAATATGAACTATTCTGGAATGAAAAATTGTATTTATTGAAATTTTGTTATTTGAAATTAATAGCTTTTATGATGCAAATTCTTTTTTGTAAGTTTAAAAAAATACACATGTTTGAAGGTGTTGCAACACAAATAATTGAATTAATTTATACATGTAGAACTTAAAAGAAAAACCATACCAAAAAAGGAAGCAATTTTATGTATATTAGTCTATCTGCCCAGTGGAAATAAATAATGCCATTAAAACAAAGATAATTCTGACAAAAATAAAAAAGGTTTCTATATGTTATTTGTGGCTTTTTGACAAAGACATAATATAAAAATTTCATAAAATATGCAAAAAACGTTTTGCGGAATAATGGGTTATTTGGGAGAGGTGAATTGGGAAGCTGGACGAAAGTCATGAAAGAGACGCATGTGGCTCAGAAGCCTCAGCTTGCCGACCCCTGGCCTACATAGCAAATTCAACTATACCTAATCCCTTCACTCGCATAGGAAGTTAAGTAGCAGTACTCCGGTTTCTCTCAAGATGCATCTGGCAACTTAACTCATTTTCTGGATTTTGACTATGTTGATATAGCGCATCAAGATTTATCACAGGAGTTGTCATTAAAGATTCAGAGAACAAATAACGCGTGCATTAGATAAAATTTTAATCTGAAGAAATCAGACCACTTTTCTGATTCACTCGTGAAGCTAAACAGGTTACATTTGAAGTCCCGAATACGGCTCCACTTGCTTACCAATTACTTTCTTCTAACAACCCACATTATCTTTCCACGGAATTCAGGAGTATAGACACTGTACATAACAGTAATACCAGAGAGAGGCATCAACACCTTATTCCTCATCACAGAACAGTAATTTTCAACGGTCCTTCATTGTTACCGCTTGCAGACTATGGAACGAATTTCCACATACAATAAAAAATTTGCAATCAATCAATCTCACACCCACCGCCCGCCCGCCCACCCATCCCCGAAAAAATTTTTTTCGCCAATATCCCACCTCGCAGCCGCCTCTTTGGACGCCCAGCGGCCCTCCCGCCACACGAAATCAAGCCCCAAGGAATCGCCCCACGAGTTTTCAGAGGCCCAAGAAGCCCCGAAAGCGGTCCCCGACCTCCATCCCTTCCCTCCCCCTACGACGACGGACCGCTCCCTGGCATACCCGCCCCCGACGGCCCCACTCTCCCCCCGCCGCGCTCACCGTCCCTGGCGCGCACTACGTGTATAACTCCACGCACTTGTCGAATTTTCGCTTTCCTCCGGCCCATTCGGCTCCAACGAGAGGTCTTCTTCATCCTTGTCCTTGTCTGCCGAGCCGAGCCCACGAGGTTAGTTTTTGTTGCGAATATTGAACGTCTCGCGTTCGATTCCAGGAACTATTATCCTTCCAATTTGATTTACATGGGAAATCCGAAAACCGTGGTGCAGGGCACTTTTCTCTAGCCTATCAAAATGTCTTAGAATTGTAATATCGGTGCCGGTGCTAAGTTTAACACGTTTTTTATGTTTTACTAGATTCTCCATCCCAGGCGCCGATGGTGCACAAGCCGTTTTCAACCGCTCCACGGGCTACACGCGACATCCCCTCCCTCCACTATACTCGTTTTGGCACACGATCCTCGCTAAAGTCGCTGGTTATGAGAAGTATTACATATTTACTGGCCAACATTTACTAAAAGTTTATTTTATTTTATTTTTTAACGGGCAAAATTTCACAATGTTGTCAAAAATGTCCGCGCGCGACATCGTAATAAAATAATTAAAAATTAATTTTTAAAAGATTTTTTTCGCAAAAAGGTAAAGAATAAAATTTGATTTACCAGTCTTGTTTTAAATTCTTTGCTAATGTTATATCGCTCTGAGAAGCTGCAAGAATGTTAGCAGGCAGAACGTGCGCCAAACGTCATTACGGGGTTGATGCGAGTAGCGAGCTGGGGCGGCGCATATAAGATACTTGAATGAAAACTTACCAATTCTGGGTGTCCATTGACATTTGACGAGGTCACTTCGTCGCGAAATCTGACCTGGGGAAAAAATGGTCTAGTAAGGAAACTGGTAGTAGCATCTAAACATTACAAAGAACATATTCGAAATCCAACAGATAATTTACATTTTCATTTTTGTGATAGGAGAACTAATGTTTTGTTGTTGACTATATAATTATGTATTTATTGTTTTATTATTACCTAGACATATATAGATTAACTATATAAATAGGGTACCGAAAAGGGACACGACTTTGTAATATAAATATATAATAGTGTTAGGTACATGGAAGCAGTGTTTCATAAATAACACTCACGTGTTTTTCCGGCGGTTGACAACCTCTGACGCGAGGAGAGGAGGGGTCATGCGCTTGCTCATCAGCCTGAAGAGCAAAACATCAGGATGACTTAAAACCAATATGTAGTCATGAAATGAAGTTTATTAAGATTCTCAAAAAAATTACAATTTAATAAAAAAAATAAAAAGCTTATTCAAATCTCAGAAAAATAAAATTATTTTACAGTTCCATAAAATATTTCTTTTGCCCAAGTGCTAAGTAACATAATGTACTTAATTTAATGCATTGTGCAAACGTTCAGTACACCATATACAGAGAATCAGGCTTACTTAAGGGTTCACTATTTAATTTATTGTACTAGTATAGGGTAATTCTGGAAACATACTTTTTCAACACTTCCCTCCGTTTTGTACTACATTTATTCACCGTCATTCACAAGTAAATTTAAATAATAAGCACTAAATAGAATAAAAACACTCTGAAGTTTATATTTCCTATCTCGGTTTGTGCGTCTGCATGTTGGACCCTTTATGACCTCTCATAT
The DNA here is from genome assembly GCA_028673005.1 of Tanypteryx hageni. Lineage (NCBI taxonomy): Eukaryota > Metazoa > Arthropoda > Insecta > Odonata > Petaluridae > Tanypteryx > Tanypteryx hageni. The sequence continues at coordinate 37,159,205 of CM054115.1, forward strand.
CTTTGATTGATAATTTTATCTTTTTCGGCTCCTTTAATAAAACACTATTAATTCTATTCAAGTTTTATCTTGAATTGGAAGAAACTTTAAAGGGATTTCATATTTATACAACGTTTTATTGGGGAACTGGGTAAGGAAGAAGAGAACCACTACTGATAGTTGGAATTATTAAGGGAGTAACCAGATACAATATGCATACGTTGACCATATTTTCCGATCTAAAATTCGGAACGTATGGTCCAACAAAGAAAATTTTCCGATTTGTGAATTTCTTTTTATGAAAAGTCCTACAAAAGTATAAAAATTAAATCACATATAACGAATCGCCTTCATCGAAAAGAATAAAATAATATGACAATATATTAAATTCTGCAAAAAAATATTTATGTATGCATTACCAATTATTACAATGTTTTTCTTTTTATTTTCGTCCTTTATCTACTGTTGAAGTGGATGGCGTTTTGTTTCCCTCGCTTTTGTTGGAAGAACACAGCTTTCTCAATGATGTGTAATTTATTGTTTTTAAGTTTTTCAAACATCTTTTGGCAATTCTCGCAGTAATTCATTCGAATTATCAAGAGACATGTTATGGCATCACTATTATGCGATGCCTTATCCGATCCTCAAATGCTGTTAAAAAGCGAAAATGACCTCTCTATCGCAGCGTTAGTACCCGGCAAAGAGACGATGAATTAGTACATTTTCCGTGTTTGGAATATTAAAGTTTTCACGACAAAAATATATAAGTATGCACAGTTAACCATCTCTGATCTGTAGATAATTGCTCCATGTCCCATTCGGCTAGCAAGTTCTCATTAAGATATAAAATATGGACACACACACAGTTCATTAAAAAGATCATCTTGATGGATGGATGGAATGAATGCAGCCTTCCCTAGTTTTACGAACTACCATTTTACCAGTTCTTGCTTACACGAACTGAGCAATTTCATGCCTATTTTTATTCGATTTTCGAACGACAAATTTTCGCTTATAAGAGTACGTTACGTTCGCAAGAATATCCTTTTACTTTTCAAATATCGAATAAATGCGCTGTTCCGAATAAGAATTATCATCTCGGTCGCAGTACGCGCGTTGCCGTTCTTTGTGAAATTCGGTTCGCTGAGTGGTGTGCATTTTTATCTTTTAAATCAAGAAATATTTTTGTGAATCATGGCCGTGCCGGCCTTTCAGTTATCGAGAGTGGTGAAGTGAAAAAAGAGAGAAGGGCTTAATGTGTCGCCAAGAAAGTAAATGCATATTATTCAAAGATTGGAGAAAGGCGAGCGGTCGAAGGACGAATACGCCGCATTTATCCTATCGTAGGCTACCATAGGCTAAGATATCATAGCATAATACCGCTAATATATAGAGTAAGACATCATATGACTAAGAATGTCATTTAAATACATTAATATATCATTATTGATGTTTTTTTTCAATTTGTTACCATTTGGTATTGTTTTTAAGTGAACTGTGGGATATTTTTTATTTTGGCTTTCAGAACCTTTTAAAATTTTTACGTACGATGTAATGGGAAAATAATTTTAGTTTTACGAGTTTTCGCCTGACGAACAGTTTTCGTGGAACGAATTAAGTTCGTAAAACGAGGGAAGGCTGTACCCTCGTTAGCACTTTTCCTCTCCAATTCTTTCCCTTTGGGCGGAAATAACTTTGATTTCTTTCCCTTCCAAATTCTTATACATGCGCAAAAATTGACTTCCAACTTCCCCTCCATTTTGGAAATAGCATCAACATTGTGTAATAACCAGAACCAAAGTTTTCTGACTTAGGATCTTCGGCTGAATTCGGAAGAATAACGGGGGCATTTTCAACTTATAAAAAATAATCTGTTGAACCATTATTAGTATTTATTCTTTTAAGATTAGGCATCAGTCTCAGAAATCTTGTGCTCGTATGCGACAAAAATTGTCGTAAAAATCACAATATGATTTCAGTGCCTCCACTCGTACCGTGTCAATATGAACAAATCTGAATATTTATACAGTACCAACTTCCACAGACCGTTTTAATGTATATGTGTTCCACGCAACCGATCCCCACAAATGTTCGACTACAGTTGTCCGATAATTTCCGGAAAAGATTCTTAGAACCTGTACTTTTTGCACCTCCAATGTTAGTACCTATTGGTAGTATCAGCTGACATGCTAACAATCTTATCAATATTAACAAGTTTTGGGAAGTGTCATATAATTTAATACATTAAAATCTTAGAGAGAGGAAAATATTTTCATCTATGACTGGCACCATCAAATACATTCACGCATCAGAGTAAATATATTCAGAAAAATCAGAACATCGTGATAAATACTCACGTGTTGCTGGTCCTGGTGTTTTTTAAGTATTCCGGCTGGAATCACTTCATTCTGAATAAGAAAACAACAACGTAAATATGTAGATATGAAATGAAGTTGATGAAGTTTCTCAATATACTATATAAATTAATACATTATTGATACTTTGGGATCCGAAGGCGGATCAGAGCAGAAACATTTCTGTTATTAACAGCATAAAATAACGTATTAGAAGGGTTTATGAGATAAGAGAAGAAGAAGAATGTAATCGCAAGTATTATACTTACAGGCAAATTGGCGGTATCGTACACCGCGTCGGGCACGCCGTCTTCAACAGACCATCTCCTTCGGCGCCCGACGCAGTACCGCCTGTAAAGCCCACATAGAATCCACGCTACGAGAGCGACAGCTATGAAAAGGGCCAGTCCCATGGCCAAATAATCACCAAGATCTGCAGACACAAATGAGAAAAGAATTTCGGATTTAACGTATGTCGACTGCTTTGCTCTTTCTTTTACATTTTGAGCTATTCAATGATTGTCAAAAAGAAAAGAATTTCTTAAAACTATATTTTGTACTAACTCATAAACCTACTTTTATAGTTTCAAGCTAAGAAAGATGTTGTAGCAGATAGGATTATATAAGTAATTTACTGGTTGTGTATGCATTAATAGTTAGTCTTTGTACCGAGGACGAATGCTTCGAAAGACGGACGGACACAGCTAAGGTTAAATGAGCAAAATTATCCTAGGAAACGAATAAAAAAAATCCAAGTTGATTTGTATATCGAGAAAGGAAAAACTTGAACGTAAGTTGGAAAGCCATCGGAACGAGTTTCAGATCGTAAAGTAAAGCACCTTGCTAGTATGATAACGAGAGGATCAAAATGTACCGATGAAATTAGGGCTAGAATAGCGATCGTTAATTGCAACGAGAAGTAACATTTAATGCATTTAATTAAAATTCCACTAATCAACTGAGCTAGACTACGTTCCGAGTTCTGAAATATGCCAGATTTTCAATAATATTGGTGAAAAACAAGTTAATTACCTCTCCCGCCCATTATTTGCTCCTTCTTCCTTGGTTTTTCAACAAGAATGATCAAGTTCTGAATCGTGTGGTTTCCACGGTAACGGCCAACAGAGACGGCGCAAGAAATAAGTCTCCATTGTTGGATATAATCAATTTGGAAAACAAGATAAATTTAAAGTCTAAGCACTGCTAAAGGATATATCAGAAGCGATGCCAAAGAAATACAGAATTTGCGATAGAACAATCTAAAATTGAATTATGATTTAACTCATACATACCTCACTTGAGATGAAGTACGTTAATCTTTACACTGACGCTCATTCCATTATCGTAAATTATTTATGTCTTTTAACCTGCAAAAGCTGAGTGTACACGTATTTTAGTTCACTTCTTCCTCTCGAATAATCCATCTCCTTTAAATTAATATGTTCAGTAGGCGCGATAAAGAAAATAAAACTTATTACTTACAATTAGATCTTGTTTATTTCATGTGTTACGAAGATTGTTTTCGTTGAAAACAACAAACAGGAAGGAAAAGTATGTCTCTGCATAACATAATAATAAGACCACCCAAACAGAACTAACGATGCGAGCTTTCCATTTAATCATTTATTTAATACCTACTTATATTGGCTCTAATAGCTTTAAAATCACCGCAGATATGTTGCTCCTTGTGTTCTCAAATTACATATTTGAGCGTTATAAAATATGACAAATACATTCGAACGGGATATTAAATTGAACACGCGTATTTTCGTTCGACAGAAACAATACCTGCATTTATTAGACCAGGGTTTCCCAAACTTTTTCTGCAATGGAACGCTTCGCAAACCTGGGAAATTTAACGGAACACTTAGCTTATTTTTTAGGTTGGGTAATTCTTCTTGTAAAAATTTTAAAAAACATTTTATTAAAACAAATTATTTATTTAGTAATTTTTTTTTAATATCAAACTATTATAATATGATATAAACATAAAAATATGAATAAATAAAGCATTTAATGACTTTTATGATTTATAATTCTTGAATTGCATATCTTCTTGATATCAGGCACAATATTGGTAAGTTGTATTCTAATATCTGGTGTGGCGTCGAGCCTGTTCCTGCACTTTGACTTCGTTGCAGCATAATAAGAAAAGCCAGCTTCGCATGAATAGGTTGTAGAAAATGGAAGTAAATCAATAATAGCTTGTTTTGATAAATTGGGGTACTCTTCTGACAAACTCGCCCAGAAATCATTCAAAGGCTGATCTTTGTATTTTTGTTTCAAATCAGAGTCACTAGTTAAGTCAATTAGATTTTCATAGTCACTCGCGTTTAAGCCTACTGGTTTAGCTGTCACGGAAAATGGATTCCGAACCCAGGAATCGTCCTTAGTAGTTTTCGGAAAATATTGCAAAAGAGTTGATTTCAAGTTATGTAGGTTCTCTAAAAATGCCTTGGAAACTTCGTAATCTACTTTAAAATTTAATTCATTCAAACATTCATGTAAGGCAGGAAAACAATCAAAATTATTAGATTCAACCGATGAAATCCAAAACTGTATTTTTTTATCAAAAGATGCAATTTTATCTCTTGTATTAAAAACTGTAATACGTTTTCCTTGTAATGATAAGTTAACTTCATTACACTTGGTAAAAATATCTGCCAGATATGCAAGTTTTATCAACCATGAAGGATTTGTTAAAACTTCAACAAAATTTTATACTTGTACTGAATTATTTTGTGCCTTCAAGAAGACCAATACCTCACTTCGAAGTTCATAAAGTCTTAATAGTACCTTCCCTCTGGATAGCCATCTCACTTCAGTATGTAATAAAAGTGCTTTGTGTCCACTACCCATTTCATCGCACAAAATTTTAAATAATCTGGATTGAAGTGGTCTTGATTTTACATAGTTAATCACTTGCACGGCTTCATCCATAACATTTTTTAAATTTGTGGAAATTTTTTTAGTCACCAGTGCTTGCCTATGCAAAATACAATGACTGCTGGTGGCTCTTGTAGCTACTTTCTGGATGCGTGATACAACACCTTTCATCTTTCCTACCATTGCTCGAGCACCATCTGTACAAATATCAATACACTTCTCCCAACCTATCTCTTGATTTGTAATGTAATCATTAATACGGTTAAATATATCTTCTCCTGTAGTTTGTCCATGTAAATATCCACACATGAGTAAATCTTCTTCAAAACTTTTATCATATGGGTAACGAACAAATACTAGTAGTACAGCTAGTCCTGCGACATCTGTAGATTCATCCATTTGCAATGCATATTCACTGCAAAGTCCAAGACGACGAATTAACTCTTTCTCTATGCTAGTAGAAAGATCTTTAATCCGTCGTGTAACAGTATTATTTGATATTTGTATTGCATCTATTTTTTCAGCAGCCTTTTCGTTAAGAACAAGTGCCACCATGTCTTTCGCACATGGCTTAATGAGTGTCTCTCCAATCGTATGAGCTTCACCATTAAGTGCAATGCGATAGCTCACGCGATAAGATGCCTCTGTTGCATTTTCATTTTCAGTTTTAGCCATTGTAATCATTTGAAGTTTGGACTTTTCTAGTGAGTCACGTCGTCTCTTAAAAAATTCCATGTCTTTTCCTTTATAATCACTGTGTATCGTTCCGAAGTGCCTGCGGAGTTTTGCTGGAGCCAAAGAACTGTTTGCGAGTATTTTATGGCATAAAACACACATTGCATCAGGAGCATCCGAATTGCCAATACACGTAAATCCCAAGTTTAAATAGCTTTCATCGTACTTCCGTTTTGGTCTGTTCATAGATGACACTTGTTCTTTAATATTAGATTTCGAAGAAACCACGGGTTTTCGATCATTTTCTTCTTCAATGATAGACGTATTGGATGTATCAGTAGAAGTTCTTGGCCTTCCTTTTGTCGAAGTTCCAGTTTTTAACCAAAAATCCATGGGTAGTTTTTGAATAATATTTAAATACTGTAATAAGGACAAATTTATCAACAAAAAATTTCAGTTCAAAGTCGATCAAATTTTAAGGTTAAAAAACAACACGGACTTACTTATGAAATTTCCCGCAGACCTTTCCCTCCCGAATTTATACACTGATGCCGAAGACTGTCTTTTGATGAAGAGTGGAGGAGAGCTGTGATTTCATTTTTAAGACATTTCCAAATATACAAAGATGGAAAGTGCTCTTCATTTCTACTAAAATGTCCAAGATTAGATGTGTGTTTGTTAGTAGTTCAACCGGCAGCCTAGGGAGAGCAGCACTGAGTTACGATGGTAACTTATAACTCGTGGAAACGGGCGAGTGGTTGGTACGAAGGTCCGTACATTGGTAGTGGGAACGGGGCATTATTTACACAGCGCCACTTTCGCTTAAAACACCCACACACGCGCACACATATTGTCGCGGAACACCTATTCAGGTTCAGCGGAACACCGGTGTTCCGCGGAACATAGTTTGGGAACCCCGGTATTAGACTATACCGAATCCGAGTCCATCAATAGTTGTTGCTATGGCTACACGCTCGTAATGAGCGATAAAACCTGCAAAAACGGCAGTATTTACGCGAAATTCGAAGAAATACGATCGATGAGGAGCGTTTTACGATAAAAATTAGAATCCCCACTCCTTCTTTCGGAGAACGGTACAAATCCCGCTCCGATATTACAATTCTATGATATTTTAATGTGCAAGAGAAAATTGCCCTGCTCGGTGGATTTCAGATTTCCCATGTAAATCAAATTGGAAGGATAGTTCCCGGAATCAAACCCGGGACTTCAATTTTCGCAACGAAAACTATCCTTCGGAGCTCGGCCCAAGTAGCAAAAGATTTCCACCAAGTGTGTGACAGCTTTATGGCTCCTCAGTTTAATGTGCGAATTATGAAGGAAGGAACAGAATTATCTCACAGGACAAGTACCGAAGATTTCTCCAGTGTTTGACACAATGACACTGCGGGAGGAGTTTCCTTAATCAGTGACGTAGTGATTCATAAAGGTAATATTATTCTTTTTAAACTAAAATTACTTCGACAATTTTTTATCGTTTTAAAATGACAACTAATATGCTTAATTTTAGTACCAGATATAATTAAGCGATAATTAAATATAATTCTCCTTCGTAAAAAAATTAGCCGTGTATAATGTCATGTAAGAAAAAGAACATTTAGCAGGAAAGAAAAAAAATCGGAAAGCGGGAGTCTCGAATGCCAAAACTACGGGCGCGAGACTTATGTTAGGCGATATCTCTAGCACATGGGTGTCCAGATATGGAAGGTTATGTAGCCTCATAGTGGCCAGAAAAATCTTGAAGTGGCCGCACGAGAAGGAAGAGGGGTCTATGGGATTTTTTTGCTAAAACAGTAATAATATTTCTTTTTTATGTTACATATTTAAGTAAAAAATACTCTTTTGCATAGTATTTTTAATTATTTTAATTCAAATTACAAATTTTTATTTTTTTCTAATACATTTTTCTTTAATAAAGTTTAATTTTTTACAAAGTATTTTAAAGTAGTTTAATTTAAATATCATCAATTTGTAAATCCATTAATTTTGAGGATGATAATCTGAGCTGATGGGTCAGATTTTCATCGGTCAAATTATACCGGTATCTATTTCTTGTGAATTTTATTTGGGTGAAAAGATGTTCACAAACATAAGTACTTCCAAAAAGCGATATCATTTTTAAGGAATGATCTCTGAGACGTGGATATTTTTCTCGGGTAATATAAATGTTATGAAAATCTTCTTATTTTTCTTTGAAAGCACAATGGGCTTTAATATCAGGCTGCAATTCAATAAGCTCACTTTGCAAACGATCTGGTGCAGAATTATATTCCACAATAAATGGGTTTGAGAAAATTTCAATTTCATTTTTTATTTTCAGAAGTACAGAAAAGCGTTCTTTGAACTCAAGAATTAAAATATCAATGCCCTTCACAAATCTTTTAGTATCTTTCTCGGTTAATATGATTGACTTTATAGATTCAAAATTATCATATTTGTATAATATATAATAATTCTACAGGTTTTTCTTTCCGATTGCTGAATTTCATAAGACAAATAATGTATACAGCTCGTTTATTATAGTTAAAAGCTTCAAAATCCTTAATTCTATTTAAATCTAACTGTAAAGCAGGTATAGCAAATATCAGCATTCAACAAACAGTGAAATTGAATAAAAGACAGGGTATTGTATATTTTATTCATTTATTTATTTTTTCAGTGTGACAGCATTTCGCTGTCTTTCAGTCACATTAAATATAATCCACTTCTCTGACCAGGTAAGTTTAAGTATGGAGGCATTTCACACTAGATGTATCTGAACCACAGGTGGCTAGAACTTAGGTAATGACTGCACTGTATATTACCAAAAACACAATTTCAAGTTTTTAACAAAAAGATATAAGTAAATTAAGCGATGTTTGTTCAAGCATAGCAGCAACACTAACACTTGGGCTGCTTGGAGATTCTTTACAATCATATTTAGAGCAGGTTCTCTAAAGTTGACTTGCAATTGTCCTGGATATCCAGTTGAAAGACATCGTGTTGGCCTCTGTGGTCTTAGCATTATTGATTCAGGTATGAGATTGAAATTCCCTGGAGTTCAAGCATCCCTGTACATCCTGAATGTATAATATTTCAGTGATGGATTACACCTTTACCCTTCTATTTGAGCAGAATTCATCATAATATCTTAGCTGTTGCTCCTCAACAATGAAATTTTTGTTATAAAATTAATTGAGACATTCTGAACCTGCAATAAATGATATATTATTATTTATTAATTCACAGGCAAAAGGCCATTACAAAATAAAGTGAAAATTTTCAAAATTGGTGGCAAAGTACTTGAAATATGGTTCCCCAAAGAAAACACAGTGGGCCTGAATCCTGCGAAAGTAGGATTTTTTCCTAGGTCGTCTGGCCTCCTGTTTGTGTGGTTTGAGAAGCCTGCACTGGGATTCTCTCCTTCTCTGTGAGTATGTTCGGTATGGAAGGAGCTATGGCTATAATAATCCAAGAAGAGGTTGATTAGCCAAAAATACACTAACACATTTCATTCATAATTAAGAAATTTAAAGTCCACTACTTGACTATTTGATAGCATCATTTCTCTGCAATTATCACAGATCTGATCATGAAATAAAGGAACGTTACACATTCAAACTGTTCTACTGTAGAATAATGAGAGCTTGTAAATAGCTATGGAATTCACTTTTACAGTTAAGTTAATCCCCTTAATATCTTGTCTTTTGTTGGCATCCTGAGATAACTGTTCACTGAAATGAATGGATAAAGAGATAATAAATTTTGAAATTCTGTCACTCCCCATTAAAATGATTTTTTCCATCCTTTTATGTCATCAGGCAAAATTTTCAATTAATTGATGAGAAATAAGTTTTCCTGTTGTGCTGGTAGATTCGGAACATAAAAATGCCCCAATGCATCAAAACTTCCATATTTACAGAACCGTCAGCTGAAGATCTATTTGATAAGGGAATGATGCTTGTATCTTGTAGCACAATCAGAAATAGATATACCTTAAATATTTGTTTGAACTTCTATGTAATTTTATAGCAGCTGCATTATTTTACATTTATAAGGTTTTCGATTTATCTAGGCTGTTATGCACAAGGTCCTACACACATAATAACATCGTGTCTCCAGCTCCTCTGAAAGTGCCAAAACATTAGTAACCCCCTAATATATTTTAGAGCACGACAAAGGCAGATTAGCCAACATTACTGTGCAGAGAGAGAGAGCAAAATATGCGTTACATAGCTGCCGAACCGGCAGCCTGCATAAGCTTTTGCTCAGAAAGCAATGCATGAAGTCCTATGGTGCTATGCCACAAGCGCTCACTGTTCGCTCTTTACAGCTGGCAATATTGTTACCAGCTGTACGTGTTGAATCATGTGCATGATCCAACTCATTTTTGTAATACTGACAGTTTGGCACCCTTGGCAAGTGACATCCATGCCTTCTGCAGATCCAGTTGCCACCTGCCTTCGTTCATGCTCCCAACTAGAGTATCCTCCTATATGATATCTCATAAGTCAGTTGCAGATTTACTATAGTATAGATATGCAGTGCATAACTCTCTGACACACTGATGCATGCATGCAAATATCATCACCACATGAATAAGAAAAAACAGTATTAGATAAAACTTTTACGTAGTCATGGACTGAAATTTCTCAAAAAAATCAATTAAATTAAACAAAAAGGACTAAACTGCAAAACCTATGCATAATATATATATAATTATTTGCAAGTTCCATTAAATATTATTTTGCCCAAGTGCTGATTTACTTAACTTCCTCATTTAGTATACGTATGAGTCTTTGGTGAATTTTGTAAGCACTGAAAAAATAACACCATATTATAAAGACAGTACCAGACCTACATAAAGGTTAGGTTATGAATTTAATGTACTATTTGTTAGTGCATTTTAAAGTCATTTCAGAATCATATTGTACTTTTTCACACTTCCCACTATTTTGTATTAGCTGAGAAGAAATTATAAAATTCCTTCCCAACAGAATCGCAACCTATTACATTGTACTATATTTTTGCCCAGGCATTCACAACTAAATTTAATGAATGAACAGTGCTGGGAATAAAAATCCTCTGGGGTTTATTTTTCGTATCCTGATTTACTCGCCCACATGTTTGATTCATTATCATTGTAATGATGTTCTCTAATATATTTGATCGATAATTTTACCTTATTCAGCTCCTTAAATAGAGAATCTGTTAAAAAAGCAGCCCCATTGTCTATCGGATTGCTGAGGGCCACTGGTTAGCTGCTGGGGGCGGGGAGACACATGGGCCTTGGTGACCAGCGTTGCCAACTTTCATTCAAGCACTGTCATTGGAGAAAGTAAAAAATTATCTACTGTAAATTTTATGCTATATAGATAATTCAAAACTGTCAATATTGAAATGTTAAAATTGTTATATTATGCAAAGATTCATTCTTATTTGTCATATGGAATAATCTTTTGGGGTCATGATAGATATGTCAATAAAGTCTTCTTCCTGAAAAAAGACAGCCATTAAAGCTCTCCTGGTAAACCATTGTATATTTCTTTAGGCATAACCAAAATACCCCATATATATATATATATATATATATATATATATATATATATATATATATATATATATATATATATATATATATATATATTTATATATATATATATATTATATATATACATATATATATACATATATATATATATACATACATACAAACATACATACATACACACATATATATATATATATATATATATATATATATATATATATATATATATATATATGATTGTATGTATTTATTTAAATGTTCTGTATTTGTATAACAAAATTCTGCACTGTTCCAATTTAATCAGAAGGTTTACAATTATAATACAGGGCACAAATGTGATGTTCTTATCAAGGATTGTAGGATATCAAAAATGCCACCTCAGGGGCTTATAACAAGTTACCTTGTAATGTTAAATGTTCTTTAAGTATTCCTATTATTAGAAAACGATTCAAATGTTAATTGTTAAGTAATAATTTTTATAGTGTTCAAGAATTTCTAAGTACATCAACTGTTTTTATTTTGTAGCGTTATACTATTGTTGTTATGTAACTGCTCCATGCCTATTTGAGACCTACAGAGTTAATAAAATTATTATTATTATTACCTATAATACTAACTGAAAATTCTGAAATATTTAACATCTAAAAAAATCACATCGTTTCAAAATAGTTAATTTAGATTATAAATATTAATGTCTTATTATCATGACATTATGGTAAAATGAAATCTATATCTTCATGTAAATTTTGTTCAGTTTCTATGCAGGCCATAATTTGAGCTGAGGATCGTTTAAACAAACAAGTCTACATTTCTGTATGTATTGAGGTTAACCCATCTATGGATGAATATTAATCGAGTAATTACAGACTGTCATTGTGATACAGCGTAATCAGCTATATCGGTTGTGGAAGGTTATCTGTTGCAAAATAACTATAGGCAGGCCCTATGAAAAGGGAGGAAGGGCATTTGGCCTGAGCCTCAAGCTCAAAGGGGCCTCAAATTTTGGCAGTTGTTAAGAGATGGATTTATGCACAGGCACTATCTGGGGCCCTCGTCGAAAGAGGGCCCTTTTTCTTCTTGCTTTCTGAAAAGATGAATTGACATCGAACGTAACTTACAATTTGATTTTTAATCGATAATTAATAAATTTGCGTAAACAAAAGCTAGAAAAGCATTTCATAAATAAAAATTATTCAAATATTTTATTAGCTTATAGTTAAATTTATTTATTCATCTTTTTATCCATCGAAATATATGAATAGTGAATGTAGAACAGGACACGCCAAAAACAAATGTACAATACGATTACATTATTTGCAGGACATCCAAGTATTATGTGACACAACTTCCCCAGTTTTTGATAAACGATATAATCCCTCAATTAGATCCCCATCTCTCCTCTTACGTAACGCAGAGAATTTTTCATCTTGCACTCACTTTTTAATAGAATTTCTCTAGAGGGCCATTTGAATGTGCTCTGCATTATTGGCTGGGTGGAAAGCACTGTCAGCAACATATTTTTTCGGATCATATCTTTTCTTTAGAAGATTTTATGAAAGAGTGCTACGTAGGACAAGCTTGAACCTCCTACCCCCAGTGTAATCCGCTGTAACCATTCAGCGAACCCCGACCGCCAAAGTGGGCTACATAATGCCTAAAGTTTTTATTTTTATTACGGTGAGGAGCCTGAAAATCTGGATGTGGCTCGGAACTCTCTGAGTCTCGCTGGGGGCCTGACTACAGGATATTTGATAATAAAGTTGTATTTCATAAAAATATACGAAAATCATTATATAATTTTTTATGGTGCGTAGAAAAGGGGCAACTTTTAAAAACTAATAGAAAATCTTTCAACTTTTCATTGATATCGCCAGGAATTCTAATATACCACTAGATGGATTATTTGCTCACCAGATGGTAGGCTCATTCTAGCAGATCTACCAGATCAAGTAGATATTCCAGTAAGTTGGAAACGCTGGACGCCGAAGCGGGAGGCTGTGAAACCTCCACGCCCTCCCCTTCCCCCTCGTCGCCCTTCGCCGCGGCGCTCGAGAGGGCGGCGTTTATGTCCGCCACCCTCACTCCCCCTCCGCCCCCCTCCTCACCCGCATCAGCTTCGTCTCCCGCCGGAGACAAGCTCAGGACCTCCACCTGAACAGGAATGACAGAGAGAGAGAAAATTAATGAACATCGCCCTCGATATGAAAGATCGTTTATTGAATTCTATAGCTTAGAAATTCAGCTTCTTGTAACGTTCATCGAAGATTTTTCATTTAAGGCCGTCGTGCCACCTCATCAAATAAAACGGCGCAATATACATTGCACAAACTTTCTCACGTCCGCATATACGTTTGGTCCACTGTGTACGCATATAAAAGAAAAACTCTCATAAATCCATGGTTTAGCGTATAATTTAATGTCATAGTTCGATATTTCGTATTTTTTGGGATATATGGCTTAGTTAGCATTATTTGCGACACAAGGCTGTACGATTGGGTGGATGTAATCAAAATCCTTGTAGCCATTTTTGAGTAAATCGAATTGTTTCAAAATATCCTACAAAAAAGTACTCTTAATTGTTGCGCAATATCGTTCATGTCTTCAGAATGTCTTTTATGAATGATATAATCCACTAATATCAGATATCTATCGATATTAGTTTAGCCGTAATGCTGTAGTAAGATTTTGAGTGGATCTCGGCGAAGGCGTGACGTCATAGGGCTTAGGTAAGGTCGCTTAGCGTAGATTGTAATGTCACTGGAAGCCATATAGTGATTGTAAGAGTCATATGGCTTAAGCAGTATTATTTGTGACATCAGGATCTACAATTGGATAGATTTTAATAAAATTCCCTCCAACTATTTCTGAGTAAATAAAATGTTTCTAAAAATCGTGAGGAATAAACTACCCTTTATTTTTGTGCAATGTCACTTTTCTGAAAATGGGGTCTGCAAAAGATGATATATTGCCCAAGTACGAGATATGATTCGATTTTAAGTAAGCGTTTGGGCTATAGAACAGCGAACAGACAGACAGAGCGGCAGACGGCATGGCGAAAACCAAGGCAGTATATTATAGAAAATGATTGAATGAAATAGGAGATATAAAAAACCATATTAGAAGTGCTTTAATCCGATATAATAATGCTGACGGGCAGGCGATCTAGGCGGCCGCCTAGGACAGACGTGGGGACCCTTTTTCACAAGAAGAGACACTTTTTCAAATAATGAATAACGCGTAACATAAGAAGAGCAGCAGTTATTGGCGGATCCACGGGGGATGACGGGGGCGAACATCCACCCCATCCCCCATTAGTCTTGCCGTCGTTTCACGTTTTGCGACTATCACCGTTACAAAAACGGTTCTTATTATTTCTATAATCAGAGAAATATTGTTTTAAAAAACGTATTTTTTGTCAAAATTTGTTTGGAGAACATTTTTTCGATAATGTATTACAAAGAAATTTTCTAAAAAAAGCCGATGCATAATTTTTTTTTCAAAGTATCTATTACTAGAATAACTTTCCACAAACGCTAAATAATTTTTAACAAAAAAAAATATTTGCCAAATAAATTTGAGTATAACGAAAATTAATAAAATTCCGTAATCTATAAAATAATTAATTTATCAAATCTCACTTATGATTATTTCTATAATCAGAGAAATATTGTTTTAAAAAACGTATTTTTTGTCAAAATTTGTTTGGAGAAAATTTTTTCGATAATGTATTACAAAGAAATTTTCTAAAAAAAGCCGATGCATAATTTTTTTTCAAAGTATCTATTACTAGAATAACTTTCCACAAACGCTAAATATTTTTTAACAAAAAAAAATATTTGCCAAATAAATTTGAGTATAACGAAAATTAATAAAATTCGGTAATCTATAAAATAATTAATTTATCAAATCTCACTTATGATTATTTCTATAATCAGAGAAATATTGTTTTAAAAAACGTATTTTTTGTCAAAATTTGTTTGGAGAACATTTTTTCGATAATGTATTACAAAGAAATTTTCTAAAAAAAGCCGATGCATAATTTTTCTTTCAAAATATCTAATACTAGAATAACTTTCCACAAACGCTAAATATTTTTTAACCAAAAAAAATATTTGCCAAATAAATTTGTATACCGAAAATTAATAAAATTCAGTAATCTAAAAAATAATTAATTTATCAAATCTCACTTATGATTATTTATATAATCAGAGCAATATTGTTTTTAAAATGGTATTTTTTGGCAAAATTTGTTTGGGGAAACATTTTTTCGATCATGTATTACGAAGAAATTTTCTAAAAAAAAAGCCGATGCATAATTTTTCTTTCAAAATATCTATAACTAGAATAAATCTCCAAAAACGCTAAATATTTTTTAACCAAAAAAATTATTTGCCAAATAAATTTGTATACCGAAAATTAATAAAATTCGGTAATCTATAAAATAATTAATTTATCAAATCTCACTTATGATTATTTATATAATCAGAGAAATATTGTTTTAAAAAACGTATTTTTTGTCAAACTTTGTTTGGAGAACATTTTTTCGATAATGTATTACAAAGAAATTTTCTAAAAAAAGCCGATGCATAATTTTTTTTCAAAATATCTATTACTAGAATAACTTTCCACAAACGCTAAATATTTTTTAACCAAAAAAAATATTTGCCAAATAAATTTGTATACCGAAAATTAATAAAATTCAGTAATCTAAAAAATAATTAATTTATCAAATCTCACTTATGATTATTTATATAATCAGAGCAATATTGTTTTTAAAATGGTATTTTTTGGCAAAATTTGTTTGGGGAAACATTTTTTCGATCATGTATTACGAAGAAATTTTCTAAAAAAAAAGCAGGTGCTTAATTTTTCTTTCAAAATATCTATAACTAGAATAAATCTCCAAAAACGCTAAATATTTTTTAACCAAAAAAATTATTTGCCAAATAAATTTGTATACCGAAAATTAATAAAATTCGGTAATCTATAAAATAATTAATTTATCAAATCTCACTTATGATTATTTATATAATCAGAGAAATATTGTTTTAAAAAACGTATTTTTTGTCAAACTTTGTTTGGAGAACATTTTTTCGATAATGTATTACAAAGAAATTTTCTAAATAAAGCCGATGCATAATTTTTCTTTCAAAATATCTATTACTAGAATAACTTTCCACAAACGCTAAATGATTTTTAACCAAAAAAAATATTTGCCAAATAAATTTGTATACCGAAAATTAATAAAATTCAGTAATCTAAAAAATAATTAATTTATCAAATCTCACTTATGATTATTTATATAATCAGAGCAATATTGTTTTTAAAATGGTATTTTTTGGCAAAATTTGTTTGGGGAAACATTTTTTCGATCATGTATTACGAAGAAATTTTCTAAAAAAAAAGCCGGTGCTTAATTTTTCTTTCAAAATATCTATAACTAGAATAAATCTCCAAAAACGCTAAATATTTTTTAACCAAAAAAATTATTTGCCAAATAAATTTGTATACCGAAAATTAATAAAATTCGGTAATCTATAAAATAATTAATTTATCAAATCTCACTTATGATTATTTATATAATCAGAGAAATATTGTTTTAAAAAACGTATTTTTTGGCAAAATTTGTTTGGGGAAACATTTTTTCGATAATGTATTACAAAGAAATTTTCTAAAAAAAGCCGATGCATAATTTTTTTTTCAAAATATCTATTACTAGAATAACTTTCCACAAACGCTAAATATTTTTTAACCAAAAAAAATATTTGCCAAATAAATTTGTATACCGAAAATTAATAAAATTCAGTAATCTAAAAAATAATTAATTTATCAAATCTCACTTATGATTATTTATATAATCAGAGCAATATTGTTTTTAAAATGGTATTTTTTGGCAAAATTTGTTTGGGGAAACATTTTTTCGATCATGTATTACGAAGAAATTTTCTAAAAAAAGCCGATGCTTAATTTTTCAAAATATCTATTACTAGAATAACTTTCCACAAAACCCGAACATTTTTTAACCAAAAAATAATCATAAATGAGATTTGGCACGGAGTTTTTCCTGCAGATCATTTACCTCATCAGCCAAAACCTGGAATTTACATGATAAACTTTGATCCATCTAATAAACTTGGAAGTCATTGGGTTGCAGTTCACGTGATAGACAATTATTACGCCGAATATTTCGACTCATGCGGTTATCCACCTTTCATTTACGAAATCATCTCTTTCCTCCAACCGTTTTCCTACACCGAAAATTCATTTCGACTCTAAAGTTATCACTCTGACCTTTGTGGAGAGTTTTGCTGTCTTTACACTCTCTGCAAATCAATCGGGAAAACCTTAACCTATTTCATTTCCCAATTTACCCACCCCCATCTCAACGACTGTCAAGTCGCAAAGCTCTTTTTCTTCGAATTTTGGAAAGCGTGACAAAGAAGACGTTGTGATCTTCAATCACAAAGCTACTGCTCGAAGATAAATCAACTCCAACGCATGATGCAATCTAAGACAAGCAACCAATCGCCGAGGATTTATGACTTCTGAGGCTCCCCTTCCACTTTCACACCTTCCCCTTTACCCGCACCACCCCTCCATCAGTTATAGTAGGTTATATTGAAATATATAAACTCCACACAGTCTTTCGCTATGGAGAGTTCGAGCAGTACAGGAGTTCTACCGAAACGGAGAAGTGTTCCAAGACCGGAGTTATCCAATCTGCAATCATCACCATCATCGTCATCGCCACCACCGCCATCCAGTCTGCAAGCAGATCCCGCATCACCCCCAAAGTCATCGCGGAAGAAGATTATTTGTGAAATCAATCAACTCTTATTGGAAACTGTGTACTATCTGAATAATAAGAAAGTGAAAAGTGTTAGTGTTGGGTTTAATCATAGTGAAACTTTTGAATTGTGTGTGCAATTTACTCAAATCGGTAAAGGGGTAGTCATTCTGAGTAATGATCGATGGCTTAATTTATTCGAACAAAAAGATATAATTTCTAACTATTTTAATTCTGATAGCAAACCAATCATTGAAAAGCTGCCATTACGATTTGTAAAGTATTTCGGAGTTAAACATTTAATAATCAAAGGTGACCGTCAATCGGTCACCTTGAATGAGGAGGAGTGGAATAAGCTATTGGTGCAATCTAAACCTTTGAATTTTACATTAAATACTTTAATTAAAGAATCTTCAAACGTAAAAGAGTATTACGAAAGTTTCATGAATGTTGGCTGCGTAATTGGTCTGCATAACGTTACCGATATAGCTAAACCAACAGGTAGCAAAATCGATTTTGAAAGATTAAATTTGGAAATTCCTATACATTGCTCAATCGGAGAATTTTTATTACAGCATATGTGAAAAGACTGCAGTCACTGGCGCGGAATTAAAACTCCCGTAAACTGCTATTCTGCGAGTGTGTGAATAATGGAGTCGGTCCCTGGCGATGGAGCTAATACTCCCGTAAACCAAACGCCATTAGAGATTTTTCAATTGAGAAAATGTATAGTGGATTTTCAAGCCTTTCGCAATCAAAAGAATGAATTCGTAGTCAAAGAATTGGCTATTTGCGATATTGACAATGATTATAGCCAATCATGGATTTTTTCATCACCACGTGAATTAATTTGTAAAAAAGAAACTTCATGGCTTACCAAATACTTTCACGGAATGGAGGTAGAAGAAGGTGACATCACCCATGAAAATTTCGAAAATGTACTGTTGAAATATGCATTAGGTTATCATCTTTTTTTCGTAAAAGGTTTAGAAAAATGTAAATTCTTATCCAATATAATAGGACATAAAGTCATCGATTTACTCGTTTTTGACTGCCCTCCGATTTCACAATTACCCTCATCGGGTAAAAGGTGTATGCTGCATAAACATAGAAATGATGGAAATTTAATGTGTGCTGTGGATAATTGTCGCAAAATTAAGAACTGGTTTCGGCAAAATGTTGACCTAAAAAATGAATCTGATAGACATCATTCAATTGCTTTCCTAAAAATCAATTTATTTTCGATGTATATAAAATGGCTTCTGTTGGATTTATTTATTCTGGATATATGGACATGACAATTTGTAGTAAATGCGGTGTAAATGTATACGAGTAAGAAAAAGGAGATGATCCTAAAAAGGAGCATGATCGATTTGTGATAACCTGTCCTTTAATAAAAAGAAATATATTACATTAAGACATTTTAAAATGGAAATAAAGGAATATTGATTATTAAAAAACTATTTTTATTTCATCTCATCCTTCCATTCGACAAGTTACGACTTGTTAAATCATATAAGTAAAATATTTAGCGTTTGTGGAATGTTATTCTAGTAATAGATACTTTGAAAAAAAAATTATGCATCGGCTTTTTTTAGAAAATTTCTTTGTAATACATTATCGAAAAAATGTTCTCCAAACAAATTTTGACAAAAAATACGTTTTTTAAAACAATATTTCTCTGATTATAGAAATAATCATAAGTGAGATTTGATAAATTAATTATTTTATAGATTACCCAATTTTTCTAATTTTCGGTATACAAATTTATTTGACAAATATTTTTTTTATTAAAAAATATTTAGCGTTTGTGGAAAGTTATTCTAGTAATAGATACTTTGAAAAAAAAATTATGCATCGGCTTTTTTTAGAAAATTTCTTTGTAATACATTATCGAAAAAATGTTCTCCAAACAAATTTTGACAAAAAATACGTTTTTTAAAACAATATTTCTCTGATTATAGAAATAATCATAAGTGAGATTTGATAAATTAATTATTTTATAGATTACCGAATTTTATTAATTTTCGTTATACTCAAATTTATTTGGCAAATATTTTTTTTTGTTAAAAAATATTAAGCGTTTGTGGAAAGTTATTCTAGTAATAGATACTTTGAAAAAAAAATTATGCATCGGCTTTTTTTAGAAAATTTCTTTGTAATACATTATCGAAAAAATGTTCTCCAAACAAATTTTGACAAAAAATACGTTTTTTTAAACAATATTTCTCTGATTATAGAAATAATCATAAGTGAGATTTGATAAATTAATTATTTTATAGATTACGGAATTTTATTAATTTTCGTTATACTCAAATTTATTTGACAAATATTTTTTTTATTAAAAAATATTTAGCGTTTGTGGAAAGTTATTCTAGTAATAGATACTTTGAAAAAAAAATTATGCATCGGCTTTTTTTAGAAAATTTCTTTGTAATACATTATCGAAAAAATGTTCTCCAAACAAATTTTGACAAAAAATACGTTTTTTAAAACAATATTTCTCTGATTATATAAATAATCATAAGTGAGATTTGATAAATTAATTATTTTATAGATTACGGAATTTTATTAATTTTCGTTATACTCAAATTTATTTGGCAAATATTTTTTTTTGTTAAAAAATATTTAGCGTTTGTGGAATGTTATTCTAATAATAGATACTTTGAAAAAAAAATTATGCATCGGCTTTTTTTAGAAAATTTCTTTGTAATACATTATCGAAAAAATGTTCTCCAAATAAATTTTGACAAAAAATACGTTTTTTAAAACAATATTTCTCTGATTATAGAAATAATCATAAGTGAGATTTGATAAATTAATTATTTTATAGATTACGGAATTTTATTAATTTTCGTTATACTCACATTTATTTGGCAAATATTTTTTTTTGTTAAAAAATATTTAGCGTTTGTGGAAAGTTATTCTAGTAATAGATACTTTGAATAAAAAATTATGCATCGGCTTTTTTTAGAAAATTTCTTTGTAATACATTATCGAAAAAATGTTCTCCAAACAAATTTTGACAAAAAATACGTTTTTTAAAACAATATTTCTCTGATTATAGAAATAATCATAAGTGAGATTTGATAAATTAATTATTTTATAGATTACCGAATTTTATTAATTTTCGGTATACAAATTTATTTGACAAATATTTTTTTTATTAAAAAATATTTAGCGTTTGTGGAAAGTTATTCTAGTAATAGATACTTTGAAAAAAAAATTATGCATCGGCTTTTTTTAGAAAATTTCTTTGTAATACATTATCGAAAAAATGTTCTCCAAACAAATTTTGACAAAAAATACGTTTTTTAAAACAATATTTCTCTGATTATATAAATAATCATAAGTGAGATTTGATAAATTAATTATTTTATAGATTACGGAATTTTATTAATTTTCGTTATACTCAAATTTATTTGGCAAATATTTTTTTTTGTTAAAAAATATTTAGCGTTTGTGGAAAGTTATTCTAGTAATAGATACTTTGAATAAAAAATTATGCATCGGCTTTTTTAGAAAATTTCTTTGTAATACATTATCGAAAAAATGTTCTCCAAACAAATTTTGACAAAAAATACGTTTTTTAATACACTATTTCTCTGATTATAGAAATAATCATAAGTGAGATTTGATAAATTAATTATTTTATAGATTACGGAATTTTATTAATTTTCGTTATACTCAAATTTATTTGGCAAATATTTTTTTTATTAAAAAATATTAAGCGTTTGTGGAAAGTTATTCTAGTAATAGATACTTTGAAAAAAAAATTATGCATCGGCTTTTTTTAGAAAATTTCTTTGTAATACATTATCGAAAAAATGTTCTCTAAACAAATTTTGACAAAAAATACGTTTTTTAAAACAATATTTCTCTGATTATATAAATAATCATAAGTGAGATTTGATAAATTAATTATTTTATAGATTACCGAATTTTATTAATTTTCGTTATACTCAAATTTATTTGGCAAATATTTTTTTTTGTTAAAAAATATTTAGCGTTTGTGGAAAGTTATTCTAGTAATAGATACTTTGAAAAAAAAATTATGCTTCGGCTTTTTTTAGAAAATTTCTTTGTAATACATTATCGAAAAAATGTTCTCCAAACAAATTTTGACAAAAAATACGTTTTTTAAAACAATATTTCTCTGATTATATAAATAATCATAAGTGAGATTTGATAAATTAATTATTTTATAGATTACGGAATTTTATTAATTTTCGTTATACTCAAATTTATTTGGCAAATATTTTTTTTTGTTAAAAAATATTTAGCGTTAGTGGAAAGTTATTCTAGTAATAGATACTTTGAATAAAAAATTATGCATCGGCTTTTTTAGAAAATTTCTTTGTAATACATTATCGAAAAAATGTTCTCCAAACAAATTTTGACAAAAAATACGTTTTTTAATACAACATTTCTCTGATTATAGAAATAATCATAAGTGAGATTTGATAAATTAATTATTTTATAGATTACGGAATTTTATTAATTTTCGTTATACTCAAATTTATTTGGCAAATATTTTTTTTATTAAAAAATATTAAGCGTTTGTGGAAAGTTATTCTAGTAATAGATACTTTGAAAAAAAAATTATGCATCGGCTTTTTTTAGAAAATTTCTTTGTAATACATTATCGAAAAAATGTTCTCCAAACAAATTTTGACAAAAAATACGTTTTTTAATACACTATTTCTCTGATTATAGAAATAATCATAAGTGAGATTTGATAAATTAATTATTTTATAGATTACGGAATTTTATTAATTTTCGTTATACTCAAATTTATTTGGCAAATATTTTTTTTATTAAAAAATATTAAGCGTTTGTGGAAAGTTATTCTAGTAATAGATACTTTGAAAAAAAAATTATGCATCGGCTTTTTTTAGAAAATTTCTTTGTAATACATTATCGAAAAAATGTTCTCTAAACAAATTTTGACAAAAAATACGTTTTTTAAAACAATATTTCTCTGATTATATAAATAATCATAAGTGAGATTTGATAAATTAATTATTTTATAGATTACCGAATTTTATTAATTTTCGTTATACTCAAAT
Organism: Tanypteryx hageni; assembly: GCA_028673005.1. Taxonomy (NCBI): domain Eukaryota; kingdom Metazoa; phylum Arthropoda; class Insecta; order Odonata; family Petaluridae; genus Tanypteryx; species Tanypteryx hageni. The sequence continues at coordinate 37,182,503 of CM054115.1, forward strand.
TTATTTGGCAAATATTTTTTTTTGTTAAAAAATATTTAGCGTTTGTGGAAAGTTATTCTAGTAATAGATACTTTGAAAAAAAAATTATGCTTCGGCTTTTTTTAGAAAATTTCTTTGTAATACATTATCGAAAAAATGTTCTCCAAACAAATTTTGACAAAAAATACGTTTTTTAAAACAATATTTCTCTGATTATAGAAATAATCATAAGTGAGATTTGATAAATTAATTATTTTATAGATTACCCAATTTTTCTAATTTTCGGTATACAAATTTATTTGACAAATATTTTTTTTATTAAAAAATATTTAGCGTTTGTGGAAAGTTATTCTAGTAATAGATACTTTGAAAAAAAAATTATGCATCGGCTTTTTTTAGAAAATTTCTTTGTAATACATTATCGAAAAAATGTTCTCCAAACAAATTTTGACAAAAAATACGTTTTTTAAAACAATATTTCTCTGATTATATAAATAATCATAAGTGAGATTTGATAAATTAATTATTTTATAGATTACGGAATTTTATTAATTTTCGTTATACTCAAATTTATTTGGCAAATATTTTTTTTTGTTAAAAAATATTTAGCGTTTGTGGAAAGTTATTCTAGTAATAGATACTTTGAATAAAAAATTATGCATCGGCTTTTTTAGAAAATTTCTTTGTAATACATTATCGAAAAAATGTTCTCCAAACAAATTTTGACAAAAAATACGTTTTTTAATACAACATTTCTCTGATTATAGAAATAATCATAAGTGAGATTTGATAAATTAATTATTTTATAGATTACGGAATTTTATTAATTTTCGTTATACTCAAATTTATTTGGCAAATATTTTTTTTATTAAAAAATATTAAGCGTTTGTGGAAAGTTATTCTAGTAATAGATACTTTGAAAAAAAAATTATGCATCGGCTTTTTTTAGAAAATTTCTTTGTAATACATTATCGAAAAAATGTTCTCCAAACAAATTTTGACAAAAAATACGTTTTTTAAAACAATATTTCTCTGATTATAGAAATAATCATAAGTGAGATTTGATAAATTAATTATTTTATAGATTACCGAATTTTATTAATTTTCGTTATACTCAAATTTATTTGGCAAATATTTTTTTTTGTTAAAAAATATTTAGCGTTTGTGGAAAGTTATTCTAGTAATAGATACTTTGAAAAAAAAATTATGCATCGGCTTTTTTTAGAAAATTTCTTTGTAATACATTATCGAAAAAATGTTCTCCAAACAAATTTTGACAAAAAATACGTTTTTTTAAACAATATTTCTCTGATTATAGAAATAATCATAAGTGAGATTTGATAAATTAATTATTTTATAGATTACCGAATTTTATTAATTTTCGTTATACTCACATTTATTTGGCAAATATTTTTTTTTGTTAAAAAATATTTAGCGTTTGTGGAAAGTTATTCTAGTAATAGATACTTTGAATAAAAAATTATGCATCGGCTTTTTTTAGAAAATTTCTTTGTAATACATAATCGAAAAAATGTTCTCCAAACAAATTTTGACAAAAAATACGTTTTTTAAAACAATATTTCTCTGATTATAGAAATAATCATAAGTGAGATTTGATAAATTAATTATTTTATAGATTACGGAATTTTATTAATTTTCGTTATACTCAAATTTATTTGACAAATATTTTTTTTATTAAAAAATATTTAGCGTTTGTGGAAAGTTATTCTAGTAATAGATACTTTGAAAAAAAAATTATGCATCGGCTTTTTTTAGAAAATTTCTTTGTAATACATTATCGAAAAAATGTTCTCCAAATAAATTTTGACAAAAAATACGTTTTTTAAAACAATATTTCTCTGATTATAGAAATAATCATAAGTGAGATTTGATAAATTAATTATTTTATAGATTACGGAATTTTATTAATTTTCGTTATACTCAAATTTATTTGGCAAATATTTTTTTTTGTTAAAAAATATTTAGCGTTTGTGGAAAGTTATTCTAGTAATAGATACTTTGAAAAAAAAATTATGCATCGGCTTTTTTTAGAAAATTTCTTTGTAATACATTATCGAAAAAATGTTCTCCAAATAAATTTTGACAAAAAATACGTTTTTTAAAACAATATTTCTCTGATTATAGAAATAATCATAAGTGAGATTTGATAAATTAATTATTTTATAGATTACGGAATTTTATTAATTTTCGTTATACTCACATTTATTTGGCAAATATTTTTTTTTGTTAAAAAATATTTAGCGTTTGTGGAAAGTTATTCTAGTAATAGATACTTTGAATAAAAAATTATGCATCGGCTTTTTTTAGAAAATTTCTTTGTAATACATTATCGAAAAAATGTTCTCCAAACAAATTTTGACAAAAAATACGTTTTTTAAAACAATATTTCTCTGATTATATAAATAATCATAAGTGAGATTTGATAAATTAATTATTTTATAGATTACGGAATTTTATTAATTTTCGTTATACTCAAATTTATTTGGCAAATATTTTTTTTTGTTAAAAAATATTTAGCGTTTGTGGAAAGTTATTCTAGTAATAGATACTTTGAAAAAAAAAATTATGCATCGGCTTTTTTTAGAAAATTTCTTTGTAAGACATTATCGAAAAAATGTTCTCCAAACAAATTTTGACAAAAAATACGTTTTTTAAAACAATATTTCTCTGATTATATAAATAATCATAAGTGAGATTTGATAAATTAATTATTTTATAGATTACGGAATTTTATTAATTTTCGTTATACTCAAATTTATTTGGCAAATATTTTTTTTATTAAAAAATATTAAGCGTTTGTGGAAAGTTATTCTAGTAATAGATACTTTGAAAAAAAAAATTATGCATCGGCTTTTTTTAGAAAATTTCTTTGTAATACATTATCGAAAAAATGTTCTCCAAACAAATTTTGACAAAAAATACGTTTTTTAAAACAATATTTCTCTGATTATAGAAATAATCATAAGTGAGATTTGATAAATTAATTATTTTATAGATTACCGAATTTTATTAATTTTCGTTATACTCAAATTTATTTGGCAAATATTTTTTTTTGTTAAAAAATATTTAGCGTTTGTGGAAAGTTATTCTAGTAATAGATACTTTGAAAAAAAAATTATGCATCGGCTTTTTTTAGAAAATTTCTTTGTAATACATTATCGAAAAAATGTTCTCCAAACAAATTTTGACAAAAAATACGTTTTTTAAAACAATATTTCTCTGATTATAGAAATAATCATAAGTGAGATTTGATAAATTAATTATTTTATAGATTACCCAATTTTTCTAATTTTCGGTATACAAATTTATTTGACAAATATTTTTTTTATTAAAAAATATTTAGCGTTTGTGGAAAGTTATTCTAGTAATAGATACTTTGAAAAAAAAATTATGCATCGGCTTTTTTTAGAAAATTTCTTTGTAATACATTATCGAAAAAATGTTCTCCAAACAAATTTTGACAAAAAATACGTTTTTTAAAACAATATTTCTCTGATTATATAAATAATCATAAGTGAGATTTGATAAATTAATTATTTTATAGATTACGGAATTTTATTAATTTTCGTTATACTCAAATTTATTTGGCAAATATTTTTTTTTGTTAAAAAATATTTAGCGTTTGTGGAAAGTTATTCTAGTAATAGATACTTTGAATAAAAAATTTTGCATCGGCTTTTTTAGAAAATTTCTTTGTAATACATTATCGAAAAAATGTTCTCCAAACAAATTTTGACAAAAAATACGTTTTTTAATACAATATTTCTCTGATTATAGAAATAATCATAAGTGAGATTTGATAAATTAATTATTTTATAGATTACCGAATTTTATTAATTTTCGTTATACTCAAATTTATTTGGCAAATATTTTTTTTTGTTAAAAAATATTTAGCGTTTGTGGAAAGTTATTCTAGTAATAGATACTTTGAAAAAAAAATTATGCATCGGCTTTTTTTAGAAAATTTCTTTGTAATACATTATCGAAAAAATGTTCTCCAAACAAATTTTGACAAAAAATACGTTTTTTAAAACAATATTTCTCTGATTATATAAATAATCATAAGTGAGATTTGATAAATTAATTATTTTATAGATTACGGAATTTTATTAATTTTCGTTATACTCACATTTATTTGGCAAATATTTTTTTTTGTTAAAAAATATTTAGCGTTTGTGGAAAGTTATTCTAGTAATAGATACTTTGAATAAAAAATTATGCATCGGCTTTTTTTAGAAAATTTCTTTGTAATACATAATCGAAAAAATGTTCTCCAAACAAATTTTGACAAAAAATACGTTTTTTAAAACAATATTTCTCTGATTATAGAAATAATCATAAGTGAGATTTGATAAATTAATTATTTTATAGATTACGGAATTTTATTAATTTTCGTTATACTCAAATTTATTTGACAAATATTTTTTTTATTAAAAAATATTTAGCGTTTGTGGAAAGTTATTCTAGTAATAGATACTTTGAAAAAAAAATTATGCATCGGCTTTTTTAGAAAATTTCTTTGTAATACATTATCGAAAAAATGTTCTCCAAATAAATTTTGACAAAAAATACGTTTTTTAAAACAATATTTCTCTGATTATAGAAATAATCATAAGTGAGATTTGATAAATTAATTATTTTATAGATTACGGAATTTTATTAATTTTCGTTATACTCAAATTTATTTGGCAAATATTTTTTTTTGTTAAAAAATATTTAGCGTTTGTGGAAAGTTATTCTAGTAATAGATACTTTGAAAAAAAAATTATGCATCGGCTTTTTTTAGAAAATTTCTTTGTAGTACATTATCGAAAAAATGTTCTCCAAATAAATTTTGACAAAAAATACGTTTTTTAAAACAATATTTCTCTGATTATAGAAATAATCATAAGTGAGATTTGATAAATTAATTATTTTATAGATTACGGAATTTTATTAATTTTCGTTATACTCACATTTATTTGGCAAATATTTTTTTTTGTTAAAAAATATTTAGCGTTTGTGGAAAGTTATTCTAGTAATAGATACTTTGAATAAAAAATTATGCATCGGCTTTTTTTAGAAAATTTCTTTGTAATACATTATCGAAAAAATGTTCTCCAAACAAATTTTGACAAAAAATACGTTTTTTAAAACAATATTTCTCTGATTATATAAATAATCATAAGTGAGATTTGATAAATTAATTATTTTATAGATTACGGAATTTTATTAATTTTCGTTATACTCAAATTTATTTGGCAAATATTTTTTTTTGTTAAAAAATATTTAGCGTTTGTGGAAAGTTATTCTAGTAATAGATACTTTGAAAAAAAAAATTATGCATCGGCTTTTTTTAGAAAATTTCTTTGTAAGACATTATCGAAAAAATGTTCTCCAAACAAATTTTGACAAAAAATACGTTTTTTAAAACAATATTTCTCTGATTATATAAATAATCATAAGTGAGATTTGATAAATTAATTATTTTATAGATTACGGAATTTTATTAATTTTCGTTATACTCAAATTTATTTGGCAAATATTTTTTTTATTAAAAAATATTAAGCGTTTGTGGAAAGTTATTCTAGTAATAGATACTTTGAAAAAAAAAATTATGCATCGGCTTTTTTTAGAAAATTTCTTTGTAATACATTATCGAAAAAATGTTCTCCAAACAAATTTTGACAAAAAATACGTTTTTTAAAACAATATTTCTCTGATTATAGAAATAATCATAAGTGAGATTTGATAAATTAATTATTTTATAGATTACCGAATTTTATTAATTTTCGTTATACTCAAATTTATTTGGCAAATATTTTTTTTTGTTAAAAAATATTTAGCGTTTGTGGAAAGTTATTCTAGTAATAGATACTTTGAAAAAAAAATTATGCATCGGCTTTTTTTAGAAAATTTCTTTGTAATACATTATCGAAAAAATGTTCTCCAAACAAATTTTGACAAAAAATACGTTTTTTAAAACAATATTTCTCTGATTATAGAAATAATCATAAGTGAGATTTGATAAATTAAATATTTTATAGATTACCGAATTTTATTAATTTTCGGTATACAAATTTATTTGACAAATATTTTTTTTATTTAAAAATATTTAGCGTTTGTGGAAAGTTATTCTAGTAATAGATACTTTGAAAAAAAAAATTATGCATCGGCTTTTTTTAGAAAATTTCTTTGTAATACATTATCGAAAAAATGTTCTCCAAACAAATTTTGACAAAAAATACGTTTTTTAAAACAATATTTCTCTGATTATAGAAATAATCATAAGTGAGATTTGATAAATTAATTATTTTATAGATTACCGAATTTTATTAATTTTCGTTATACTCAAATTTATTTGGCAAATATTTTTTTTTTTTTTATATTTAGCGTTTGTGGAAAGTTATTCTAGTAATAGATACTTTGAAAAAAAATTATGCATCGGCTTTTTTTAGAAAATTTCTTTGTAATACATTATCGAAAAAATGTTCTCCAAATAAATTTTGACAAAAAATACGTTTTTTAAAACAATATTTCTCTGATTATAGAAATAATCATAAGTGAGATTTGATAAATTAATTATTTTATAGATTACGGAATTTTATTAATTTTCGTTATACTCAAATTTATTTGGCAAATATTTTTTTTTGTTAAAAAATATTTAGCGTTTGTGGAAAGTTATTCTAGTAATAGATACTTTGAAAAAAAAATTATGCATCGGCTTTTTTTAGAAAATTTCTTTGTAATACATTATCGAAAAAATGTTCTCCAAATAAATTTTGACAAAAAATACGTTTTTTAAAACAATATTTCTCTGATTATAGAAATAATCATAAGTGAGATTTGATAAATTAATTATTTTATAGATTACGTAATTTTATTAATTTTCGTTATACTCACATTTATTTGGCAAATATTTTTTTTTGTTAAAAAATATTTAGCGTTTGTGGAAAGTTATTCTAGTAATAGATACTTTGAATAAAAAATTATGCATCGGCTTTTTTTAGAAAATTTCTTTGTAATACATTATCGAAAAAATGTTCTCCAAACAAATTTTGACAAAAAATACGTTTTTTAAAACAATATTTCTCTGATTATATAAATAATCATAAGTGAGATTTGATAAATTAATTATTTTATAGATTACCGAATTTTATTAATTTTCGGTATACAAATTTATTTGACAAATATTTTTTTTATTAAAAAATATTTAGCGTTTGTGGAAAGTTATTCTAGTAATAGATACTTTGAAAAAAAAATTATGCATCGGCTTTTTTTAGAAAATTTCTTTGTAATACATTATCGAAAAAATGTTCTCCAAACAAATTTTGACAAAAAATACGTTTTTTAAAACAATATTTCTCTGATTATAGAAATAATCATAAGTGAGATTTGATAAATTAATTATTTTATAGATTACCGAATTTTATTAATTTTCGGTATACAAATTTATTTGACAAATATTTTTTTTATTAAAAAATATTTAGCGTTTGTGGAAAGTTATTCTAGTAATAGATACTTTGAAAAAAAAAATTATGCATCGGCTTTTTTTAGAAAATTTCTTTGTAAGACATTATCGAAAAAATGTTCTCCAAACAAATTTTGACAAAAAATACGTTTTTTAAAACAATATTTCTCTGATTATATAAATAATCATAAGTGAGATTTGATAAATTAATTATTTTATAGATTACGGAATTTTATTAATTTTCGTTATACTCAAATTTATTTGGCAAATATTTTTTTTTGTTAAAAAATATTTAGCGTTTGTGGAAAGTTATTCTAGTAATAGATACTTTGAAAAAAAAATTATGCATCGGCTTTTTTTAGAAAATTTCTTTGTAATACATTATCGAAAAAATGTTCTCCAAACAAATTTTGACAAAAAATACGTTTTTTAAAACAATATTTCTCTGATTATAGAAATAATCATAAGTGAGATTTGATAAATTAATTATTTTATAGATTACAGAATTTTATTAATTTTCGGTATACAAATTTATTTGACAAATATTTTTTTTATTAAAAAATATTTAGCGTTTGTGGAAAGTTATTCTAGTAATAGATACTTTGAAAAAAATAATTATGCATCGGCTTTTTTTAGAAAATTTCTTTGTAATACATTATCGAAAAAATGTTCTCCAAACAAATTTTGACAAAAAATACGTTTTTTAAAACAATATTTCTGATTATATAAATAATCATATGTGAGATTTGATAAATTAATTATTTTATAGATTACGGAATTTTATTAATTTTCGTTATACTCATATTTATTTGGCAAATATTTTTTTTTGTTAAAAAATATTTAGCGTTTGTGGAAAGTTATTCTAGTAATAGATACTTTGAAAAAAAAATTATGCATCGGCTTTTTTTAGAAAATTTCTTTGTAATACATTATCGAAAAAATGTTCTCCAAACAAATTTTGACAAAAAATACGTTTTTTAAAACAATATTTCTCTGATTATAGAAGTAATCATAAGTGAGATTTGATAAATTAATTATTTTATAGATTACGGAATTTTATTAATTTTCGTTATACTCAAATTTATTTGGCAAATATTTTTTTTTGTTAAAAAATATTTAGCGTTTGTGGAAAGTTATTCTAGTAATAGATACTTTGAAAAAAAAATTATGCATCGGCTTTTTTTAGAAAATTTCTTTGTAATACATTATCGAAAAAATGTTCTCCAAACAAATTTTGACAAAAAATACGTTTTTTAAAACAATATTTCTCTGATTATAGAAATAATCATAAGTGAGATTTGATAAATTAATTATTTTATAGATTACCGAATTTTATTAATTTTCGTTATACTCAAATTTATTTGGCAAATATTTTTTTTTGTTAAAAAATATTTAGCGTTTGTGGAAAGTTATTCTAGTAATTGATACTTTGAAAAAAAAATTATGCATCGGCTTTTTTTAGAAAATTTCTTTGTAATACATTATCGAAAAAATGTTCTCCAAACAAATTTTGACAAAAAATACGTTTTTTAAAACAATATTTCTCTGATTATAGAAATAATCATAAGTGAGATTTGATAAATTAATTATTTTATAGATTACCGAATTTTATTAATTTTCGTTATACTCAAATTTATTTGGCAAATATTTTTTTTTGTTAAAAAATATTTAGCGTTTGTGGAAAGTTATTCTAGTAATAGATACTTTGAAAAAAAAATTATGCATCGGCTTTTTTTAGAAAATTTCTTTGTAATACATTATCGAAAAAATGTTCTCCAAACAAATTTTGACAAAAAATACGTTTTTTAAAACAATATTTCTCTGATTATAGAAATAATCATAAGTGAGATTTGATAAATTAATTATTTTATAGATTACCGAATTTTATTAATTTTCGGTATACAAATTTATTTGACAAATATTTTTTTTATTAAAAAATATTTAGCGTTTGTGGAAAGTTATTCTAGTAATAGATACTTTGAAAAAAAAAATTATGCATCGGCTTTTTTTAGAAAATTTCTTTGTAATACATTATCGAAAAAATGTTCTCCAAATAAATTTTGACAAAAAATACGTTTTTTAAAACAATATTTCTCTGATTATAGAAATAATCATAAGTGAGATTTGATAAATTAATTATTTTATAGATTACCGAATTTTATTAATTTTCGTTATACTCAAATTTATTTGGCAAATATTTTTTTTTGTTAAAAAATATTTAGCGTTTGTGGAAAGTTATTCTAGTAATAGATACTTTGAAAAAAAAATTATGCATCGGCTTTTTTTAGAAAATTTCTTTGTAATACATTATCGAAAAAATGTTCTCCAAACAAATTTTGACAAAAAATACGTTTTTTAAAACAATATTTCTCTGATTATAGAAATAATCATAAGTGAGATTTGATAAATTAATTATTTTATAGATTACAGAATTTTATTAATTTTCGGTATACAAATTTATTTGACAAATATTTTTTTTATTAAAAAATATTTAGCGTTTGTGGAAAGTTATTCTAGTAATAGATACTTTGAAAAAAATAATTATGCATCGGCTTTTTTTAGAAAATTTCTTTGTAATACATTATCGAAAAAATGTTCTCCAAACAAATTTTGACAAAAAATACGTTTTTTAAAACAATATTTCTCTGATTATAGAAATAATCATAAGTGAGATTTGATAAATTAATTATTTTATAGATTACAGAATTTTATTAATTTTCGGTATACAAATTTATTTGACAAATATTTTTTTTATTAAAAAATATTTAGCGTTTGTGGAAAGTTATTCTAGTAATAGATACTTTGAAAAAAATAATTATGCATCGGCTTTTTTTAGAAAATTTCTTTGTAATACATTATCGAAAAAATGTTCTCCAAACAAATTTTGACAAAAAATACGTTTTTTAAAACAATATTTCTGATTATATAAATAATCATATGTGAGATTTGATAAATTAATTATTTTATAGATTACGGAATTTTATTAATTGTCGTTATACTCAAATTTATTTGACAAATATTTTTTTTTGTTAAAAAATATTTAGCGTTTGTGGAAAGTTATTCTAGTAATAGATACTTTGAAAAAAAAATTATGCATCGGCTTTTTTTAGAAAATTTCTTTGTAATACATTATCGAAAAAATGTTCTCCAAACAAATTTTGACAAAAAATACGTTTTTTAAAACAATATTTCTCTGATTATAGAAATAATCATAAGTGAGATTTGATAAATTAATTATTTTATAGATTACCGAATTTTATTAATTTTCGTTATACTCAAATTTATTTGGCAAATATTTTTTTTTGTTAAAAAATATTTAGCGTTTGTGGAAAGTTATTCTAGTAATTGATACTTTGAAAAAAAAATTATGCATCGGCTTTTTTTAGAAAATTTCTTTGTAATACATTATCGAAAAAATGTTCTCCAAACAAATTTTGACAAAAAATACGTTTTTTAAAACAATATTTCTCTGATTATAGAAATAATCATAAGTGAGATTTGATAAATTAATTATTTTATAGATTACCGAATTTTATTAATTTTCGTTATACTCAAATTTATTTGGCAAATATTTTTTTTTGTTAAAAAATATTTAGCGTTTGTGGAAAGTTATTCTAGTAATAGATACTTTGAAAAAAAAATTATGCATCGGCTTTTTTTAGAAAATTTCTTTGTAATACATTATCGAAAAAATGTTCTCCAAACAAATTTTGACAAAAATACGTTTATTAAAACAATATTTCTCTGATTATAGAAATAATCATAAGTGAGATTTGATAAATTAATTATTTTATAGATTACCGAATTTTATTAATTTTCGGTATACAAATTTATTTGACAAATATGTTTTTTTTTTTTAAATATTTAGCGTTTGTGGAAAGTTATTCTAGTAATAGATACTTTGAAAAAAAAATTATGCATCGGCTTTTTTTAGAAAATTTCTTTGTAAGACATTATCGAAAAAATGTTCTCCAAACAAATTTTGACAAAAAATACGTTTTTTAATACAATATTTCTCTGATTATATAAATAATCATAAGTGAGATTTGATAAATTAATTATTTTATAGATTACGGAATTTTATTAATTTTCGTTATACTCAAATTTATTTGGCAAATATTTTTTTTTGTTAAAAAATATTTAGCGTTTGTGGAAAGTTATTCTAGTAATAGATACTTTGAAAAAAAAATTATGCATCGGCTTTTTTTAGAAAATTTCTTTGTAATACATTATCGAAAAAATGTTCTCCAAACAAATTTTGACAAAAAATACGTTTTTTAAAACAATATTTCTCTGATTATAGAAATAATCATAAGTGAGATTTGATAAATTAATTATTTTATAGATTACAGAATTTTATTAATTTTCGGTATACAAATTTATTTGACAAATATTTTTTTTATTAAAAAATATTTAGCGTTTGTGGAAAGTTATTCTAGTAATAGATACTTTGAAAAAAATAATTATGCATCGGCTTTTTTTAGAAAATTTCTTTGTAATACATTATCGAAAAAATGTTCTCCAAACAAATTTTGACAAAAAATACGTTTTTTAAAACAATATTTCTGATTATATAAATAATCATATGTGAGATTTGATAAATTAATTATTTTATAGATTACGGAATTTTATTAATTGTCGTTATACTCAAATTTATTTGGCAAATATTTTTTTTTGTTAAAAAATATTTAGCGTTTGTGGAAAGTTATTCTAGTAATAGATACTTTGAAAAAAAAATTATGCATCGGCTTTTTTTAGAAAATTTCTTTGTAATACATTATCGAAAAAATGTTCTCCAAACAAATTTTGACAAAAAATACGTTTTTTAAAACAATATTTCTCTGATTATAGAAATAATCATAAGTGAGATTTGATAAATTAATTATTTTATAGATTACCGAATTTTATTAATTTTCGTTATACTCAAATTTATTTGGCAAATATTTTTTTTTGTTAAAAAATATTTAGCGTTTGTGGAAAGTTATTCTAGTAATTGATACTTTGAAAAAAAAATTATGCATCGGCTTTTTTTAGAAAATTTCTTTGTAATACATTATCGAAAAAATGTTCTCCAAACAAATTTTGACAAAAAATACGTTTTTTAAAACAATATTTCTCTGATTATAGAAATAATCATAAGTGAGATTTGATAAATTAATTATTTTATAGATTACCGAATTTTATTAATTTTCGTTATACTCAAATTTATTTGGCAAATATTTTTTTTTGTTAAAAAATATTTAGCGTTTGTGGAAAGTTATTCTAGTAATAGATACTTTGAAAAAAAAATTATGCATCGGCTTTTTTTAGAAAATTTCTTTGTAATACATTATCGAAAAAATGTTCTCCAAACAAATTTTGACAAAAATACGTTTATTAAAACAATATTTCTCTGATTATAGAAATAATCATAAGTGAGATTTGATAAATTAATTATTTTATAGATTACCGAATTTTATTAATTTTCGGTATACAAATTTATTTGACAAATATGTTTTTTATTAAAAAATATTTAGCGTTTGTGGAAAGTTATTCTAGTAATAGATACTTTGAAAAAAAAATTATGCATCGGCTTTTTTTAGAAAATTTCTTTGTAAGACATTATCGAAAAAATGTTCTCCAAACAAATTTTGACAAAAAATACGTTTTTTAATACAATATTTCTCTGATTATATAAATAATCATAAGTGAGATTTGATAAATTAATTATTTTATAGATTACGGAATTTTATTAATTTTCGTTATACTCAAATTTATTTGGCAAATATTTTTTTTTGTTAAAAAATATTTAGCGTTTGTGGAAAGTTATTCTAGTAATAGATACTTTGAAAAAAAAATTATGCATCGGCTTTTTTTAGAAAATTTCTTTGTAATACATTATCGAAAAAATGTTCTCCAAACAAATTTTGACAAAAAATACGTTTTTTAAAACAATATTTCTCTGATTATAGAAATAATCATAAGTGAGATTTGATAAATTAATTATTTTATAGATTACAGAATTTTATTAATTTTCGGTATACAAACTTATTTGACAAATATTTTTTTTATTAAAAAAATTTAGCGTTTGTGGAAAGTTATTCTAGTAATAGATACTTTGAAAAAAATAATTATGCATCGGCTTTTTTTAGAAAATTTCTTTGTAATACATTATCGAAAAAATGTTCTCCAAACAAATTTTGACAAAAAATACGTTTTTTAAAACAATATTTCTGATTATATAAATAATCATATGTGAGATTTGATAAATTAATTATTTTATAGATTACGGAATTTTATTAATTGTCGTTATACTCAAATTTATTTGGCAAATATTTTTTTTTGTTAAAAAATATTTAGCGTTTGTGGAAAGTTATTCTAGTAATAGATACTTTGAAAAAAAAATTATGCATCGGCTTTTTTTAGAAAATTTCTTTGTAATACATTATCGAAAAAATGTTCTCCAAACAAATTTTGACAAAAAATACGTTTTTTAAAACAATATTTCTCTGATTATAGAAATAATCATAAGTGAGATTTGATAAATTAATTATTTTATAGATTACCGAATTTTATTAATTTTCGTTATACTCAAATTTATTTGGCAAATATTTTTTTTTGTTAAAAAATATTTAGCGTTTGTGGAAAGTTATTCTAGTAATTGATACTTTGAAAAAAAAATTATGCATCGGCTTTTTTTAGAAAATTTCTTTGTAATACATTATCGAAAAAATGTTCTCCAAACAAATTTTGACAAAAAATACGTTTTTTAAAACAATATTTCTCTGATTATAGAAATAATCATAAGTGAGATTTGATAAATTAATTATTTTATAGATTACCGAATTTTATTAATTTTCGTTATACTCAAATTTATTTGGCAAATATTTTTTTTTGTTAAAAAATATTTAGCGTTTGTGGAAAGTTATTCTAGTAATAGATACTTTGAAAAAAAAATTATGCATCGGCTTTTTTTAGAAAATTTCTTTGTAATACATTATCGAAAAAATGTTCTCCAAACAAATTTTGACAAAAATACGTTTATTAAAACAATATTTCTCTGATTATAGAAATAATCATAAGTGAGATTTGATAAATTAATTATTTTATAGATGACCGAATTTTATTAATTTTCGGTATACAAATTTATTTGACAAATATGTTTTTTATTAAAAAATATTTAGCGTTTGTGGAAAGTTATTCTAGTAATAGATACTTTGAAAAAAAAATTATGCATCGGCTTTTTTTAGAAAATTTCTTTGTAAGACATTATCGAAAAAATGTTCTCCAAACAAATTTTGACAAAAAATACGTTTTTTAATACAATATTTCTCTGATTATATAAATAATCATAAGTGAGATTTGATAAATTAATTATTTTATAGATTACGGAATTTTATTAATTTTCGTTATACTCAAATTTATTTGGCAAATATTTTTTTTTGTTAAAAAATATTTAGCGTTTGTGGAAAGTTATTCTAGTAATAGATACTTTGAAAAAAAAATTATGCATCGGCTTTTTTTAGAAAATTTCTTTGTAATACATTATCGAAAAAATGTTCTCCAAACAAATTTTGACAAAAAATACGTTTTTTAAAACAATATTTCTCTGATTATAGAAATAATCATAAGTGAGATTTGATAAATTAATTATTTTATAGATTACAGAATTTTATTAATTTTCGGTATACAAATTTATTTGACAAATATTTTTTTTATTAAAAAATATTTAGCGTTTGTGGAAAGTTATTCTAGTAATAGATACTTTGAAAAAAATAATTATGCATCGGCTTTTTTTAGAAAATTTCTTTGTAATACATTATCGAAAAAATGTTCTCCAAACAAATTTTGACAAAAAATACGTTTTTTAAAACAATATTTCTGATTATATAAATAATCATATGTGAGATTTGATAAATTAATTATTTTATAGATTACGGAATTTTATTAATTGTCGTTATACTCAAATTTATTTGGCAAATATTTTTTTTTGTTAAAAAATATTTAGCGTTTGTGGAAAGTTATTCTAGTAATAGATACTTTGAAAAAAAAATTATGCATCGGCTTTTTTTAGAAAATTTCTTTGTAATACATTATCGAAAAAATGTTCTCCAAACAAATTTTGACAAAAAATACGTTTTTTAAAACAATATTTCTCTGATTATAGAAATAATCATAAGTGAGATTTGATAAATTAATTATTTTATAGATTACCGAATTTTATTAATTTTCGTTATACTCAAATTTATTTGGCAAATATTTTTTTTGTTAAAAAATATTCAGCGTTTGTGGAAAGTTATTCTAGTAATTGATACTTTGAAAAAAAAATTATGCATCGGCTTTTTTTAGAAAATTTCTTTGTAATACATTATCGAAAAAATGTTCTCCAAACAAATTTTGACAAAAAATACGTTTTTTAAAACAATATTTCTCTGATTATAGAAATAATCATAAGTGAGATTTGATAAATTAATTATTTTATAGATTACCGAATTTTATTAATTTTCGTTATACTCAAATTTATTTGGCAAATATTTTTTTTTGTTAAAAAATATTTAGCGTTTGTGGAAAGTTATTCTAGTAATAGATACTTTGAAAAAAAAATTATGCATCGGCTTTTTTTAGAAAATTTCTTTGTAATACATTATCGAAAAAATGTTCTCCAAACAAATTTTGACAAAAATACGTTTATTAAAACAATATTTCTCTGATTATAGAAATAATCATAAGTGAGATTTGATAAATTAATTATTTTATAGATTACCGAATTTTATTAATTTTCGGTATACAAATTTATTTGACAAATATGTTTTTTATTAAAAAATATTTAGCGTTTGTGGAAAGTTATTCTAGTAATAGATACTTTGAAAAAAAAATTATGCATCGGCTTTTTTTAGAAAATTTCTTTGTAAGACATTATCGAAAAAATGTTCTCCAAACAAATTTTGACAAAAAATACGTTTTTTAATACAATATTTCTCTGATTATATAAATAATCATAAGTGAGATTTGATAAATTAATTATTTTATAGATTACGGAATTTTATTAATTTTCGTTATACTCAAATTTATTTGGCAAATATTTTTTTTTGTTAAAAAATATTTAGCGTTTGTGGAAAGTTATTCTAGTAATAGATACTTTGAAAAAAAAATTATGCATCGGCTTTTTTTAGAAAATTTCTTTGTAATACATTATCGAAAAAATGTTCTCCAAACAAATTTTGACAAAAAATACGTTTTTTAAAACAATATTTCTCTGATTATAGAAATAATCATAAGTGAGATTTGATAAATTAATTATTTTATAGATTACAGAATTTTATTAATTTTCGGTATACAAATTTATTTGACAAATATTTTTTTTATTAAAAAATATTTAGCGTTTGTGGAAAGTTATTCTAGTAATAGATACTTTGAAAAAAATAATTTTGCATCGGCTTTTTTTAGAAAATTTCTTTGTAATACATTATCGAAAAAATGTTCTCCAAACAAATTTTGACAAAAAATACGTTTTTTAAAACAATATTTCTGATTATATAAATAATCATATGTGAGATTTGATAAATTAATTATTTTATAGATTACGGAATTTTATTAATTGTCGTTATACTCAAATTTATTTGGCAAATATTTTTTTTTGTTAAAAAATATTTAGCGTTTGTGGAAAGTTATTCTAGTAATAGATACTTTGAAAAAAAAATTATGCATCGGCTTTTTTTAGAAAATTTCTTTGTAATACATTATCGAAAAAATGTTCTCCAAACAAATTTTGACAAAAATACGTTTATTAAAACAATATTTCTCTGATTATAGAAATAATCATAAGTGAGATTTGATAAATTAATTATTTTATAGATTACCGAATTTTATTAATTTTCGTTATACTCAAATTTATTTGGCAAATATTTTTTTTTGTTAAAAAATATTTAGCGTTTGTGGAAAGTTATTCTAGTAATTGATACTTTGAAAAAAAAATTATGCATCGGCTTTTTTTAGAAAATTTCTTAGTAATACATTATCGAAAAAATGTTCTCCAAACAAATTTTGACAAAAAATACGTTTTTTAAAACAATATTTCTCTGATTATAGAAATAATCATAAGTGAGATTTGATAAATTAATTATTTTATAGATTACCGAATTTTATTAATTTTCGTTATACTCAAATTTATTTGGCAAATATTTTTTTTTGTTAAAAAATATTTAGCGTTTGTGGAAAGTTATTCTAGTAATAGATACTTTGAAAAAAAAATTATGCATCGGCTTTTTTTAGAAAATTTCTTTGTAATACATTATCGAAAAAATGTTCTCCAAACAAATTTTGACAAAAATACGTTTATTAAAACAATATTTCTCTGATTATAGAAATAATCATAAGTGAGATTTGATAAATTAATTATTTTATAGATTACCGAATTTTATTAATTTTCGGTATACAAATTTATTTGACAAATATGTTTTTTATTAAAAAATATTTAGCGTTTGTGGAAAGTTATTCTAGTAATAGATACTTTGAAAAAAAAAATTATGCATCGGCTTTTTTTAGAAAATTTCTTTGTAAGACATTATCGAAAAAATGTTCTCCAAACAAATTTTGACAAAAAATACGTTTTTTAATACAATATTTCTCTGATTATATAAATAATCATAAGTGAGATTTGATAAATTAATTATTTTATAGATTACGGAATTTTATTAATTTTCGTTATACTCAAATTTATTTGGCAAATATTTTTTTTTGTTAAAAAATATTTAGCGTTTGTGGAAAGTTATTCTAGTAATAGATACTTTGAAAAAAAAATTATGCATCGGCTTTTTTTAGAAAATTTCTTTGTAATACATTATCGAAAAAATGTTCTCCAAACAAATTTTGACAAAAAATACGTTTTTTAAAACAATATTTCTCTGATTATAGAAATAATCATAAGTGAGATTTGATAAATTAATTATTTTATAGATTACAGAATTTTATTAATTTTCGGTATACAAATTTATTTGACAAATATTTTTTTTATTAAAAAATATTTAGCGTTTGTGGAAAGTTATTCTAGTAATAGATACTTTGAAAAAAAAAATTATGCATCGGCTTTTTTTAGAAAATTTCTTTGTAATACATTATCGAAAAAATGTTCTCCAAACAAATTTTGACAAAAAATACGTTTTTTAAAACAATATTTCTGATTATATAAATAATCATATGTGAGATTTGATAAATTAATTATTTTATAGATTACGGAATTTTATTAATTGTCGTTATACTCAAATTTATTTGGCAAATATTTTTTTTGTTAAAAAATATTTAGCGTTTGTGGAAAGTTATTCTAGTAATAGATACTTTGAAAAAAAAATTATGCATCGGCTTTTTTTAGAAAATTTCTTTGTAATACATTATCGAAAAAATGTTCTCCAAACAAATTTTGACAAAAAATACGTTTTTTAAAACAATATTTCTCTGATTATAGAAATAATCATAAGTGAGATTTGATAAATTAATTATTTTATAGATTACCGAATTTTATTAATTTTCGTTATACTCAAATTTATTTGGCAAATATTTTTTTTTGTTAAAAAATATTTAGCGTTTGTGGAAAGTTATTCTAGTAATTGATACTTTGAAAAAAAAATTATGCATCGGCTTTTTTTAGAAAATTTCTTTGTAATACATTATCGAAAAAATGTTCTCCAAACAAATTTTGACAAAAAATACGTTTTTTAAAACAATATTTCTCTGATTATAGAAATAATCATAAGTGAGATTTGATAAATTAATTATTTTATAGATTACCGAATTTTATTAATTTTCGTTATACTCAAATTTATTTGGCAAATATTTTTTTTTGTTAAAAAATATTTAGCGTTTGTGGAAAGTTATTCTAGTAATAGATACTTTGAAAAAAAAATTATGCATCGGCTTTTTTTAGAAAATTTCTTTGTAATACATTATCGAAAAAATGTTCTCCAAACAAATTTTGACAAAAATACGTTTATTAAAACAATATTTCTCTGATTATAGAAATAATCATAAGTGAGATTTGATAAATTAATTATTTTATAGATTACCGAATTTTATTAATTTTCGGTACACAAATTTATTTGACAAATATGTTTTTTGTTAAAAAATATTTAGCGTTTGTGGAAAGTTATTCTAGTAATAGATACTTTGAAAAAAAAATTATGCATCGGCTTTTTTTAGAAAATTTCTTTGTAAGACATTATCGAAAAAATGTTCTCCAAACAAATTTTGACAAAAAATACGTTTTTTAATACAATATTTCTCTGATTATATAAATAATCATAAGTGAGATTTGATAAATTAATTATTTTATAGATTACGGAATTTTATTAATTTTCGTTATACTCAAATTTATTTGGCAAATATTTTTTTTTGTTAAAAAATATTTAGCGTTTGTGGAAAGTTATTCTAGTAATAGATACTTTGAAAAAAAAATTATGCATCGGCTTTTTTTAGAAAATTTCTTTGTAATACATTATCGAAAAAATGTTCTCCAAACAAATTTTGACAAAAAATACGTTTTTTAAAACAATATTTCTCTGATTATAGAAATAATCATAAGTGAGATTTGATAAATTAATTATTTTATAGATTACAGAATTTTATTAATTTTCGGTATACAAATTTATTTGACAAATATTTTTTTTATTAAAAAATATTTAGCGTTTGTGGAAAGTTATTCTAGTAATAGATACTTTGAAAAAAATAATTATGCATCGGCTTTTTTTAGAAAATTTCTTTGTAATACATTATCGAAAAAATGTTCTCCAAACAAATTTTGACAAAAAATACGTTTTTTAAAACAATATTTCTGATTATATAAATAATCATATGTGAGATTTGATAAATTAATTATTTTATAGATTACGGAATTTTATTAATTGTCGTTATACTCAAATTTATTTGGCAAATATTTTTTTTTGTTAAAAAATATTTAGCGTTTGTGGAAAGTTATTCTAGTAATAGATACTTTGAAAAAAAAATTATGCATCGGCTTTTTTTAGAAAATTTCTTTGTAATACATTATCGAAAAAATGTTCTCCAAACAAATTTTGACAAAAAATACGTTTTTTAAAACAATATTTCTCTGATTATAGAAATAATCATAAGTGAGATTTGATAAATTAATTATTTTATAGATTACCGAATTTTATTAATTTTCGTTATACTCAAATTTATTTGGCAAATATTTTTTTTTGTTAAAAAATATTTAGCGTTTGTGGAAAGTTATTCTAGTAATTGATACTTTGAAAAAAAAATTATGCATCGGCTTTTTTTAGAAAATTTCTTTGTAATACATTATCGAAAAAATGTTCTCCAAACAAATTTTGACAAAAAATACGTTTTTTAAAACAATATTTCTCTGATTATAGAAATAATCATAAGTGAGATTTGATAAATTAATTATTTTATAGATTACCGAATTTTATTAATTTTCGTTATACTCAAATTTATTTGGCAAATATTTTTTTTTGTTAAAAAATATTTAGCGTTTGTGGAAAGTTATTCTAGTAATAGATACTTTGAAAAAAAAATTATGCATCGGCTTTTTTTAGAAAATTTCTTTGTAATACATTATCGAAAAAATGTTCTCCAAACAAATTTTGACAAAAAATACGTTTTTTAAAACAATATTTCTCTGATTATAGAAATAATCATAAGTGAGATTTGATAAATTAATTATTTTATAGATTACGGAATTTTATTAATTTTCGTTATACTCAAATTTATTTGGCAAATATTTTTTTTTGTTAAAAAATATTTAGTGTTTGTGGAAAGTTATTCTAGTAATAGATACTTTGAAAAAAAAATTATGCATCGGCTTTTTTTAGAAAATTTCTTTGTAATACATTATCGAAAAAATGTTCTCCAAACAAATTTTGACAAAAAATACGTTTTTTAAAACAATATTTCTCTGATTATAGAAATAATCATAAGTGAGATTTGATAAATTAATTATTTTATAGATTACGGAATTTTATTAATTTTCGTTATACTCAAATTTATTTGGCAAATATTTTTTTTTGTTAAAAAATATTTAGCGTTTGTGGAAAGTTATTCTAGTAATAGATACTTTGAAAAAAAAATTATGCATCGGCTTTTTTTAGAAAATTTCTTTGTAATACATTATCGAAAAAATGTTCTCCAAACAAATTTTGACAAAAAATACGTTTTTTAAAACAATATTTCTCTGATTATAGAAATAATCATAAGTGAGATTTGATAAATTAATTATTTTATAGATTACCGAATTTTATTAATTTTCGGTATACAAATTTATTTGACAAATATTTTTTTTATTAAAAAATATTTAGCGTTTGTGGAAAGTTATTCTAGTAATAGATACTTTGAAAAAAAAATTATGCATCGGCTTTTTTTAGAAAATTTCTTTGTAATACATTATCGAAAAAATGTTCTCCAAACAAATTTTGACAAAAAATACGTTTTTTAAAACAATATTTCTCTGATTATAGAAATAATCATAAGTGAGATTTGATAAATTAATTATTTTATAGATTACAGAATTTTATTAATTTTCGGTATACAAATTTATTTGACAAATATTTTTTTTATTAAAAAATATTTAGCGTTTGTGGAAAGTTATTCTAGTAATAGATACTTTGAAAAAAATAATTATGCATCGGCTTTTTTTAGAAAATTTCTTTGTAATACATTATCGAAAAAATGTTCTCCAAACAAATTTTGACAAAAAATACGTTTTTTAAAACAATATTTCTGATTATATAAATAATCATATGTGAGATTTGATAAATTAATTATTTTATAGATTACGGAATTTTATTAATTTTCGTTATACTCATATTTATTTGGCAAATATTTTTTTTTGTTAAAAAATATTTAGCGTTTGTGGAAAGTTATTCTAGTAATAGATACTTTGAAAAAAAAATTATGCATCGGCTTTTTTTAGAAAATTTCTTTGTAATACATTATCGAAAAAATGTTCTCCAAACAAATTTTGACAAAAAATACGTTTTTTAAAACAATATTTCTCTGATTATAGAAGTAATCATAAGTGAGATTTGATAAATTAATTATTTTATAGATTACCGAATTTTATTAATTTTCGGTATACAAATTTATTTGACAAATATTTTTTTTATTAAAAAATATTTAGCGTTTGTGGAAAGTTATTCTAGTAATAGATACTTTGAAAAAAAAAATTATGCATCGGCTTTTTTTAGAAAATTTCTTTGTAATACATTATCGAAAAAATGTTCTCCAAACAAATTTTGACAAAAAATACGTTTTTTAAAACAATATTTCTCTGATTATAGAAATAATCATAAGTGAGATTTGATAAATTAATTATTTTATAGATTACCGAATTTTATTAATTTTCGTTATACTCAAATTTATTTGGCAAATATTTTTTTTTGTTAAAAAATATTTAGCGTTTGTGGAAAGTTATTCTAGTAATAGATACTTTGAAAAAAAAATTATGCATCGGCTTTTTTTAGAAAATTTCTTTGTAATACATTATCGAAAAAATGTTCTCCAAACAAATTTTGACAAAAAATACGTTTTTTAAAACAATATTTCTCTGATTATAGAAATAATCATAAGTGAGATTTGATAAATTAATTATTTTATAGATTACCGAATTTTATTAATTTTCGTTATACTCAAATTTATTTGGCAAATATTTTTTTTTGTTAAAAAATATTTAGCGTTTGTGGAAAGTTATTCTAGTAATTGATACTTTGAAAAAAAAATTATGCATCGGCTTTTTTTAGAAAATTTCTTAGTAATACATTATCGAAAAAATGTTCTCCAAACAAATTTTGACAAAAAATACGTTTTTTAAAACAATATTTCTCTGATTATAGAAATAATCATAAGTGAGATTTGATAAATTAATTATTTTATAGATTACCGAATTTTATTAATTTTCGTTATACTCAAATTTATTTGGCAAATATTTTTTTTTGTTAAAAAATATTTAGCGTTTGTGGAAAGTTATTCTAGTAATAGATACTTTGAAAAAAAAATTATGCATCGGCTTTTTTTAGAAAATTTCTTTGTAATACATTATCGAAAAAATGTTCTCCAAACAAATTTTGACAAAAATACGTTTATTAAAACAATATTTCTCTGATTATAGAAATAATCATAAGTGAGATTTGATAAATTAATTATTTTATAGATTACCGAATTTTATTAATTTTCGGTATACAAATTTATTTGACAAATATGTTTTTTATTAAAAAATATTTAGCGTTTGTGGAAAGTTATTCTAGTAATAGATACTTTGAAAAAAAAAATTATGCATCGGCTTTTTTTAGAAAATTTCTTTGTAAGACATTATCGAAAAAATGTTCTCCAAACAAATTTTGACAAAAAATACGTTTTTTAATACAATATTTCTCTGATTATATAAATAATCATAAGTGAGATTTGATAAATTAATTATTTTATAGATTACGGAATTTTATTAATTTTCGTTATACTCAAATTTATTTGGCAAATATTTTTTTTTGTTAAAAAATATTTAGCGTTTGTGGAAAGTTATTCTAGTAATAGATACTTTGAAAAAAAAATTATGCATCGGCTTTTTTTAGAAAATTTCTTTGTAATACATTATCGAAAAAATGTTCTCCAAACAAATTTTGACAAAAAATACGTTTTTTAAAACAATATTTCTCTGATTATAGAAATAATCATAAGTGAGATTTGATAAATTAATTATTTTATAGATTACCAAATTTTATTAATTTTCGGTATACAAATTTATTTGACAAATATTTTTTTTATTAAAAAATATTTAGCGTTTGTGGAAAGTTATTCTAGTAATAGATACTTTGAAAAAAAAATTATGCATCGGCTTTTTTTAGAAAATTTCTTTGTAATACATTATCGAAAAAATGTTCTCCAAACAAATTTTGACAAAAAATACGTTTTTTAAAACAATATTTCTGATTATATAAATAATCATATGTGAGATTTGATAAATTAATTATTTTATAGATTACGGAATTTTATTAATTGTCGTTATACTCAAATTTATTTGGCAAATATTTTTTTTTGTTAAAAAATATTTAGCGTTTGTGGAAAGTTATTCTAGTAATAGATACTTTGAAAAAAAAATTATGCATCGGCTTTTTTTAGAAAATTTCTTTGTAATACATTATCGAAAAAATGTTCTCCAAACAAATTTTGACAAAAAATACGTTTTTTAAAACAATATTTCTCTGATTATAGAAATAATCATAAGTGAGATTTGATAAATTAATTATTTTATAGATTACCGAATTTTATTAATTTTCGTTATACTCAAATTTATTTGGCAAATATTTTTTTTTGTTAAAAAATATTTAGCGTTTGTGGAAAGTTATTCTAGTAATTGATACTTTGAAAAAAAAATTATGCATCGGCTTTTTTTAGAAAATTTCTTTGTAATACATTATCGAAAAAATGTTCTCCAAACAAATTTTGACAAAAAATACGTTTTTTAAAACAATATTTCTCTGATTATAGAAATAATCATAAGTGAGATTTGATAAATTAATTATTTTATAGATTACCGAATTTTATTAATTTTCGTTATACTCAAATTTATTTGGCAAATATTTTTTTTTGTTAAAAAATATTTAGCGTTTGTGGAAAGTTATTCTAGTAATAGATACTTTGAAAAAAAAATTATGCATCGGCTTTTTTTAGAAAATTTCTTTGTAATACATTATCGAAAAAATGTTCTCCAAACAAATTTTGACAAAAATACGTTTATTAAAACAATATTTCTCTGATTATAGAAATAATCATAAGTGAGATTTGATAAATTAATTATTTTATAGATTACCGAATTTTATTAATTTTCGGTATACAAATTTATTTGACAAATATGTTTTTTGTTAAAAAATATTTAGCGTTTGTGGAAAGTTATTCTAGTAATAGATACTTTGAAAAAAAAATTATGCATCGGCTTTTTTTAGAAAATTTCTTTGTAAGACATTATCGAAAAAATGTTCTCCAAACAAATTTTGACAAAAAATACGTTTTTTAATACAATATTTCTCTGATTATATAAATAATCATAAGTGAGATTTGATAAATTAATTATTTTATAGATTACGGAATTTTATTAATTTTCGTTATACTCAAATTTATTTGGCAAATATTTTTTTTTGTTAAAAAATATTTAGCGTTTGTGGAAAGTTATTCTAGTAATAGATACTTTGAAAAAAAAATTATGCATCGGCTTTTTTTAGAAAATTTCTTTGTAATACATTATCGAAAAAATGTTCTCCAAACAAATTTTGACAAAAAATACGTTTTTTAAAACAATATTTCTCTGATTATAGAAATAATCATAAGTGAGATTTGATAAATTAATTATTTTATAGATTACAGAATTTTATTAATTTTCGGTATACAAATTTATTTGACAAATATTTTTTTTATTAAAAAATATTTAGCGTTTGTGGAAAGTTATTCTAGTAATAGATACTTTGAAAAAAATAATTATGCATCGGCTTTTTTTAGAAAATTTCTTTGTAATACATTATCGAAAAAATGTTCTCCAAACAAATTTTGACAAAAAATACGTTTTTTAAAACAATATTTCTGATTATATAAATAATCATATGTGAGATTTGATAAATTAATTATTTTATAGATTACGGAATTTTATTAATTGTCGTTATACTCAAATTTATTTGGCAAATATTTTTTTTTGTTAAAAAATATTTAGCGTTTGTGGAAAGTTATTCTAGTAATAGATACTTTGAAAAAAAAATTATGCATCGGCTTTTTTTAGAAAATTTCTTTGTAATACATTATCGAAAAAATGTTCTCCAAACAAATTTTGACAAAAAATACGTTTTTTAAAACAATATTTCTCTGATTATAGAAATAATCATAAGTGAGATTTGATAAATTAATTATTTTATAGATTACCGAATTTTATTAATTTTCGTTATACTCAAATTTATTTGGCAAATATTTTTTTTTGTTAAAAAATATTTAGCGTTTGTGGAAAGTTATTCTAGTAATTGATACTTTGAAAAAATAATTATGCATCGGCTTTTTTTAGAAAATTTCTTTGTAATACATTATCGAAAAAATGTTCTCCAAACAAATTTTGACAAAAAATACGTTTTTTAAAACAATATTTCTCTGATTATAGAAATAATCATAAGTGAGATTTGATAAATTAATTATTTTATAGATTACCGAATTTTATTAATTTTCGTTATACTTAAATTTATTTGGCAAATATTTTTTTTTGTTAAAAAATATTTAGCGTTTGTGGAAAGTTATTCTAGTAATAGATACTTTGAAAAAAAAATTATGCATCGGCTTTTTTTAGAAAATTTCTTTGTAATACATTATCGAAAAAATGTTCTCCAAACAAATTTTGACAAAAAATACGTTTTTTAAAACAATATTTCTGATTATATAAATAATCATAAGTGAGATTTGATAAATTAATTATTTTATAGATTACGGAATTTTATTAATTTTCGTTATACTCAAATTTATTTGGCAAATATTTTTTTTTGTTAAAAAATATTTAGTGTTTGTGGAAAGTTATTCTAGTAATAGATACTTTGAAAAAAAAATTATGCATCGGCTTTTTTTAGAAAATTTCTTTGTAATACATTATCGAAAAAATGTTCTCCAAACAAATTTTGACAAAAAATACGTTTTTTAAAGCAATATTTCTCTGATTATAGAAATAATCATAAGTGAGATTTGATAAATTAATTATTTTATAGATTACGGAATTTTATTAATTTTCGTTATACTCAAATTTATTTGGCAAATATTTTTTTTTGTTAAAAAATATTTAGCGTTTGTGGAAAGTTATTCTAGTAATAGATACTTTGAAAAAAAAATTATGCATCGGCTTTTTTTAGAAAATTTCTTTGTAATACATTATCGAAAAAATGTTCTCCAAACAAATTTTGACAAAAAATACGTTTTTTAAAACAATATTTCTCTGATTATAGAAATAATCATAAGTGAGATTTGATAAATTAATTATTTTATAGATTACCGAATTTTATTAATTTTCGGTATACAAATTTATTTGACAAATATTTTTTTTATTAAAAAATATTTAGCGTTTGTGGAAAGTTATTCTAGTAATAGATACATTGAAAAAAAAATTATGCATCGGCTTTTTTTAGAAAATTTCTTTGTAATACATTATCGAAAAAATGTTCTCCAAACAAATTTTGACAAAAAATACGTTTTTTAAAACAATATTTCTCTGATTATAGAAATAATCATAAGTGAGATTTGATAAATTAATTATTTTATAGATTACAGAATTTTATTAATTTTCGGTATACAAATTTATTTGACAAATATTTTTTTTATTAAAAAATATTTAGCGTTTGTGGAAAGTTATTCTAGTAATAGATACCTTGAAAAAAATAATTATGCATCGGCTTTTTTTAGAAAATTTCTTTGTAATACATTATCGAAAAAATGTTCTCCAAACAAATTTTGACAAAAAATACGTTTTTTAAAACAATATTTCTGATTATATAAATAATCATATGTGAGATTTGATAAATTAATTATTTTATAGATTACGGAATTTTATTAATTTTCGTTATACTCATATTTATTTGGCAAATATTTTTTTTTGTTAAAAAATATTTAGCGTTTGTGGAAAGTTATTCTAGTAATAGATACTTTGAAAAAAAAATTATGCATCGGCTTTTTTTAGAAAATTTCTTTGTAATACATTATCGAAAAAATGTTCTCCAAACAAATTTTGACAAAAAATACGTTTTTTAAAACAATATTTCTCTGATTATAGAAGTAATCATAAGTGAGATTTGATAAATTAATTATTTTATAGATTACCGAATTTTATTAATTTTCGGTATACAAATTTATTTGACAAATATTTTTTTTATTAAAAAATATTTAGCGTTTGTGGAAAGTTATTCTAGTAATAGATACTTTGAAAAAAAAAATTATGCATCGGCTTTTTTTAGAAAATTTCTTTGTAATACATTATCGAAAAAATGTTCTCCAAACAAATTTTGACAAAAAATACGTTTTTTAAAACAATATTTCTCTGATTATAGAAATAATCATAAGTGAGATTTGATAAATTAATTATTTTATAGATTACCGAATTTTATTAATTTTCGTTATACTCAAATTTATTTGGCAAATATTTTTTTTTGTTAAAAAATATTTAGCGTTTGTGGAAAGTTATTCTAGTAATAGATACTTTGAAAAAAAAATTATGCATCGGCTTTTTTTAGAAAATTTCTTTGTAATACATTATCGAAAAAATGTTCTCCAAACAAATTTTGACAAAAAATACGTTTTTTAAAACAATATTTCTCTGATTATAGAAATAATCATAAGTGAGATTTGATAAATTAATTATTTTATAGATTACAGAATTTTATTAATTTTCGGTATACAAATTTATTTGACAAATATTTTTTTTTTTTTTTAAATTTAGCGTTTGTGGAAAGTTATTCTAGTAATAGATACTTTGAAAAAAAAATTATGCATCGGCTTTTTTTAGAAAATTTCTTTGTAAGACATTATCGAAAAAATGTTCTCCAAACAAATTTTGACAAAAAATACGTTTTTTAAAACAATATTTCTCTGATTATATAAATAATCATAAGTGAGATTTGATAAATTAATTATGTTATAGATTACGGAATTTTATTAATTTTCGTTATACTCAAATTTATTTGGCAAATATTTTTTATTGTTAAAAAATATTTAGCGTTTGTGGAAAGTTATTCTAGTAATAGATACTTTGAAAAAAAAATTATGCATCGGCTTTTTTTAGAAAATTTCTTTGTAATACATTATCGAAAAAATGTTCTCCAAACAAATTTTGACAAAAAATACGTTTTTTAAAACAATATTTCTCTGATTATAGAAATAATCATAAGTGAGATTTGATAAATTAATTATTTTATAGATTACCGAATTTTATTAATTTTCGTTATACTCAAATTTATTTGGCAAATATTTTTTTTTGTTAAAAAATATTTAGCGTTTGTGGAAAGTTATTCTAGTAATAGATACTTTGAAAAAAAAATTATGCATCGGCTTTTTTTAGAAAATTTCTTTGTAATACATTATCGAAAAAATGTTCTCCAAACAAATTTTGACAAAAATACGTTTATTAAAACAATATTTCTCTGATTATAGAAATAATCATAAGTGAGATTTGATAAATTAATTATTTTATAGATTACCGAATTTTATTAATTTTCGGTATACAAATTTATTTGACAAATATGTTTTTTATTAAAAAATATTTAGCGTTTGTGGAAAGTTATTCTAGTAATAGATACTTTGAAAAAAAAAATTATGCATCGGCTTTTTTTAGAAAATTTCTTTGTAAGACATTATCGAAAAAATGTTCTCCAAACAAATTTTGACAAAAAATACGTTTTTTAAAACAATATTTCTCTGATTATAGAAATAATCATAAGTGAGATTTGATAAATTAATTATTTTATAGATTACCGAATTTTATTAATTTTCGTTATACTCAAATTTATTTGGCAAATATTTTTTTTTGTTAAAAAATATTTAGCGTTTGTGGAAAGTTATTCTAGTAATTGATACTTTGAAAAAAAAATTATGCATCGGCTTTTTTTAGAAAATTTCTTAGTAATACATTATCGAAAAAATGTTCTCCAAACAAATTTTGACAAAAAATACGTTTTTTAAAACAATATTTCTCTGATTATAGAAATAATCATAAGTGAGATTTGATAAATTAATTATTTTATAGATTACCGAATTTTATTAATTTTCGTTATACTCAAATTTATTTGGCAAATATTTTTTTTTGTTAAAAAATATTTAGCGTTTGTGGAAAGTTATTCTAGTAATAGATACTTTGAAAAAAAAATTATGCATCGGCTTTTTTTAGAAAATTTCTTTGTAATACATTATCGAAAAAATGTTCTCCAAACAAATTTTGACAAAAATACGTTTATTAAAACAATATTTCTCTGATTATAGAAATAATCATAAGTGAGATTTGATAAATTAATTATTTTATAGATTACCGAATTTTATTAATTTTCGGTATACAAATTTATTTGACAAATATGTTTTTTATTAAAAAATATTTAGCGTTTGTGGAAAGTTATTCTAGTAATAGATACTTTGAAAAAAAAAATTATGCATCGGCTTTTTTTAGAAAATTTCTTTGTAATACATTATCGAAAAAATGTTCTCCAAACAAATTTTGACAAAAATACGTTTATTAAAACAATATTTCTCTGATTATAGAAATAATCATAAGTGAGATTTGATAAATTAATTATTTTATAGATTACCGAATTTTATTAATTTTCGGTATACAAATTTATTTGACAAATATGTTTTTTATTAAAAAATATTTAGCGTTTGTGGAAAGTTATTCTAGTAATAGATACTTTGAAAAAAAAAATTATGCATCGGCTTTTTTTAGAAAATTTCTTTGTAAGACATTATCGAAAAAATGTTCTCCAAACAAATTTTGACAAAAAATACGTTTTTTAATACAATATTTCTCTGATTATATAAATAATCATAAGTGAGATTTGATAAATTAATTATTTTATAGATTACGGAATTTTATTAATTTTCGTTATACTCAAATTTATTTGGCAAATATTTTTTTTTGTTAAAAAATATTTAGCGTTTGTGGAAAGTTATTCTAGTAATAGATACTTTGAAAAAAAAATTATGCATCGGCTTTTTTTAGAAAATTTCTTTGTAATACATTATCGAAAAAATGTTCTCCAAACAAATTTTGACAAAAAATACGTTTTTTAAAACAATATTTCTCTGATTATAGAAATAATCATAAGTGAGATTTGATAAATTAATTATTTTATAGATTACAGAATTTTATTAATTTTCGGTATAAAAATTTATTTGACAAATATTTTTTTTATTAAAAAATATTTAGCGTTTGTGGAAAGTTATTCTAGTAATAGATACTTTGAAAAAAATAATTATGCATCGGCTTTTTTTAGAAAATTTCTTTGTAATACATTATCGAAAAAATGTTCTCCAAACAAATTTTGACAAAAAATACGTTTTTTAAAACAATATTTCTGATTATATAAATAATCATAAGTGAGATTTGATAAATTAATTATTTTATAGATTACGGAATTTTATTAATTTTCGTTATACTCAAATTTATTTGGCAAATATGTTTTTTTGTTAAAAAATATTTAGCGTTTGTGGAAAGTTATTCTAGTAATAGATACTTTGAAAAAAAAATTATGCATCGGCTTTTTTTAGAAAATTTCTTTGTAATACATTATCGAAAAAATGTTCTCCAAACAAATTTTGACAAAAAATACGTTTTTTAAAACAATATTTCTCTGATTATAGAAATAATCATAAGTGAGATTTGATAAATTAATTATTTTATAGATTACCGAATTTTATTAATTTTCGTTATACTCAAATTTATTTGGCAAATATTTTTTTTTGTTAAAAAATATTTAGCGTTTGTGGAAAGTTATTCTAGTAATTGATACTTTGAAAAAAAAATTATGCATCGGCTTTTTTTAGAAAATTTCTTAGTAATACATTATCGAAAAAATGTTCTCCAAACAAATTTTGACAAAAAATACGTTTTTTAAAACAATATTTCTCTGATTATAGAAATAATCATAAGTGAGATTTGATAAATTAATTATTTTATAGATTACCGAATTTTATTAATTTTCGTTATACTCAAATTTATTTGGCAAATATTTTTTTTTGTTAAAAAATATTTAGCGTTTGTGGAAAGTTATTCTAGTAATAGATACTTTGAAAAAAAAATTATGCATCGGCTTTTTTTAGAAAATTTCTTTGTAATACATTATCGAAAAAATGTTCTCCAAACAAATTTTGACAAAAATACGTTTATTAAAACAATATTTCTCTGATTATAGAAATAATCATAAGTGAGATTTGATAAATTAATTATTTTATAGATTACCGAATTTTATTAATTTTCGGTATACAAATTTATTTGACAAATATGTTTTTTATTAAAAAATATTTAGCGTTTGTGGAAAGTTATTCTAGTAATAGATACTTTGAAAAAAAAATTATGCATCGGCTTTTTTTAGAAAATTTCTTTGTAAGACATTATCGAAAAAATGTTCTCCAAACAAATTTTGACAAAAAATACGTTTTTTAAAACAATATTTCTCTGATTATAGAAATAATCATAAGTGAGATTTGATAAATTAATTATTTTATAGATTACCGAATTTTATTAATTTTCGTTATACTCAAATTTATTTGGCAAATATTTTTTTTTGTTAAAAAATATTTAGCGTTTGTGGAAAGTTATTCTAGTAATAGATACTTTGAAAAAAAAATTATGCATCGGCTTTTTTTAGAAAATTTCTTTGTAATACATTATCGAAAAAATGTTCTCCAAACAAATTTTGACAAAAAATACGTTTTTTAAAACAATATTTCTCTGATTATAGAAATAATCATAAGTGAGATTTGATAAATTAATTATTTTATAGATTACCGAATTTTATTAATTTTCGTTATACTCAAATTTATTTGGCAAATATTTTTTTTTGTTAAAAAATATTTAGCGTTTGTGGAAAGTTATTCTAGTAATTGATACTTTGAAAAAAAAATTATGCATCGGCTTTTTTTAGAAAATTTCTTTGTAATACATTATCGAAAAAATGTTCTCCAAACAAATTTTGACAAAAAATACGTTTTTTAAAACAATATTTCTCTGATTATAGAAATAATCATAAGTGAGATTTGATAAATTAATTATTTTATAGATTACCGAATTTTATTAATTTTCGTTATACTCAAATTTATTTGGCAAATATTTTTTTTTGTTAATAAATATTTAGCGTTTGTGGAAAGTTATTCTAGTAATAGATACTTTGAAAAAAAAATTATGCATCGGCTTTTTTTAGAAAATTTCTTTGTAATACATTATCGAAAAAATGTTCTCCAAACAAATTTTGACAAAAATACGTTTATTAAAACAATATTTCTCTGATTATAGAAATAATCATAAGTGAGATTTGATAAATTAATTATTTTATAGATTACCGAATTTTATTAATTTTCGGTATACAAATTTATTTGACAAATATGTTTTTTATTAAAAAATATTTAGCGTTTGTGGAAAGTTATTCTAGTAATAGATACTTTGAAAAAAAAAATTATGCATCGGCTTTTTTTAGAAAATTTCTTTGTAAGACATTATCGAAAAAATGTTCTCCAAACAAATTTTGACAAAAAATACGTTTTTTAAAACAATATTTCTCTGATTATAGAAATAATCATAAGTGAGATTTGATAAATTAATTATTTTATAGATTACCGAATTTTATTAATTTTCGTTATACTCAAATTTATTTGGCAAATATTTTTTTTTGTTAAAAAATATTTAGCGTTTGTGGAAAGTTATTCTAGTAATAGATACTTTGAAAAAAAAATTATGCATCGGCTTTTTTTAGAAAATTTCTTTGTAATACATTATCGAAAAAATGTTCTCCAAACAAATTTTGACAAAAATACGTTTATTAAAACAATATTTCTCTGATTATAGAAATAATCATAAGTGAGATTTGATAAATTAATTATTTTATAGATTACCGAATTTTATTAATTTTCGGTATACAAATTTATTTGACAAATATGTTTTTTGTTAAAAAATATTTAGCGTTTGTGGAAAGTTATTCTAGTAATAGATACTTTGAAAAAAAAATTATGCATCGGCTTTTTTTAGAAAATTTCTTTGTAAGACATTATCGAAAAAATGTTCTCCAAACAAATTTTGACAAAAAATACGTTTTTTAATACAATATTTCTCTGATTATATAAATAATCATAAGTGAGATTTGATAAATTAATTATTTTATAGATTACGGAATTTTATTAATTTTCGTTATACTCAAATTTATTTGGCAAATATTTTTTTTTGTTAAAAAATATTTAGCGTTTGTGGAAAGTTATTCTAGTAATAGATACTTTGAAAAAAAAATTATGCATCGGCTTTTTTTAGAAAATTTCTTTGTAATACATTATCGAAAAAATGTTCTCCAAACAAATTTTGACAAAAAATACGTTTTTTAAAACAATATTTCTCTGATTATAGAAATAATCATAAGTGAGATTTGATAAATTAATTATTTTATAGATTACAGAATTTTATTAATTTTCGGTATACAAATTTATTTGACAAATATTTTTTTTATTAAAAAATATTTAGCGTTTGTGGAAAGTTATTCTAGTAATAGATACTTTGAAAAAAATAATTATGCATCGGCTTTTTTTAGAAAATTTCTTTGTAATACATTATCGAAAAAATGTTCTCCAAACAAATTTTGACAAAAAATACGTTTTTTAAAACAATATTTCTGATTATATAAATAATCATATGTGAGATTTGATAAATTAATTATTTTATAGATTACGGAATTTTATTAATTGTCGTTATACTCAAATTTATTTGGCAAATATTTTTTTTTGTTAAAAAATATTTAGCGTTTGTGGAAAGTTATTCTAGTAATAGATACTTTGAAAAAAAAATTATGCATCGGCTTTTTTTAGAAAATTTCTTTGTAATACATTATCGAAAAAATGTTCTCCAAACAAATTTTGACAAAAAATACGTTTTTTAAAACAATATTTCTCTGATTATAGAAATAATCATAAGTGAGATTTGATAAATTAATTATTTTATAGATTACCGAATTTTATTAATTTTCGTTATACTCAAATTTATTTGGCAAATATTTTTTTTTGTTAAAAAATATTTAGCGTTTGTGGAAAGTTATTCTAGTAATAGATACTTTGAAAAAAAAATTATGCATCGGCTTTTTTTAGAAAATTTCTTTGTAATACATTATCGAAAAAATGTTCTCCAAACAAATTTTGACAAAAAATACGTTTTTTAAAACAATATTTCTCTGATTATAGAAATAATCATAAGTGAGATTTGATAAATTAATTATTTTATAGATTACGGAATTTTATTAATTTTCGTTATACTCAAATTTATTTGGCAAATATTTTTTTTTGTTAAAAAATATTTAGCGTTTGTGGAAAGTTATTCTAGTAATAGATACTTTGAAAAAAAAATTATGCATCGGCTTTTTTTAGAAAATTTCTTTGTAATACATT
The DNA here is from genome assembly GCA_028673005.1 of Tanypteryx hageni. Lineage (NCBI taxonomy): Eukaryota > Metazoa > Arthropoda > Insecta > Odonata > Petaluridae > Tanypteryx > Tanypteryx hageni. The sequence goes on from CM054115.1 coordinate 37,218,081, forward strand.
ATCGAAAAAATGTTCTCCAAACAAATTTTGACAAAAAATACGTTTTTTAAAACAATATTTCTCTGATTATAGAAATAATCATAAGTGAGATTTGATAAATTAATTATTTTATAGATTACCGAATTTTATTAATTTTCGGTATACAAATTTATTTGACAAATATTTTTTTTATTAAAAAATATTTAGCGTTTGTGGAAAGTTATTCTAGTAATAGATACTTTGAAAAAAAAATTATGCATCGGCTTTTTTTAGAAAATTTCTTTGTAATACATTATCGAAAAAATGTTCTCCAAACAAATTTTGACAAAAAATACGTTTTTTAAAACAATATTTCTCTGATTATAGAAATAATCATAAGTGAGATTTGATAAATTAATTATTTTATAGATTACAGAATTTTATTAATTTTCGGTATACAAATTTATTTGACAAATATTTTTTTTATTAAAAAATATTTAGCGTTTGTGGAAAGTTATTCTAGTAATAGATACTTTGAAAAAAATAATTATGCATCGGCTTTTTTTAGAAAATTTCTTTGTAATACATTATCGAAAAAATGTTCTCCAAACAAATTTTGACAAAAAATACGTTTTTTAAAACAATATTTCTCTGATTATAGAAGTAATCATAAGTGAGATTTGATAAATTAATTATTTTATAGATTACCGAATTTTATTAATTTTCGGTATACAAATTTATTTGACAAATATTTTTTTTATTAAAAAATATTTAGCGTTTGTGGAAAGTTATTCTAGTAATAGATACTTTGAAAAAAAAAATTATGCATCGGCTTTTTTTAGAAAATTTCTTTGTAATACATTATCGAAAAAATGTTCTCCAAACAAATTTTGACAAAAAATACGTTTTTTAAAACAATATTTCTCTGATTATAGAAATAATCATAAGTGAGATTTGATAAATTAATTATTTTATAGATTACCGAATTTTATTAATTTTCGTTATACTCAAATTTATTTGGCAAATATTTTTTTTTGTTAAAAAATATTTAGCGTTTGTGGAAAGTTATTCTAGTAATAGATACTTTGAAAAAAAAATTATGCATCGGCTTTTTTTAGAAAATTTCTTTGTAATACATTATCGAAAAAATGTTCTCCAAACAAATTTTGACAAAAAATACGTTTTTTAAAACAATATTTCTCTGATTATAGAAATAATCATAAGTGAGATTTGATAAATTAATTATTTTATAGATTACAGAATTTTATTAATTTTCGGTATACAAATTTATTTGACAAATATTTTTTTTTTTTTTTAAATTTAGCGTTTGTGGAAAGTTATTCTAGTAATAGATACTTTGAAAAAAAAAATTATGCATCGGCTTTTTTTAGAAAATTTCTTTGTAAGACATTATCGAAAAAATGTTCTCCAAACAAATTTTGACAAAAAATACGTTTTTTAAAACAATATTTCTCTGATTATATAAATAATCATAAGTGAGATTTGATAAATTAATTATGTTATAGATTACGGAATTTTATTAATTTTCGTTATACTCAAATTTATTTGGCAAATATTTTTTATTGTTAAAAAATATTTAGCGTTTGTGGAAAGTTATTCTAGTAATAGATACTTTGAAAAAAAAATTATGCATCGGCTTTTTTTAGAAAATTTCTTTGTAATACATTATCGAAAAAATGTTCTCCAAACAAATTTTGACAAAAAATACGTTTTTTAAAACAATATTTCTCTGATTATAGAAATAATCATAAGTGAGATTTGATAAATTAATTATTTTATAGATTACGGAATTTTATTAATTTTCGTTATACTCAAATTTATTTGGCAAATATTTTTTTTTGTTAAAAAATATTTAGCGTTTGTGGAAAGTTATTCTAGTAATAGATACTTTGAAAAAAAAATTATGCATCGGCTTTTTTTAGAAAATTTCTTTGTAATACATTATCGAAAAAATGTTCTCCAAACAAATTTTGACAAAAATACGTTTATTAAAACAATATTTCTCTGATTATAGAAATAATCATAAGTGAGATTTGATAAATTAATTATTTTATAGATTACCGAATTTTATTAATTTTCGGTATACAAATTTATTTGACAAATATGTTTTTTTTTTTTTAAATTTAGCGTTTGTGGAAAGTTATTCTAGTAATAGATACTTTGAAAAAAAAAATTATGCATCGGCTTTTTTTAGAAAATTTCTTTGTAAGACATTATCGAAAAAATGTTCTCCAAACAAATTTTGACAAAAAATACGTTTTTTAAAACAATATTTCTCTGATTATAGAAATAATCATAAGTGAGATTTGATAAATTAATTATTTTATAGATTACCGAATTTTATTAATTTTCGTTATACTCAAATTTATTTGGCAAATATTTTTTTTTGTTAAAAAATATTTAGCGTTTGTGGAAAGTTATTCTAGTAATTGATACTTTGAAAAAAAAATTATGCATCGGCTTTTTTTAGAAAATTTCTTAGTAATACATTATCGAAAAAATGTTCTCCAAACAAATTTTGACAAAAAATACGTTTTTTAAAACAATATTTCTCTGATTATAGAAATAATCATAAGTGAGATTTGATAAATTAATTATTTTATAGATTACCGAATTTTATTAATTTTCGTTATACTCAAATTTATTTGGCAAATATTTTTTTTTGTTAAAAAATATTTAGCGTTTGTGGAAAGTTATTCTAGTAATAGATACTTTGAAAAAAAAATTATGCATCGGCTTTTTTTAGAAAATTTCTTTGTAATACATTATCGAAAAAATGTTCTCCAAACAAATTTTGACAAAAATACGTTTATTAAAACAATATTTCTCTGATTATAGAAATAATCATAAGTGAGATTTGATAAATTAATTATTTTATAGATTACCGAATTTTATTAATTTTCGGTATACAAATTTATTTGACAAATATGTTTTTTATTAAAAAATATTTAGCGTTTGTGGAAAGTTATTCTAGTAATAGATACTTTGAAAAAAAAAATTATGCATCGGCTTTTTTTAGAAAATTTCTTTGTAAGACATTATCGAAAAAATGTTCTCCAAACAAATTTTGACAAAAAATACGTTTTTTAATACAATATTTCTCTGATTATATAAATAATCATAAGTGAGATTTGATAAATTAATTATTTTATAGATTACGGAATTTTATTAATTTTCGTTATACTCAAATTTATTTGGCAAATATTTTTTTTTGTTAAAAAATATTTAGCGTTTTTGGAAAGTTATTCTAGTAATAGATACTTTGAAAAAAAAATTATGCATCGGCTTTTTTTAGAAAATTTCTTTGTAATACATTATCGAAAAAATGTTCTCCAAACAAATTTTGACAAAAAATACGTTTTTTAAAACAATATTTCTCTGATTATAGAAATAATCATAAGTGAGATTTGATAAATTAATTATTTTATAGATTACAGAATTTTATTAATTTTCGGTATACAAATTTATTTGACAAATATTTTTTTTATTAAAAAATATTTAGCGTTTGTGGAAAGTTATTCTAGTAATAGATACTTTGAAAAAAATAATTATGCATCGGCTTTTTTTAGAAAATTTCTTTGTAATACATTATCGAAAAAATGTTCTCCAAACAAATTTTGACAAAAAATACGTTTTTTAAAACAATATTTCTGATTATATAAATAATCATATGTGAGATTTGATAAATTAATTATTTTATAGATTACGGAATTTTATTAATTGTCGTTATACTCAAATTTATTTGGCAAATATTTTTTTTTGTTAAAAAATATTTAGCGTTTGTGGAAAGTTATTCTAGTAATAGATACTTTGAAAAAAAAATTATGCATCGGCTTTTTTTAGAAAATTTCTTTGTAATACATTATCGAAAAAATGTTCTCCAAACAAATTTTGACAAAAAATACGTTTTTTAAAACAATATTTCTCTGATTATAGAAATAATCATAAGTGAGATTTGATAAATTAATTATTTTATAGATTACCGAATTTTATTAATTTTCGTTATACTCAAATTTATTTGGCAAATATTTTTTTTTGTTAAAAAATATTTAGCGTTTGTGGAAAGTTATTCTAGTAATTGATACTTTGAAAAAAAAATTATGCATCGGCTTTTTTTAGAAAATTTCTTAGTAATACATTATCGAAAAAATGTTCTCCAAACAAATTTTGACAAAAAATACGTTTTTTAAAACAATATTTCTCTGATTATAGAAATAATCATAAGTGAGATTTGATAAATTAATTATTTTATAGATTACCGAATTTTATTAATTTTCGTTATACTCAAATTTATTTGGCAAATATTTTTTTTTGTTAAAAAATATTTAGCGTTTGTGGAAAGTTATTCTAGTAATAGATACTTTGAACAAAAATTATGCATCGGCTTTTTTTAGAAAATTTCTTTGTAATACATTATCGAAAAAATGTTCTCCAAACAAATTTTGACAAAAATACGTTTATTAAAACAATATTTCTCTGATTATAGAAATAATCATAAGTGAGATTTGATAAATTAATTATTTTATAGATTACCGAATTTTATTAATTTTCGGTATACAAATTTATTTGACAAATATGTTTTTTATTAAAAAATATTTAGCGTTTGTGGAAAGTTATTCTAGTAATAGATACTTGGAAAAAAAAAATTATGCATCGGCTTTTTTTAGAAAATTTCTTTGTAAGACATTATCGAAAAAATGTTCTCCAAACAAATTTTGACAAAAAATACGTTTTTTAAAACAATATTTCTCTGATTATATAAATAATCATAAGTGAGATTTGATAAATTAATTATGTTATAGATTACGGAATTTTATTAATTTTCGTTATACTCAAATTTATTTGGCAAATATTTTTTATTGTTAAAAAATATTTAGCGTTTGTGGAAAGTTATTCTAGTAATAGATACTTTGAAAAAAAAATTATGCATCGGCTTTTTTTAGAAAATTTCTTTGTAATACATTATCGAAAAAATGTTCTCCAAACAAATTTTGACAAAAAATACGTTTTTTAAAACAATATTTCTCTGATTATAGAAATAATCATAAGTGAGATTTGATAAATTAATTATTTTATAGATTACAGAATTTTATTAATTTTCGGTATACAAATTTATTTGACAAATATTTTTTTTATTAAAAAATATTTAGCGTTTGTGGAAAGTTATTCTAGTAATAGATACTTTGAAAAAAATAATTATGCATCGGCTTTTTTTAGAAAATTTCTTTGTAATACATTATCGAAAAAATGTTCTCCAAACAAATTTTGACAAAAAATACGTTTTTTAAAACAATATTTCTGATTATATAAATAATCATATGTGAGATTTGATAAATTAATTATTTTATAGATTACGGAATTTTATTAATTGTCGTTATACTCAAATTTATTTGGCAAATATTTTTTTTTGTTAAAAAATATTTAGCGTTTGTGGAAAGTTATTCTAGTAATAGATACTTTGAAAAAAAAATTATGCATCGGCTTTTTTTAGAAAATTTCTTTGTAATACATTATCGAAAAAATGCTCTCCAAACAAATTTTGACAAAAAATACGTTTTTTAAAACAATATTTCTCTGATTATAGAAATAATCATAAGTGAGATTTGATAAATTAATTATTTTATAGATTACCGAATTTTATTAATTTTCGTTATACTCAAATTTATTTGGCAAATATTTTTTTTTTTTTTAAATATTTAGCGTTTGTGGAAAGTTATTCTAGTAATAGATACTTTGAAAAAAAAAATTATGCATCGGCTTTTTTTAGAAAATTTCTTTGTAAGACATTATCGAAAAAATGTTCTCCAAACAAATTTTGACAAAAAATACGTTTTTTAAAACAATATTTCTCTGATTATAGAAATAATCATAAGTGAGATTTGATAAATTAATTATTTTATAGATTACCGAATTTTATTAATTTTCGTTATACTCAAATTTATTTGGCAAATATTTTTTTTTTGTTAAAAAATATTTAGCGTTTGTGGAAAGTTATTCTAGTAATAGATACTTTGAAAAAAAAATTATGCATCGGCTTTTTTTAGAAAATTTCTTTGTAATACATTATCAAAAAAATGTTCTCCAAACAAATTTTGACAAAAATACGTTTATTAAAACAATATTTCTCTGATTATAGAAATAATCATAAGTGAGATTTGATAAATTAATTATTTTATAGATTACCGAATTTTATTAATTTTCGGTATACAAATTTATTTGACAAATATGTTTTTTATTAAAAAATATTTAGCGTTTGTGGAAAGTTATTCTAGTAATAGATACTTTGAAAAAAAAATTATGCATCGGCTTTTTTTAGAAAATTTCTTTGTAAGACATTATCGAAAAAATGTTCTCCAAACAAATTTTGACAAAAAATACGTTTTTTAATACAATATTTCTCTGATTATATAAATAATCATAAGTGAGATTTGATAAATTAATTATTTTATAGATTACGGAATTTTATTAATTTTCGTTATACTCAAATTTATTTGGCAAATATTTTTTTTTGTTAAAAAATATTTAGCGTTTGTGGAAAGTTATTCTAGTAATAGATACTTTGAAAAAAAAATTATGCATCGGCTTTTTTTAGAAAATTTCTTTGTAATACATTATCGAAAAAATGTTCTCCAAACAAATTTTGACAAAAAATACGTTTTTTAAAATAATATTTCTCTGATTATAGAAATAATCATAAGTGAGATTTGATAAATTAATTATTTTATAGATTACAGAATTTTATTAATTTTCGGTATACAAATTTATTTGACAAATATTTTTTTTATTAAAAAATATTTAGCGTTTGTGGAAAGTTATTCTAGTAATAGATACTTTGAAAAAAATAATTATGCATCGGCTTTTTTTAGAAAATTTCTTTGTAATACATTATCGAAAAAATGTTCTCCAAACAAATTTTGACAAAAAATACGTTTTTTAAAACAATATTTCTGATTATATAAATAATCATATGTGAGATTTGATAAATTAATTATTTTATAGATTACGGAATTTTATTAATTGTCGTTATACTCAAATTTATTTGGCAAATATTTTTTTTTGTTAAAAAATATTTAGCGTTTGTGGAAAGTTATTCTAGTAATAGATACTTTGAAAAAAAATTATGCATCGGCTTTTTTTAGAAAATTTCTTTGTAATACATTATCGAAAAAATGTTCTCCAAACAAATTTTGACAAAAAATACGTTTTTTAAAACAATATTTCTCTGATTATAGAAATAATCATAAGTGAGATTTGATAAATTAATTATTTTATAGATTACCGAATTTTATTAATTTTCGTTATACTCAAATTTATTTGGCAAATATTTTTTTTTGTTAAAAAATATTTAGCGTTTGTGGAAAGTTATTCTAGTAATTGATACTTTGAAAAAAAAATTATGCATCGGCTTTTTTTAGAAAATTTCTTTGTAATACATTATCGAAAAAATGTTCTCCAAACAAATTTTGACAAAAAATACGTTTTTTAAAACAATATTTCTCTGATTATAGAAATAATCATAAGTGAGATTTGATAAATTAATTATTTTATAGATTACCGAATTTTATTAATTTTCGTTATACTCAAATTTATTTGGCAAATATTTTTTTTTGTTAAAAAATATTTAGCGTTTGTGGAAAGTTATTCTAGTAATAGATACTTTGAAAAAAAAATTATGCATCGGCTTTTTTTAGAAAATTTCTTTGTAATACATTATCGAAAAAATGTTCTCCAAACAAATTTTGACAAAAAATACGTTTTTTAAAACAATATTTCTGATTATATAAATAATCATAAGTGAGATTTGATAAATTAATTATTTTATAGATTACGGAATTTTATTAATTTTCGTTATACTCAAATTTATTTGGCAAATATTTTTTTTTGTTAAAAAATATTTAGTGTTTGTGGAAAGTTATTCTAGTAATAGATACTTTGAAAAAAAAATTATGCATCGGCTTTTTTTAGAAAATTTCTTTGTAATACATTATCGAAAAAATGTTCTCCAAACAAATTTTGACAAAAAATACGTTTTTTAAAACAATATTTCTCTGATTATAGAAATAATCATAAGTGAGATTTGATAAATTAATTATTTTATAGATTACGGAATTTTATTAATTTTCGTTATACTCAAATTTATTTGGCAAATATTTTTTTTTGTTAAAAAATATTTAGCGTTTGTGGAAAGTTATTCTAGTAATAGATACTTTGAAAAAAAAATTATGCATCGGCTTTTTTTAGAAAATTTCTTTGTAATACATTATCGAAAAAATGTTCTCCAAACAAATTTTGACAAAAAATACGTTTTTTAAAACAATATTTCTCTGATTATAGAAATAATCATAAGTGAGATTTGATAAATTAATTATTTTATAGATTACCGAATTTTATTAATTTTCGGTATACAAATTTATTTGACAAATATTTTTTTTATTAAAAAATATTTAGCGTTTGTGGAAAGTTATTCTAGTAATAGATACTTTGAAAAAAAAATTATGCATCGGCTTTTTTTAGAAAATTTCTTTGTAATACATTATCGAAAAAATGTTCTCCAAACAAATTTTGACAAAAAATACGTTTTTTAAAACAATATTTCTCTGATTATAGAAATAATCATAAGTGAGATTTGATAAATTAATTATTTTATAGATTACAGAATTTTATTAATTTTCGGTATACAAATTTATTTGACAAATATTTTTTTTATTAAAAAATATTTAGCGTTTGTGGAAAGTTATTCTAGTAATAGATACTTTGAAAAAAATAATTATGCATCGGCTTTTTTTAGAAAATTTCTTTGTAATACATTATCGAAAAAATGTTCTCCAAACAAATTTTGACAAAAAATACGTTTTTTAAAACAATATTTCTGATTATATAAATAATCATATGTGAGATTTGATAAATTAATTATTTTATAGATTACGGAATTTTATTAATTTTCGTTATACTCATATTTATTTGGCAAATATTTTTTTTGTTAAAAAATATTTAGCGTTTGTGGAAAGTTATTCTAGTAATAGATACTTTGAAAAAAAAATTATGCATCGGCTTTTTTTAGAAAATTTCTTTGTAATACATTATCGAAAAAATGTTCTCCAAACAAATTTTGACAAAAAATACGTTTTTTAAAACAATATTTCTCTGATTATAGAAGTAATCATAAGTGAGATTTGATAAATTAATTATTTTATAGATTACCGAATTTTATTAATTTTCGGTATACAAATTTATTTGACAAATATTTTTTTTATTAAAAAATATTTAGCGTTTGTGGAAAGTTATTCTAGTAATAGATACTTTGAAAAAAAAAATTATGCATCGGCTTTTTTTAGAAAATTTCTTTGTAATACATTATCGAAAAAATGTTCTCCAAACAAATTTTGACAAAAAATACGTTTTTTAAAACAATATTTCTCTGATTATAGAAATAATCATAAGTGAGATTTGATAAATTAATTATTTTATAGATTACCGAATTTTATTAATTTTCGTTATACTCAAATTTATTTGGCAAATATTTTTTTTTGTTAAAAAATATTTAGCGTTTGTGGAAAGTTATTCTAGTAATAGATACTTTGAAAAAAAAATTATGCATCGGCTTTTTTTAGAAAATTTCTTTGTAATACATTATCGAAAAAATGTTCTCCAAACAAATTTTGACAAAAAATACGTTTTTTAAAACAATATTTCTCTGATTATAGAAATAATCATAAGTGAGATTTGATAAATTAATTATTTTATAGATTACAGAATTTTATTAATTTTCGGTATACAAATTTATTTGACAAATATTTTTTTTATTAAAAAATATTTAGCGTTTGTGGAAAGTTATACTAGTAATAGATACTTTGAAAAAAAAAATTATGCATCGGCTTTTTTTAGAAAATTTCTTTGTAAGACATTATCGAAAAAATGTTCTCCAAACAAATTTTGACAAAAAATACGTTTTTTAAAACAATATTTCTCTGATTATATAAATAATCATAAGTGAGATTTGATAAATTAATTATGTTATAGATTACGGAATTTTATTAATTTTCGTTATACTCAAATTTATTTGGCAAATATTTTTTATTGTTAAAAAATATTTAGCGTTTGTGGAAAGTTATTCTAGTAATAGATACTTTGAAAAAAAAATTATGCATCGGCTTTTTTTAGAAAATTTCTTTGTAATACATTATCGAAAAAATGTTCTCCAAACAAATTTTGACAAAAAATACGTTTTTTAAAACAATATTTCTCTGATTATAGAAATAATCATAAGTGAGATTTGATAAATTAATTATTTTATAGATTACAGAATTTTATTAATTTTCGGTATACAAATTTATTTGACAAATATTTTTTTTATTAAAAAATATTTAGCGTTTGTGGAAAGTTATTCTAGTAATAGATACTTTGAAAAAAATAATTATGCATCGGCTTTTTTTAGAAAATTTCTTTGTAATACATTATCGAAAAAATGTTCTCCAAACAAATTTTGACAAAAAATACGTTTTTTAAAACAATATTTCTGATTATATAAATAATCATATGTGAGATTTGATAAATTAATTATTTTATAGATTACGGAATTTTATTAATTTTCGTTATACTCAAATTTATTTGGCAAATATTTTTTTTTGTTAAAAAATATTTAGCGTTTGTGGAAAGTTATTCTAGTAATAGATACTTTGAAAAAAAAATTATGCATCGGCTTTTTTTAGAAAATTTCTTTGTAATACATTATCGAAAAAATGTTCTCCAAACAAATTTTGACAAAAAATACGTTTTTTAAAACAATATTTCTCTGATTATAGAAATAATCATAAGTGAGATTTGATAAATTAATTATTTTATAGATTACCGAATTTTATTAATTTTCGTTATACTCAAATTTATTTGGCAAATATTTTTTTTTGTTAAAAAATATTTAGCGTTTGTGGAAAGTTATTCTAGTAATAGATACTTTGAAAAAAAAATTATGCATCGGCTTTTTTTAGAAAATTTCTTTGTAATACATTATCGAAAAAATGTTCTCCAAACAAATTTTGACAAAAAATACGTTTTTTAAAACAATATTTCTCTGATTATAGAAATAATCATAAGTGAGATTTGATAAATTAATTATTTTATAGATTACCGAATTTTATTAATTTTCGGTATACAAATTTATTTGACAAATATTTTTTTTATTAAAAAATATTTAGCGTTTGTGGAAAGTTATTCTAGTAATAGATACTTTGAAAAAAAAAATTATGCATCGGCTTTTTTTAGAAAATTTCTTTGTAATACATTATCGAAAAAATGTTCTCCAAACAAATTTTGACAAAAAATACGTTTTTTAAAACAATATTTCTCTGATTATAGAAATAATCATAAGTGAGATTTGATAAATTAATTATTTTATAGATTACGGAATTTTATTAATTTTCGTTATACTCAAATTTATTTGGCAAATATTTTTTTTTGTTAAAAAATATTTAGCGTTTGTGGAAAGTTATTCTAGTAATAGATACTTTGAAAAAAAAATTATGCATCGGCTTTTTTTAGAAAATTTCTTTGTAATACATTATCGAAAAAATGTTCTCCAAACAAATTTTGACAAAAAATACGTTTTTTAAAACAATATTTCTCTGATTATAGAAATAATCATAAGTGAGATTTGATAAATTAATTATTTTATAGATTACCGAATTTTATTAATTTTCGTTATACTCAAATTTATTTGGCAAATATTTTTTTTTGTTAAAAAATATTTAGCGTTTGTGGAAAGTAATTCTAGTAATAGATACTTTGAAAAAAAAATTATGCATCGGCTTTTTTTAGAAAATTTCTTTGTAATACATTATCGAAAAAATGTTCTCCAAACAAATTTTGACAAAAAATACGTTTTTTAAAACAATATTTCTCTGATTATAGAAATAATCATAAGTGAGATTTGATAAATTAATTATTTTATAGATTACCGAATTTTATTAATTTTCGGTATACAAATTTATTTGACAAATATTTTTTTTATTAAAAAATATTTAGCGTTTGTGTAAAGTTATTCTAGTAATAGATACTTTGAAAAAAATAATTATGCATCGGCTTTTTTTAGAAAATTTCTTTGTAATACATTATCGAAAAAATGTTCTCCAAACAAATTTTGACAAAAAATACGTTTTTTAAAACAATATTTCTCTGATTACAGAAATAATCATAAGTGAGATTTGATAAATTAATTATTTTATAGATTACCGAATTTTATTAATTTTCGTTATACTCAAATTTATTTGGCAAATATTTTTTTTTGTTAAAAAATATTTAGCGTTTGTGGAAAGTTATTCTAGTAATAGATACTTTGAAAAAAAAATTATGCATCGGCTTTTTTTAGAAAATTTCTTTGTAATACATTATCGAAAAAATGTTCTCCAAACAAATTTTGACAAAAAATACGTTTATTAAAACAATATTTCTCTGATTATAGAAATAATCATAAGTGAGATTTGATAAATTAATTATTTTATAGATTACCGAATTTTATTAATTTTCGGTATACAAATTTATTTGACAAATATGTTTTTTATTAAAAAATATTTAGCGTTTGTGGAAAGTTATTCTAGTAATAGATACTTTGAAAAAAAAAATTATGCATCGGCTTTTTTTAGAAAATTTCTTTGTAAGACATTATCGAAAAAATGTTCTCCAAACAAATTTTGACAAAAAATACGTTTTTTAATACAATATTTCTCTGATTATATAAATAATCATAAGTGAGATTTGATAAATTAATTATTTTATAGATTACCGAATTTTATTAATTTTCGTTATACTCAAATTTATTTGGCAAATATTTTTTTTTGTTAAAAAATATTTAGCGTTTGTGGAAAGTTATTCTAGTAATAGATACTTTGAAAAAAAAATTATGCATCGGCTTTTTTTAGAAAATTTCTTTGTAATACATTATCGAAAAAATGTTCTCCAAACAAATTTTGACAAAAAATACGTTTTTTAAAACAATATTTCTCTGATTATAGAAATAATCATAAGTGAGATTTGATAAATTAATTATTTTATAGATTACCGAATTTTATTAATTTTCGGTATACAAATTTATTTGACAAATATTTTTTTTATTAAAAAATATTTAGCGTTTGTGGAAAGTTATTCTAGTAATAGATACTTTGAAAAAAATAATTTTGCATCGGCTTTTTTTAGAAAATTTCTTTGTGATACATTATCGAAAAAATGTTCTCCAAACAAATTTTGACAAAAAATACGTTTTTTAAAACAATATTTCTCTGATTATAGAAATAATCATAAGTGAGATTTGATAAATTAATTATTTTATAGATTACAGAATTTTATTAATTTTCGGTATACAAATTTATTTGACAAATATTTTTTTTATTAAAAAATATTTAGCGTTTGTGGAAAGTTATTCTAGTAATAGATACTTTGAAAAAAAAAATTATGCATCGGCTTTTTTTAGAAAATTTCTTTGTAAGACATTATCGAAAAAATGTTCTCCAAACAAATTTTGACAAAAAATACGTTTTTTAAAACAATATTTCTCTGATTATATAAATAATCATAAGTGAGATTTGATAAATTAATTATTTTATAGATTACGGAATTTTATTAATTTTCGTTATACTCAAATTTATTTGGCAAATATTTTTTTTTGTTAAAAAATATTTAGCGTTTGTGGAAAGTTATTCTAGTAATAGATACTTTGAAAAAAAAATTATGCATCGGCTTTTTTTAGAAAATTTCTTTGTAATACATTATCGAAAAAATGTTCTCCAAACAAATTTTGACAAAAAATTCGTTTTTTAAAACAATATTTCTCTGATTATAGAAATAATCATAAGTGAGATTTGATAAATTAATTATTTTATAGATTACCGAATTTTATTAATTTTCGGTATACAAATTTATTTGACAAATATTTTTTTTATTAAAAAATATTTAGCGTTTGTGGAAAGTTATTCTAGTAATAGATACTTTGAAAAAAATAATTTTGCATCGGCTTTTTTTAGAAAATTTCTTTGTAATACATTATCGAAAAAATGTTCTCCAAACAAATTTTGACAAAAAATACGTTTTTTAAAACAATATTTCTGATTATATAAATAATCATAAGTGAGATTTGATAAATTAATTATTTTATAGATTACGGAATTTTATTAATTTTCGTTATACTCATATTTATTTGGCAAATATTTTTTTTTGTTAAAAAATATTTAGCGTTTGTGGAAAGTTATTCTAGTAATAGATACTTTGAAAAAAAAAATTATGCATCGGCTTTTTTTAGAAAATTTCTTTGTAAGACATTATCGAAAAAATGTTCTCCAAACAAATTTTGACAAAAAATACGTTTTTTAAAACAATATTTCTCTGATTATATAAATAATCATAAGTGAGATTTGATAAATTAATTATTTTATAGATTACGGAATTTTATTAATTTTCGTTATACTCAAATTTATTTGGCAAATATTTTTTTTTGTTAAAAAATATTTAGCGTTTGTGGAAAGTTATTCTAGTAATAGATACTTTGAAAAAAAAATTATGCATCGGCTTTTTTTAGAAAATTTCTTTGTAATACATTATCGAAAAAATGTTCTCCAAACAAATTTTGACAAAAAATACGTTTTTTAAAACAATATTTCTCTGATTATAGAAATAATCATAAGTGAGATTTGATAAATTAATTATTTTATAGATTACAGAATTTTATTAATTTTCGGTATACAAATTTATTTGACAAATATTTTTTTTATTAAAAAATATTTATCGTTTGTGGAAAGTTATTCTAGTAATAGATACTTTGAAAAAAATAATTATGCATCGGCTTTTTTTAGAAAATTTCTTTGTAATACATTATCGAAAAAATGTTCTCCAAACAAATTTTGACAAAAAATACGTTTTTTAAAACAATATTTCTGATTATATAAATAATCATATGTGAGATTTGATAAATTAATTATTTTATAGATTACGGAATTTTATTAATTTTCGTTATACTCATATTTATTTGGCAAATATTTTTTTTTGTTAAAAAATATTTAGCGTTTGTGGAAAGTTATTCTAGTAATAGATACTTTGAAAAAAAAAATTATGCATCGGCTTTTTTTAGAAAATTTCTTTGTAATACATTATCGAAAAAATGTTCTCCAAACAAATTTTGACAAAAAATACGTTTTTTAAAACAATATTTCTCTGATTATAGAAATAATCATAAGTGAGATTTGATAAATTAATTATTTTATAGATTACCGAATTTTATTAATTTTCGTTATACTCAAATTTATTTGGCAAATATTTTTTTTTGTTAAAAAATATTTAGCGTTTGTGGAAAGTTATTCTAGTAATAGATACTTTGAAAAAAAAATTATGCATCGGCTTTTTTTAGAAAATTTCTTTGTAATACATTATCGAAAAAATGTTCTCCAAACAAATTTTGACAAAAAATACGTTTTTTAAAACAATATTTCTCTGATTATAGAAATAATCATAAGTGAGATTTGATAAATTAATTATTTTATAGATTACCGAATTTTATTAATTTTCGGTATACAAATTTATTTGACAAATATTTTTTTTATTAAAAAATATTTAGCGTTTGTGGAAAGTTATTCTAGTAATAGATACTTTGAAAAAAAAAATTATGCATCGGCTTTTTTTAGAAAATTTCTTTGTAATACATTATCGAAAAAATGTTCTCCAAACAAATTTTGACAAAAAATACGTTTTTTAAAACAATATTTCTCTGATTATAGAAATAATCATAAGTGAGATTTGATAAATTAATTATTTTATAGATTACCGAATTTTATTAATTTTCGTTACACTCAAATTTATTTGGCAAATATTTTTTTTTGTTAAAAAATATTTAGCGTTTGTGGAAAGTTATTCTAGTAATAGATACTTTGAAAAAAAAATTATGCATCGGCTTTTTTTAGAAAATTTCTTTGTAATACATTATCGAAAAAATGTTCTCCAAACAAATTTTGACAAAAAATACGTTTTTTAAAACAATATTTCTCTGATTATAGAAATAATCATAAGTGAGATTTGATAAATTAATTATTTTATAGATTACCGAATTTTATTAATTTTCGGTATACAAATTTATTTGACAAATATTTTTTTTATTAAAAAATATTTAGCGTTTGTGGAAAGTTATTCTAGTAATAGATATTTTGAAAAAAATTATGCATCGGTTTTTTTTTGAAAATTTCTTCGTAATGCTTGATCGAAAATATGTTTTCCCAAACTAATTTTGAGAAAAATACGTTTTTAAAACAATATTTCTTTAAATTCCTCAATACAAAAATATTTATTTATAGATCGCCTCCAAAGACTTCTTCCCAGCACATCCTAGTGGCAAAAAATACGAAGGTCTGCGAGAGGTGGCGGGTGGGGGTGGAGGCACGTGCGACGCGACACAGCCCAACAGATCTGGTTACGAGGATTGCGCGGCCGGATGTAGATAGCGTCTTAAAAATGCAAGGTGGTATTCTTTCAGAGAGCGAGTGCAGGCTTTTCTTCTTAGTTCCCCAGCGGAAAAGAAAGAGAAACATATGCGTGGAGACTTTCTATTTAAATCTCGCAATTATTTATTACGTACTTTATTAAATCCAATTGAGATACGGGAATTCTTTCATTTCAACGACGTCGTTGGATAGAATAGAAGACTCTCTGCTTAGAAGATTCGGATAAAAGAAAAGAATGATATTGTATCATGTTAAAGTGAATATTTTATTACCCGTATTATAATTTTTGGATATGATATCGATTATAAACGGAATTTAAACATTTTAAATAAAGTAAAACAGATTTGATAGATGGTAAATACATACAAAATTTTAACAAAAATAATTTTATTGGAAAACATTCTATAACTTAAAATTTGCATCTCAGTACAAGCTATAACTTTTTGTTTGAACCATTTGGATATAAATAATACCTTACGCAATATATAAAAGATTTATTTGTTATTTTTTCGAAATAGCCTCTCTACAAATATTTATTCAAAGATCGCCTTCAAAGGCTTCTTCCCAGTTTTTCTTTCGTAATACTTGATCAAAAACATGTTTTCCCAAACGAAATTTGAAAAAATTACGTTTTTTTAAAACAATATTTCTATGATTATATAAATAAACATAAATGAGATTTGATAAATTGATTATTTTTATAGATTACTGAATTTTATTATTTTTCGGTATATTCAAATTTATTTGGCATATATTTTTTGGTTAAAAAATATTCAGGTTTTTTTTGGAAAGTTATTCTAGTAATAGATCTTTTAAAAAAAGTCAAATCCATTACTGAAAGGAAATGGAAATTGAACCGATAATTATTTCACCTAATAATTTAAAATCAAAATTCTATCCTATGAAAACAGAACTTACATTTCGAATTGGATGTGATTTATTATTATTATTTATTACTAACATATGAATGCTGTTGATATCCACGAGCGTAATGAATAACGAAGAGATGCACAATTTCGACTTTCAGAATATAACAACAGCGAGATTCTCTAAGATGAGATGTTATGATGTCGCGATCTGGTTACGACGATTGCGCGGCCGGATGTAGATAGCGTCTTAAAAGTGCAAGGTGGCATTCTTTCAGAGAGCGAGTGCCTCTACCCCCACCCGCCACCTATCGCAGACCTTCGCATTTTTTTCCCTCTTAGTTCCCCAGCGGAAAAGAAACGAGTGGAGACTTTCTATTTAAATCTCGCGATGATTTAATACGTACTTTATTAAATCCAATTGGGATACGGGAATTCTTTCATTTCAACGACAACGTTGGATAGAATAGAAGACTCTCCTCTTAGTAGATTCGGATAAAAGAAGATAATTATATCGTATCAGGTTAAAGTGAATATTTTATTACCCGTATTATAATTTTTGGATATAATATCGATTATATACGGAATTTAAACAATCTAAATAAATCTAAATAAAGGTAAAACAAATTTGATAAATGGTAAATACATACAAAATTTTAACAAAAATCATTTTATTGGAAAACAGTCTATAACTTAAAATTTGCATATCAGTACAAGCTATAACTTTTGTTTGAAACATTTGGATATAAATAATACCTTACGCAATACATAAAAGATTTATCTGTTATTTTTTCGAAATAGGCTCTCTTCAAATATTTATTCAAAGATCGCCTTCAAAGGCTTCTTCCCAGTTTCTCTTTAAATTTGGAATTTTACTGTTTCCCCAGGACAAGGTGTTGACCCCGTCGTCACAAAGATAACGTTTGTCGTCAGAAGCACTCAAGGCAACTTTATTCATTTCCATCGAATAAAGTTCATGCTTTTTACTTTTAATCACATTCATTTTGCGAAATACAACAGAATTATCCCTTAAACAATTTACATAGTCTTCAAATTTTAAACCTTTATTGATAACTGCTTTGGTTATTCCTTTTGCTTTTTTCTTTTCCTTCGAATCTCTAACTTTAAATGCGTACAATTTGCTCCGCAGTCCTACAAAATGAGTCATTATCTTTCCGTTACACTCGTCTTTAAATTTTCCAATCATCTTTTTATTTTTATCAGAGAAGCAAAGATGGTCCTTTGGAAAGTTGGATGTGTCGTAAAAGTCCAAGTCAGTCCACATATCTTTGTAAAAGTCATCAGTCCTTACTTCATAAATGAAGCTGTCAGTGTCCATGTAACATAGGTTTAACCCGTCACCGAATTTAGGCTTTATCCTCCGATAGTGAAAGTCATACATCAATGTTTACTTAATTCTAAAACTGATAATCCTATATAAATAGGTTTATCCATTTTAATTTTAGATTTTCTCAAGTGAACGATGACTAAATTTTCATTAATGATCGTTCGGTCGAGGAATGTTGATTTGGATATTAGTTTATCCAATCGTTTTTCATTGGAAACCAATTCCAAATTTATCCTCTTCCGAACGTTTTCCATAGTTTTACCAAAAACGGAATTATTCATTAATTTGTAAAAATCCTTTTCAAAATCATTTTCTGCAATTTTCCTACGTTCAGTGTTTAAATCGATATATGATTTCAACCACGGAGATTGGTTAAATTCAATGACTCGGTGAATTTTCTTGAGTCTTAGTCCAAGAGAAAGAGCCTGTTTTAGGTTAACGTAGTGAATAACATACTTAGTTTTATAGTCTAGAGTCGTCAACAATTTGGTATGCTTACCACCTGGAGGAATTTTATTTTCAGGACATAACGGTAGATCGTTGTGTTCGTGGTGGAGATCACTCGGATATTCTAAATCGACTTCTAAAATGTAACCTTTCGAATGATCATCTGAAATAGAAGTTACGTTAAAATTTTGAATTTCCTCCCGATCAAGCCAACGAAATCCACTATGGGGCAGGTAATTACTCATTGCCCAGCCGTAGAGGTTGTTAGCATCTAAATAAGCAATATATCGAGATTCAATCTCTGGATTAAAATTATCTATATACTTGTTATTGGCCTCAGAATACCTTTTCATGCACTGACTGATTCCACCACGAATACCCTTCTCTACCATCAAAATCATGTCATAGTCATTCATCAGTTCAAGGTTAATTTTAGTGTATTTCAACATGGCGTCGAAAGCAAGACCAGGTGCGGTGAAGTACCATGTTGGGTCTAATTTGTACGTTTTCAAACATACTTCCCTAAATTTTTCAAAAACATCAGCTAACATCAAAACGTCAGTCTTCAGGTAAAGATCGCTATATTCACCTAGAGTCGAACAATTAAAATCGTTCCAAATTTTCTTTGCATAGTCATAGTCCTCGTCTTTGATGTGTTCCTGAGTCAACTGACTATAAAATTCCTCTTTGGGTGGTAAGCACACATCGTTCAATTTGTCCCAGCAGTCTACGTATTCGTAAGGGAAAACACCTTTACGAGTGACCAAGTCCAGTTTTTCTCCAAAATACTTTGCAGTTTGCTCGAACTTATCTTGGGGGAGATTTTCAACTAATTTTGAGAGGGAAGAAGCCATGAAACGAAATGTATCGAGGAATCTGATGGAAAAGTTTTCACTCACCTTCTTTGAAAAGGAAATATATTTTTCCTCCGAATTGGGGATGCAATGTATTTCCTTTTCGTCGTAACCTAAATGAGGAATGATCAGGTGGGAGTCGTAACCGGATAGGTTGTGGATGAAAACGGGGAGAAAATTTGGCATTTTGAAATTTAAATTGCAATTTGAATGAGCAGGTCCTCGATACATACCCGTGAGATGACAGTGATCTCTCACGCGATCATTACCTAATTCCTCCCCACAAATGTGACAAACGGTCGCCGTATTGAATGCTTCCTGTTCCTCCGGGGTCATCGCAACCATAGGAGTCACGTTTTTGTACACTCTGCATATGAGCTCTGAGACATCTCTTAAATTCTTAACGAATACCTCGGCGGCATCCGCACCACGATAGAGAACAGGATCGAAAATCTCTCCCGTGGAGGATACCAAAACAAAACAAAAAGACATGACCTCATGTTTTTGGGTGGATATCGAGTAGGAATGATCAAGAGGGCTACTGCAACTGGCAAATTTTGGTAGGATGCATTCGAAATCAGCGTACACCACGAAAGGGACACGCATGGTGTGCCTGAAATTTTTGAATTTTAACCACTTGTCTTCATCTGTGGGGAGCAGGATTTTCGAGGGAGCATTGGTGTTGCAGTCCCGTTTATGTTCCATGAGCTTTTCTTCATCGTGATAATGAGTGAAACATCTTTTGCACATGTATAGTCTATTATCTTTTTTAGTCATCTGGCGGTGAACTAACCTTTCAAAATTTCTTATGTAACAATAATGGGTCTTGGAGCCTTCAGTTAAAAGCAAAACGTCTCGGTGGTCATCGAGTTCCTCATCCACAACTTTGATAGGGTACACATTATTTTTTTCATCAATACCGAAAACATTAACCGAAATATTGTTGGTTTTTTCAAATTTTGGAATTTGTGAGAGCTCCACAGGGTACTCAACGCAATCCCAATCGTACCCTTTTTGAAATTCCTCGTTGTTGTATTTGGACACGCGTTGAGGATCTTTCTGAACATTTTTTGCCCAAATTGCATATTTAAAACAAAAGCAATCGCTATTATTGATATTTATTACCGAAAGTGTGTTTTTTATTTTTGGTGGCAACTCAATAAAAGAGGACCCTCTCAAAGGTGTGTACTTATTGATCCTCAATTCCAACCCAAGAATCTCGTATAGCGACCAACCGGAACCTTTTGCCTGATGCTCAGACTTTTCCTTCAAAATTTTTCCAAAAAGTTCATTCAAAATTTCATCAATATCATTAGCCTGAAGGACTCGAACATTTTTCGTTTTGAACACTCTCTCACTCGATTCATTCTCCTTTTTAAACGTAGCTTTTAAAATTATATTAATTTTCAGAGCCGTATTTGCCAACTGTTCGCTAATTTTACCTATCAAAATTTCCCTAATACCGTCTAAAAACGTGATAATGTCTCTATTCACTCCATCTCCACTCATCCAAAATGTCTTTAGACGATTCCTCACTGCCGATTCTATTTCTACAACTCGGTTTCCACCTCTCTGTATCACGTGTCGCATATGAACGTCGCTCATTTCATGCGCTACGCGATAACGTGGGTTAAAATATACGAAACACACCTCACAAAGTGTTTCCATCCCAACCGTTTCAAAAAAACAATGAAAGAAATAAAGAAACCAAGAATTTATATATATATGCAGGTTAGGAAAAAGGAGGTTAAATTGGTAAACGTAGTATCTGAAAAAATAAAAATATCAATTTCAATACTCATACAATTGCATTCCCCATTCCTATATATCAATTACATAATCTCACAAGTCTTATACTAAATAATTTAACATTACAATAGAAACAATAATATGTAGAAATCTTCTACAACTTTAAGATGACATTTATATTTGTATAGAATGCTGAAATGTTATACGGTTCAATGACTTCCAAAGAAGAGAACTGGGATGTTTCTATATGAAATACATTGATTGCAGCAATATTTCACCCTAGAAATATTATCACTATTTTTTTCGTAAAGAAATAATCTCTATCACTTATATCACTGCTATTACTTAAATTGTCAATTATAATATCTTGAGAGGTTACATTTAGCCCTCATCGAACACATCATTTTTCAAGGATGTGATAATTTTCAGAATTTATGAAATAAACTCAATTTTAAAAGAATTCTTCCAAAACGATTAAATATTTTGAATGAAAATATGCTTACCAGATGGCGTAGGTATTGAAGGTATTCTTTGGAAACAATTTTGTTTGTGAATACTGCTGCAGCAAAATATATGACACGAGGTCCGATGCTGAGAAAACGTCACATAAAGTCGAACACTCAAAGCGTTATGGCGTGTACTCTTTCTTCAAATCGCAAGTTGGGAAAGTGTTGACGTGATACTTTTGCGTTAACCCCCACTCTCCAGATCACATCCGGTGTATGCACAAACTCGGCACTTTGCAGTGATCACGTCCGGTTCGCTGACTCAAAATCGCTACGCAGAGTCTCGCGGCCGTGCAGTCTCAGCATTTTTGCAATCTTGCACATAGAAGGTTTCATTCGGTTTTGAGACTCGGCAGAGGACGGACGCGTGCATAAGTGAGTTTCTCGAAGAAAGACGCATCCAGAATACTCCACGTATAAGATCGCTCTCCAAAGGTAATTTAATTTATATTTAAAATTATTATTATATTATAAATCTAAGCAATCATTGATTTGAAAATAATTAACTTTCAGTTATGGACTTAAAACAACACGCAATTATACATAAAGTTGGGTCGGCCATGAACGTGGTTGGAAGACGATGAAATTAGAGGATCTGAAATTTATACCTATTGATTACATTGAACTGTATCATCCACGTGACATCCATCAGATAGCCGCCACATTTCCCGAATTACAAGAATTAGAAGATTGGAATAAGACGGAACGATATCAACCATGCCTGGAACACTGCAATAAAGGAGAAATTCATATCGATGGACCACCTCGTTTGAAAAAAGATTGTTATTTTTGTTGTGTGTATTTATAAAGTAATAATGATTGTCTTTTATTGGAAATAAAAAAAACTTCATCAACCTGCTCAATATTTCGCTTCATTTTAACGTACTCAAATCCGCCGCCATCCAAAATACCAACCCAGAAAGTTTAATTCGATTCGAATCCGCCGCCATCCAAGATACCAACAGCAAAATTGAAACTCGATTAAAATTTACCGCCTTCCATGATACCAACAGCAAAATTTTAACTCGATTCAAATTTACCGCCTTCCATGATACCAAACTAACGTTGCGCATTACGATCGTCTTTTGTTATGACGTCATTACGTTTATCTTTTGTTTATCTTTAGCTTACAGTTTCTACTGACAGGCGGCGTCACTATCGCTGCGCTGAAACTGTCTTTTCTATTCTACTCTGGGGCGGCGCATATAAGATACTTGAATGAAAACTTACCAATTCTGGGTGCCCATTGCCATTTGACGAGGTCACTTCGTCGCGAAATCTGACCTGGGGAAAAAATGGTCTAGTAAGGAAACTGGTAGAAGTATCTAAACATTACAAAGAACATATTCGAAATCCAACAGATGATTTATATTTTAATTTTTGTGATAGGAGAACTAATGTTTTGTTGTTGACTATATAATTATGTATTTATTGTTTTATTATTACCTAGACATATATAGATTAACTAGATAAATAGGGTGCCGAAAAGGGACACGACTTTGTAATATAAATATATAATAGTGTTAGGTACATGGAAGCAGTGTTTCATAAATAACACTCGCGTGTTTTTCCGGCGGTTGACTACCTCTGACGTGAGGAGAGGAGGGGTCATGCGCTTGCTCATCAGCCTGAAGAGCAAAACATCAGGATGACTTAAAACCAATATGTAGTCATGAAATGAAGTTTATTAAGTTTCTCAAAAAAATTACAATTTAATAAAAAAAATACAAAGCTTATTCAGATCTCTGAAACATAAAATTATTTTACAGTTCCATAAAATATTTCTTTTGCCCAAGTGCTAAGTCACATAATTTCTAATATGTACTTCATTTAATGCATTGTGCAAACGTTCAGTACACCATATACAGAGAATCAGGCTTTCTTAAGGGTTCACTATTCAATTTATTGTACTAGTATAGGGTAATTCTGGAAACATACTTTTTCAACACTTCCCTCCGTTTTGTACTACATTTATTCACCGTCATTCACAAGTAAATTTAAATAATAAGCACTAAAGAGAATAAAAACACTCTGAAGTTTATATTTCCTATCTCGATTTGTGCGTCTGCATGTTGGACCCTTTATGACCTCTCATATCTTTGATTGATAATTTTATCTTTTTCGGCTCCTTTAACAAAATACTATTAATTCTATTCAAGTTTTATCTTGTATTGGAAGAAACTTTAAAGGGATTTCATATTTATACAACGTTTTATTGAGGAACTGGGTAAGTAAGAAGAGAACCACTACTGATAGTTGGAATTATTAAGGGAGTAACCAGATACAATATGCATACGTTGACCATATTTTCCGATCTAAAATTCGGAGCGTATGGTCCAACAAAGAAAATTTTCCGATTTGTGAATTTCTTTTTATGAAAAGTCCTACAAAAGTATAAAAATTAAATCACATATAACGAATCGCCTTCATCGAAAAGAATAAAATAATATGACAATATATTAAATTCTGCAAAAAAATATTTATGTATGCATTACCAATTATTACAATGTTTTTCTTTTTATTTTCGTCCTTTATCTACTGTTGAAGTGGATGGAGTTTTGTTTCCCTCGCATTTGTTGGAAGAACACAGCTTTCTCAATGATGTGTAATTTATTGTTTTTAAGTTTTTCAAACATCTTTTGGCAAGTCTCGCACTAATTCATTCGAATTATCAAGAGACATGTTATGGCATCACTATTATGCGATGCCTTATCCGATCCTCAAATGCTGTTAAAAAGCGAAAATGACCTCTCTATCGCAGCGTTAGTACCCGGCAAGGAGACGATGAATTAGTACATTTTCTGTGTTTGGAATATTAAGGTTTTTACGACAAAAATATATAAGTATGCACATTTAACCATCTCTGATCTGTAGATAATTGCTCCATGTCCCATTCGGCTAGCAAGTTCTCATTAAGATATAAAATATGGACACACACACAGTTCATTAAAAAGATCATCTTGATGGATGGCTGGAATGAATGCAGCCTTCCCTAGTTTTACGAACTACCATTTTACCAGTTCTTGCTTACACGAACTGAGCAATTTCATGCCTATTTTTATTCGATTTTCGAACGACAAATTTTCGCTTAAAAGAGTACGTTACGTTCGCAAGAATATCCTTTTACTTTTCAAATATCGAATAAATGCGCTGTTCCGAATAAGAATTATCATCTCGGTCGCAGTACGCGCGTTGCCGTTCTTTGTGAAATTCGGTTCGCTGAGTGGTGTGCATTTTTATCTTTTAAATCAAGAAATATTTTTGTGAATCATAGCCGTGCCGGCCTTTCAGTTATCGAGAGTGGTGAAGTGAAAAAAGAGAGAAGGGCTTAATGTGTCGCCCAGAAAGTAAATGCATATTATTCAAAGATTGGAGAAAGGCGAGCGGTCGAAGGACGTATACGCCGCATTTATCCTATCGTAGGCTACCATAGGCTAAGATATCATAGCATAATACCGCTAATATATAGAGTAAGTCATCATATGACTAAGAATGTCATTTAAATACATTAATATATCATTATTGATGTTTTTTTCAATTTGTTATCATTTGGTATTGTTTTTAAGTGAACTGTGGGATATTTTTTATTTTGGCCTTCGGAACCTATTAAAATTTTTACGTACGATGTAATGGGAAAATAATCTTTGTTTTACGAGTTTTCGCCTGACGAACAGTTTTCGTGGAACGAATTAAGTTCGTAAAACGAGGGAAGGCTGTACCCTCGTTAGCACTTTTCCTCTCCAATTCTTTCCCTTTGGGCGGAAATAACTTTGATTTCTTTCCCTTCCAAATTCTTATACATGCGCAAAAATTGACTTCCAACTTCCCCTCCATTTTGGAAATAGCATCAACATTGTGTAATAACCAGAACCAAAGTTTTCTGACTTAGGATCTTCGGCTGAATTCGGAAGAATAACGGGGGCATTTTCAACTTATAAAAAATAATCTGTTGAACCATTATTAGTATTTATTCTTTTAAGATTAGGCATCAGTCTCAGAAATCTTGTGCTCGTATGCGACAAAAATTGTCGTAAAAATCACAATATGATTTCAGTTCCTCCACTCGTACCTTGTCAATATGAACAAATCTGAATATTTATACAGTACCAACTTCCACAGGCCGTTTTAATGTAAATGTGTTCCACGCAACCGATCCCCACAAATGTTCGACTACAGTTGTCCGATAATTTCCGGAAAAGATTCTTAGAACCTGTACTTTTTGCACCTCCAATGTTAGTACCTATTGGTAGTATCAGCTGACATGCTAACAATCTTATCAATCTTAACAAGTTTTGGGAAGTGACATATAATTTAATACATTAAAATCTTAGAGAGAGGAAAATATTTTCATCTATGACTGGCACCATCAAATACATTCACGCATCAGAGTAAATATATTCAGAAAAATCAGAACATCGTGATAAATACTCACGTGTTGCTGGTCCTGGTGTTTTTTAAGTATTCCGGCTGGAATCACTTCATTCTGAATAAGAAAACAACAACGTAATTATGTAGATATGAAATGAAGTTGATGAAGTTTCTCAATATACTATATAAATAAATATATAATGATACTTGGGGATCCGAAGGCGGATCAGAGCAGAAACATTTCTGTTATTAACAGCATAAAATAACGTATTAGAAGGGTTTATAAGATAAGAGAAGAAGAAGAATGTAATCGCAAGTATTATACTTACAGGCAAATTGGCGGTATCGTACACCGCGTCGGGCACGCCGTCTTCAACAGACCATCTCCTTCGGCGCCCGACGCAGTACCGCCTGTAAAACCCCCATAGGAACCACGCTACGAGAGCGACAGCTATGAAAATGGCCAGTCCTAGGGCCAAATAATCACCAAAATCTGCAGACACAAATGAGAAAAGAATTTCGGATTTAACGTATGTCGACTGCTTTGCTCTTTCTTTTACATTTTGAGCTATTCAATGATTGTCAAAAAGAAAAGAATTTCTTAAAACTATATTTTGTACTAACTCATAAACCTACTTTTATAGTTTCAAGCTAAGAAAGATGTTGTAGCAGATAGGATTATATAAGTAATTTACTGGTTGTGTATGCATTAATAGTTAGTCTTTGTACCGAGGACGAATGCTTCGAAAGACGGATGGACACAGCTAAGGTTAAATGAGCAAAATTATCCTAGGAAACGAATAAGAAAAAATCCAAGTTGATTTGTATATCGAGAAAGGAAAAACTTGAACGTAAGTTGGAAAGCCATCGGAACGAGTTTCAGATCGTAAAGTAAAGCACCTTGCTAGTATGATAACGAGAGGATCAAAATGTACCGATGAAATTAGGGCTAGAATAGCGATCGTTAATTGCAACGAGAAGTAACATTTAATGCATTTAATTAAAATTCCACTAATCAACTGAGCTAGACTACGTTCCGAGTTCTGAAATATGCCAGATTTTCAATAATATTGGTGAAAAACAAGTTAATTACCTCTCCCGCCCATTATTTGCTCCTTCTTCCTTGGTTTTTCAACAAGAATGATCAAGTTCTGAATCGTGTGGTTTCCGCGGTAACGGCCAACAGAGACGGCGCAAAAAATAAGCCTCCATTGTTGGATATAATCAATTTGGAAAACAAGATAAATTTAAAGTCTAAGCACTGCTAAAGGATATATCAGAAGCGATGCCAAAGAAATACAGAATTTGCGATAGAACAATCTAAAATTGAATTATGATTTAACTCATACATACCTCACTTGAGATGAAGTACGTTAATCTTTACACTCACGCTCATTCCATTATCGTAAATTATTTATGTCTTTTAACTTGCAAAAGCTGAGTGTACACGTATTTTAGTTCACTTCTTCCTCTCGAATAATCCATCTCCTTTAAATTAATATGTTCAGTAGGCGCGATAAAGAAAATAAAACTTATTACTTACAATTAGATCTTGTTTACTTCATGTGTTACGAAGATTGTTTTCGTTGAAAACAACAAACAGGAAGGAAAAGTATGTCTCTGCATAACATAATAATAAGACCACCCAAACAGAACTAACGATGCGAGCTTTCCATTTAATCATTTATTTAATACCTACTTCAGTGCCGGCCCAAAAATTTGCGGGGCCCTGTTCGAGATATTCGCGCGGGGCCCCTTCAAAAAAGGTAATAATAGTTAGCACATAAAAACTTGAATAATTAAACATTTATTTTGAGTTTGAAAAACACCTTCAAATATAAAATTACAATTTTGATTATTACAGTGGTTTAATTTATCAATAACCTGTAATATAATATTGTAAGTAATAACAATCTGTCAGTTGTAGGTCTATTTATCTACAGTATATAATTAAAAAAGAAATCGAGTTAAGATAACAATACATACATGATATAATATATAACAAAATTTTGGCTGGGTGCCCTTTTCAAATTTAGGTATCCATTTATATAATATGCCTTGCTCTCTTGGCTGCGAAATCATTTATGATATCATTGTAATCAGTAGTTTTCGCTGTCTATTTCAATCGAAATAATTGCCAATGAATTTCTTGAGAAATAGTTGACCTTAAATAATTTTTAATGATTTTTAGTTTAGAAAATGATTTCTCATTTGAGGCAACTGCGATAGGGCTAGTCAAAATTATCCTTAATGCAATGGCAACATTAGGGTATAATTTCGTCAAATGTTTCTCGTATATAAATGTCAACGCTTCCAAGCTTGTTGAAGTTGTTGGGTCTATTTTTCGAAACATATTTACTTCATCGTAAAAATCATGCTTATCAATATCAGTATTGAAAGTTAAACAAAATCTGTCAGAATCTTCCTCCAAGTTAAATTCAGACACTTCCTTCAGTCTTGAAAAGTCAGACAAGAAATCGAAAATTTTATAATGTTCCTCATACGATTCAAAATATTTCTTAAAAGATACCAAAGCATTATCAATTATAAAGAAAAATAAATTAACTCGGAAATTGTCTTTAGGATCTGTTACAAATGAATCACTGCTTTCATAATCGAAAAACTTTCTTTTCTTGCTAAATATTTAATTTTACTGATAATTTCTTAGCTTCATTTAAGCAAGTTTTGAAACCCTTCTCTCTGAATTTTTGTAAAAATATGACAAATTCCTCCAAATGTCTTACTGCAATAGCTAATTGCTTTATCCTGTAATAATTTGCTTATCAAATTAACTTTTACTAATAGTTCATACCAAATCACTAGACTGAGAAGGAACTCAAATTTATGCG
Organism: Tanypteryx hageni; assembly: GCA_028673005.1. Taxonomy (NCBI): domain Eukaryota; kingdom Metazoa; phylum Arthropoda; class Insecta; order Odonata; family Petaluridae; genus Tanypteryx; species Tanypteryx hageni. Next base: position 37,247,516 of record CM054115.1, read on the forward strand.
TATTTTTACATATCCCTCTTATTTCTCCTTTTATGCCGTTATCTAATATTTTGTTTTCAACCTCTTCAAGGACGTTAAAAAATTCAGGAAGTTGAAATCGAACAACTTTAACACTGCTGAAGCGACATTCCCATCTTTTATTACAAAGCTGTTTTGAGTAACATGTTTCTTTAATATTTCCCAACGTGACGTTGAAGCTGAAAATATTGTATATAACCATTGTAAACTGTTAAAATAATTAATAGCAATTTCTGATGATTTAGCGACCACACCTAACATTAAATTGATGTTATGAGGTGTAGGTTTATTAGTATTATTGTTCCCGTTGATTTCCTTATTTTGCAGACGATCCAAGGGTTTCGCCTCAGGTGATGTTAAAAATTTTATTAAAGACTTTTTTAGTTTTTCAGCTTCTAGATTTTGTTTTCTTGCATTTGTTCGCTTATCATTGCCGCTTAGGTATTTTCCATCTTGGCCACGTTCTCTACTTGTCATGATGTTGAATTATATTTTCTATAAATAAAAAACAAAAAATTAAATTCGAGATTAAAAAGTTCAGCAAGGATAATAATATTTTCTTGCTAACTCCGTCAGGCTCATTAATTAGTACTTATTATTTCATTTTGGTTTCTAAATTATAATTTATATTAAAGAAAATTTGTCAATGTACTTACAGTGATGATTATTAAAAGATGGGATGAGGTAAGTAAGAGAGACGTACACAAGATCCTATATATCACTGTATATTTCTGAAAATTGGAAAATCAGATTTGTCAAGGTTTCCAGTATTTATGGCTTTTTTTATCAGAAATCCTTACCATTGTTACTCACTTTTGACAGAACCCTATGCTACCAGAAATAACAAAACAAATATTAACCCGGCAGTGATCGCGCTGAGTCTTAAGGGCCCCATACACTCTCGGTTTTTAGCAGTTTTACCCGTACGGTTTTGAACCGTACGGTTTTAAACACGAGAGTGCGTGGGCGAAAACCGACCAAAAAGACTGGAACGAACAAAATCAACTTTAGCACATCGCCTTTATTCCTGTTGGGAACAACATTGCGTGATGATTTCGGAACAACCACTTGGTACCAACACATAAACATATGATTGTAAGACGAACAAAAGCACACTGCGCAAGTAGGAAAAACACCGTTGCCAAACCGAGCATCTTACAGACCTCGGCTAAACCGCGGTCTCGTCAGACCCCGTAAAAACCTCGTTTAAGCAATTCAACTTGGACCGTGACTCGAACCACGGTCTCAAAACACGGTTTTCAAACCTCGATTCGTCTAAGCAATCCGCCCTTACAGTTCAACTTAAGTCCGACAGATTTAGAGCATAATAATCTGGTGCTCGAGGCATTTCCTTTCAATAATGAAACACAGTAAATATAATGTCTGAAAATTTACAATGGAACTTGAATCAAACACATCTAGAACAGACAAAAATCGCGTGCTAAAGGCATAAATACTTCTCACATTAATGCAAATATATTTTGTTTATCTTTAGGATTTAAGAGATTATAAAATTTCTCAATGATTACCTATGTAAAAATTTATGATAATAAATGCAGAAAGGAATGCCAAGAACTTCATGAGAGAAAAAAAGCGAAAGAAATTCTTACCGTAGTTCCACTCAAATAATTACTTCAGTGGTCGTCCTGGGTCTGTGAGACACAGATGTTTATCGCACAATAACTCATGAAAGACTGGATCATGTGGAGAAAACGTAGTTATATTGTAAAGAAACTTAGTCCCTTGAAAGGTACACAGGGTATTAAGTTTCTCAAAAAGCCAGTCAAGAAGTAACAAGGCAAATATTTTCTCACTGGGTCTATAAGACTGTTTCAGTAATAGCCTTTCCTAGTAGAAAAGACAGAAAACGTCCTTCCAAAATCCCGTGTAAACTTATGGGAAAATATAATTGTCTCCGGAGTCGAATCCGGGACTTTTTCCGGGATGTTTGATTTTTCTAGAAACCACCTCATGGGGGTTTAACGATTGAGAAATTTTCAGCTCTTAATTCGATTGGGAAATGTCCAAAAATACCGGGACCAACAGACAGACGGACACGAGAATTATTACGAGTACATTTGTTCTTTTCAGTACAGTCCGCCATTTTGAATGTGACGTCATAACAAAAGACGATTTAAAAGCAGTGGCGCCACCACTCGGAGAATGGTGGAACTAAAAACAAAAGACGATCGTAATGCGCAATGTTAGGATGTTATCTTGGAAGGCGGGGAATTTAAATCGAGTGAAACTTTCTGGGTTGGTATCTTGGAAGGCGGCGGATTCGAATCGAGTTAAAATTTTGCTGCTGGTATCTTGAAAGGCGGCGGATTCGAATCGAAATTAACTTTCTGGGTTAGTATTTTGGATGGCGGCGGATTTGAGTACGTTAAAATGAAGCGAAATATTGAGCAGGTTGATCAAGTTTTTATTTCCAATAAAATACAATCATTATTACTTTATAAATACACACAACACAAATAAAAATCTTTTTTCAAAGGAGGTGGTCCATCGATATGAATTTCTCCTTTTTTGTAGTGTTCCAGGCATGGCTGATATCGTTCCGTCTGACGCCAATCTTCTAATTCTTGTAATTCGGGAAATGTGGCGGTTATCTGATGGATGTCACGTGGATGATGCAGTTCAATTTCAGATCCTCTAATTTCATCGTCTTCCAACCACGTTCATGATAGGTCCGAATAGCCGACCCAACTTTATGTATAATTGCGAGTTGTTTCAGTCCATAACTGAAAATTAGTTATTTTCAAATCAATGATTGCTTAGATTTATAATATAATAATAATTTCAAATATAAATTAAATTACCTTTGGAGAGCGATCTTATGCGTAGAATATCTGGATGCGTCTTTCTTCGAGAAACTCATTTTATGCACGAGTTCGTCCTCTGCCGAGTCTCAAATCCGAATGAAACCTTCTATGAGCAAGATTGCAAAAATGCTGAGGCTGCACGGCCGCGAGACTCTGCGTAGTGATCTTGAGTCAGCGAACCGGATGTGATCAGCTGCATGATTACAAAATGCCGAGTTCGTGCATACACCGGATGTTAGCTGGAGAGTGGGGGTTAACTTTCCCAACTTGCGGCATAATTGAATCGAGTTCAAATTTGGTGCTCGGCGGTGATTTTAAATACGTCAAAATGAAATAATATCGATATTTGTTAAACTGATTTACCGGTATCGGGGGTATTCAGATTCGAATTTGAAAGAGATTATTTAAAATGAGCCGATATCGATATTTATTAAATTGATTTACTGGTAAAAATTATCGGGGGCGGTATTCAGATTCGGATTTGGAGAGACATTAAAATGATATCGATATTTGTTAAATTGATTTACATAGGAACCGATTGATTAAATTTTTTGAACTGATCCATCCCGTAAAACGCCTCAAGCTACAATGAACCTTTATCTAAGCTGCAATGGGAGAAGTTTACAGGGCTACGACATCTCGAGCTAAAATGAATTTTTTTGCAGTGGAGGGGTATACTGCACTACAAGCGGTTGAGAGAGAAATCTCCGTTTTTTAGGCATAATTAAAAAAACAAGGTATTTCTTTATATTATTTTATTTCTCGTCATATTGAGGTTATCTCCCAACCTCACAAGCGTCCAGTCACACTCTTTATCTTGTTTTATTATTTCCACCTCCTCTTTAGTTATCGTGTTATATTTCTTTGGTAGAAATAATTTCTTCCTTTTTTATGAACGCCATCACCGCAGGTCCATATCTTGTGTTTACCATTTTTAAATCGTAAATGCGGTACACCCACGATTCAGTTAAATCAGTCCATTTAGCTAGATGCCAAACGTCCTCGTTAATGTGTTGTAATTTCTCGAGGAGGGCTTCCATCTTAAAAATAAAATAAAAATAAAATAAACTTGATTTAATGAGAATATAATAAATGAGAATACATTACTGAGATGAGAATACTTTTTGAGAAAGGTTTCTTGGAAATCGAGGAAGGCTAAACGCTTCTCAAACACCAAACTATTATGGAATTTAATGAGAAATACTAAACGGCGCTCACACTCATCCTACAGAAAAGATGAAAATTAATATTACGAATAAATTCTTAATCTGTCTGCCATTTCCAAACGGTTTATGAATAAAAAATATTTTTAAAAAGTTAATCTGAAAGAAAAATGAAAAAATAAAAACTAGTTGAAATAAAGAATTCCCACGCTTCAGATTCTCGTAGACTTCGTTAGGGAAAGTTAACTCCTTTAATTTCTCTAGAAAATCTTCTGCATGAAGATGGAAAGCTCGCAGAAGCTTTATGCGAATAATAAATTTGGTAAAATTCACTATTCCAGAATATCTCTAATATGCGAATGAAAAGGCAGATCTCACACGTTCCACGCGAAGCTTGTATAATAACTACATCTAACAATGAGAAAAACATGTTTTTATATGTTTTAATCAATACCATGTTACCTTCACTAAAAAAATCAAGAATACTTATTGCGGCGAAAGTGGCGAGGGCTACGAATGCGGTGAAGGCGTCGAAGGTGGTGAAGGTTGTGAAGGTGACGGAGATGTTGACGTTATGATGGAGAAGCTTCAGCAGCAATACGCTTGTTTGTTTGAGTGCCCAGTCAATTCGCCTCTCTTACAGCACAAATGGGTATCTCAGAGGTAGTGCAATGAATAACCGGGGAGGGAGGAGGGAAATCGGTGCCGGCATTTGCCTGCTCTTACGAAGAACACCAGGGGGGCCAACGGCTAAACGTCCCTTCCGAAGGACGGAACAGTTGAATTTGCGCGGTCTCCTCAAACCACACGAACAGGGGGCCGGGCGACCTTGGAAAAATCCTACTTGCGCAGGATTCGTACCCGTTGACTTTTTCAAGCATCGGGCGAGTAGCAGCCAGCGTCCTAACCACTACACCACCGGCACCCCCAGCAATACGCTTGTATAATGATGCGGAGTATATATATCCTTCTTTCAGTTGAGCGTGCATATTTTCTCGAAATTTTTCCATGAGTACCACATGGAACTAACCCCCCTGGTGGCGTGATGGTTGGATAAGAATGCGTGGCGAGACTTCTCATTAAAAACTTATGATTTTTTGCAACGTTTGCGGCAGCAATTGGATTCTGTTTCTGTTAGCTATCCCTCACCTTAACATCCGATTGCATGGAAGGCAAACCTTTTCCGCCGCGTCGTTTGAAGTCCTTGCAAAAGATATTATGTAAAGGAAAAGTGAGCGAATGGCAATTGAACTCTCGATTTTTGCTGAAAATGCGGAATATTTTAAACAACCAATTATTCATCGACATATATCAAGATTGGTGTAAGGATATTAGGCTAACCTTCAGCCATACGCCCCTCAATATATTGGAGAATGAATATTGTGCAGCAGTATGAATGAAATTGTAATTACGAATCTAGAATTTTCATTTTCCACCGCTAAAGTCCACATGTTTACATATTTAGTTTCGAAAATGGTTCATACAGATTTTTGCCGCCGCACAAATTCTCGCTATAGGTCAGTGGTGCACAACCCGTGGGTCGCGGATGTCTTTCTGGGGGTCACCAAAAGTTATTAACTTTGACACAGGAAAATCGATTAATATTTATGGACTCATATTGGCATCTATGGGTGATATTTTCAAATACTATGAAAGAGTCTTTGTAAAATATATTCAAGAGTAGATTTATATAATTTAGAAGTTGCAAAGTCAAGATAATTACTAAATAAACGTCAAAATTTGCTATGTGAAATGTTGTCAGTTCTCGTGGATTGTTGTTGCTGGTCGATGAGGTTTGTTCATATAATAAAACTATTTAAAGATTGCTTTTTGGTGAAATTTTTATTGAAAACGTTAATATTATTAAATTCAAATATGATGTTTTGGACTATTTTATCGTAAAATTTGTCAATGGTTATGAACTGAAAAAATTAACGCATTTTCGTATATTGTAGATATCGTGGATTTAATGCTCACAACCGTTCCACAAACCAATGGATATAGTTTGTCTCAAATACAGTGGCGCCTCGTAGCTAAAATTAGTGGGGGTGCTGCTCCAGAAAATTTTTAGCCTTTGTTTTAAAATTGTGTAAAAGGAAAAAACATGTATAAAAAGAAAATTTATTCAGGAACTTGATAAAATCTTAACAAAAAAAACCAAACATTTTTTACTTACTTTAACTTAAATTGTTACAGTTCAAGCTTGATCTATTCATTTAAAAATGAAATCCATTCTTCTTGTTTTAATTTGCGCAAAAAGTTCAATAATTTTCTCCTTGATCTCTGGATGACAATTGAGGAAATTTTTCTCCATTGAAAGTACTGCAAGCGCATTTAGTCTTTCCGAATTCATAGTGCTTCTTAAAAAAGTTTTTATTCTTTTCAATGTTGAAAAGCAGCGCTCTGCCTCTGATGTAGTCATGGGAATTGTCAAGAGGATTTTTATCAGTTTCGTAATTTCACTAAAAACATCATCTAGATTATTTTCCAAGATAAATTTCAGCAGCTCAATTAATTTGCAATATTCATGAATATCAGTCCTACAATAGAATACTTTTAGTTCAGTTTCAAGCTTTTCTTTGTCAGTCATGGGATAAGCTTCAGTGGTCAGTACTATCTCTTTTGTGGGATGTTCATTCTTAAATCTAGTGAAGCATTTCTTGTTGAACAATTTAGCAGCTACTAAGTGTTTAGTGGAAGAATATCTGTCCGTTATATCAACACATATATAGTCACACACTTCCTTAGCTTCTGCCATGAGTGTCTCTGAAGGATTCTCACAGTACTTTGAGTTTCTCAATTCTAAAATAGCAGTTTTGAAATTTGTTATATATTCATTAACTTTAAACACACTAATTTCTCGATATTGCATTTGGTTGTAAATTATTTCAACATGAGGCATAATCTGATGAAAAAGCTCTAACCAAACTTGAAATTATCATCATTCAGGTATTTTAAAATTCCTGTTGCTTCTGCAATGGTTTGATCTGCATTTTATGTTGACTGAATTTCAGTAAGGCAGTTTTTTAAAGGTTGCAAATTTTCATGAACTCTGTTTATGGTCCGTATGTTGAAATTCCACCTTGTAGAGGATGGACGTGGAATGCTGACGTCCATATGTTTCTTGAGAATGGACACACGTTGTGGTGATCTTGAGAAGAATGTTGGAATAGCCAGAATGTTAGAGAAAAATATTCTTGCGTTTCGTGTAATACTTGCTGCATTTCTCATTATTAAATTAAGTTGATGTGCATAACAGTGAATGAAATGTGCATTACTATAAACTGCTTTTATTTTTGCTTGAACTCCTGCTTTTTTGCCTTTCATGACCTTTGCACCATCAAATGTCTGATCTATCAGTTTTGTCCATTTCCTTGAAGGATTATGTCCAATTGTTCTAAAATACATTTTGATATGCCATCTGCAGTTTGATTTTCTGGAATAAAGAATCCCCAAAAACGCTCAAATATTTCTTCATTCAATACGTACCGTAGAACAAGGACCATTTGAGTGTGTTCCGAAACATCTGTTGTGTCATCAGCCATGACAGCTACAAAGGAAGCTTTTCTAATTTCCGTCCTTATCTCCTCATGGTATATTTGTAGCAGGCAGTCAAGTATCTCATTCTGAATGGTCTTAGAAACACCTTTGAAGACTGCACTGGTTTCTAAGTGATTCTTCAAATCTGAATCTAATTTAGATGCAAAATTTACTAATCCTCTAAATACCCCTGGATTTACTGAATCGTCTTTTTCATCATGTCCACGTAAGGGAGTTTCAAAGTTTCCACAAAAGTAAATGCAGTCTATTATTTTGGACAAAATTTCACGGTTCTTTTTAACTTTTATATTATGCTCATTGATTGAAAGTCTGTATGCCTCACTAAGTTTCTCCTTAATACTTACGGTTCCTAAAAGTGACAGTGAAACAACATTATCAACGTGCTTCTTTGACTTCTCATGCTTTTCAGTTTTTTCTTTCATTTTGTTTATATTTCTAAAACCATCTTTTGTCCACGGTACATCACCTCCAAACAGCAAACACGGGAAGCAAAACAGTGCATTTTTTACTTCACAGCCGCAAAGCCAACTTTTCCGTTGGTACCATTCAGAATTAAAGCTACGAATATATTTCTTGTTGTTGCTTTTGCCTGGCTGAGATATTAGAATATCAGGTGTTGAACGACCTCTTTTCTTAACTGTAACTTTCTCATGGAGAGATAGCTGTGAAAACTTAAACTGTTGAAGTTCACTTACAGTCACAGAACTTATTTCTTGGGGATGCAAGGCCATGGTTAAAGTTTTCTGTTAAATAAAAGAACCGAAAAAAATGAATCAAATAGAATAGCTGGAAGCAGAATAATAATCTAATTCTAAACTCTTCTACACTTTATCACATTCAAGAATATGGTACACGGTTTTTAAGCACAACACACGCTGAGTAAAAAAAACTTCCTTCCACCATCACGCCAGAGCCGGCACTGCGAGAGCAACAGTGCGACAGTGCTCTCTCTACCTGGCAGTCCAGCCTTCCTCCCCACCCCCCCCTCCTATGTGCGCATGCGCACAACAGTCAAACACCACGTCGCTGGCACTGTGAAGCGCACAGTTCCATACAAAGATTTTTGTATCTTTTTCATAAACTGGGGGATGGCTACTGAAGTACTGACATTAAGCTTAAGGAATATATATTGTACTACAAAAATAAAGAAAGAATTAAAGAAAAAAGGACTCATTATATTAAATGTTATCGATAATATCAAGTGGAAATAGGGGGTGCTGCAGTTCCGCAGTGCCTATACACGAGCCGCCACTGATCAAATAACCGAGAAAGGCTATCTCGTCCAGAACAGTTCAACGGAGGATTTAGGTAGGCTAGTAAGCAAAAATATTTTCAAAGTATTTCGGGGTTCGCGACATGAATGCAATAAAATTTGGGGCCGTGGTTGAAAAAAGGTTGCGCACCGCTGCTATGGGCGACCGCCTGGATTGATTAGCGGTTGGTTTGCTTAATAAGAACACTTTTTGCGTATTTATGAAGGACTTCGACCTAGTGAAGGGAATAAATTTATCTGCGATTCTTCAGCATCAAAGCAAGATCAGTCTCCGGAAGCATCAGGTCCTGGAGGTGGCTTCAGTACTCGGCGTTCGTCAAGGTCCTTTTTAACGCCGGTTCCTAAAAAGGTGCAAACCCCTCGTGATGTAGACGAACACATAATGGCAAGCCCCTCATATAGGGGAGAAATATCCAACCGTTTATCCCACACCCATTCTCTCATTGCTCTCGGAATCGAAAAATATTACCGTAACAGAGGCTCCAGTCAAAAATGACGGGACATGAATTTAAATGTTCCTAGCAAGAAATCGATGATCGATTTTTTTCTAATTTTAATTTGCGAAAGAATGAAAGCCTGCATGACGAAAAATTTACTTTAACAAGATGAAATTGCACAGCGTAATTAAGACTTAACTTTAGAAAACCTACGCTTTTTATCGCATACTAGACTGGATGTTACAGCAAGCATAATATAAAATTAACTTGTACGATATTTGTGAAAAAATGCGGAAAATTTTATTAATTGGTTGTGCCGGTAGAATAAGAGATAATACGAAATTTAGAAATACTGATTCACGGCCACGCAAGGTTATGACATCACATAAAATTAACACAATATTTTATACCGTTCTGTCAATTGCCTCAACTCTATTACTACTGAAAACGATGTTACACAAAATATCTAGATTTTTAATATTAAAAATTATGCACTTATTAATTTCAATGCATGCGAAATTTTAAAACATTTAAACAATGCTCATCTGGAGAATGAATATGGGCTCATTTCTATACCGACGCAACGCATCATTTCCCGCTTTGGATCAACATGGAGACCTTTCCCTTGAAGCCGTCAGCAGCATCCAGTGCAGGGGTGGGCAAAGTACGGCCTGAGCGCCACATCAGGCCTGCGATGCCCTTCAGAAAGCAAAACATAAAATGTTATTCAGAAAAATTTCATATTTTTTGTTTAAAACTATAGGCGAAAAAATTGGCAAATAAGTCATGACGCTAGGATATAATTAATAATTGATTTGATTGATGTTTAATTACGTGTATTTTGCTGGAAATTTGGCAAAAGTAACTTCAGTTTATTAGTGTTTTTGCTTGTCGTTATTAATCGTTATGGCAATTTTTAGTTCTATTCTAGCATGCCTGGCTAATGTCGTTGAAATTGCTGCATTGGAATGCATCGTTGGTAAAGTATTTCTTTGGAATTGTTATATGTATTCATTAAGGCTTTTATGAAAAAACAGGTGTATATTTTGTATATAACCTCTCACCGTAATCTGTTTATTGCATTATTAATATCAACATATTCTATATTCACCTTTCCTCATGCTTCCTTAATACTTTATACATGAATCAAGTGAGGAAAGTCAGAGTAAAGAAAAAAGACTGAGACAAGGTTGCTTCTTATCACAGATCCTATTCAATGCACAAAGAATTAGAAAAGCATTGGGAGACAACAAAGATCTAAGAATTGGTAGTAAGCATTTCTCTCAGATGCAAACAACACACACGGGAAGTAAAACACGGCGTTTTTTTTGCGAATACAGAATCCATGTGCGCCTGACTTTTTCCCCGTTGTCCATTTTCTTGTAGTAATATAGTACTTCCGAAAAAGATCGGACAAAATCACTAATTTTGGAGTAAGAGATGTTAGAATTTTGTTGTAGAGGGCCTCGCTGAATCAAATCGGTTCGATAAACAGAAGGTAGTGGAATAGGCCAGTCTGCAGGATCATCAGTCATGGATGTTGAGACACTTGGCCGCCTGGCGAGACAAGATATGGCGCCTCTTGGATTTTAAATGATTACATAATCAAATACATTTTATTTTTTCATCTAATTACTAATGGGCATTTATTTATGCTTTATGCGCAAAAATTCTTATAGAAATTAATTAAAATTCTACATGCATGTATACATTTTACAAAAACATAAACCATCCAACATTACAGGTTCAAAAGAGAAATTTTAAAAACGTACTCTGCGAGATTTTACCTCTGCAAAAGTGTCAATTACATCCAAATAATCTAATAAATTTGCCACTTCAATAAGGCTAAACCTATTAATCTTTCCTGGCTTGTAGATATCCTTACGCAATTTTAAATTAATTTAAATTTAGAGAAACTCCTCTCACCACTTGCAACTGACATTGGCAGAGTTAAGAATACCCTTAGACATACCGATGTGTTTGGAAAAATAACGACCAAATCATTAGAATGCATGTAATTCAGTACGTCCAACGTAGTTAGTCCAGAGGATAAAAATGTGGAAAGATGCTCTAATTAGTTTATTTATTCCACCCCATCTGGTAGCGCAATTCGAATGTCGCAGCAGTTTTACATGAAGACGTCCAAATTCATATTTTTGGTACTGTGATTGCCATACAGCATTTTAAATAATTCCTTGTGCTTATTTAAGCTTGAAAATCTTTTTTCTTAAGTATTAACCGAAACATCTGGCAAAAAAAAGAAGAAAATTTTTTAAAATATTCTTTTGAATCGGTTAGATTATTTTCTTCGGGCAGAAATGTCTTATGTTTGCACCGCACTCTTAATCTAGCTTCTGTTTCAAATCAATTTCTAATTTTTCGGCAATTTCCTTTCCAGTGCCTAACACTTCTTCAAATCCTGTTGAGCGATATTCTTTCAAAAATGTGATTGTTTTATCAATGACTTTAATATATTCAGATAAATCCAACTGAGGGTTTTGGCGCAATTTTGAAACAACGTATACTTTAAATAGAATATTATTCTAAATGATATTGCTGCAGATGAATTTAAAAGTGGAAATTTTGGTAGCCAAGCAAGTTGCTTCATATTGTAGGGGATTATTTTTATTTTGATCTATAGAAATTTCGATCAAACCATCGTATACTTGTGGGAGTTGGTATCGCAGTGGTTTCATCGCATCTTTCCCATCAAGTCGAGCTAAATGGTTTAACCCTTTCCTGTCTAACTCCTCCGAAAGCCTCCCAAACCAATTTGCGCTTCCTCCCAAAGCCTCCATATTTTTTTTCTCTCTGCTGGAGAGTTATGAAAGAGTCCTTTGTATTGAATCTGTTTATGCATACGCTATACACTTTTATCCTCTAACTTATTAAGTGCTTTTCCAAGTCAGCACTCTGAGAAAAATATTTTCATGATGCCTAACCCTCACAAAGCAATTTCATCCTCAGGCCTCTCGCCTCCAGATCTCCCCGCTCCCGGTTGGGGAGTTATGAGTGTCTCATTTGTGTCGGGTCTGTCTAGGCTTTGTATATACAGTTTCTTCTCACATATTACTTCTCCATCTAAGCTCTCCGAGAAAAAAAGCGATGATTTCCACTTGTGACAATTAGCTGATCAACTGGGGCGTCAGCTAAGAGGCCATTACTACTAGTACTGCGGGCATATGGGTTTTTTCTCTTGGATGGACTGGGTATGCTGTTTATAAACATTTCTTTATCATCACTGGATAATATTCTGCGTGCTAGGAAAATTATTTTCTCGACTAGAGCCCTCAGTTTCACCATGGCCGACTTGAGTGAGGACGCTATCACAGAAGAAGTGAATAAATACGTTAGTGATTCGGAGAGCTCCAGTGATTAAGAGTGAGTGAAGTAACATTTTTTCATTATGTCCCATCTGCTGGCGGATTCACTAAAGAACACGAGCAAACTCTGAACTCTGAGAAGAATTCTACTGTCACCCGAAGAAGAAGCAGAGTCATTAACGACTATATTTAAAGAATGACACGCACGAGGGACATAGAATGCCTTAGGATTCATCCGAATATTGTACCCTTTGCCCCTCATATCCTTCAAAGGTAGTCCTAACGTGTCTAGTTCTTTCAAAACTACGTCTATCAAACCAGCTCCCGTCACATCTGCAACAAGAGTAAAGCAAATAAAATATTCACGAGGCACGTATTTGCTAGTTTTCTCGTCTTATGTTACAGTTCTAACAACTAAAGATAATTGCTCCACAAGACTTTAATCAGGGGTACAATCAACAATTATCGAATAGCACTTCGCATTATTAATGAGGATGATAATTTTTAGGTGTTCTTTACCAGCGAAACGGCAGTAATGGAACGCCTTATGGGAACGTCTCGTCCGTCCGTCCGTCATAACTTTTATCTTCTAAACCGCTGTACGGATTTTAACTCAATTATGTACGAGTGATCCTTATTAAAATTTATTGCCCAATTTTGATTTTAAACTGCACCTGTCAATTAGAACTTCCAATTTACAAAAATACTTTAATTAACTTATTACTTGTATCTCGTTAAATGGCATCCGTCAAGCAACAATTAAATACCATATACCTCTCTCTCTAGCTCTTATATGATCTGTAAGGTATAAACTAAAAACTTTATTCGGATAGAGAACAACATTTACTACAAGAAAGTCCGCGATATCACATGATTACGAGTTGTAGTCCGGAGATAAAAATTTGAGAAAATTCCAATCAAAACATCGCATATTTCGTTTACATCGACCTCTAAGACGGTTCTCTCAGCAAACAACAATTAAAATCCATGTTTTTCTATCTCACGCCCTTATATGTTCTGTAATGTATAGATTAAAAAAATATTCGGATAGAGGATAACATTTACGACAAGATAGTCCGCGAGACAACATGATTACGAGTTATGGTTTCGGAGATGAAAATTCGAGAAAATCCCAAGCAAAACATCACATATTTTGTTTACATCGATCGCTAAGACGGCTCTCTCAGTAAACAACAATTAAAAATCCATATATTTCTCGCCCATGCTCTTATATGATCCGTGAGGTATAGATTTAAAAATTTATTCGGATAGAGAACAACATTTACTACAAGTTAGTTTTCGAGACCACATAATTACGATTTATAGTTTCGGAGAGAAAAATTTGAGAATCGCCCAATCTTTCGATACCGTTTCATGCGTATTTCCCATAAAGAACGCCTTGGAAACCTATTGTGTATTCCATTTATGGAGTATACTTTTCCATCATGTTTGCTTTATTTTTCGTATTTTGTGACATTAACGTTCTTCATAACCCTTCGAACATGTTCGCTCATATTCAATTCTATTTCAATGGGACAGAATCTGCACAGTTAAAATTGGACTTGCTAAAGACATGCAACTTTGTCTAAATGAATACATCTCTTAATTCATACTAAGCTAAGGGTATGGCCCTATTAATATTCATCTCAAGTTTAAGATCCTTTACATAATCAAGTCTTTATTTCTAAAGTTAAAAACTCTTCCAAGAACATTAAATTGTAAAAATTTACTTATGGTGACATTAATCCGATAACACATAGGTATTGAATATACAGCCAGAGAAATGTTAGATTGACGAAAATTCGGAATATAAGGGGATAAAGTTGCTGCTTCTTAATAATACAAAAAACACTTTTAAAAGCAATGTTATGATTATAAATCACTGACTCACTTTCTTCATCTAACTCCCTCCACGGCAATATTACTAGTAAATAGGATAACAAATCAGTGACTAGGGAAACTTCAAGACTAAAACAACAAATAGGAATTGCAATCCCGAAATCCCGAATCCCGTCCAAAATTTCAATCCCGAAATCCCGGGATTAGGTAGACGCAAATCCCGGGATTTTGGGATTGACATTTTTGCTTTTGCTAACAGGTGGCGCAAACGAATAAATTGTATTTGATGTATAATAAAATATATAATTCGTTAGAATTCACTGAGTAATACTGCTTTCTATCTGAGTTTATAATATGTCATCATTCTTGGAAAATAAGAAAGAAAAAAATTGAAAAATATCCTTAGGGGTGTGGCAAACCTTAAAAAGAATGAATATTAAGAAATGGAATCCACAGAATCGGAAGGATATGAATCAAGTGATGAGGCCTTTTCCTCGAGTGATGAAACGGATGAAGATGATTCGTTTGAAGGCGGAGGTGCGTACAAACTATCATAAACAAACATTAAGATATTGATTCAAAAAATAAGGAAAACTGTTCCTTTCTTCAGAAAATCACCCGCAAAAAATGAGAGATTCCTTCAGAAATATGTAATCAAACATTATGGTGAGGAAAAATCACTTGTTATGGATATAAAAACTTGCTGTAACAGTTTAGTTGAAATGATCGAACGTTTTATATTGCTTAAAATCTGCATAATGAAAGCCTTGATTGATCTGAATTCCGATATATCATTCAGTGAGAGTGAACATGAACTTGCTTCTTCTATTTTTGCAACACTGCAGCCAGTGAAAATTACTATGGAAGCTCTTTGCCGAAGAGATGCAAATCTTTTGACATGTGAGGCAGCGTTGGAATTCATGATGAGAAAACTGAATGATGTGAATACAGAGTTAGAACATAATATGAGAAATGCCTTGCAGAATCAAATAATGAAGAGACGAACTAAGTCATCAGGGGTATTGAGGTATCTGCAGTATGGGTCACAGGCTCGTGATAATGATTTGGGGAATATATTTTCTGTGCCATCACTAGCGAACATAAAAATGTTTGTTACAGAAAACCTGAGTACATTTTATTGTAATATTAGTAAAACATTTGAAGCACTGGACAAGGAAGAAGAGCAAGCTTCATCAGCATCAAGAAGCCGATCTATAAATGATGACCTACACACTGAGCGAACAGCAGCATCTGAATGTTTTGAGACTGGTACATCATGTTCAGAGAAGTTAAAGAAAGAACTCGATTCGGTCATTACCCAATGTTTAGTGTCTCCCGAGAAATATTCCTTCTGCTATAATTCAAATGACCTAGCATTATCAATAGCACGAGAGCTAAAGGATTTCCGTGAAAGTGCACGTAAAGGAGAAAAGTTGCAGTTTCTTTACGAGCACTTTTTCCTCCTAGTAGTGTAGAATCAGAAACAAAGTGCATCAGCAGGGATGCTGTGCAACAAATACAGATCAAGAATGAGTGACGTGACATTTGATGCACTTTGTTTTTAAGGCCATTATAGATTATATGCTTTAATTATAAAATACGCTTTTTTGTCATATTGTTTACCATGTTTCTCTAATAAATGACAATAAAATCTGGTGATAATGTTTTTGCATTAAGGGTTGTAGTACAATCCTCGAATGCGGATTTTCCCTTAATGTGGAGTTGTCAGAAATGCATCCTCTGCATTAAGCAGGGGTCACCTGTACCCAGGGCCGCTCCTGGCAGGCGGGTAGTGCGTGTCAATCACACAGGCACCATCTGGAAAGGGCGCATTTTGGACAAATTTGGGTGGTTCTTGAGTCGATTCGCCTGAACAGGAGTGTGCACTGACCATTCCATTTTGGTAAAATCGACAGTTGTTTCTCTAAAATTTAATTGTATTGAAAAACAGTGCTATAACAAGTGTTGAAGTCACGTAGGAGGGAGCAAGGTTTTCAGCACCCTTACTGTGCCCCCCTATTTGTGGGAAAAATTATAAGAGAAAACACGAACTTTTGATTCCGAGTTTATGTGATCGTCTTCCCTTAAGAATTTTATTCATTTAATTTAATCAACCCTAGGAAGTGGCTATGGTGCCCTAAAATGGGAGTTCAACTTTGCGATGTGTCGTACTGCAGCATTTTTCTACTTTTGGCAGTTTATCGAGCGAACTCCAGCAAATGACGACCCCTGCCTGCGACGCACCCTGCGTGCGACGCACCCTTTTTCGTGGGAAGCCTTCTTTTATAGCAACAGACATTAGCCCGGAAGAGGACACTAGTAGATCGCGGGTAGAACCAATTAGCGTTCGCGAGTGCAGCGCAATCTACCGGCACCTCACTGCAAACGGCATTACTTGCGAGCCGACGTCGCCATGAGCAAATGCAGTGAAGGGGTGAAGGAGAGGGGAAGAGCGAGATAAGACGGAAGAGAGAGCTAAGACGGCGGAGCGAACGCACCTGGGGAAAAGTGATCTGCGAGTCGAACCCTTTTGCATATCATTTGTGATTCCTCAAGTGGACCTTTCTACTAAGTATTGTACTATATTTGTGCTTTGTATTATGCCACTGCAATATAATTGTTAGTACGTTTCGTGACATTTATCCAGTGTATGCTATTTGATTTGTGGTCGGCAGCAGCAGTGTCTCCGAGGGTATCGTATCGTTTAACTATTTTAAAATACTTTTAGTATTACGAGAGAATAATGTAAAATGAGAGTTTCGTCTCATTATCTAGGATTAGAATTTTCAAATAAATAAATTTTGTAATTTTTCACAGAACTTTTTATTTTGTACAACGCATTTCGACACACTATCGCATCATCATCAGGTACATGGTACATCAACAGGTACACGTATATGTACCATGTACCTGATGATGATGTGACAGTGGGTCGAAATGCATTATACAAAATAAAAAGCACTTGGGAAAATTACAAATTCAGTATTTATTTATAAGGAATTTCCACAAAATACTGCCTGTCACCATCACTTATACTTATACATATTAGAATTTTCATCACTCTTCTTGAAGGGCCATGCCACACTCATTATTTGGGAGGGGGGATTATTGCCCTCCTTACCCACCTCCTTTTACACCTCTGTTGAAACGACATTGTAAATCCTCTCTCAAGTGATTTCTCAAGTCTATGGTCCAAAGGTGGACGCACTGTGCGACGCTTTGGCAATTACGGGGCACCCCTGCTTTTGGTGTATGAATCAGAGTGGCACTCCTTATGACATTGTAAGTGACGAAACTCCCTCCATAACACTCCTGTTTACATTGTATTCGAATTTTGGGCAGAATAAAAGTGCAATGTCTCTCCATTTTTCCCCGCCCGATAGAATTTCGTCTCACTGCGTTACATTGCAATTAAACGCTTGTGTTCAGATCTTGGCCACTTACACCGTTCTTATTCCACCACGCATTCTTCTCTGTGTCACTGGCCTAAGCTCAGGACATAACTCAGATACGTCACCAATATCAGTGAATCCTATACATACGTATATAGATGCACATGTACCAAATATTAGTGATACCTACATATGTGAGATCATGTACATGCTGTGGAAACAGAGAATGTGTTTACTGACCAGGCAACCCAGCGAAAGAAGACTTACAACCCAGAATTATAGGAAAAAATCAAGTGCATCATCAGTTATTTTGAAGGTATGTATTCTTTTATAAATATTTTTATAAAATTTTATGTGAGAAAATGTTGTTTTCATATTCATGAAAATATTTTCAATTTAAAATTAATGAGTTTTTATTTTTATCATAGTGATGTCTGAAAGCAGAAAGAAAAAGCCTTCAGGTGCTGAATTCCGAAAAAGAAAGCTTGCTAAAGATCAAGAATAGGAAAGGCTTTTGGGAAGTTTAAACAAATTTTTGAAATTGGATCTGAAGGAGCAATCAAAGCAATGGCCATGTTACAGTTCCTAACCAGAAGAATCTGAATTGGAGGATCAACCCAATTGCAGTTCCCAACCAGTCGAAGAGTCCTTCACCGCCGCTAAGGTTGACAAGGAAGAAGAGGTGACTCAAGTTGATCCGCGGGATCTTCAGCCTCGCTCAGACCACTTAGACCAGGTGGAGGGGAATCGCGTGTTCAATATTATTATCGTTCGCATAGTTCTCCTGCACTTCATACAGTGGGGATGTAAAATTTGAATAGAATTGAAAGTGCTGCCCTCAGTAATGAAATATGTATAAAAGAAATGTAAATCTAAGAAATGCACCAAATAAGGAAATAATGCCAAACGAACCTGGGCCTTGTCTCTTCATTGAGATAACAGTTTTAGTAGAACAGACAAACAAATAAACAGACAAAGGGCATAGGGACTCAATGGGAGAGACAGCGAGAACACAAATTGTGCACCTCTGGGAGGCTCCTTGTACATTTTAAAGAAATTTTTGACATTTTCTTCATTGGTTGATGTTTTTCATATGTATGCTAAATTTTGGTTTGATTGGATAAGATTTTGAAATTAGCACAATGTGCTAATGCAAATTGCACAGGAACTATAAGGGTGGTGTTCTAGAAAAACTATGGGCAGTCGACTATAATTTATTTGTACATGCACACAAAGCTTGATGAAAAACCGACAAATGACAGAACAAACAGACAGACAGACAAAATGCACAGTGAATCAACAGGAGAGACCACGCTTTGCTTTATTGACCATGGTAAAAATATCAATACTTTAGATGCTAACTCAGCTCTCACTTTGGAATCTGCCAAGAGTTGGTTCTGTTGATGAACTTTTGCTGAATGTGAATAAAACTCAGAGTGCTATCTTCTCCTTGCATGATCTACCTCATAATTATGACTCAATGAAGTCTGTCAAACTTGTGGGTTTTTGGCTTGATCCTAAACTATCATGGAATGACCACATAATATTGATCTGCAATAGACTTTCTCATCTGCTGTACATGTTGAGAAAACTTAAGCCACATATATCTGATCACTACATTACATAAGTATACTTCGCATTTTTTCATGCCCAAATATTATATGGAATTCATCTCTGAGACCACATACCAAGTGCTAAAAAAAGCATTAAGAATAACTTTGGTGTTCCTTCAAAGGAACCACTCTTTGCTAACCATAAAATTCTAACCTTGTACAGCTGTTATATCTATGTAAACTTACAACATGTAAAAAAAATCTAGAATCCTTTTCTACCAAAGCACAAATACATTCACATGACACAAGGTCATGCAATAAAATTGAAATCCCACATGTTAGGTTAGGTACTTCTCTGGTCAGCTACAATTCTTCATCTTTACGTTTCTTCAACAGACTACCTGCAGTTGCCAGATCCATGCCCGTGAATAAGTTCAAGTCCATTGTTTTTTCATGGCTTGCTGAAAAAGCCTTTTATTCAGTAAATCAATACTTTGAAGGTGATATAGACATTTCTTTTCAAAGTATCTAATGTATTATTGTGGCACTTCTTTCTCATGTTTTGTAAATATTTGTATGTTACGTATATATGTCTCTCTTTGTAACAACCTATCTTTTTAATTGTGTTTACAACTAACTATGCCTATTCTGGTCTTGTACTGGCTAATGGCTGAATAAATGATTATGATTATGCCTTTGCTTCAAATAAATTTAGATAAGGCAAAATTTATTGCAATATCGTCAGATTCTTCAAATCATTCTGCTACTAAGGTACAGTAAAATCTCATGCAGCACCTTTTCAGTGTTGCACAGATTTCATTTCACACCAATTTTCTTGCAACACGGTCCATTTTCAGGCAACATGGAGGGGTCCAAGATAAAAATCAAATTTTAATTTGGCATGCTATCTCCGGCTACTCAAATATTCACTTAGTTTCTCTTTCAATGCCAAAGGTAGAAATCACAAGGAGGTAAGAATATCTTTCAATTGTATTGGCACAAAACTTGGGTGTTTACAATTTGAATCATATTAATAACATACTTGCTGTCCCACCACAACCAGTTTGGACAGTATCAAATTGGTAAGGTGGTTGCTGAAACGACTCTACTTTGTAGGAGACAATCACTGATTATTTTACATCCCTCAATGGGATCATTCTGGACAGAAGAGCCATGTTGGAGGTTGGTTTTTGGAGAATCCTGTGCACTCTTACTTACTGTTGAAGCAACACTAATAGTTAGAGCTTTGCATTGGTTTTTGAACATTCAACCATCCCTCCCCTTTACAACCATTCACGATGGAATCCAAGAGAAAGGCTAGTGATGCTGGAAATGAGAAGAAGGCTTAGTTTGAATCAATGACAATGATGAAGAAGAAGGAGGTTTTGGATAAACTTAGAGCAGGTCAGCGAGTGGTGACTTGCAAGCAAATATGGAGTGAATGAATCAACTATTCGCACCATTCGAAAGAACAAGGAATCCATTAAAGTGAGTCTTACAGCTGCCACTACTACTAGTGATTCCATAAGGAGTACGAGTAAGAGGTCCATGCAGCAGAATAAGACAAAGAGGTTATTGAACACCAGGATTGAGGAGCAGGCAAAAGGGTGTGGCATTCAGTGGAGCAGTGATCTGGGAGAAGGCGGAGGGAATCCATGAAACGGTTTGTGAGAAGGAAGGAGAGCCTTCGAAGGTCTGTAAACTTGGAGCTGGCTGGGTTGACAAGTTTAGAAAGTGCTCCAATCTGCACAATGTCAAGTTTTTTTATGAGAATGCATCTGCAAAATTAGTTTTGATACTTTGGTATTAACGGGACGCATTCTCTGCAGTGCCCATAGGGGCAAGATATGGAACAACTTATGCCACAAATTGCCAGCTCATGTTACATGTGTACGACTGGTATATATTAAGATGAACACTTATCATCCTGAGGGGGGAACACAGTGAACATGAGGAGGAACCAAAAACACTTTGACTAACTTACCCAACCCAGTATGTCCAAGTAAAATTTTCCTTCATGTTCTAATTTACCTTCCTGGCCGAGTGAAATATGGAACTACAAGGTGGTGAAAATGGCAAGATTTGGAATTACATGGAGCAGTACTCCATTGGAACTCGACTGGGCCAGGGAAGGGAAACTAGAACATGAAGGAAAATTTTACTCTGCCCCACTGGGTTAGGTAAGTTCGTCGAAGTGTTTTTGGTTCCTCCTTACCTTCACTGTGTTCCCCCCTTGGGTTGGGAAGTGTTCATCTTAATATATACCAGTCATACACACAGAATCACCGACTGTTAATTTGTGGTGTAAGTATATGGTGACCAGACGTCCCGATTTTGGCGGGACAGTCCCACTTTTGAGCAGCATGTCCCGCTGTCCCCCAAAAACTTTAGGGGATGCAACATTGTCCCGCTTTTGGATATATTGTTGATAAATGTCCCGATTATTCAAATGTTTTTACAACAAATGGAACATAAGATGAAGCAATTTACAACAATGAATTAAGCAACATAAGATAATCAAAGATACATAAATAATAACAGAGAGTGAAAAAAAAATAATAATCATAAGAATACTAATCATCCTTGTCCACAACAAAGCGGACAATGCAGATCACCAATCAGCCATGATGTAGCTTTCACATTGGCTAATAGCATTTTGCAAATGTCAAAACAAATGACGGCGTAATTAATCGGGATTCCCCTTATTCAAATGTGTCATCAAGTTTGTACGGTATCGGTATCATCCTAGATGGTATCTCACCATCTATGTCTGATTCAGTTTGAGAAGGATTTGGGAATGCATCTAAGATACCGATGCTTGGTGGAATTATTCACTCATTTTAGAGACAGATATCAGCTACAAACAAATGTCAGAATTAATTCAGTTTATATTATGTCTCCCTGGAACTAATTCCTCTGTAGAACGTGCTTTCTCACAAATAAGTTGTGGACATTAAAAAAAATCGCAAGTCTGAACCCTCAAGGTCTTACTAGTGAAAAAAATAAATTTCATGCAAACCTGTTTGGTATTATACATACTCTGAAATTCACTCCTGAGTTACTTAAGAAGATTTCATCCAGTGAAAAGTACAAAAATTAAGGGTAGCTGTGAAATGGGTAAATTACTTATCATTTTATGTTGTAAACCTATATTAATTATACTGATGTTTAATATATGGCAGATCGATTATTCTTTTTTTTTTGGCTGTTTAATCAATCGCCCCCCTTTAAATTAAAAATTACTTAAGGAATATTATAGGCTATATTGGAGGGGTCTAAAAATATATATTAAAGGATGATATAATAATTTATTATGTTTGGAGTTAGAAATTCACCAGCAAGTTGGAGAAATTTAGAAAATAATAATAATAATAATTTTATTTGCCCGTAGATCATAATACCAAATCATACATAATATAAGGCACATCATGTCATATGCATATAGCAATAAAATATTCATAAAAGCATTACAATGAAGATGAAAGAGATGAACATTCAAATTTTCAGGGTAACAGTACATAGTGTACAAATAAAAAACATTAGAACAAGGGTGCAGCTATAAAAGCAGTCCTATGTAACAAAAAAATGCAAGTATCGTCAGGACTGCATAAGCTCACTCACAGAATAAAAACATTTATCAATTAAGAAGTTGAATACAGCCCTCTTAAACTGTGCATGGCCCTTCATATCCTTAATACATGCTGACAATTTGTATATTTTAACACTCGTAGATCTATAGCTCTCAGTACACATTTTCAGCCGGAAGTATTGAACATGTAGATTATCACTAACTCTAGTATTATGATTGTGAATCGTACTATTTTTTTTGAAACATTGATAAATTGGTATTAACATCCTAAACAACTTTGAAAATATATACACAGGGCAGTCAAAATATTCAGCATCCTGAAAAGTGGTTTGCAATGTGTTCTAAAGGGAGCATTACATAAAGAACGTATTATCCTTTTTGTAGCCTAAAAATAACAATTAAATGTGAAGATGAACCCCCGAGTACAATACCATAGTTGATATGAGATTGAAAATCTACATCTACATCTACAGTTTACCCTGCAAGCCACCGCAAGGGTGTATGGCAGGGGGTGTATTAACACCAAGGGGAAAACTCCAAAATTAGGCCTTGGTTTACGCCCCTACGCGAGGTTACTTTTGATCGCAAGTTTTATTCTGCTCAGCTATCGTTCTAGGGAAAAATGAGCCTTTGTATCTCTCTGTCCTACAGGCTATCTCTCTTATTTTACGAGGATGGTCCATTCTACCGATATAGGTGGGAGTTCTTATTATTTCTTTGACGTCGCTGGAGAAAGTACTCGTTCTAAATCTTTCAAGAAGTTTTAACCTAGCACGTGATCGACGCTCAGCTAGTGATTCCCATCCTAAGTCCTGTATCAAGCCTGTAACGCTTATATTTCTATCATAACAATTTTTGACGAATCTAGCAGCTTTTCGCTGCACTTTCTCTAACTCGGCGATTAAACCTTTCTCGTACGGATCCCATATGCTCGACGCATACTCTAGCAGCGGTCTAACTAAAGAAAAGTAACATGTCTCATTGACTTTTTCTTCGCTTTTACCTACTATCCGTTTGATGAATCCTAGTTTTTGCTTAGCTTTCCCGGATATATTTCGTATGTGTGTGTCCCACGAGAGGTTAATTGTTAAAATGACACCTAAGTATTTGACGGATTCGGATAATTTTAGATGTACGCCTTCTATACTGTAATTCATCGCCTCAATTTCTTTGTTTCTCCAGAATCTCATGACGGAACACTTACCTAAGTTTAGCTCTAATTGCCACTCTTTACACCACTCGAGAATTGCGTGTAGGTCGTTAGAAAGTAATGCTTGATCAGCAGGACTGTTAATCTCTCTGTAAACTACCGTATCATCCGCGAATAACTTGATTTTACTTGTAATAACATTATCTAAGTCATTTATGTATATAAAGAATAATAGGGGACCGATGACACTTCCCGTGGAACGCCGGAGGACACGCTGACCGAATCTGATTTAAATCCATTTATGACTACCATTTGTTCCCGATCATTGAGAAAGTCCCTGATCCACTCGATTATCTTTCGATTTATTCCACAGGCTTGTAATTTTTTCAATAACTTAATATGAGGGACTTTATCGAATGCCTTCCTGAAGTCAAGAAAAACCGCGTCTAGCTGGGTCTTTCGATCACCGGATCGTAGTATATCATGTGCAAACAGAGCGAGCTGTGTTTCACAAGATCTTGCCTTCCTAAAACCGTGCTGATATTTACTGAGCAAGTCCTGGCTATCTAAGAAGTCCATCACAGAACTAACGATGATGTGCTCTAGAATCTTGCAAGATATTGAGGTTAGCGAAATCGGCCTGTAGTTTTCTCGGTCGTCTTTTTTCCCGCCTTTATGTAGCGGAGTTATAAACGCTAATTTCCATTCCTTAGGTATAACGCCATGACTAAGTGACTTACTGAAAACTGTTTCGAGATAAGGTGCTATTTCTAACGCTAATTCCTTTAATACTCTAGCTGGTATCTCTTCCGGTCCCGGGGATTTATTTGCATTTATGATTTTGAGCTGTTCTGCTATACCTTTCGCTGATATAAGTATATCGTTCATCTTCTCTTCGCTTGGTTCGGGTGGATCGACCTTCCTTTTCTCCACTTCGGTCGTAAATACGCTTTGAAAAAATGAGTTTAACAAGTTTCCTTTATCAGTGCTATCGTAAACTACCTTTCCTTTGTCGTTTCTTAATGGTGCTACGGTTGGGCGTCGATCTTGAACTTCTCTAACATAAGACCAAAAGATTTTGGGATTTTCGTTTAGATGTTCACAGAGAATCTTTTTCTTAAAGTTCATTAATGCCTTGCGCATAATCTTTTTAGTCCAAGTCCGACAATTT
The DNA here is from genome assembly GCA_028673005.1 of Tanypteryx hageni. NCBI lineage: Eukaryota > Metazoa > Arthropoda > Insecta > Odonata > Petaluridae > Tanypteryx > Tanypteryx hageni. The sequence goes on from CM054115.1 coordinate 37,272,810, forward strand.
CTGTACTTGTTTGAAATTGTATTTATTACCTCCTGTGACATATTATTTTTGGCGCATTTAAGTTTTGAGTGAAGCTTTCTTTGTCTCCTGATAGCACATCTAACCTGCCGATTATACCACCTAGGTTCTCCATTATCGGTAATATATTTACTTGGTATGTACGTATTTATACCTGTTCTAATTACTGATAAGAAAGCTTACCAAATTTCCTCAACGTTCTTCGTGCTTGCTAATTTTCTGAAAGTTGCGTAATCTTTAATAAGTTTCTCTTTAAAGTCCGCAAAGTTAGCATTTTTAAATATGTACACTTTTCGCTTAGGCTTGCGATACTTTACGAATGCTATGTTCAAGATAACTCGGACTACTCGGTGATCGCTGATTCCTTCTTCAATAACTACTTCAGAAACACGTTCAGGGATATTAAGTGCTATTAAGTCTAATATATTGTCCTCTCTCGTGGGTTCTCTGACTACCTGAATAAGGGAATGTTTATTGAAGATGTCTATTAGTGCTTCGCATGACTCACGATTTCTACCGGGTGGTGTGAAGCTGCAACTGCGCCAATTTATCGAGGGTAGATTAAAGTCTCCCCCTACTATAGTAAGACTTTTGCTATTTTTCATCTGTATTGAGTTGATTTGGGCCTCTAGCTCATAAATTTCTTCTGCGTCTGCACCTGGCGGCCTATAGCATGCACATACATGGATGTTTCATAAACCTCCCCTGCTGATTTTACACCAAATGCTTTCTATTCTGTTTTCCGTAAACTCAATTGGCGAACTGATAAGCGTGTCCTTCACCGCTATAAAAACTCCACCTCCGTTCCTATTTACCCTATCTCGTCTGTGAATATTATATCTTAAGGGGAAAATTTCTCGGTCATGTATATCCGAAGTTAGCCAGCTCTCTGTGCCTATCACTATATCTGCCTCAGTTTCCTCTAATAAATTCTGAAATTCTGCTGTCTTATTCCTGATACTACGGCAGTTTATATTTAAAATTGTTAATGAGTCGCTTTCGGGCCGCTTCTGAATTTTTTCTGTGTTCTAAGAGAGGCGTTATCATTGCTATTGTTAGCGCAGAGTTTATTGAGTCCCAACGTCGACCTAGGTATTGACCTACTATCGCAGTTATTTGATGACCCCGAGATTGACCTACGCACTGGCCTACTCTCTAATCTAAAAAAGCTCTACAATGCTCATAGATTCTACCACCTACCTTCTGGGCTGCCACGGCAGTATAGTGAACTCCCGATCGGTTCAGGGGCACCCTACACGATTCGAGAACCGGCCCGAGTTCCACGAAATCTACTCCCATGTTCTCGCAAAACTTCCAGAGTCTCCGATTCAAGCCGATCACTCGGCTCCAAACCGTCGAACCCCGGTCGGTCCGCGGGACCATGCTGCATACGGTCAGGCGCATGTCGATACCCATGACCCGTCGGAGTCGGTGAACCTCAGAGCACAGATCCCCGAAGGAATCCAATATCTCCTCAGAACCCCGATCCTCAGCGTCATTGGTGCCTACATGCGCCACTATCCGCAGCTTGGAGCATCCCGTGCCACTTACCGCCGCCCGAACCGCCTTCGTCACCTGTGGCACTGTTCCGCCTGGAATACACCAGGAGAACACCCGCTCATCTCCCTCCCGGCGGGCCCTTTCCCTCAACGGTGCCACTAAACGCCGGACGTTCGAGCTACCTATCACTAAGATTCCCCCCCTCCCAACCCGACCTCCCCTAGGTGCGGCATCCCTCGAATCGGGGGGAGCGGATGCGGCCACAGAATTCGTCATACCATCCTCCGATAGCGCTTCGAATCTGTTTTTGACGGGGATAGAGTCAGCTTCCGCCTTCCCGTCTCCCCGCCATGACCGCCCTACTCTCCCGCGACCTTTGGTAGCCACCTTCCACCCGTCGGGCTCGGAAGATGAAGCCACCCTTTCCGGGTTAGTGTCGGCTACGGCTCTCTCTTCGACGACCCAGCCAGCCTTCGCTCTCGAGCTAGCTCGAGGTACCACCTTGGTACGGCAAGGCGACTCGGAGGTCCCCGCATCTTCACCCCCTTCGGAGCAGCATCCAACTCCCTAACCTTAGAGAGGAGCTCCGCCACAATCCTCTCGAGTTCTGTGATGCGTGCTTGGAGCAGCTCATATTCAACAGAGCTTTTGAAAAGAGCAACAGAAGACCTATGGGAAGCCATACCTAACTAAGTTAATTGAATTTACCTAATGTGCGTACTTGAGGACTAAAAAGGAAATAGAAGCGCTAGGATTGGAAGTTACTCTTTATATATTAAAAAAGTTACTCTTTATATATATGAAAAAAAAGTTACTCTTTATATAAAAAAAAGCAAATCGGGTCGTTTTATGGTGCGAAAGTGGAATAGGTTACTTGGTCTGAGGCAAGATAAACGTTGACTTTTAGTAAACAAAGAAGGGAAAGAATTCGGCGATAAGAGTCCTAAGCTCGGCTAGCCACGCAGTAGGGGTCTTACTTGACGGGAGACAAACAACTTATGGTTTTTCAACGTGCACGCTATGAGTCAAGGTCAACTAGGCTAAAAGGAAGTGAAAGGAGAGTGCTGAAACTACACAAATAGTAGACCTTTGCTTTGAATTAACACTAAAATTTACATCTACGAGAAGAAGATGATATTATATACTAAGATTAATCACAATAACTTTTTCTAAAAGTAGGCGTTAGTAATGGTTAAGCACATATACACTAACAAACGTGGTATTACACAGTATATAGTAAAGACGGTTTATAAAATTAAGAAGGAAATGAAACAAGTAAAAAATATATATATTTTTATATCACGAAAGGTAGTAAACAGGAGTATACTAGATATACGGCGAAGGTTGTAAATAAATTGATAAATAATAATAATAATAAATTTGCCTTCAATAAGCTTAGTTATTTAAGAATTTACTTTCGATATGAAAGTATCGATTTCAATTTGGCAATGAGAGATATAATAAGGAAGTAGACTAAGAATAAAGTAAAATACGTTAAAAATAAACTAAATAGGGAGCACTTAGAGCTAAGGAGGCTGCACTATTGGGAAATTCACTGCTAAGGATGCAAACTTAAATGATAAAGGTAGACTATGGAAATTTACGTAAAGTTTGTAATTAAAATGAAGTAATAATAATCTAAGAACACAATAATATTAGAATAATACAATAACTATAAATAACTAAGGGTACTTATCGCTACAGCTACTCTTAAAAACTAATGGTCAGCCAAAGGCAGCTATACTACGGGATACAGCAGGTAGGAGCGAAGCAGCGGGAGCAAAAGTGAAAGCACGTCTGCTCTCGTCGGAGTCCAGCCACTAACTGTGCAAAGTAAAGCATTTTTAAGACTTCAACACTAACAGTATGCCTCAGCACAGAGAAAAGATAAAAAATTTTAGTTAATTTATTACATAAGTGCTCAATATGAGCATTCCACTTAAGTTGGGGATCAAGAATAACACCAAAAACTTAATTTCATCAGTAAATTCTAATGAATAATTATTAGTTAAGACAATGGAATCTAATTTTTTCATGACAGGTGAGAAATGCATAATTTCAGTCTTCTGACAGTTTAAAACCTGTTTATTCATTGTGCACCACATCTGCATTTTATGCACAATATTTAAGCTAGCATCTACCTGAAGGTTTATGTCAGGGTTACTAAAGATTACACTAACATCATCTGCATACATAATGGGTCTACTGTGATCACTGACAACAGGCCCAGGTAAATCATTCACAAAGATCAGAAACAAAACTGGACCAACAATAGACCCTTGAGGGACACCAGATAGGATATTACCCGGATTGTAACTTTACATTTGCATTACCTTTATTTAATACAAGAATTTGTTTTCACTCTTTACATTGTTCTTAATATTTCTTTGGTAGTGTGTAATCCTCTAAGAAAAATATTGCTTAAGTAAAATCACACTATATTAGAAGTGTTAAAAACACTGGAAGAATAGTTCACTAGTTAATTTAAATGTATAATGCTAACAATATTTTTTCTTTATTTTACTAATTTTTAGACCCCTTAATGTAGAAGGATTTTCCTTATGTAATCCTACACAACCCTTTTTTCCATTGTTTGTGAATTTGTGTAGAACTTCGTAAGACGTCTCTATTTATCGGAATTAGCAGCAGAACTGAAGTCGGTTGCTGTAAATTGCCTACCCTCCAGGGGCAACCAGATTTTGTCTCACTTTGGTTAATCTGAAATCTGGTCACTTTATGTAAGTAGTACCATATCTTGCCCATGGGGGTGCTGCATCCCATTAATACCAAAGTACCTTAGTTTTACAAAAGGAATTTTATTAATATAATATAACACATATATTGTACCTGGTCGTCGGAATTGAAGAGGAGAATCAGTACTAGTGTCATTATGTCACATTGTTAAAAAATTTAAAAACGAGGACAAAAGCGTGAAATCCCCGAGGATGCTCCTAAAACCAGGACAACCTCGGAAACAAGGATGTATGGTAACCCTATGTTTATGCCACCCTACATGACTTCCATACTCCAACCTCTACACCAGAGAATTATCAAGACCTTCAAGTGCTACAATACCAGGAGGACCATGAGGAAACTTCTCAAAACATTGAAGGAGAACCCAGATAGTGGCATCCCAGAATATTGGCATGGGTTTAGCATCATCCATGCAATTGCAGACATCAAAACATCATGGGATGAGATGAGCCAGTCAACTTTAAATGCAGGATATAACAAATTATGTCACAGAGTTGTGAATGATGCCCAATGTTTTCCCACACTAACATCTGAGATGAGAGAGATTGTACAGCTGGCAAGGGTTGTGGGCGGTGAGAGCTTTGAAGTTATGCAAGAAGAAGAAATAGAAGAATTGTTGAACCCGTCCCTGGAGTAGTTGACCAAGGAAAAAATGCTGCAGGTGCTCCAGTCCCACAAAGAAGAGGAAGAGGTGCATGAAGAGGAGGATCACCTCACACTAGCATTGTTGTGGAAAACTTTGCTTGATTTTGACAAGCTTGCAAGTCGATTAAAGTTTTAAAATTGTTTTCATCTTGTTAATATTATCTTATTTAACAATTTTTACATACTAAAAGTATAAATATAACTACCCAAATTGGGAACCTAACCCTCTTATTTCCATAAATCATTAATTTCACGCAGTACATTTTCTTGCAATGTGGCCATTTCAGGAATGTTACTGCCATGTTGTGTGAGGTTCTGCTGTGTATCCAATCATTGTATAATACTTTCAAGCCAAAATGGGAGTACAAACTAAAATCTTATACATTACATAATTGCCAGGAGAAACATCTAAAATTATTTCTAAGCACCTTTTAGGGCTTCTTGAGAAACATGATTTGAAAAGTAAAGTAATATCTATTTCTGCAGATAATACAAACAACAATTTTGAGGATCTCAGAGAAAAGGAAAAAATAATGTGCTTACAAAATTGAAAGAAAATCTAAACAATAATATTTTTGGCATTGGTTGTACAGAGCACATCTCATCAAATGCAATAAATGCAGCAGCTGGACAATTTATATCAGCCAATAAATATTGAAATGATATTAGTTCAAATTTTTTTATATTTTCGAAACTATGCTGCAAGAACAGATGAATTCATAGAATTCTGCAAGGGTGCTGATATCGAATACAAAAATTGCTTGGATATACCAAAACAAGATGGTTAGCTCTAGCAACTGCCATTGAAAAAACTTTGACCTTATTTGAGCCTCTAAAATCATAGTTTCTTAATCAACCTTAATTATGCCAACAGCCATCAAAAATTTTTTTGAAGATGAAAGAGCAGAAATTTACTTGGTAGATGGGCGGTTAGAGTATCTGCCAAGAATCCCACCTAGGACATGGATGTTTGTTGAGTTATAGATTTCACTGTAAATTGGCCTTTTGTGTGCTGAATAAATAAATAAATGTCATGTGCAATCAAGCTGGATATAATTTTTAAATTTGAACAAAATAATTTACCAGATTCTGAGGCATTTATAAGTCCTTTGAAACTAAAGCAAGATTAAAATCTCAGTTTATTGAAGAGTCAGAACCAAATTTCAGAAGAAATTTTATGATCACAGTTTCATCTTTTTATGAAACATATCTGGAGTACCTAGAAGAATGGAAACACCCATGGAAGAGTTTAAATATTTTGTATGGACATTGCTGAAAAGAAGTCAACTGGGAAGATGTTAGCAAAATGTTAGAATTCATTACTAAAAAATGAAAAACTTTTGTTGTAAATGACAGCCAGCTATTCGATGAAAAAAGAGGATTAAATTTATACTGTAATGTAGAAAAATTGAACAAGTGGAACAAGATGAATATTTGAGCAGATAAATGCTGAAGATTTTTGCTCATTTTGATTTGGAGATCATACCATATCCATAACCGTTGTTAATTATTGAGTTTTGTTTTGCACTACTAGGTCCAAATGCAGTGGTGGAAAGTTTTTTGTCATTCTTTACCAGTGAGGCAAAACTAACAGGAATGCCTTATGGGCATGTTGCCTCTGTCCGTCCGCATGTTTAATCTCTGAAACTACAGGGCAGATTTTAGTTAAGTATTAGGGATCCTTATTAAAATTTATTGCACTATTGTGATTTTTAACTGTATCTGTCAATTAGAACTTCCATTTTACATAATTACTTTAATAAACTTATAGGTACTCGTATCACGTTAAATGGCATCTGTCAAGCAACAAATAAACACCATATTTTTGTCTCCCTAGCTCTTATACGATCATTAAGGTACCAATTAAAAAAATTGTTCAGATAGAGGGCAACATTTATCACAAAAAGTCCATGAGACCACATAATTACGACTTATAGTTTCGAAGATAAAAATTTGAGAAAATCCTAAGCATAATATCACATATTTTGTTTACATCGATTGCTACGAAGATTATATCGGCAAACAACATATATCCATATTTTTTCTCTCCCATACTCTTATATGATCTGTGAAGTGTACATTAAAAAATTTATTCAGATACAGGACAACATTTACCACAAAAAAGTCTGTGAGACCAAATAATTACGACAGTTTTGGAGATAAAAATTCGAGAAAATCCCAAAGTATAATGTCACATATTTTGTTTAGATTGATTGCTACAACAATTCTATCAGTGGCATCTGACAAACATAAATTTTATTAAACATATATTTAGTTAAAATATAAATTAACCATTTATCAATATTAATTTTATATATAACATCTTATATTTTGTCTGTGAATTCCTACTAAAATATTTTATGCCAAATTTTAATTGTCCTCTTTTCTCATCACTTTTTTAGCCATTTGTCCTCTTTTTATGAGATAAGAATCTGGTCACCTTATATAAGCAGAATACTGATAAATATATTGTAACAACAGGGATAACACAAAATAGGATATTCCACTTAGGAGGAATAATAGGTAAATGATACGAAAACAGGATTGGATACAGACTGGGATAAATCATGACAGGCCGCTTCTCATCTCACAGCTTTACTGCCTGTTTGAACCCTATTATTTTACAAAATGATACATTATGTGGATCACTTCACATTACATGCAGTAACTTGGAAACTAATCAATATATCTTAAATAAATTTTTAGGAATCATTTATTAGATGTTCTTTACCAGCAAGTAGTAGTAATAGCAAAATGCCTTATGGGCATGTCTCATCCGTCTGCCTGTCGTAAATTTCATCTCCTAAACCGCTGGATGGATTTTAATTAAATTAAGTAGGAGTGATCCTTATTAAAATTGATTGCACAACTGTGATTTTTAACTGCATCCGTCAATTAGAACTTCCATTTTACATAATTACTTTAATACACTTATAGGTACTCATATCATGTTAAATGGCATCCATCAAGCAACAATTAAATACCATATACTTCTCTCCCTAACTTTTATATGATCTGTAAGGTATAAATTAAAAAATATATTCAGATAGAGGACAACATTTACCACAATAGAGCCCATGAGACCACACAATTACGACTTATAGTTTCCGAGATAAAAATTCGAGAAAATTCCAAGCTTTAAATCACATATTTTGTTTACATTGATCGCTAAGACGGTTCTATCGGCAAATAACAATTAAAAATCCATATATTTCTCTCCCATGCTCCTATATTATCTGTGAAGTATAGATGTAAAATTTTATTCATAGAGAGGACTTCACTTACCACATAAAATTCCGTGGGAGCACATATTTACGACATAGTTGCATAGATAAAAATTTGAGAAAATCCTGAGCAAACCCTTGCATATTTTGTTTACATCCATTGATACGACAATTCTATCAGCAAACAACAATTAAAAATCCATATATTTTTCTCGCATACTTTTATATGATCTGTGAGGTAGACATTAAAAAATTCATTTGGGTAGAGGACATCATTTAAAAAAAGTCTGCGAGAGCATATAATTACGACTTGGAGTTTCGGAGAAAAATTCAAGAACCGTTCAATCTTTTGGTGCTGTTTCATACATATTTCCCATAAAGAATGCATTTGAAATCTCAGTATATTCCTTTCACGGATTATAATTTTCCATCTTGTTATATTTAATTGCATTAAAAATATATTAAACACCTGGAATTGTTCTAAATTTCTCACGTCCACTCCCTTTTCTTTGTGATATTCCAGGAAACATCCAAATTTACGCTGAGGTAAGACATAATTAGTACACTTCCAGGACATCTGGAGGTCCCTTCCTGAAGGTGTTTTTCTTTTATTATTACTGCAGTTGAGACAAACTTTATACCTGCCTTCAATCTTTACTAACTTTTGGAGGGTTTTAGGTGACACTACAGTGGGGATAGAATTATTTTGCGTCCAAAACATTTTCTTGAGGAAATGTTACCTATCATTTGTCTATAGAGAGCCTTTCTGAATGCTTTCTGAGTATGCCCATGTCTGGAAGTTGATGGTGAATTTGTTTCATTGTATAAAATGAAACTGTTTACTATGGTGGTATTCAAAACAAACCCAAACAAGTGTTTCCGTCATTCCTTTCTTTTCTTCCACAAAGAATAGTAACACAGTAAGAATAGTAACTATCACATCTAGGGCCGGCCCGAGCTACGGGCGAGCCGGGCGGCTGCCCAGGGAGCCAAAGTTTTGGGGGCAATATCCTTATCATATATTTATGCAGTACTTGCAAGTGAATACATATTGGATACCAATTTATATCGAGAAACAGGCTGGAATCTTGATGGCATTACTTTTAATTTTTTATTATCAATAATTTTTACAGCGCGATGAATAAATTAACATGTACTTTGTAAATATCTAAACAAACATTAACGGAGAAGGGTGCTGGAATGCTGTCTTGCCCGGGGCGCCAAAATTCCTCGAGCTGCCCCTGATCACATCTTAAATCACAAGATTCACTCCAAATATCCAAATCTGACAAACTTTTGGAATCACTTATAAAATCATCTTTGCAAAGATCCACTTCAATTTCATTCTCTCTCTAACCTGCCATCTCACCAACTGAGGGGTTTTTATTCATAATAATATATCTTCTACTACAATGTACAAAGGTGACAATTTGATCCATATAGGAAATGTTTATATACATTCCAAGTGACATACTCATACAACTACAAAGAACTTACTAAGCACACCTACACAGACTACTAGGCATACAAAATGGATGCTTTCGAGTATTAAGGCCAGAAGTGATCATTTCATCTCAAACACTTTTGAGTACTTAGACTGGGAGAGGGTAAAAGGAGGTTCAGATTGGCATAAGTTAAAAAATGAAATTATTGCCTTTGGTTCAGACAACACAAATAGTATGATGGGTGGCTCAAAGCAAAGTGGTCCAAAGAATGTCTTAAAGTTATTGAAAGAAAATTTTGGGAGTAATGTGATAGGAATAGGTTGTGCAACAGTCAATCAGCTCCCTTATGACATTGAGGCAATGGTTGTAAAAATGTACAAATATTTTTATATTTATACTGTTCGAGTGGAAAACTGAAAGAATTTTGTTTGTTTTCTCAAACAGAATATAAGCAGCGACTTGGATATAACAGAACACATTAGATCAGCGGTGCTCAATCTTTATTCTGCCATGAGACACATGATGGTGTATGCACATGTGGTCAACACACTGCACACTATAATCTGCCTAACTAACTAAAGGAGAAGAAGTGTGTCATAGTGAAGAGTTAAAACCTAAATATTGCTTTTATTGTTAAAAATGATGCTGGAGAAAGGCAAAAACTCTGATTAACAAAATTCATTTTATATTTTACTAGCCGTTATTAAAATTTTGGCACCTCCTGGCTCTTCGCGAAACACTGATAGAGAACCATTGCATTAGATGGCACTGTTACCAGCCATCTAAAGAATAATTGATATATATTCAGGTCTACAATCCTTTTTTTCTCTCTGAAAACAATTGCCCAGCTGTAATTTGTAAATTTTTTCAAGACATTGCATCAGAATTATGGCTATACTTTTCACTGATTCAGTTAAATTTATTTAATCACACAGTCTTAAAAATTGAAGAGAATATTTCGCCAATGGAAATAGCTGCTGTCCTGGCTGATTTGAGAAATCAGCTGATAGAAAGAATAGAGGCAAAGTTTGTAGGTATGAAGGTGTCAATGATGGTTGAATCACTCGAAGATGAAGGTGAATTAAAGTCTGAAACATTCTATAAGACAGTCGATGTTTTCTTCCAGACTGCATTAAATTACTTAGAAGAATGGGCGAGAAACTTTAATTTGTTCCCATGTATGAATGGGTGTTATTGAATGCCACTCCAAAGATGGAAGATGTTTTGAAATTGGTAAACTTAGTGGATAAATATCTGAATGTTGCAGTACATAGTGTCTTCCATAGATGAAAAGTCTCTCTTTACTGAAATTTCTAAATTTAAGAAGTTTGTAGAAGATGTTTTGAAATATACTTTCTCCATCCTCTATTGAATCTATTCTTTCAAACATCAAATCTTCCTCCTTACAACCTGAAGATCTGGTTAAAAATTTTAAGACAAATCAGAATATCTTTCAATGGAAACAGGTCATACCTAGCGATATTGTTAGGATTGTTAAAATATTCAAGTGGGTCAGGCAGTAGAGATGTCTATGATTTTTCGAACAATTTGTTCAAACAAATTATTGAGTTGGTAGCTCAACCTTTGACTATAGTTATTAACGAGTGTTTGAGAGATGGTATCTTCCCTGACTTTCTAAAATGTTCAAAGACAGTGCCTATTTACAAGAAGGGAGACAGAGACAAACCAAGTAGCTATTGACCAATAACAATTGTTCCTGTTTTATCCAAAATATTTGAAAGTAATAAAAGACCAACTAAATTTTTATTTTGAAAATAATAACCTGTTCACTCACTCTCAATATGGCTTTTGCTCAGGCTGTGGAATCAGTTGTGAATATGATTCTCAATGCATTTGAGGACAGGGATTGCATTTATATAATCCTATATGACTTATCATGAGCTTTTAACTGTTTCCCAAGCAGTTTTATTAAACAAACTACAGCCTTATGGTATAAAAGACTTCATATTTGAGGTCATCAAATCTTGTCTGGTAGTGAACCTTTATGGAAAAGTCTGAAGTGCTTGATATAAATCAAGGTGTTCCTCAGGGCTCAGTTATGGGAACTTTTCTTTTTCTGGTAATGATTAATGATCTTGTATGTAATGTTCATTGTGAATCAATTCTATTTGCTGATGATACTATATTTATTAATAGCTGTAAAGATGTGAATGTTACTAAGTCTATGTCCACTGCTAATTTCAATCAGTCCAACATATGGTTCTCTGCAAATCAGCTGTTACTGAATGAAGACAAAACACAATATTTGATGTGTAGCTTATGGGCAATAAGCAATTTAAACTCTAAACTAAGTAGGAATAACCATACCCTTAGGGTGTGCATCAAATTGTCAAGAGCTTTGGAGTATCTAAGAAATGCCTATTTTGATTTTTTTTCAATGCCACCTAAACTATGGGCTTTGATTGTGGAGTCATGATCTGTCATGAAGCATGTCTTTACCATACACAAGAAGGCCCTTAAAACTATAGCTAGTGCAGCATTACATGAGTACTGTTGGCCACAATTTGTCCAACATGAAATAATGACTGTATACAGTCGGTATATATAAATATAAATTTGGTTAATGTAAAAGAAAATTTAAATAAATTAACAACTAAATCTGATGTCCATCTATACAATGCTGGGACTAAATGTAAACTTGAGATTGTCCATTGTCAGCTGTCTAAATGTCTGAACTTTTATAAATATTTAAGCATTAAGTTATTCTAAAAAATGGAAATTTGGAGACTATGGCTAGATGGCATGGAATTAAAAATTAAAACTCCTGCACCGTAAAATGATCCAGATGACCAATCATACGTCAATAATAAAAGAAAAGATAAAAGATTTTCAAATTAATACTTACAATTCGGGTATTTACAAAATCGCGTGTACAGACTGCAAGAAAATCTATATAGGTCAGACGAAACATAAGCTCGAAACTAGGTTTAAAGAACATTTGGTACACTACAGATACAATAGCCTCAATAGGTCTAGCGTCGCTATGCATATTCAAGAAAATAATCACTCAATTAAAATTGAAAACATGGCCCTTTTAAACACAACACCAACCGACTGGAAACCTGACTCTTATGAAAGCATTTTCATAAACATTCCAAGACAGTAATGAACCATGACCATGGGCCTATCCCATACTTCTCCCTCTACACACTGATGGTTAAGAACTCCCCCACCCCCCTCCTCTCCCCTATCTCCGGAAGGTACAAATACAGAGGACGAAACTAAAACAACTCATACGACCTTAACTACTGAAGATGGGAGGATGGGTGCACTGTACTTTTAACAGATTTCTCACCAGTTCATGTTTTTTTATACTTTCAACGACCCTTTGCATGATATACCTCCTACTATATTATAAGTATTTGGATGAAGTCTTTGTAAAAATAATTTCAGGGATCCTTTCTATGTCATAAGAATCAATATAGGATGTAGTGTGTACCGAGATTAATGAAGAATATGCGATTTAATAATGTAAACTTTGTGGAGACAATCATGCGTTGAATTACTACTTGAGAAAAAAATCCAAATCACCATCAAACAACATAGAAAAAATAAAAATATCAACGTAGCTGCCCAGTTAAATTTTAATGCGAAAAAGGATTTGTAAAAGGAGCCAAAATGAAAAAAAACCAACCCACGAGGGAATCGAACCAACACAACCACTATATGCTCACCGCCAACAATTACTTGATCAATTAGGCATGCATTATTAAATTTATACCAGTTGACGTGAAATTGCAATATTTAATCGCGATTTTCGGAAAAACTATTGGCCGTATATGCCCAAAAGGGGGGTTTGCAGTGATCCTGGAATCCAAAGCTATACACCTACCAAGTTTCATAAAAATCCATGACCCAACTACCATGTCCTATCTTTGTTAGAAACAAAAAAGTAGAGTGAGTTCACGCTTGTTGGCATCATAAACAAATTACGTGAAATGCAAGTAATTGGCGCAAAACACAAGTAATGATCATAAAAATGTTGTCGTTAAGTCCAAATTCGCAAACCTAAAGCACGCAAAGTTCAAAAAGGTTGTGTACTGGAATAAATGTTGTTGGAGATTTAATTTTCTACAACCTTTGTTTAAAACATTTTCCCATATAATGCAGTTTAAGAAATTTTTATTTGCCACCACCACACCACCTATCAGCGACTATTGTAAACAATTTATGCTTAGGGAATAATTTTGAAATGAGAAAAAAGTCTATGACTGGGAATTGAACCTGTTTTCCACTTGCTGGGCAGCTATTCTACCACTGAACTATCGTAACAGATCAGTTTTCCCATTTCTGAATGCAGATGTTTTCTTGGTTAGGTCCAAGCTAGCCGAGCTTCTATCACCAAGCGCCAATGGATGTCCTCAAAGAGATACATCGAAGATAACTACCCCCTTTCAACTTGTGAATTACCAAAAAGATCCTATGCAGACAGGCACTTTATTCCATCAATTGACTTCAGTTTATTTGTTCTTTTTAGTCTTTAAATTTTTTCAGTTCTTTAAAATATTTATTATCATTTAGAAATATTACACGTATGGAGAAAGTCATATGGTGGTCACATCAGATTTTTTATTTTTGAATTCTCAAGATAATTTTTGTAGCCTGGGTAATGTCCTCAAACTCATATGCATAGGAATTGAAATTTCTTCAATACCTTCATTTCATTCATCTTCATTTTGACTTTAAATATAATTATTACTATAATTTTCCACGTTCATTTTTCTGTTTTCATGATCACCATCACATGCCTGTTTTTGTCGAAATTTATATCAATATCCATGTTTTTTGTTTAAGTTGCAAAATTTTGTTCCACACTGATAAAAAGTCACTAGTATTTTCTTCGGTTCCATAACATTCAATTCCACTTTTTTCAAAATATTTTAATGTTTTCTGAAGCTGGATACTTTTTTTGTCACTAACCTAGTTTAAATATGTCATCTATAAAATAATCTGAATGTTTGAATAGTACCTTGGTTTAATGGTTGTAGTACACAGGAGGTACCTATTTGGAGGCAAAAATAATGAATGTTTTTAAAATTTTAAGTTTTTATGGATTACAGGAACAGTACAACTTTTCTGTTTTATTTTCTCATTAAAATTTTCAAGTCAATTGGTGAAAATTTGAAGCTGTCCCCAGGCTTTATTACTGGCATATCAATTGACACTTATTGTTGTCATAAAAAACACTGCTCTTTTAAAAAAAAACATGAACAGAACACTGAGAACCTTTGACAGCTATTGATTTATTCAGCAAAGCATGATAAACAAATCCTGTTTCATCAATGTTGTCTCTTGATTCATATTTTTCAATTGAAAACTTCAGAATTGAAATATATTCTGCCACATCAGTCTCATCCATTTGTCCAAGTTTTTAAAACAATAGTTGCCTTGGCAAAATTTTTCAAGCTACCCAGGAACCAAATTTTCAATTTTTAGCGCTTTTGCCAAGCGTTGTAATTTTTCTTGCAACATTGGGCCACTAATAGGCCCAAACTAAGAGTGGGTTAATTTGTTTATTTTCTTATAAGGTGGATGAGATTCATGTTAAACTTTAGTGTTACTGAAGCACTTTTCTTTTATAATTCCTTAGTCTATCAAAATGTTTTGAATTTCTTTCCATTATATTTTTAAAAATTAGTGCTGTAAATAATCTGCTTTCCATCACTGTACTTTTATTTAATTATATAATTTCTTGTCATACGTTATTTGCCTGTAAAATTCTGAAGTGAAATGTCAAATTGGAAGTTCACCTTAACATCATATATTTAAATTCTTGTAACTGATAGATATTCCAACTATCAAACTAACAACAATTAGCTTAAGGTGAGAAAAACGTCACAACACAATAGGATGGAATAAATTGTTCAAATACAGCTAAAATTAACACAAATAATTTGTTACAACTACAGAAAATATAGGAATATTTTCATCAAATTGTCAAATGTAAATGCCAACAAAAGAGCAGCTTCCAAGTGAATGTTTAATCGCAATGGTACTTTCCACATTGTACATATTAGGATGTAACAACAAAGTTTGATGTATTCTTTCATTTTCCTTTCATAATTTTTTTAATAAGAGGCATTCTCCACTTCTTTTTTCTGGTGATTAAAAGATATTACATTTTGGCTAGTAGATAGTGGTTGCTTGCCACTCTTGGCATGCCACATATTTGGATTATTTGCATCTTTTGTATCAAAGAATGGAGGAACATCACTATATATTCCATTTTGCAGTTGTAGTTATTATTGTAGGTATTACATTCTATTCATTATATACATTTATTTTTATTCCATTTCAAACAATAAAAGCCAGGTCATTAGTAACATTCTATAATTTTATTTATATAATTCATAAATCTCCATTTTGGGCAAATTAAACGATAAAAAAACAAATGCTCAATTTCCCCTAGGTCAGGCAAAATATTGGTATAGATTCCAAATGAATGGGAAGTTGTTTCACTGGACTAAAATAATTGAGAAACTCCAAATTCATGAATATCTCATTGGTTATTGCACCAAGTTAAAGAGAAAAGAGTCTCCCTTCCATTATGTTAAATCAAGTGACAACTTAAAAAATAACAAAGTTGGGTTGATTTATGTACCTATATAATCCCCATAGCAAGTAAGAATAAAAACAATGATGAAATTATGTATGAAAGTTTGGATAAGAGAAGGAAAACTAACAAATGTTTTATTCTTATGATGTTTTCAGAAAATATTTTCAAAGACCATAACATTAAGAACCAATAATCAAAATAATATTTCAATATAAACACTTGCAACAGTAAAAGATCCTGTGTGGGGTACACATAAATAATAAGATAATTATAGGAAATTAACCATAGTTTAATATTTTGTACTCTGTACACATCACTGATGAATGAAATATAAAATTTATATCTGTTTAACTCATGTTAGCATGTGACCTGAAATATTTTGCACAGGTGAGATAAATTGCAAGTTATTCTTCTGTTACAATCCCAGAATAATAACATAAATGAAAAATAAATAAGACATTTTAAAATTCTTCTTTAAAACTAAAACCCTCAGTAAACATGAGAAATTTACACAAAAACATCACTAAAGCAAGTATAACAAAGGATGAGATTTGAATCTTTATTATACTGCCACATTTGTACCAAATAACCAAGGAGATGATGACAACTCATTTTACTGCTTTAAGGCTAACAAAAAACAAAGTCGAACAAAGAATTCCTCACACGTTCGGCATATACGAGTATCGTTCTTTTCTCAGACATCCCCAAATCCTTGGCATTGAAAAGAATAAAAGGCAGAGAGAAAAATAAAATAGATGAGAATGCACTCTACTTAGTGTGGATGAACATATGAAAAAATTACCACAGCTTCAACATAGCTGGGATACAAAATTTTAATACTTTATGATTATAGTAAAGACACTTTTAAAATGAAAGAAACCATGTTATTTAAAATCGAAACCTTAGCTTGACATGAATGCCTGTATTTACAATCACAGAAAACATAATAATGTGCACAAAATGATGAGACTCAAATGCAGCAATTGACTATATAATAATAAAATAAAAATGAGATTTGAATGGACCATGCAAAAAATGCTGCCATGCACTCAAGCACAATTCACAGGAGTTCCCTCGAAATTTTCTGGATTACAAATAATTTGTGCATGGACTAGAGAGGACACTAAAATGAACTAATTCATCAGTGAGTTGTCTTCTAATGGTAATCTACACAAACAGAGAAATATATTGGCCAATACAGTAACTGGGATGGGTTTCCTCTAAGTTACTGTTTGATATATACATATTTTATGAACTGCAAATGCACCATGAAATAATTTAGAGTTATGTCATTCAAAATAAAGCCTGAAACAACTATTAGTTACCCCAATGTCTAAAATAAATACATGCAATTTTGAATAGCTTTTCAAAGAACAACTGAAATTGGTTGGAAGTTATTTCAGCAAACAAAAACAAGAAGAACCTAAATGAGAAGGTACTGTATGTAATCTTTATGGAGTAAAAGTATATTTGGTTGGTTTATAAAGATGTATGACAAAATAGTGACTAACATGTTATCGAAATGCCAAATGAAAAGCAAAGCAGTTCAAGTGTGCAAAATCTTTCTAGTCAATCTTTAAAAATGTTTTATTAAAATATTTAAATTTTCAGCATGACATTTCAACTTACCATCAACATCATCTTTTCAAAAATATAACGAAACAGTAGATTATGCAATGTCTACAAGGAGAACAAATGCAATGTTTCACAAGAATGGTACATAATATAATTAAAAATTAAAGAAGACGATCACTTGTTCGTGTCATTCATTTTCACAAAAACCTGTGCATCATTCATAGAAGGATAGTTAGCTATAGCTCAGTGACTAGGGTAGTTTATCCCTGTATGTTTGATTGATAAATTGACAATATGGGATAAAAAGTAGTGCTTCATGTCATAATGAAAGAAACAACATCTCAAATGGTAGTAAGGCCACCTACAATTTCATGCAATGATATCTGAAAAAAAGGGCATTGCAATCTCAGCCTGGCAGGACTTTTACGTAACAATTCCTAGACAAGGATATAAAATTTGCAATAAATTGAACCAATTCAACTGGAAATAGGCCAACTAGTATTCTTTTCCTTGCCAAGGATGAGCTTAATAGCTTGATAAAATTTTCTATCAGTCATTTCCCTATGTACTGAAACAATATAGATCTTTCTGCATCAGACTTTAGTTATACAGGCACCCACGCACTTATACTAACAAATTTTCTTTCACATACTCTCCAAATAACACATTCGCTCAAGTTCATTCATAACCATCCACTCAAGTCAAGTTTCTAGTTGAGATAAATTTCTTCAAAAAAAATCACACTTGCATGACGGTAGCCATTCCCTGACACTCCGCAATCACTTCAACTACATCAACATGGGATTTTCCACCCTGCACAGGTAAACAAGCCTCTAAAAAAGGGATGAAAAAGGAGCAGGAAAAAAGATGCTAATCCTTGTTCATAACTCCCACATCACCCCAACTCCTAAAAAAAGCATAATGCTTTTTGCCATTCATATTCCTTTTTTGTCAACCCATCTAAAAATCTGCATATCGCAACAAGACTCTCAAACAACCTTGATGTAAAATCCACGTAATAACATGGCCACAGTACATCGTTTCCTTTTTACACTCATGGACTTCCAACAATTTCACACTGTGCAATCATCCTTACCAAGTCTTGCTCCAAATGACACATGCCACATGGTTAAAACAAAGATGATGCCATGTGAAGCTAATTTAATGGCAATGATCAACATTTGTGTCAGGTGCAGAGTGACAGGATTTGCACAAAGCATTCCTTTATCACCACCAACAACACCAAAGGCAAGGTGGTGGAACATGATGCAAGCATCACAGATGACATCTTTTGAGAATGAATGAAAGTTCCTCCGAAGCTCAATCCCTTGGCAACACTGGGGTGGGACACCACTTTTAGCAGTGAATGATGCCTTAGAGGGAGGAGCGCGTCAGTCCCAAAAGGGAGGATGGCAGTGGTGGAGGGCAATGGGATTAAATGCCTCTTCAAAGTGATGCACAATCAAACTTCAAACCTTTGGAAATGAAGATTTCATCATAGGAGCCCTCCTGTGACAGCTCCAATGCTTGGTGCTTCTTCAATACCAAAAGTGTATAGAATTTCTGTGCAACCTGCATGTTTGAAGTAAGAAAATTATATTAATTTTAGAGTATATTACAAAAATTGAAAGAAAGCAATTCATCTTAATGACAATTTAAGCAAATGGATGACATAGCCCAGGAGTATACAATCATTTTAAAACAAGAGCTTACTTCAGTTAACAGTAGGCTACATATACATATATTCTCAATAATGCACTGCAAATAGTTAACAGCATTATATTAATTACCATAGGCCGAAGCCAAAAAAATTCAAAGCGATACCATCCGCAGGAAAAGTGATTTTGACTGCATTTTGGAACAAAAATGTAGTAATTTTGGAGTTATATGGAAAAAGGGACAATTGTCAATAGTGATTCCTACCGCAATCTTTTTAACAACTGACTGAAGCCTGCAGTCCTGTCCAAACGTTGGGGACTCATCCGAAAAGGAGTTTGTTTGCAACAAGCAATACCATCCTCATAGTGCCCATGCGACTCTTGAAACCATTCAGGATCTGCATTTTGAAGCGATACCCCATCCCCCTTCTTCCCCAGACTTGACTCCGAGTGATTTTCATCTTTTTGGCCCACTCAAAGAAGCATTACGAGGAAACACTTTCGTTCCGACTGCGATCTTAAAAATGCGGGGCATGATTGGCTGAGCAAGCAACCAAAAAATTTCTTCTCTGACAGAATTCATGTGTTGGTTTCGTGATTGTAAATGTGCAATGCAAGAGGAGGGGACTATGTTGAAAAGTAAATGAGTATTTTGTCCAAGATTTAAATAAAAATTTTTCGTTTCACTTTTGCTGTTTCCATTTGAACCACCCTCGTATAAACTCAGAAACTATTTAATAAAGGCATACTTATAACTTCTTTTAAAAATGCAAAATGTGTTTTTAAAGGTTTTCTTCTTTCCTAATGTCATATAAAACATAGATAATAATAATTTTGATAAATATTGATAATGATAAATACAGTCAAACCCTGATTTAGCACCACCATTTTTCCATCACTGATATTGGCACTAAATCAGGGATAGCGGTAAATCAAAGTATATGCTTGCTCTATATCAGTGTTTCCCAAACTGCAGGCCATGCCCCCCCAGGGGATTGCAAAATTATTTTGGATGCAAGGTGAAATGTCAAAAAATAAAGTTTTCACGAATAACAAAATTTTATCAGGGAATTTTTGGAAAAATAATGAGATAAAAATTATTAATAGTTAAATAAAATTAATACATTTGCAATAAAGTTTCTTATTTTTACTATTTTCAATAGAAAGGGGGCTGCATGATATTCAAGGGGGCTGCAACAATTGAAAGTTTAAGAACCACTGCTCTATATAATCATAAGATGGAAATTCTGTTCATGATGACACTGTATAGGAGACCACTAAATCAGGATTTGACTGTAAAAAGGTGAATCTATAATTTATGATAAGATTACAAGAGTACCAAGTTTTGGATTGAAATCAAAGATTAGATAGAATTAAAAAAAGATGGGGCAAACATGAACTAAAAAAACAATCACTGACCTGTTTTCTATTGTTACGCTGCGTCATATCAGTAAAGCGAATACGTTCGTCACGAGAAAGTTTGCTTTTAACAATATGATACATGTGTGCAGCACGCTTATTCAATACACGTTCTTCAAACTGCTCATATGTCTCATCCACCTGCTGCTGCATCTCTTCCCCCTGCACAAAAAGGACAGTTAAAAACAATAAAATTTTATTCAAATGTCAGTCATTCATTAGGCATTTACTGTATTTATCCACAGGACTCACATGCACAGAAGCAGGGAACTCATAATCTTCGTGCCATGGCGTTGTTGCGCCTCTTTCAGATATAGCTCCAGGAGTTTGAGCAGGATGCGCTCCTTCCTCGTAACCCATATTCGCCATTGGAGGATTGTTCTAAAAATGAGATGGAATCTAGGTTAGTATCTTTTACAAAGTTACAATAACATGTCTAAAAATTCGAGATAAATTTATAAGAAACAAATTTAGAAGTAGAGGAGAGGGTATTAATGAAGATGAGAGGACTAACTGAAGATATCTATGCAAGGAGATTTATGAATGGCAGAACACAGGAAGGATAAGGAGTCAGGAAATAATCAAGTTAAAATAAGGCAACTGGGAATGGCAGTAAGATGAGAAGTGAGCATCTTCACAACACTCTGCATTTGAAGAAACTTTGAACAAAGCTAAACCTGGGCCCTGTTTTACAATTTATGCGCAATAAAAGTAGACACTGACAACTTCAATATTATTTACTATTTCAACCTTTGCATCTAACTATTATGCAAGAATGTTCCAGTTCTATGCTAAGCAGTGATGACTGGGCTTAGGATAGTTATGCAATTGCATATTTTAAGTATTTTTTGTGGGAAAGTGCATTTTTTGACGATTTGCCTTTTTGTGCGTATTTTTTTATTTCTATTTCCATTAAATGGCTGATATTTGTGGAAAGGTTTATAACTCCTAGATCAGGCCCGTGGACAATTGACAACGATAGGACACCTGTGCATGACTCATGCTAGAAACAACCACTCTTCACAGCCTTTCACTCTTACTCTTCACCCCAATGTCATACACAGCAGAATTGTAGCAGAGTAGAAGCAGCAGGCTTATAATGTTGCAAATGTTGCCTTTCCTCCCTCCTGCTGTCTTTAGGATTTCTGTCCTTTTCGAGGTTTTTGCATTACCCCTCTGGGGTAATCCAAAACTGATACATGTAACGTGTGTAGCACATGGACTTCACTGAGTTGCTGAAATTGTACGTACATCCTTTCCTGATGTGAATTCACTGATTTCTACTGTTATGAAGGTATTTACTGGTTCAGGCGGCAACGTACCGCTACCTCCTTCACCAGTTATTACAAGATGGGGAACATAGTTGGAAGCTGCTGTTTACTATGCAGACAATTATGCATTGGTGAAAAGGGTAGTTGAAGACCTCAACCATGAGGAAGCTGTGTGTATCGGGGAAGTGCAAGAGGCATTGAAAAAAACTGGAATTCAAGAGCAACCTATTTTTATTTGTGCCAACTTAACCTGCATATCGTCAGCAATCACAAAAGGTTTACAAAAGTTAAAAAACCTCAATGGCGTACTCCAAGGCAAAGAAAATGTTGACAGTGAGTTAGGCCTTGAAATATAGGACATAGTGAAGTTGGATTACATATGTCCCAAATGTGTCATGTGAACATGTGTTCTCTGAGTACAAGAACATTTAACTGAAAATAAGAGTAATTTTGTGTTTGAGCACCTATTACACCACATGATAATTAAGTGAAATCATGACTTGTAAATAAGTAGACACTCTACAAACTAAATATGTATCTTAAATTACGTAATCGTTACAGAAATGTCAATTTTTATTATAACAGTTATTTATAATATTATTTGTTTACAGTTGAAGAAATGTAATTCTAAAAATAAATGATTATTTAATTATTTTTGAAGAAATTTAGCAAATTTTAAGTGCATATTTGGCCATTTTAAGTGAATACATAACTATCCGAAGACTAGTAATCATTATAAGATTTAGAAATTTACTATACAGGCAACGCTTGATTTACGCCAATCTGATTTACGCGCTTTCATTTTAACGCCATTTATAATGAACATACAAATAACATCCTATTTGTGCCACCTTGCTCGTTTCTATGCCTCCTCTACCTTTGAATGTTACAATGTGAAGTCTAACGCGCATCCTATCGCTCACCGAGAAAGTATACAATGTATACCATACATTGTGAAGTCTCACGTTCATTTTCTTTCACCAAAAAAGTATACATACATAGGCATATGTATACAGTTGGCAGTTTAACTGTCGTCTTTCGTAGTGCTAACGTTTTCCATTTACCTGTCGTTTACCTCTGTGATTTTAATTCTTAATATTTTTTAATATATCCACTTGTGTTAAAATGAGCTTCAAAAGAGTTAGCAGTGATTCTAACATGGGAAGGAAGGATGTGAAAAAAGCTAGAAAGTCTCTTTCCTTAGAAATTAAAATAGAGGTTCTTAATAGGTTTGAATGTGGTGAGATAAAGATCGACATTCAGAAAGCATTGGGACTTAGTGATTCTACAATAAGAACAATTAGTGACTTTAAGTTTGGTAACGGTATGCCCTTAATTTATATGATTAGCACCAGCTCGTATGCCATTTAACTGGTGGGGACATTTTGCCATAATTTTGTGTATGCACGTGAGCATAATTTTGGAACCCTTAGATTACTATTTCAAATTTTTTCACAGGACAATCAACGTATAGAAAATTTTTGCAATATCACTTTCATGATAAATTTATAATGCGTTATTTGCATTGATAATATTCAAGGAATATTATTAAATAAAGGAATAAATTAATTACTGAATTTACATCACCATAAAGAAGGATGTTACTGAGGTTTAAAATGTTTGGTACGAATGAATCTCACTATCCCTTATGGTAGGAGCCGCCACTGTACATGATCAAATACTGCCGGAAAATAACTTTCGATTTATGCCATAATCCTCAGAACGTATCTATGGCGTAAAGCAAGTGTCGCCTGTATGGTAAATATAGATAAAAATCTATATTTTTAATTTAGATTTCTGCACCACTGCCATTTGTTTTTCTTTGAATTTGAGTTTCGAAAATATACAGGCTTGGATAGAGGCCCATTTAAAATTTTTTATTTCTCTGAAAATATACAAGATGGAAAGCTAAAATGTTGAGCATACATTTTCACATTGATGCCACATAAAAACAATACTCCTGTGACAGAATATGTAGAAGTTATACCACATAAAAAATAAGAAGTTAAATTTATGCAACTAATAGGCGAACAAATTCCAAATTTTCCTCAGTTCATTAATTAGGTTAATGGAAGAGATATTCATAGCGAAATAAAACAAAATATTACTGAATTTAATAATAGAAGAAATTTTATCTATGTTTATGGATAACAGTCGACTTGTTTAGTTATGAAAGTAAAATTTGCATCACTAATATAATGGTCGAGTATGCATGCAATTTTAACACAGTAAAAATCTGATTTTAAAGGATATGTATGCCATATTTTTGATTGGTAAAAATTTGATATTGTAGGCCCCTGCAAAGCTTTGAGATTGGATTTGAATCCGCAGACGATATATCGACAAATGAAAGTTTGATATGTTCTTATTAAATTATTGGTGTAATTTAAACCCTCATAGTGTAATACTCTAAATATAAGGTACTGGTGGGGGAAATTTTGTCATTTGGATCATCCCCTCTCCCCCCAAAGTACAAACAAACAGCGGTCGAAATATGGACCAGTGTCCATTTAGGACTTTTTTATTGTGCAATGTATTTGTAGTGGTTCTTGAATCATCTTTTTTTAATACAATGTACAAATTGCTTGATTGCATGCAAAGAAATTACATTGCAATATATCTTGCTTTTATTAATGCAGTGTGAAACGGAATTGTGCTCAAGTCCCTTCTGCACCTCTGACTTATCAACTGAAAGAAACCCTAGAAGCATATCTCCCGATTCTCAAGGGAACAGCGGAGGCAACATTCATATTTAGCTCCAAAAAGTCTGTTACCATTAGTCTCATTATTCCCTGCATTTCGGTTTTAAGAAATGGACTAACAGCAACATCAGTGCCTGGTGTAAAATTGTTCCGTAATGAACTCATGAAGCATTTGAATAACAGATTTGACAATTCCAAAGACCACCTTATGGCTGCAACATTTCTTGATCCAAGATTTAAACTCATCTTATTCATGGAAAACCAAGTGAATATTATTAAGCATTTCTTGGGAAGAATTCACTTCAGATTTAGGAGATGCATTCCGGCAAGAAGGAAAATACAAAGAGCTAATTGTAATAGATGAAGGATAGAATACTGGATGCATAAAAAGCGAAGCAGATAAGGGCAACCTTTTGGATACTTTATTTTTAAAAAATAATAACTCGCAAAAAGAAGCATGGTCAAAAATGGATGAACTGTTCACACTTCAGGAGGAAATACACAAAGCAATCTGTGATGGACCACGATAGTGACCCATTATTTTACTGGAAAAAAAGGAGATCCTACCTATTTTTGGCAAAAGTTGCGAGGGATTTGTTTACAATTCAGGCTACAAACACTTCATCAGAACGGGTAAATTCGGCAGGTGACTGTTTTTGGTGTTTTTTTGAAAGATTCTTGACACAAAACAGAAAAAAACAAAAGATTCAAATACTTGACAAAGATTCGATTTGTTCCATAATTTGAGATTCACAGGGCCCTATGATATTGTTTTATATTTTACCAATTAAGTACAGATTTACAACTTCATAACAAACCTCAACAGTCTAACAGATTTTGTAGCATCATAAAATATAATTTAAGGACATCAAAAATGTATGTTTGTTAGTTCTGAGTCAATTTACTGAACCACGACTATTTCTCTATCCAAGCAGTTAAAGAAAACATATTTAACTTGAAAGGTCAATAAAAAACGCAAAAAAAAATAAATAAAATGAGATACTGTAAAGCTGTCATGCTAGTCTTTCAAGTTCATACAAGGCCTTACCTGGTCATACCCCATGTTTTCCATAGGCGGCAGGTTTTCTTGGTTTTGAGGCACAGACATAACTCCTTCCGCAATGATATGGCCATCTTCTGCATGAGCAGTCTTTCCATCACCCTCACCTGGAACTAAGTCAAGTGCTCCAGGAACAACTTGGCCTTCTACGACACTTGCAGGCAAAACAGGTAACTCAGTGGCTTCTCCCGCTGATTGCTGCTCCAGAATAGAATGGACCTGAATGAAAATGAAATAAAAAAAAACAGGGCCTATTTTAATGTGCAGCTCTATAATCAATATTGTTCAGTTGCTAGTTCTTTTTTTAAGTAATACATGAATCATGAATTCCATGAGTAAATTATACTATTTGTTAATGTTAATGGCCTATTTAGATAGATTATTTCTCACTAGGTGGCGTGTTTAGTTTAGTTAGACCGTTTCTCACAAGGAGACTCCGCCAGCATGCTAACTGCTGCATTTAGAGTGTTTACAGACTTCACTGAATCAGTTCAACTAGTTTTTATATTTTTGCTTAAAGGTAAGTCGTACTTTGTTGCAAATTGTATTTATATAAAAATAATTAATTTAGCAATGATGCCGAAATTAAGGAAATATGGGGTCAAATGAAAATAGGAAGATTATGTACCCTCGTATAACACATCCTAATTTTTAACTCAAATATTTCGAAAAAAAAGTGCGCATTATACGCGGGTATTTACGGTAATGATGATTTGATAAAGGAATTGAATTTTTTTAAATCTGAAATTATTCGAGAATGATGATAAGAAAACTGATTTTGTTAACCATGAAAAATTAATTTAAAAATTTTACAAAGATAATCAAGTATATGATTTAGTCACAGAGTACAATGATTTTGCATAAAAATGGATCTTTTAAAAAAGCATTCCCTGGTATTTATGTCACTTCAGAAGTTCATGGAGAAAATGTAAATGAAGATAATTTTGATGACATTTTTGAGTTTCTAAATTATAAAATGACAGAATGTAAACTTTGTAAAAATTGTTTAATTTGTTGTTTCAAAGTATTAAATGAATATAACTTATATAGTTCTGTTTGTAAAAATATTTATAAAGTATATATAATTACAGGTACTTGGTGTTTGCATTCTGCAAGCATTTCATCTCACCTTGAAAAAACAATTTTTCAGAGAGATATTTTATCATTGGAAATATTTTTTTAATTCAAAGGATTTCACCTCTGCACCGATTTTCGTTCTTTCCTGAAGGAATTATAATGGAGTAAAACAAACTCTAAAATTTGCAATTTTAAGAATATTATGTTTATGTATAACGACCGCTATAACAACTTCATGGAGATATTACAATGTATATTTGTGCAACTGCACTAACCTCTAAATAATTTAAAAATTACAGCTCAGTAGCTCGCATTGTAGTGCCTAAACATTTATCTATTTGTTTGAATTTTAAGAATTTTTAACTACCGAACAAACTAAAATATAAAAGTTTCACCTCCGTAGCACATTTGGAAATACATAAACCTTGAAATTTTGTTTAAACAATTGCGAATTTTTAGCGGCCGCATTCTCTAACTTTTTCAAGATTTTCGGTTTTTCTAGTTGGTTTTACACATAATCCTAACATCATAAAAAATTTAGTCTCTCCTGCTCATCTGGAAGTGCCTAAACACTAGTATCCTCCTTTATATGTTAATATGTTATATCCTCCACTGAAAGGAATGACTACATATAATGACACTTAATTTTTTGTTACGTAAGTTTATTGTGAGAGAAGTTTCAACATTTTAAGTTATCATCATCATCATGCTTCTGTCCGAAGACAGGTTTTAACTGAATCGCTGCCTCCATTTCTCTCTCTCCCTAGAAGCCTCTTTTATACCTTTATAAGTATTATATCCCAGCTTTATATTATCTAATATTCCTATTCTTTTTCTCCCTCTTCCTCTTCTTCCACTAATTTTTCCTTCTAAGATCGTCCTTTGTAAACACTGTCTTCTCAATATATGCCCTATCCAATTTGCTTTTCTTTTCCTGATTGTTTTTATTAGCATCCTTTCTTCTCCCACCATTTCTAATACTTCTTCATTTCTCTTCCTCTCTGTCCATTTCACTTTCATCATTCTTCTCCATACCCACATCTCAAAACTTTCTAAATATTTTTCCTCCATTCTCCTTACCGTCCACGTCTCTGCGTCATAAAGAGCTATGCTCCATATGCAGCATTTTGCTAATTTCTTCCTTGTTTCTAAATTTATTTTCTTGCTTGAGAGAAGCTCCTTCTCGTAAAACTACCTCTGATGTCCTGTGTACTACTTCCATCCTGCGCTAAAATACTGCCAAGATATTTGAAACTACTTACTTGTTCCAATTTTTGGCCATTTACCATTATATTTAATTCTTTATGTTACTTTGAAACCACCATGACTTGTTTTTTTGGCATTGATCTTCATTCCATATTGTTGGCCAACCTCCACTAGTCTGTCTGTCATCCTCTGAAGCTCTTTCTCGCCTTCTGCTATTAAGCCCTGATCATCTGCGTATTTAATGGTGGTAATACTTCCACCTCCTATCTTAAATCCTTTCTCTTCCATCAACGCTTCATCTGTTATTGTTTCTGCATAAATATTAAATATCGCTGGTGAAATAGGACAACCCTGCCTCACTCCCCTCCCTATTGAAGTACTTTCTGTTTTTTCTCCTTCAACCCTGACTCTAATCTTTTGATCAAAGTAAAGGTTTTTAAGAAGTCTTTTATCTTTCCAATCTATTCCTATTTTGTTTAAAATGCCCAGCATTTTATCCCATTTCACTCGGTCAAAAGCTTTCTCCCAATCTACAAAACAAAAATACATACCTTTATTGACTTCTAGCGCTCTTTCTATCATCATCCTCATACATCCTATAGCATCTCTAGTCCCCCTTCCTCTTCTAAAACCAGACTGATTATCTTGCAGCTCCTTTTCTATTTTACATTCAATTATTTTGGTTATTATTCTGGTTAGAACTTTAGCTGTATGAGAAATTAAACTAATAGTTCTGTAATCCTTACATTTTGCATTGTGCTTTTTCTCCAGTGGTACCATCCCAACATCTAAAAAATCTTCAGGCCATATGCCAGTATCATATACTTGGTTAAACATTTTGTGAGTTGCTTAACTGCTTTAGACCCCAAAACCTTAAGAACGTCACAGGTATATCATCACTCCCAACAGCCTTCCTTCTTTTCATGTCATCAATTGCTCTTTTAACTTCAGACTCGAGAATACTTGGTCCTAGCTGATCTTTTTCCACATCCTCTTTTTCATTTAATTCAATATTTCTTGGCTTTCCTTCTTTGTCATACAGCACCTCAATGTATTCTTTCCAGACATTCTTTACATTGTCTGGCTCCGATACTATTTTACCACTTTTGTTCATGATTCCTTTACGTCCTATCTTTCTTGCCTTTTTCTTGAATAGTTCCCTTGCTTTGCTATACATGAGGTCTGTTCTACAAATTCTTTCACATTCGACAATCTCCTCGCATTTCTCATTTATCCACTGTTCTCTGGCTTTATCTGTTTCCCTTCTTAAAGCATTATTTAACTCCTTGTACTTTCTTTGGCCTTCTTCAGTGTTTATGTTCTTCCACTTTCTCCGCTCTTCCATTTTTTGCAGCATGGCTGCTGTGATCCAGGATTTTTTGTTTCTTTTACCCGTTATCTTTCCTACCTTCTTTTCCATTACATCTTTAATGTTGCTATGGATGTATCTCCACTCCTCATCTACGTTCTTCCTATTTTCTTCAGCTCTCTCCCCAAACTTTCCTCCAGCTCAGTCATGATAGCCTCCTTGTTTTTAAGGAGTTCCTCTAAGTTCCATTTCTTGTTAACTCTTATGTTTCTCTTAACGCTCTTCAGTCTACATTGTGTATTTGCCACCAAAAGGTTTTGGTCAGAATCAATATCTGCCCCTGGTAGTGTTTTCACATTTTTAATGCTATTTCTAAATCTTTCATTGACTAGTATGTAATCTATCTGGTATCGTCTCTGGTCTCCTGGGCTTCTCCATGTGTAAAGTCTCCGCTGGTGATGCTTAAACCATGTATTAGTTACAATCAATCTATTTCTATGGCAGAATTCCACAAGTTTATCCCCTCTTTCATTTCTCTTCCCTAGTCCATATTTTCCCACTATGTTATCTTCCTGTCCCTCTCCGACTACACTGTTCCAATCTCCCATTACTATGGTGGTGATCCTTCCTTTTCCCTCCTCCTCCAATATCTCCATAATCTGTTCATAGATTTCATCTACTTCATCGTCGCCAGCATTAGTTGTCGGCATATACACTGGAGTTATAAGCATTTCCACTGGCTCCATCTGAAGTTTTACGGCTATTAATCTATCATTAACTGTCACTACCTTGCTAATTCTTTCAGCTATCTCTTTTCTCATTATAATCCCCACTCCCCTTTCCTTTTTCTCTCCTCCCGAGTAAATAATCTTAAATTCGTCTGGATTTATCTCGCCTTCTCCTTCCCACCGAACCTCACTAAGACCTACTATACCTACATTATTCCTTCTCATTTCCCTTTTTAAGTTCTCTAGTTTACCCCCTGAATTCATAGTCCTAACATTCCACGTGCCTATTCTTAATTTCTCACTACTTGCTTTCTTCTTATTAATGTTATATTTCCTCTGTGCATCCCCTAGGGTAGTCCCCACCCGGAGATTCGATTGGGGGACTATTTTACCTCTGGAATATTTTACCCCAGAAAGATCCATAGAGGTATTTGCAGCTTTTCAGCCTATCATGGGAAATATAATGAGGTAGTTTCCCCTTGCTTTCCCCATCGCAGTTTCACAGAGTGATTACCCATCTGTAGCTGTTCAGATCCATATGATCACCACCTACAGAGGTACTGTGCAAGCTGCTGCCCTTGCACAGGGGGATGTAAAACCCCCGAGACTGCTTCTTAGTCTGACTCTTCCCCTAAGACCTTTCCGGCTTGGATGGTCCTACCAGGAGAATTATCTCCCGCCGGCATAGCTCTTTGGTTCGTAAGAGTACACAAACCCTCCCACCTCTGTAAGGTTATGCAGTCCTTAGGGAGGGTTTTAAGTTATATTAAAAATAAATTACGAAATAGACTAGGAGATCAAAATGTTGATTCTTTTAACACCTATGTCGGCGAACAGAGATATTCTGGTCAATCTAGAAAATGATCAAATAATAAGAAAATTATGCGAAAATAGTAAGGAATTTGACAACAAATTGTAAATTGAATATAATACTTATTATTTCTATTTTTATTTAATATTGTGCAACTTAAAAGTTACTTAAATAATAAAAAATTTCAAGACAATGTAAATTTTATTTATTTCTTTCAAATGTCTTGTAAAAAAAATGTTTACTTTTTTTATATTATAAAAATAATTAAATTTTTGTTACGAATAAATGTTTATAACGTGAATTTCATTATTTCGTGTTATCTACCTGTAAGTTATACTTGATTGAATAAACATATATATGTTTCATTTCCTTTTCTAAATTTCTTATTTATTACAAAAAAATTTATGGCCAATACAACACAAACATCTGGGGAGAAAGGGGGACGAGAAGAGATGGGGGAGAATGATCGATTCAGTCCAAGAGTATCTGAGCAGGTGAAGGAATTAACAGGAAAATATAAAAACGTTTATGTCACATATTCGAAATCCAGGAAATTGACGTCGGATCTTTATAGAATGTATTTAAGTAATGTTTTTAAACCATACGTAGGGACAAATAGATTTGTTTTGATACTGAATTCATGGGGTGGGCAAACTAATCTGGACCAGAATGACGAAATTTTTAAAGACAAAAATTGCATGCCAACATGTGCATTGAAAGTGATTCCGCCAAAGTGTACTTCATTGCGTCAACCATTAGATGTTTATTTTTTTGCCAAGTAAAAATTTTCATAAATAAAATTCAAAATGCGCCTGAATTACTAAAAAGGAATGTTGAATTGCATAATTGAGAAGACACGATAAAAATTCACGCATTGGTGCAAAACCAGTTATCGGTGCCTATATTTAAAAATGTTGCAATATGCATGGTTTGCATCAAAATTATGCATATGCAGCATTTTTAAATGTAAATCAACTGTTTTTTGCAAAGGAACTATTACATTTCAAATGTGGATATAATGCCGAGTTTTTTGTGTTGTGCATATAGTCACAAATATATATGCTCTGATTGTTTTTATTATAATTACCATCCCGATAATTGTGAAAAGCTAATATTACATGATAAGTAAATATTAAAACAAAGTATTTCTTATTGACAATAAATGTATGATGAAAATAAAGTATTTAAAAAATAATAATTGTATAAATGTTAATGTAATTTATATAATGAATAAAAATTGTCTATAAAAATAGCATATCCTTGGAAAAAATTTAAAGTTATAAATTAAAATGTTAAATAAATTTTTGTTAATCATCAAAGAAAAAAATATGACAGAGACCAGTCTTGAACCAGCAAACTCTGCACCCATAGCCTGACTCGCTACCAACCAGCCAGGAGTTACTTATGGTACTGCCGAAACATTATGCTAGTTATAGTCAGTAGTAGAAGATGCTGATAATTAACTTTTTTTCTCATAATCAAAGGCCTATTCACAAAAACGGCAAGGCACCTATCTGTTTATTTTAATCAGAGAACGCGCCATTTTAATTTCATCAAAATCGGTGTCCCACAGACCTGATGTTCCCCTTGTTAGTCATTGAATTGAAGCTATTAATGCGTCAGCATATTCTTTGTGTCTACCTTAGTGAGTTTTTAACCATCCGTTATTTTAACAATGGGTGACAAAAAGGATGTTGATCATGTTTAGAAAAAAGGTTCCTCCAAATCTCAGGTTAACAGAGGAATCCGACAAAGTTATGACATTAATTTTTAAATAGTCATAGCTCAAGAGGTGAAAAAAACGAACACTATTCAAGCTTCGAAAAAATATGATGTTCCTTAACCCTTAGAGTGCTGGGGAGCGCGATCGCACTCCTCTTATCTCTCGCGAAAAGTGCCAGGAGCGCTATCGTGCCCCTTCTGCAGTTGCTTGATTAGATATTAGTAGTTCACTGTTTTCTCACAGATGGCACCTGATGACAGTGCAATTATGATGCCGAACGTATCTAATTCAAAACTTGACCACTGGCGTTTCTCTGCTTTTTTTTGTATACATGCTACGTGTTTATGAACTTGACCTAGTTTTGCAACCCTTAAAAACTCAAAATGGCGTCAACCTCTAAGAATGTGTTAAATACTGACGATGATATAGCTAATTATGTCAATTCCCTTGGTGAAGATGAGGATTATTTGGAATCTAACGAAGAAGAAGAAAGTCCTACAGGAAGTAATGTACACAGTCCCATAGTTTCAGAGTCAGAAAGTGATTGTAGTGATATTATTGTTCCTTGGAAACGAAAACGAATTCCACTTATAAGTGTAAGTTCAGATAGTGATAGTGTTTCTGAAAATATTGAAAAGGATATCGATGATAATTGCAATATTCCTGTTTTTATGGAAATTCAACCTAGCCATGAGACACTATTCCAGTCTGTTCCTTCCTTCCTTGAAACACCTGGTGCAAAGCATGCTCCTCCCCATGATGCCAAACCTATACAATATTTTGATATGTTTTTCACTTTGTCTTTGTGGAACCTAATGGTGACTGAAACTAACAGATATGCAAATCAGTTTTTGGGCTCACAGCAGCAAATATCACCCAATGCTCGAGTTAGAGAATGGAGGCCTGTAAATGTCCTGGAAATGAAAGCATTTGTGGCTGTACTATTGGAAATGGGAATTACTCGCAGGCCTACCATATTCTCATACTGGGTTAGAAAAAGTAGAGCCATTCCATGGTTAGGGAAAATGTTCTCTAGAAATAGATTTCAATTGATCTTGAAATTTTTTCACCTTGTTGACAATAAAACTCTGTTTCAACCAGGTCACCAGAATTATGATCCCTGTTCAAAATTTAACCCCCTTGTTGAGCATGCAAATAGGATGTTCAAATGTCATTACACACCACACCAGTACCTCAGCATTGATGAATCTTTAGTAGGCACAAAATGTCATTCAACCATAACACAATATCTTCCTAATAAGAAGCACCACAAGTGGGGAATAAAATTTTGGATGTTGTGTGACTCTGTTGTAAATTATTGTTTAGGTTTTTTCTGCTATAAAGGTGCAAAATGTGAGGTAGATAAGGCTGAGATTAAAAGGAATGGCCTTGGTCATGTGGTAGTGACCAAGTTGCTCCAACTAGGGAACTACCTAAATAAGGGATATCATGTTGTAATTGACAACTTCTTCACCAGTATTGCTCTGGCGAAGTACCTGTTTGAAAATGCAACTTATCTCACTGGAACAATAAGGTCCAACAGAAGGGGCCTTCCAAAGGATATTAAAACAGGGTATGATGTAGGACAGGTGAAATATTTCCGTAGCGATGAGGTTCTTTTGTGTGGATTTAGAGAAAAAATCTAAAAAAACCAGTGTTGCTTGTTTCAACCCATGCCGTTGCTGAGAATGAAACCTTGCAAAGAAGACAATATTCGCAGGAAAGACAAAGAAAGCAATAATAAACCAGTATAACAAATTCATGGGAGGAGTAGATGTATCAGATATGATGCTCTACACCTATCTAGATGAAAGAAGAACATTAAAGTATTGGAAAAAGGTGGTTTTCAGTATCTTTGCCAGGATGGTGTTAAACGCTTACATAATATACAAAGAGAACACCTCTGGCAAAATGATGTCTCGCCTCCAGTTCACTTCATCCATTATAGATGCAATTGAGGGATAATGGCTAGCAGAAAAGAGCAGAAAGAAACATGCGGATGGTGCTTTATTACGAAAATTGCCGGGCCAGAACTTAAGAAGGTGTGCAGTATGCAGCAACATAGATGGGGGACCAGTAAAACGGTCTAATACTGTGTGTGCCAAGTGTGGGAAAGGGCTTCATGGGCTATGTGTAGGAAAGCACAACTGTTAGTGATTGGGGAAACGTATGGTGTACCTACGCATAATTTTTTTTGTAAGAAAAAAGTGAAAAATTTGTTTTGCAATATCGAATGGACCTAGGAAGGTGATTTTTTTGTGTATGCAAACAATATGCTGGACATTGAGGATATATTACCAATAACTGATCGAAGACAAAATTATACCGTCATTTCTGTATTAAAAGTTAACATTTATTTTATTTTAACATTATCTATTATGTTAATATTTTAAAACAAATGATATTTTATAATACAATCTTCAAATAATATATGTCAAAGATGAATCAAAATGTTATAAAGGTTTCCTTGATTTTTTTAATATATAACTTGACTTATGTGTGATATATAATTTTTTTCCTAAACTATTGTAAAATCTGCAAAAACACTTCGGCACTTTTAGCATAGTTACTAGGAAATTGCCTGGCACTCAAAGGGTTAAGTAAATATACCTATGTACAATTTTCCAGACAAACGTAATGTGGAGAATGTAATGGAAACCCAAGCATACTATACTAGCATTTTAATTCGGCATATGATTGATAGCATATACAAAAAACAGACTGGAAGCTGTGAGGACATCTTATTTCTGGTGCAATGCACTTAGAAGGAAGTTAACTTATTGAAAAAAATCCTTTAACCCTTTGTGGTCGAGATATTTTTTCTGTTTGGATACCAGGTGGTCCAAGTTAATGTTGATAGTTTTGCTGAATTTGGAAACATATTATTTTATAAAAAAAATGTAATAAATGACACTGAAAAATTTACTTTATTTTGCTGCTGTGTTTAAATGCAAGCTCTGAAACGTATTTTTACAATTTATAATTCACCATGGTGTGGTATCTTCTGAAACAGTCTCCAACATGGAGTCCAGGTTTCCTTTCACATGTTTCACAAATGTAGCAGGTTTCTTTCCTCCCACCTGCCACTTTCCGGTTTGAGCACACCAAACAGTCCTTATGCTTTCCCTCTGGGTGTGAAATGATGATATGCAGCTTCCCATTCAAGCGTTGCTCCCTGTCAGAAGTAGAAGGTCGCCCTCTTCTGGATGCAGAACCACTCTGGAAATCTCCAATCAGTTCCATTAGAAGCCTTTGCCGAAATTGTTTGTGTGTTAGAGATTTGCTCTTTCTATTTTTACTGCATTCCTTGAATAAGATTTATGCATTTACAATTGAAGCCTCAAAACCCCAAAAGAACAATTTCCTCCACCACTTGAGCGACTTCCGTAAAAAGCAATAAGTAGCAGTGTACTGGTCTGCGACATCTACTCCTCCCATATTTTCGTTGTACCTAGCTACAACACTGGGTTTCATAACCATTTGGATTTCGCCACCCTTTGTCCTTCTCTGGACTGTTTCTGATGCTGACGTGCCCCATGTGCTCAATAGTGTAACCACTTTCTTATCACGCCATGCAACGAGTAAGGTGTTTTTCTTTTGGTATGCCATTATTTCTCCTTTTTTTAGCTTTGGCTTCTTCATACATGTTGGAATATCTTTTTTGTTAGGCATTACTGTTCCAGTGAGATGACATTTTTCATCAAGCAATGCAGTAGCAAGTTTTGGACTTGTATAAAAACGATCAGTAAAAATATGGTAACCAGAAGCTTCAGGTATTGATTGTGTAAGATTGTTGTAAAGATGTAGTACTATCCTACTTGTAAATGGCAGATGCGGTTTGATCAGTCCTTCTGTGGTAAGTTTTCCAAAATATGGAACAAATGAATATATATAACTGCAACAAGAGTCCACCAAAACATAAACACGGAGACCCCATTTTGTAGGTTTTTTTGGGTTATAAGTTATGAACGCTATTTTCCCCTTGAAGCCAATAGTAGATTCATCTATAGAAATATTTTCTCCTGGCACAAAGTGTTCCCTGAATCTGTTTTCTAAATAATGGAGGAAATGACTAACTTTCTGAATTCTTGTTTTTAGACTTGTATCTAAGCTGGGCATGGTCTCCAAATGTAGGGCCCAAAAGATTTGTAAAAACCGTCGGCGGGTGAAGATCTTACCAAAAAATGAGATTTTTGAATGAAATGCTTGAGACCAATAATCCTTTATATCAGCGAAAGGAATTATCCCCATGTTGATTATTACACCTAGAAATGCCCACATCTCTTCCTCTATGACATCAGTCCAGGTTAGCCATATCGAATATTGAGACAATGTTTTGGTGCTTATTGTTTTTCTGGCATATGCGTTGGTTTCAGCAATGAGTTTCTTTACAAGGGTTTGCGTGAAAAACAATTTGAAAAATTCAATTGGAGTGGTCGTGGCAGCTGGAACTTGCGGACCTAAAGTCTTATTCCCGTGTTCAAAACGTATCTTTGAACGGTAATTGTCATTATATGTTACATTTTGCCAAATATCATTGTCAAAAATAGCAACATCATCACAACTATCTGAGTCACTAATAATTCTCGGAACATTTGTATGTACCCTTCTAAGAACAATGTCATCATCAGAATCACTTGAAAAAACATTCGATGGACCAGGATCAGCTACGAGTTTTCGTTTTTTCCGTCTTGGCTTGGTCACGCTTGAACATCATTCACTTTGTTCGTTATCACTTTCTTGTAGCTCGTCGAAATCAACATCTATTTCTTGCATATAATCATCGTCACTACTTTCAAATTCATTAGTATCAAACATGGGGTTCATTTTCTTTACTTTATTATTCATAATAACAAGAGTTTACGCACCGTTTTTATTATGCGGTGATTGTTTCGAGACGTCACTCAAAGGCACTGACTCATAAAAGTGTCAACATAACTGCCAAGTAAACTAGT
The DNA here is from genome assembly GCA_028673005.1 of Tanypteryx hageni. Lineage (NCBI taxonomy): Eukaryota > Metazoa > Arthropoda > Insecta > Odonata > Petaluridae > Tanypteryx > Tanypteryx hageni. Next base: position 37,310,467 of record CM054115.1, read on the forward strand.
GCGAAGAAAAAAATATCACGTTAATATATGTAGTATCCTATTCATTATTAATAAACATGTAATTCTTCTCCTTTGCTATTACAACTTACCCATCGTTCTCAGTACGCAGCGATACCGGCGATACCTGTCGAGCGTCATGAAGCGTCAGGTAGCGACTAGTCATTTAAGGGGAAAAACCTCTAAAATAGATAAAAATACATATCGGCGTCACTGTCCGGCCATCTACCGTGTGGAAAATAAATCACGTAAATACTTGCAGTATTCTAAATCATTCACAGATGGCGTAAATCGTCATAAAGTCGCGTGTCGAGTCCACCTCGACATAGGACCGCAAAGGGTTAATAGAAACCTCTAGTATGAGGTACATTAAAAAATGGGAAAGCCATTGATGATTGAGTGTGTTTAAAGGCTGGGCCAGTGGCGTAGTTAGGTTCCCCTTCACCTGGTGGCAAGTCACAGAGATGACTCCCTCCCTTTGCTCCCTGTACAACTTTACAGACAAATGTAATGTGGGGAATGTGATGGAAACTTCCAGTAAACCTCTTTATAATGAACCTCTATTTATCAAAATTTTCAATAATCAGGTCCCTTCCATATCGATATACAGAGGTTTTACTGTATAGCCATTACTCCTCCTACACCTAACACACACAAGGGAGGAGGGGAAACACGGTGCCAGCATTAGCCTACTCTTTAAGATAAACACCAAGGTGGCCAACTGCTTAATGTCCCTTCCGAAGGACAGTGCGCTGACTTATGCAATCTCCTCAAATCACACATAGGATGACCCCAGGTTGAAAAATCCGACCTCTGCCAGATTTGAACCTGGGACCGCTGTGCGGAAGGCCAACGCTTGAACCACTCTGCCACTGCCGAGAGGAAATTATGTGATGCAAAAAATAATGCTATTTCCTCCTTTAGGTAGAGCAATTACGTATGCAAATACAGTAAATTAAAAAACAAAACCTTAGACATGTGAAATCAATAGATATGATTGTATTACCTGGTCTGCATGGAGCTCTGGGATTTCCTTTCCAAAGGCAGTCGCATCCATTGTAGGATCCAAAGGAGGTTGTACAGATGGTGGCCCAGGTGTTTCTGGAGGAAGAAGGGATGTTTGTAAAGCATTTGGCAATTGCTGCCCGTCAATTTCCATTGATTCTATTGGTGCTGGCCTCACTGAGGCAGGTGCAATCAACTCCTCTTCGGGCACAGGTATTTGAGTTGAATGTTCAGAGATAACTTCAGTAGAAAGTTGTACACCAAGAAGCTGCTGGGCATCCAGTTCCGCCTGCTTGGCTGTCGCTTCCTCCAAAATTCTCTTTTGCTGTTACCAAAGAAAGATATGCTTAGTTGAATCACATCCTAAGGGCAATGAAAATTCAACTATCACTAATCTTTTTGCAGCACAAAAGCACAAAAATTCCAAATTTTATATGGTTGCAAGTACTGATTGAATCTTAGATAAGATGAAAATTAAACTTGAAACATGCTGACATTAAATTATGAAAAAAATTCAATTATTCAATATTACCTCTGAGAAAACACCAACATAAATACAAATTACCTAAATCTCTTAAGAAAGCAAATGTTCCTCCAAAGATCCCACATTGAATTATCTGATTTAATCATCATAAGAAACTTGGTATCATGATATCCCATCAAATACAATAAATAAAAATATCTGATGTGTCCAGCACATGACTTTCTACGCAGAGTAATGACTATGATTGCAAGAGTGCTTACAAGTTGCTCTCCACAACAGTATCCTCAAGGATAACTATCAGCACCTAAATAGTGAATAAATTTTTAACACTTCGAATATTTTCATAATAGAATATACTTTGAATCACTTTTCACAATGAAACAAGTAGGCATGTACACAGATTTCCCATGGTACAAAATGATTTTCATCAAATTAAATTAGTATAACCCTAAACTTATGCATTTGATTTGAAATCAGAAATTTATTTTTACTTATATTGTGGTAGCTCTGCTTTATAGATCCATTCTAAACATTTCATTTTGTTTTTTTATTTTATACTTGCCCACAAACAAAATTTCTTTGAACTCGGTTCAGCCAATATCTTCCAAATTCATAATTACAGAAAAATTATAACTTTGATATTGTGGTAGCCCTGTTTAGTCGACCTGGTTGAAGTATGATATTTTGGTTATTTATTTATATGAAGATTTTAATTAATTATTTCTCTTAAACTAAAAGCCATTAGCCAGAGATTCCGAAAAGGTATTCTTATATTGACCTAAACTCTCCACTGGTAGAAGATGAACCAAATCTGTGAGTAGCCTCTCCTTGTCTGCATTGAATAGGGGTTTTCAGAAGCCACAATTCACGTAACTACGCGATAATTCAATCACAAAATTTTACGTATGATATAGGTAAAAATAAAACAGTAAAAATGGCAGAATTAAGCACAATGGCAAGGTTCAAGGTTACTTTTTTTAAATATATCAAGATTTTTCAGATAAGAAAATTTATCGCTTCAAAAAATAAAGAAATCTAGCAATCTCCACAGCATACCCAATATGCAGGACCACGTTATTTTGAGAGCACGTATATTTTATTACAGCTGTGTAATATGGATGAAAATAAACTTAATGCAATGTATGAAATTGCCTAGAGCTAATAAAGAATTAATTAATTAATTATTTTTGACCATACTGATGGCATGGATCGTTTGAACGAAATTGGAGGGAATTATGTGATGGTTCCCATCTATTATCTATACAATATTTCACACAAGTGTTTTCCCAGTCTTTTTGGCATGCATTTTTGTAATCTTTTGGCTGAGTACATGTGGTTGAAAGTCTGAAACGTGGCGTAAAAGAGTAACTTGAAATACATACTGGGAAAATTGGGATGTTCACATGCAGTGCTGTTCATGAATAATGAATTTAAGTGATCGCTTCAGCTGTTCATGAATTTGACGCATAGAAACTTTTAAGATCAATAGGTTTTGTAGCAGAACGGATAGATAAGACTATATTGCAATTTTACTGTCCAAGTAATGGATCATAAGAAATTGTTTTTTTTTTCAAGTTCATTTATTTCGAACCCAGATAATTCGAAGTCATATTTTTGTGGTTCCTTGAACTTTGAAATACAGTGGATGCTGCCTATTGTAATCATGGATAATGTTATCATTCGTGAAATGTTATCACTTTTATGAAGTCCTGAACAGACATATACTAATACATGGAAAAAACAACGGTTATTGTAATCACTGCTTTGGTTATTGTTATAGCTTTTTTTTGCGACAGCTTGACACATGTGAAGTGGAAGTAATTAAAATAGATACAATGCATCACAACTCATGTGTTCACGTGTTTCTATGTATCTGCTCATTTGCCTTTAGTGATCTGTCCACCTGGTCACGCTTGAACCCACTGCATTGTGGGTTTTTACACATGACCCTCTTTCCCCACTCCTCCCTCAAACCAATCATCTTAAGACATTGTTTCCTATTTCAGGTTTAGTTTTGACCACTCCACTACACAGTGTGAAAGAAGACACGGAATAGGAGGGGTGGTCGGGTTTCCCAGTAGTGCCCGTAATTGGTCAGGCCAGGTCAAGTCAGCCCCTCATTAACGTCGCTCATCGTCATGGTGCAGTTACTACTGTTGCTTTGTACAGTTCGTACGTTTGTCAGTGTCGTTTAAGACCGTGCCTGTACTAATTTGACTGTGAGAGCCGGAACTCTTGTTTTATTACATGCTATCTACATCTGCATGATACCCTGCAATTCACCTAATTGGTGGGTGGAAGGGGGTGCAATGCACCAAAACCTACCTAAAGATTGTCTATCACAGGTTGAAATTTTCTATTGTGATCTCATATTGTCCTCGGAAAGAACGAGCATAGATAACGATCCATCCTACAATTGATCTAACGTATCTTATCGTCATGGTCGTTTCTACCTATACACCTATACACATTGGTGCATCAATTATTCCTATAAACTCCTCTTTCAGACATTCTGAACTATATTTCTTCAGAAGCCGCAACCTCGAGTTCAATCTACGCTCCTCCAGTGGTACCCAGTTCAAATCCCTCAATAATGAGGTGATGCTTTCCTTATGCTATGATGGCGGAGGTGCAAAAGAAACGTAAAGATCTTAAAGTCAAAATTGCTAGTTTAGAACGCTATGATAAATTGAGAAAAATAAGTCAGCATAATGCAGCAGTTCAGCTAAAAATTTATTTGTTTTTAATGGTGTGGATGGATTGCGAGGAAATAGTGTGTTTCATATTGTTGTAGTTGTATAATTTTTGATGACTTTAATGTATAATAATTTGATGACTTTCTCAAAGAAATAGTGGACAGTCAACTCAAACTATTCTATATTGATCGATTTTTAATATTTTCTTTGTCTACTTCTACCTTTTATGTAATCATTTCTGCTCTTCATCAATAAACAATGCTGAACAGCTGAACTCTTGTTTCATCGGTTATTGTTATCAATTAACCTGTGTCCAGAAGTGATCACAATAAGCGACATCCACTGTAACGAGGTTTTACTGCATAAAGTTTTGTGATGATCTGATAAGTAGTTTGAGTTAGTGCATGCACAAAATTCTTATCACACAGAAATCCATATGAAAATAGTGAAAACAAATTATTGGAGCATTAAATGTGTATTTTGATTAAAGTTTTGAATTTGATCTTTCCACAAAAACAACATTTTCTCTAAACTGCTTATGGTGAAAGTAACAAGTAAGGAAAGAACTGTTGAAGCAGACAGTAAATGGCGGCTTTTCCAAAAACAAAATTGTAACACGCAGATGGACAAACTGAGAAAGCGTGTACGAGACATTACTAAATCCATTGGTGAAAAACAAAGTCTCTATCTACTTTCATTTAGGACATGGGGACAGGCCGTATGCGGTCCCCGAGGGTCATTTATGCGGCCCGCGGAGCTATGATGAAAAAGTGGTAAGTAAAATTTTATATAAACAATTTCATATTTTTCAATAAAATTACAATCTCAAAACCTTTTCTGGGGAAGTTTTAACACTAGTAAATTATTTAGACTTGATTTTCGGTAATACAAGTACCAGAGAATATTGAGGTAGCTTTTGTTGTAATCACGTCAAAACACTCATGACTTCCAATGCGACCCTCTGAATCATTCATAACTACAAATGTGGCCCACCGTGCAGAAAAGGTTGCTGACCCTTGATTTAGGAGATAGGACATCAGACAGACGGACAAGCAACACATAAGTAGATTAAAAAAACCACTAAAAATCAAATATCAATTGATAGTGAAGACCTGATTTACATTAATGACTTAGTGATTAAGTACAAATGGTGATGAATCAAAAACAAAAATAAATTTATAACAATGCTTTTTGCCTATTTCTCGACGAAGATAATGTACCTGTTGCAAGAGGTCATCAGTGTCCATTTGGTGCTTTCGTTTGCGGCCTTTCTTCGCCTGAGGAAGAGGCGTACCTGGAGGAAGCATGTTGCCATCTATGACATTATTGAAGCCTTCAGCATCACCAGCAGCACCCTCTCCTCTGACCTGTTCAAGAGGTATTTGCTCTCGCTCATCATCTCCCATCATACCGAAGTCCTCATTGTCTGCTGCACGGCTTGTGAGATGGCGTTGGTAATTCTGCGGGGAAAAGGATTGATTCTATTAAACCCCAAAATTATTTTCACTGGTCATAAGTTCGTAACATTCCATTATTAATAAAGCAAAATAAAACACAACAGACATGTAGACTACCAGTACTTATTACAAGTTATTTTATTTAACATTTTAGAATAACTGAATATAAACTAATATTAGCAGGAAAAAATAGGAACGTAAAATTCTCAGATTTTATGCAATAAAGTAAAATGAAAAAAAATTTGTGAGAACATATTTGGAAAGAAACGATTCCAGTATATAATCAAATGTAAGCCAATACCGATTGTAAGCCGACGCCCACTTTTCACAAGGGCACACAAGGAAAATTTCTTGTAGGCTGTACAGACGTTTTGGTTTTTATGGATCTTTTGTGCAAAAAATACTAAAATGTATAAATGCTTCTCTTTTCCCCTCCTCCAGCATCTCACATTCGACTCAGCAATCTCATAGCGCTGCTGTGCAGAAAGATTAGATGTTTCTTCCGCAAATGCGATCACTTTCCTCTTATATTTTGCAGAATGTGTTCATTTCATAATGGGATTATTGTAAAAAACTGAAAATCTCACCACACCGAAGAAATGAAATGTACGCTTACAAAGCCACAAGGAAGTGACAGTTGGCTTGGGGAATCCCAATATGCGCATACTAGTCACAGCGAATCAAATTAGTAAACAATGTAAATGTTTCGAAAAAGTAAAACGAAACATTGTGTACTTACAGATCTAAAGTATACAGCTTCTTATGCATACAAGTGCTAGGTGTCGCTGCGATTTCGACGACTTTGATGCGGCACACACTTTTTACATAATTTATTTTTTGTATTCAGTCATTATGATTCTTTTTCATACATTTTAAGTAGATTGTTTACTTCCACTTTAATATACTTATATCTTGAGTTATAATGTAACTACAGAATAATCTCAAAAACCCAGCAACCCCGAGACCACACACTTGCCAGGTTTTTGAAAATTCCAAGTTATTGAAACCTAACATACATTATGAAAAATCCTTAAGTAATGCGTATTTACTTTGTACCAATTAAAATTATAATTCAAATGATGAACAATCATTAAAAAGAAATACATTATTAATAAATATATTACTTTTACATACACTGAAATGAGGAATTATAAAAGAATCAATAAAAAGCAAGCAACAGACATGAAAAAAGGAAATGTTTATAACATACATTTTTTTGCATACTCTATTGAAACATTTTCTTGAACATATCATGCAAACTAGTTTGCTTCATGCATTGTGCTTTCTCCTTCATAAGTTTATCTTGTATTCAATACAGGCATGTAACCTCCTGAAAGTCAATGCAAACATGTTGTTCTAAAGTGTCAGTGACCAACTGTATACAACGGTCTATTGAAGGCTTGTCTTTAACTATCTCACAATCCTCGTCACTTTCATATTCTTAATCTTTCTCATGCTCGAGTTTCAAAATCATGTCCACAAATTCACAATCAGTAAGGTGAAGTATGACAGGCATATCATTGTCAATTTCAACCCACTTTTCAATGACATCTTGTATAACTCTTTTTGCTAATGCACTATGTCATTCCTCTTGCAAACTCCATGAGTTCACAAACAATTCTTTTCTGACTGCTAACATTAAAACCTAGAAAACCTGCAAGTAATTCATTATATTCCACAAACATTCTTGCTGGCCACAAGTTGTGCCAAGCATTTCTCAATGTTTCATTTGTTACATCAGTCCATAAATGAGCAAGATTCCAAATTGCATCTTTAATATTAAATTCCTTTCTAAATGCATCAACACTTTCATCATTATTGCAAGCAACAAGCAATTTTACATACTGTACTGTACAGGCATTTTTCCACCTTTGTGTGTGCGGTAAGCAAGATGTCTGCTGCATGAAGAAGGATAAAATGAAAGAAGATAACCCAAAGCGTGTTGAATATATCAGAACATAATATAATAGGGTACATATGCGTCTATGTTGAAACTTTTACTTTTCTCGACCTTTTTGATAATGCATCCTACCTGAGCTACAGTAAATTAAACATGGACCACATCAACTACAAACATTTTTTATGGTCCACCTATATATCAATACATGTATATATATATATAAGCAGGAGAAAATTCTATATTATTGGCTAAAAGAATCAAAGCAATTTGTTAAAATGCTCATTAGTTATTTTCTGTTTGATTTTTACAAAATATTTAATTTTAGCTATACTTCTGCGAGTTTTAAAATACTGTTAACTAATCTTAAAATTTTCAAAATTTTGGCAGCCCACCTCATATCCTGTTGCAGCCCACCGGTTGAGAAACACTGTATTAGAGTACAGTGAACCATCAATATGTCGCTTTCTTCATTTTATGGCTGAACTGTCACCACAGTGAAACTTTGTTTCACATCATTCCCATTGTTTTCATAAATTCCCTTTCTGGGTAAAGCATGACACCAGGTGCAGACTTAAGAGTTATGTGAGGACTCTAGGCAATAGCGGTTTGCGAGCCTCATGACTCATGAATTCTGACAAACTGTGTCATATAAACTTCTTATTTTTAAATAAATTGAAGGCATTTAAAAAGATGTTCTTACAAAATTTAGTCACTGTTACAAGAGCTTCGCAGCCAAAACTACAACTCAAGGGTTTTGTGATGAGAAAACATTAATCAAGGAGTTTGCTAAGTGAAAAAGGTTGCAAACTGTTTATTTAGAGGCTGGGCAAATTTTTACGTAAAAAGTTTACCCACTCCTGCCCAGGCTGCATTTAAAGTTGCGGGATCTTAGATGGGCCACATTAAAAGATGAAAATGTTATAACGGGCTACATCACAGTTCACATCAGAAGTTACTTGAGATAATGCAAAAGATCCTTGTAGTGAAAATGAATAATTCATAGATACAAGCCTCATAACATCAATGGAAAAGGTTTCCAGGCATAATTTTAACCAACAAATATGAAATGATCTGTATTGTACGTCACGCTTTGCTTTCATAATGGCACTGTGGGCCACCTTAAATGCTCTTGTGGACCTGACATGGCCTACGGGCCATAGTTTGCCAACTCCTGATCTAGAAGAACCAGCCTTTCTGGCCCTTTTTCTGTAAACACTCTGTTTGTCTCTCATAAAACATTCCCTTTTCATCCGAGTCCCACTCTTGCTAAACTTTCTTTCTAGTAACAACAACCCATCATGTGCCTCTCAGAACTGTTCTCAACATTGCCTCAAATTACAACTTAACATAGTATCTCTTGTTTTCCATACTTTCCTCTTTACATTTTATTTTTATTTCATCCACTGTTTTGTTATTATTTCATTGTTGTTTTGTCTTTGTTGTTTTTAATAATCGCATTACTATGTTAATCTTCTGTTATTTAATTTATATATTGTCAATCGATGAGTTGTAATTGGCTTTCTGATGTAAGCCAACTATTTATAAATAAATTTTTAAAAATCTGATGTGGCTACCACATGACTTTCTCCATATCTGTAATATTTCTAAAAATTCCAAATAGGTTACATAATAATATTTTAAGAAATTGCAAGAAAATTTTAGACTTTACAAAGAACAGAAATAAACTCAAACCATAACCTTCTAATATTGGATATAGCCACAAAGCTTCAACAATTAAGAAAAGAAAAAGGAGCGTTAATAAGATGTAACTAAGCGTCAATTGTTAACAATAGTCTTTGGTAGGTGGCAAGGTGGTGGCAGCTAAAAATATAAGATATCTCTTAAACAATGCATTATATGGAAAAATGTATCAAACAAAGGTTGTAGAAAATGAAATTTCCTACGACTTTTATTCCAATACATTTTTAAATTTATCAAATATTAAAGCAAATATTTCAAAATAATGGATGTGACTAGAATAAACAAGCACCCACTTTCTGTTGAACGATTTTTACCAAAAACTAATCAGTTCTTCTGACTTTTATAAAAATGTTAAATATAAAATTTCGCGTTGACCTGATTAATATTTTTTGAGTTAGAGTCTCACAAAAAGTTATCACATACACACACACAGACATCATCGAGAAAATGGTCAAAACGTGTTCAGGGGACCTCAAAACGTGTATTTCCGTTGAAATCGATTTTTTTCATGAATACAATACTTTCCCCTATAATACGTATATGGAGAAAGTAACGAATAAATTTTTATCAAGACTTTCTTCAACCTTCTAGGATATATAAAGATGCTATTTTAAACCGGGTTTGAAGTATTTAATTGATGGTTATAACATTTGAGAAAACTCATATTTTACTATTTAATCATAATATTGATGTTACTAATAACTGATTTAAAATCTTACCTTGAAAAGTGCACGGGCAGGTATTGGCCGCCCAGGAAGAGCATACAACTTTTCAACTCCCCCAGTCTCCTTCCAATGCATAAGCCGCTTGGTTGGAGGTGCCAAATCCAACGTAGTAACAATATCACTAGTGTCTGAAAGTTGGGCTTTCATCTCCTCCCCACTGATGTTCTTCACTTCATCAACAATCAGTTTACGCTTACGCTTTGTCTTGGTAAATCCTGTAATTCGGTCATAGAAAGAATTCTGTAACCACATGATTGAAAGTTATTCACATTGAAAAATACTTTTATATAAAGCCAGAATTCAAATCCCATTATCTAAGAAAAATTGTTTAAACATTATACAGGAAAAATGGTCTTTCATCATAACATTTTGTTCATTTGGTTGAGATTAAAAGAGTTGGAGCAAGAAGGCAGCTGAAATATTTTTTAAAAATACACCATTCTAGATTGAAATATACACAAAGCTTAGACAAATTAAATTTCCTCAACCATTGTTGATTACTAGGGTAACTGCCCAAAAAAATAATGTGTATGCATGAATTAAGTATTAAATCAAAATAAAATTTATAAAAATGAAACCACCATATAGATGCACTAAAAAGAGAATAATAAATGTAAAATTTGTGCCAAAGAAATATTATTGGTTTATTTGTTAAATATTATGCCACAACATTTGTATGGCCAAACCTCTTTTTACATTAGGAAACTAATTGTTGTAAATTTATTTCTTACATTTTAGTGCACATAAGGGATTGTTTCAATATTTGAATACAAATTGTATTTTTGTTTTTTAGGAAAAGGTTCACTATTCTATTCTGTATTTATCTTGTACACCAAGGCCCTGATTTGTTCAGGTTTTGTTCTTGGAAAACACAATGCAAATCGAAATGCTGTTTGCCATAATAAATCCTTTAAATTAGCAAGATAGGTTCTAGCCTTCCAATTTTCTATATCTAAAACCACATTTAAATATGTACATACCATTATAGTAAATAATAAAAGTAATGTAGAAATAACATAATATTAAGTTAAACTAATACGTAATTTATTCAAGGTAAAAAGTACAAAACTAAAAACTGTCATCATAAATTAAAAATTATGGAGATTTTTACCATTCTTAAGATGGCCGAGTCTCAGGTTCTGACTTTATGGATTTGTAAAAGTTATCAGTTCTTTAAATTCAAGTTGAAAATTATTACATAATAATCTCCATTTAGATGTCTTTAAAATGAAAAAGGTGCTTATGAATTAGGGCAATCATTTATGAAAGGTAACAAAAATAGTCTCAAATTGCAAACAACAAATATAAGTGAAATTTAATTTTATATTTGTAATAAAATCAATAAATGGACAGCAAGCTGTGCAGTAAGGTTGACGTTAAAAAAATTCCCACGATTGCATCTATAAAGTGAAAATCCCAAAAATAAGGATTATAGGAACAACATTGAAACAACTGAGCAGTGTTAAGTGCGGATTTCCAGCCATTTAATTTCTTGTTAGGATTTGATTGAGTAAAACATCACTCTTATTACACCACTTTTTCTCAAGTTCATATAAACGATTTAAAGCAAATGTGGAATGCAAATGAATTATACACTGAGATTATTTCCAAGGATCCCATTCTACTCTAATCCAGAGTCATGAACATTTTTGACATTCATTGCACCTGCGTTATTTCGGCGTGAAGGTTTTCTTTTACAAAAAAATATCTTCCACTTTCAACACTCACTGAAATATGAAAGCAATTCTTTTATTTTTTATGCTCAATCCCTCCTAAAGTCAACTCCTTCTGAATCACTTTTGAGGGGCATAACAGTCTGCTGTTTAGGAATGAAGCAAATGTGGTGAATGGGGAATCCCAGGTAGAAAATGATGCAACTGCGAGTTTCAACAATGCAAAACAGAATTTTAGTTATTAAAATCTAAACAACGCAAATGCAAAACAACTCAAACCGAGTTGACACAAATTGGTGTTTTTTTATGAAATCGCTTTATCTATCTACATTTATTACAATAAATGTGCCAAAACAGAAAATTAGGTGAAAAAACCAATCCTATTAATGCAATAACCCGTTAATGTAAACCCAATCATATTAATTATATAAATTTTGAATAGAAAACTAATTTCATATACAAATAACAACAAAACAATCAGTGTATGGGCTTTTTCCTGTATACTTAGATAATTCTTATTATTATTGTCCTATTCATAATATTGTTAAAACTATAACTTATCATAATTACCTTTATCTAAGTCTAATTATTATTATTATGCACACGTATTGTTATTATTATACAAGTTCTTTTGCATGCAAATTAGCTAACCAGGAGTTTTGAACAATAACGATATATTTAAGAAACGTAAATTATATGGGTTTAAAGTAAATTTGAATTTTCCAAACTATTTTCTTACTAATCTAAGAAGATGGGTAGGTAATCTCATGAATAGTTGAAAAAAAAATGATTACAGCTGGGCGGTTCCCTGCGTAGTATGAAACACAATGTCATGTAGTTTCAGAGTGTAGAAAATTTACGAGAGCACTTGAGTAGTACACGCTTTGCTGAGTTTTAAAGTGAAATAGTGACAAGTTATTATTTATAACTTTTGAATAAGATACACCAAACAAATGGCACATCGCGTAGAGAAAAAAGGAACTGCGGTAAGAGGGAATATATCGAAAGGAATTAGAAGAAGTTACGACAGAATTTTTAAGTTAATGGTGGTGCGCTATGCTGAATAAACAAATAATTATGCAGCAGGGAGGAAATGCAATGAGACCGAAGCAAATGTGCGAAGGTGGAAGCAAACAAAAGAGAAACTTGAAGGTGTTAACTCAACACGGAGATCATTTAGTGGACCCAAATGAGGCTGATTTCATGCATTACAAGAGGAAATTGCAAACTTTGTGCGTATTCAAAGAATGGACGGTAAACCGGTGACGCGGGATATCATTAAATTGAAAGCCCAAAAATTAGCATGATCGCAAAACATTCCACACCAAGAATTTAAGGCTAGTAATTGATGGTGTGTGCGTATGATGCGTCATAATGGTTTTAGCCTGCAACGAAGAACTTCACTTTGCCAGAGTCTACCTTCCGACTTCACGGACAAACTAATAACATTCCAGAGGCATGTAATTCGGTTGCGGAAAAGTCACAATTATCTTCTAAGCCAAATGTGTAATGCAGACGAGACACCCATTTACTTCGACATGCCATCCAAATACACAGTCAACAAAAAAGGTGGAAAAAATGTCATCATAAAAACTTCCGGGAATGAAAAACTGCACATTACTGTAATGCTGGCTGTATTAGCGGATGGAACAAAGTTGCCGCCATTTGTTATATTAAAACTTAAAACGGTGCCCAAGGAAGTACTACCAAATGGAATAATTGTTAAATGCCAAGGCCACCTCACAGAGGAAGTTCAAAATACCCTTCATGGTATGAATACTGACCAGGAGGTATGACATCACAAATTCAAGTGCTAGATGTTGTAGTGATGAAGCCCTTTAAGGATTACATAAAGTCTTTTATTCAGAATGGCTTTTGGCAGGGGACCATGCATTAACTCCTACAGGGAAAATTAAGATGCCCAGTAAACCACTTCTCTGTAATTGGATCATTGCAGCATGGAAAAAAATAGATCCCAATAGTATCTGAAGAGGGTTCAAGACATGCTGCATATTAAATACCATGGATGGTATGGAACACGACTTGTTCAAATTTGAATAAGTTGTGATGAATGAACAAAACAGCAAGAATAAGGGAAGGAAACAGAGGAGTGGGAGATGTAAGTAGTACATTTACTTTTTTATTCATCCTCTTAATGTTAGCTTGTTATACATATATGTGAAAAATTTTTTGTAAGTGAATCTAACTTTTTTAGGGGTCGTCTTCCTTTTGGGTAAATACGGTACAATGCTACCTGTTATCGGCCAATACTTGGTTCGATGGTGTTGCCACTGTCACCAGCTCAAGGTAAATGCAATGAAAAAGTCACCGGTGACACAAGTGACAGGTACAAGTCACAGGTATTTGTTTGTCACTGTGACAGAAAAAGTCACATTCCCCAACTCTAGCAGAAACATGTACACATGGAAAAAAGAGATGGGTTGGGAGTCACCCCCAGCCATACACCATACAATGTGCATAATTTGCAAAGGGAATTGCATTCATTCTGGTATTATCGAAATATAATTTTTTTGTGGAAAAACGTCTCCCCCTGCAATTCACCAATCATAGTGCCTTGCCTTCTAATTTGCCTTGCAATGAAATTGTCATGCGACGAATGTCTAGCAATGAATTGACATGTGATGAGTTTGTTGTGTGACGAATTGATGCGCGATCAATTGACTGCAATGTATTGACAGTATAAGACTTTGTACTCTAATTTAAGATGACCCCCAATTATATATATAATCATTATATATATATATATATATATATATATATATATATATATATATATATATATATATATATAATCATTATATATATATACCCAAAATCCAGAAAATATCCAAAACAAGCAATTCGTATATCCCAAGCTTTCTGGATAAGGGGTCCTTTATTGTACTGGTAAAATCCAATCAGTGGAAAATTTATCGATTGATAAGAGCTATCAAAAAGAAATTTCCAAATATTTCTTGAATTAAAAACGATTTTTCCACAGAGAGACAGACAGTGATCAAGTTTTTGCTTTTAAGAAAATATGCTAATAAATTAACATTAAAATGTGTTTTCCAGAGAATATTTTTCCTGAATATTATTATAACCAAGGTCCACTATATGTATGACAAACATCACAGACCCTTGAGAGCTGAAGCATCAACTGGTGCCAGAGCAAATGTCTCCTCCTCATTATGTATGAGAGTTGTTTGGTCCATGGGCAATGCAACAGCTGCTGCATTTTGCTCTTCACCCTTAAGCTCCTCAGTCAAACCATCTGGACCCATGTCAACAGGCTCAGTGGGTTGCTGTGCAGGTACCAATGGGTCTGACACTGTTGTAACTTCATCACCATCCAATCCCAACTGCGTAGGATCCTCCCTGATGGGAGTTGCATTAGGAAGATTCTTTCCAGCCTCAGCAGCCTGAGAGGTTGGAGTTCCAGGGCGAGATTCACCATCAGAACTGAAAATAATAGCAATATTAATATTTATTAAATTCATAACAAATGTAATAATAGATAATCATTTTGCCAATAAAATCGCAAAATATGAAAAATTCAAAAATAGGGACAGTGCAAATTCAGCATTCTGTCCTTCGGAAGGGATGTTAAGCAGTTGGCCCCCTTGGTGCTTTTTGTAAAGAGTAGGCTAATGCCAGCACTGGGTTTCCCTTCTCCGTGTATGTCCAGTTGATGACAGTGCAAAATGACCATAGCCGTCGACACACTTCAAATATCAAATACTACTACTACAATACTCCCCCGATATCCGCGAGGGATTCGTTCTGCAAAAACATTGCGGATACTGGGTCTTATGTTTACATTATATCTTAGGATAGGGTCACCATACAAAAGAAGTTATTTCAACAAATTTTATGTGCTATTTAGGCTTATTTTTACTGGTAATAGTACTAGATAATATCACTTTAATGAATTTGAAGAACATTTCATCAGTTAAATTTGTTCCGGTTTGTCTCAAGTAAGGTTGAGGATCCTCATACAGTAATTAACCCCTCCAGCACATGCAATGTACCGTTTGCATCCTCTGAAATCCATACCTCCAGCGTGTGCGACATATCGTTTGTGTCCACACTTTTCATTAAGTGGTGTTGCTTTTCCAGCTCTAATTTATGACCTCTCCAACAGATATCTTATGAGCTCATATCTTCTGCTGATGTTCTTAGGCCCCTTCTTGTCTGTGTTTACGTCTGATTTTTTCTTTTATTTTTTCCATCCTCATATCCCTTGCCTTATTCAGCACTCAGTCAGTCGAAGATGGCCTCTACCTCTCGTGCGTTAGATGAAATACACTTTCTCGATATTTTGGATGAAATTAGTGAAAGTAGCACTCACAATAACTCGGAAGAATCAAAAGGATATTCTGTTGATACAAGTGAGGAGAAATTACACTATGGTAATGTGAGTTTTCCACAAAAAAAGTTGGTGTCCGACGTTTGGGATGATGTTGACAGTGCTAACACTCCTCAGCCCTTTCCATGTGATTTGGTTGGAAAACAATTAGTGTCATTATCTGATATAAATGATCCATTAAGAGTACTTCGAGTTGTTTTTTGATGAAACTCATTTCCCTAATTGTGCTTGAAACGAATTGTTATGCAGAACAATTTTTGACTCGCGAGAAGAATGCAATTGCGGGGCTCAAGAAATCTCGGTATCAGAAATGGGTTGCAATTAATGCTAATGAAGAAAGAGTGTTAATAGCTGTAATTATGTTGATGGGTGTAGTTCAGAAAGCTACGTATAAAATGTATTTTAGCAGAAAACATAGTAGAAACACCTTATTTTCCTAATATTTTGAGCGAGGAAAGAATAAATTTTTACATTTTGTGAATAACAGTAATAAAAATGTTGTAAATAGAGACCCTAAATTGTACAAAATATTACCAATTTGTGAATATCTGAAGATTAAATTCCAACAAATGTACATCCGGTAAAGAAGTAAGTGTTGACGAGTCATTGCTGTTGTCGAAAGGTAGGTTGTCTTGGAAGCAATATATTGCATTGAAAGCTTCCCGATTTGGGATAAAAATGTTTGAGTTGTGACCCATCAAGATATCTGTGGGATTTTATTATTTACAGTGGCTGAGGAACAAAATTAGGCTGTGAAATAACAACAGAGAAAGACCCTTTGTCGACAAAAGTCGTTCTTCGTTTGTGAGAAGTTGTTCGATTCCGGTAGATGTATATATATGGATAATTTTTACAGCAGCCCCGATCTTTTTCAAAGATTAGTTGAGAGATCAACAGATGCTGTGGGAACTGTAAAAATAAATCGGAAGGGAATGCCTAGCAAACACTCAAAGAAATTGAAGAAAGGCGAAGTGATTAGCGCACAGTGTGAAAAGGTCATAGCATTCAAGTGGAGGGACAAACGTGATGTATCTATGCTAACCACAAAACATTCGGACACAGTGCAAAGTGTTACCCAAAATTTGATGTAGAAATTGTTAAAAAGCCAACTTGTATATTAGATTACAACAAATATATGGGAGGAGTGGACTTGAAAGTTCAACTTTTGGAAACGATTTTGCTTGAAAGAAAAAGAACAATGGTTTGGTATAAAAAATTGATCAAGCATCTTGTAAATATATCTGCTATGAACGCTTATATTCTTTATTATTCTGCAGGAAACAAAAGAGACCACTTATCATTTAGAATTAACCTTATAGATAGAATTCTATCTAAATATTTAGGCCATAATATAGAACAACGGATAGGACGACCCTCAGATTCCAACTCCAAAAGTACACGGTTGACAGGACATCATTTCATTGGAGAAAATTCAAAAGTTGGTGTAAATAAAATAGGAAGAAGGAAGTGTGTACAAAGAATGGAAAAAAAGACAAAATATAGGTGTAAAAACTGCCCTGGATTGCCTTCATTGTGCTTAGCACTATGTTTTGAGTGATATCACACACAAGAAAACTACTGAATCCGAAAATTCAACACCACTTTTATCTACCAAGACTAAATAAACATATTTATTTTTTTATTGGATAATGCATGGAATGATTATTAATATGTAATTTTTTCAGAATTATTCAACGAATAACTGATAAGTTAATCAGCATTAAGTGAATTTTTGCACAACAAAATCGACATCGCCGAATTAAAGTCACGCAGAGAGGTTTAAATACCACAAAAAAGTCACGCTTGAGGGGTTAAAGAAGAATAATTGAATATGTCCATTTTTTACGAAAGAAATCGTATTACATTGAGTAAATTACTATTAGCATCGTATTTTACTTGGGATAAAAGAAATAATAGCCTTGCGTATCTGCATTATTTTTACCTTTCATACTATATTATATACTGTAAAAGAATATGACTCAGATACTATAAGTATATACCAATTACCGCTTATCTGAGAGATACTGCTATCAAAAGTAAAAAGGTTTCCTAATACATATTTATTGCTAAGTCACGGCATATGTAGTAAATAGCATGGGACATTTGAATAAAAGTCTGACATGGCAAGATTACGAAATTCTTGAATTTATAAAAATTAAGCTCTTACAGTCGAAGTGAATATGATTTCGAAGATTTAGAAGAATTGTGTAGTAATTTTCTTACTACTAAAAGCGATTCTACTCCTAATGCCTGAAATAACAATAGTGAAAGCGAACAGCCAATCAAAAGAAAATGGAAAACTAAACTTCATAATAATGATTTTAATTGGAATAGTCAAAATTTTTTTACAATTTTTACTTATTAATCGTTACTAAACAAAACATTTATAAAAAACTCAGTCCTTACAGAGGTTACATAAAATAACATTGGAGAGATTCACGGATATGCGAGACCTTGCACATGAATACTGGGTAATGGGAGATAAAATCAACTCACGTATACGTGAATTCGCAGATACTCAGATCACGGATAATGGGGGAGTAGTGTACTCAAAAATAGGGTAAGTGACCATTATGTAAATGGTTGAGGTAATATATAAAATATCATCATGACAAGATAACACAAACTGCAAGCAGTTTACATTTTTACTATTATTTTTCTATCTCAATTAGCAATTCTATTAAGGTTATGGCAGCAAAAAAAACATTAAAAAGATGAAATTACACAATTTAATGAGTAACTTAGAGCATGAGCAAATACCATATTAGTCCAAATATAGTCCCCCCTTTTTGGGCAAAATATTAGTAAGAAAAGTAAGGGAGGGGACTATATTCGCACCCAAAAAATTATCAAACAAACATATCACTGCTGGCAGTAAGTATAGGTAACAATGAATGCCCTCACTAGATTTCATTGTTTTAAGGAGAATTTATTGATACATATGCCTCAATAACTCAATTCTTTTTTATCACTCTTTGCAGTCCTTGCCTTAACATTCGTATTTTCATAATAGCGGGAATTGCAGAAGTTTTGGCTTTGAAAGTGTTGATTGGCCAACTTCATCCCTTCCATAAATTACAAATATGCAAATATAGATATGTAGTGGTGCCACCTATCGTTATTTTAGAGAAAATGTCACTATGACGAAAGAAAGTCTCTTCGTTACCTGTCAATCTGTAGGCAATTCTGTCAGCTGATTAGACTGTCCAGCTTATGCCTGCGCAACTGTTGATTGTATATAATGCAATCACATTATAAAAGTATTGCTTATGTAAATCAAACCAAGGTGTTGAAGGTGTTGCAACTATCTACAGAATGTATTCCTTGATGTGATATTCTGAGGCATAAAAAGCTGAAGTAACGAAAATACGGGTAAAATAAATTATGAAAAGAATATGTTAAAGTTTCATGAAAATTGGTCTACTGGTTCAAAAGTTAATAGGGGAGGACGGACAGACACAATGACAAAACTAGAAGCCTATTTCCATTCTGGAAAGTAGGCTAAAAAGTGAAGTTTGTATGGGGCTCAAACTTTTTTCCAAAACTGAGGCGTCAGAAATAGGGGAGGAGACTATATTTGGACTAATACGGTAATAAAACTTTAAACAGCAAAAGATTCTTACCTGGCTCCACCTACTGAAGGTGGCCCACCAAATTGGTCTCCACCGATGTCATCTTCATCATCAGTATCATGGACAGAAGCTGCCCCTTTATCAGAGAGACCAGCTCCAGCTTTAGTACCTGCGTCAGCTTCAGCCCCATCAGCACCCTTTTCTCCAAGAACAACCTCCCCTGCATTTATGGAACTTGTCTCCACAGGAGGAACTTCTCCCATTGGGGCATCATCAAACAATCCCCCTTCAAATAGACCACCATCTATGAAGCAATAAACAGAAGATATTAACACACAATGAATCATAAAAGCATACATTAAATCATATTTTTAACACTTTTTTAGTTTTATTGGAGAATCACTGAAAAAAATAAAGGGCTCATTAAACTGATAAACAATTTCTATCTAATAATCATAAAAATGATCCTTCATATTTACTGTAGAGTTAAGTTAGCTAATCAATTTCAGCCAAAGGCCAAGTTTGATAATCATCTTTTGAAAACATCAGATTACTAACAACAGACTGTCCTAGGAATTCTCAAGTTGTACACATCTACAACCACCTTTTAAGGTAGCCAATCTTATCACAACCCCCTTACCCATCCATCAACCAATAAATACAAAATGTAATATTAATTTCAAAATATAATTTTTTATTTCCAAAAAATAATTTTACTCTAAATATATCAACACAAAATTAAAAAACCAAAAGTCTTTGGAACTCTCTCAAAATATTTTGCAATCCCCAGTTTGAGAACCATTGGACTATCCAATAAAAAAAGACCAATTTTCATAAGAATTGATAATAATTAAAAGGATCATGTACTTGGGTTTGGCTGCATATTTGAGCAACTGTTTTATAACCAATACATTAATTACAAATGAATCAAATTACAGAAATATGATAAAAAAGACTTCTCTAAAGATATATTATTTTCATTTGCTCTTCAAGCTTAAACACTTTTATCATAATAAACATTAACTGTACTCAAACATAAAAGGAAAAATATTAAATAATTAGGTTCAAATATTTAGAAGAATACAATAGAAACCACTAAACATGCGGACGTATAACATGAAAATTTTTAACACAAAATACATGCTCGACCTGTTTTGGCTCCTATATCTTTTTATGTATAATTATTCGCTTAACACAAAATACTTAACAAAAAATACTGTTTAACAAGAAAATTATTGTCCCAAAAATACGATTCTATGTTAATTCCTTCTGATAACATGAAATGGCAATTGAGAGCCACTCCCTTCTTCTCTCAACTACCATTTCCTATTGTCACTACATCAATTTAACAGTGTCATTGTGGATTCCATTATATTGGATAAATTAATCGATATTAAAAATGATGAAGCTGATAATGGTAATATCAAAAATGATGTCTGCACCAAGTGCTGCAGTTATGTGTGGTGCTTAAATTGTTTGCCGTTTTTTTTTCAAGTTCAACCAAATGGAGAAAAAATATATAAATTGTGAATGAGTTGGAGCAGTTTGTAGAACAAAAAATTATTTTTAAAGCAGTATAGAAGAAAATTACAGATTCTGTTACTAAAGAATAGAGACTAATTATAATGACTTATGTAGTTCATTAATAAATAAACAAACTTTTTTTAGATATTAGAAATAAATATAATCATAAGGAATGATACATATAATAAATCAAATTAAATAAATTCATGTCATTAATCATTGAGCCAAATTGACTCACCATTGATATGTATCATGGATTAGTCTGTGTACTTCAATATTTAAAAAACGAAAATTTTAGCATCAAAACTTTTAACATGTAATTTGGTAAACACAAAATAAGGTTAACAAGAAATTTTAGTGCCAGTCCCCCACATTTCATGCTAACTGGTTTTCACTGTATATAAAATGTACTGAAATAGCAAAAATATAATCTTACCAATAATGTCTTGTCCTAGATTTCCTCCAAAACCATCATCACGAATTGGTGCATCAATCTCAAGGGAAGAAGTTGAAGCTTCAGCTCGAGGTCTAGGAACCAGATTTATTCCTGCACTACCAGCACCCTGTGGTGCTGATGAAGGCCCTGCCCCATCTGCTCCTTCTGCCCCCTTACCTCGGCCTATGTCAACACTTTCACTAAATAGAAGATTGGCCTAAAATAATATACAAATAAAACAAAAATTAAAAATTTCACATACATACACAGTTTATATTTAAAACAGGAATAAGCTAACATTATCAGATTAAAGTTCTTTATGTGGAGCAAAACATTGTTTCTTTTTTCCTGTTTTAACTATGGAATTGTTCCATCAAGTTATGGCATATATTTCAATAGAGGTTATATAATACTCAACTTCTAGTAACAAATTACTGAGATTAGTTAAAAAGATCTTTTGCCATATCATAATATCTTCATAATCACATAAAAAGACTACACCTTTCTAAAAATGTTAAGTGAAAATGAGGTCTACTTCAAATTGATTTTAAGTGAATTAAATATTCCTCAGTAGCACACACCTGTTCTAAAGATGCTTCACCTTGGGTAGCATCACGCATCAATTCAGGAGGCTCTGTGTCAAAACCCATATCTCCAAAACCTTCATCTCCATTGGTAACAAGAGAAATATTCCCATAATCTTCCCTCATGGTAATCTCCTCCGCTCTGGACTGATTCATGCTAAACTGAGCCTGGATATCTACATCACTGAGGACAAAAGAAAATTTATTTTCACCAACCTAATAAGTAAAACTTTTACCTAGTAATTGCATATGATGGTGGTAAAGACTCACTTCAGTTCTGGCATGGCAGTGTCAAAATCATGGAATACTTCAGGTAACGTGATTGCTGTTACAGCAGCTTCTCGGTTTTCTTCCGGCAGATCCACCATTCCTGGTCGAAATGCCATTTTGATCTTGACAAAGGCCTCATTACAATCAGCTAAAAGGTACTTTGCTTTCCTGGAGTAAATGCGTACAACTCCCAAAAGAAGATGACCAGATGTGCGAAGTGCCATCTTGACCTAAAACCAATAAAAATATGCTGTTAAATTTTAAAAAGCAAACCGTTTCTACAAATTTTGAAGAGATGGATAAATGAATTACATGTCAGAAGAAAAAATAATTATGGGAAAATTCACAAATATTTATAAATTATAATCCCTGGTCTTACATAACTGGCATTCATTATATAGTTACAATAAAATACATCGCACTATGGGACACTGTCATGCAATAACACTTCCAGTTCAAGTTAAAAATACAACATAAATATTACTTAGTAAATAAACAAAATATTTAAATGGGGTAAATTGATCGCCATGACTGATTATTCTGAATGGGTCGATTAAAACAATAAATCAAAATCTCCATTAAATTCAGGATTTACTTCATTATTAACAGCATATATATACTAGAGCGAATAAACCACACCGTCAAAATAATTTGGTGTGCATCCATTTAGATTCTCAGAATTGCCCAGAATTGTCAACTTCTTTACAGCAGAGATTATGATATTAATTTATTAATACAAGTAAAATATGCTTATTTATATACCTTCGGCTGAAGTATACCATCCACGGACTTCTCAATATTGGTTTCAAAGACATGAGCTTTGGTTAATTTCTTATCCCAATGAGCTGCCAGCCATATTCGGGCCAGTGGCCCTTTTTTGGCCAAAACAAAATGAGCATAAAACATTTTGTTCGATTCTCAGGAAACAATGATGAAATAAATGCCAACCCTACAATTGAATAATAAAATATTCTCAAGAAAATACATTTCATGAATTATTTTCGCAGAAAAATTGAGCCAATTTTTTGGGTTAAAAGATGAAATTACTTAAATAACACGGAATTAAAACATGAACAAATATGATCAACAAAAAGTGCAACGGAAAGACAGAAAATAATTCAAGAGTGAATGAAACCGTTACTCGAGTGGGTCAGTAGCTCCCATTCGTGGCGCCATTTCCTGAACAAATGAACGCCGCCACTTAGAATGATTACAAAATTGAGACATAAGCTCAACAAGTTAAATTATACAAGAAGAGCTGACATAAAAATTCTCTAATTTAACTTAGTTTGAGCAAATCTGATAGTTATTTAACAATACCAGTGGACCGTTAACGGGTATATCTGATAGCTTACACTACGGCTTCCTCTCGGTCACATACACCAAGAATATCTTGTCCTTAATCGGCAATTTCACCACTTAATTCTCATGGCTTCAGCATTACACACAGTTACGCGCTGAAGACACTTCCTCTGGGTTTTTAAAATGTTTATGTCAAGTTTCTAACGCACTTACAAATTTTTAATTCACTCATAATCACCATCCTAAACAAAAGGGTGTCGAACATCTGTAAACAAACTGCATACTGAAAGGAAAATGGCGTCACCAAATTTACATTCGGCAACGTTGGCGCCTTTTTCAAAAACCTATTATTGCGTACATTAGGAATGTATATCAAACAATAAATTCTTTTAAATAAATCAAATGTAAAACAAGTAACAAGAAAACTATATAAACCACGGATACATATCTTTTATTAATATTTGTGGGATGGTGAAACAAGCAGACGTCATCTCCTTCAACATCAGCGACATCAGAAACTCTGCTGGAGACTGAGGGAACTATTAGAAATTGGAGCACAATGGCGTCAAATAAGAGGATCTTAAACTGGTCTGGTATGTAATTGTTGGGTTTAAAAAACCACCTCTGAACCTCATGTTTTTGATTTATGGATTCCATTTTTTAAATTTATATATTTGCAGCAGTTTTAGTCCTTTACATGCAGTAATGACGTTGCTTTATTTATTGTGATTTATATTGTCATCTTCCGGAAAATTAATTTATGAATAAAAATGCTTTTAGAAGCCCGTGATGTTTTTCGGTCTTGGCGAGAACTGAATGAGCGTAAAAGCGGTGATGTGGTGAACTTATGGGAAAATGTCCTTCAAAAGAAAGTACACAAGCTTGGCGACGAAAGTAAGCCTATATATAAAACAATTCTTAAACCCTTTTGAAGGCTTGCGTTTAGGAAGGGTTGTTTTTAATTTGGAAAGAAATCTCAATTTCCCAGGATTGATGGTTTACGAGCAAGTATGTCTTGCTGCACTGGACACGAACAGGATGGACATTGCAGACAAATGCCTGTTAGCATTGAAGAAAGAATTTTCAGGTAGCCTAAGGGTTCGCAAATTACAAGCTATGAAATTGGAAGCCATGGAAAGGTATATTATCTTTTAAATAAATGTTAATTTATAAGTTATTATGAATATGTCAAATTTTGTATGCATCGATTATTGTGTGATGTACTATTTTTAATCTATTCTACAATTAAAAATTGGAATAATTTTTTCTCGTCACGTAGGTATGACGAGGCACTCGAAATACTTGACAATATAATTCGGAGAGATGAAACAAATGCAGCCCCACGCAAACGCCGTGTAGCAATCTTGAAAGCAAGAGGACGAATACCAGAAGCTATTAAAGAGCTTACAGAATACCTTAAGAAGTAAGCCTTATTTTTTGTTTTGTAAAAGTCGTTCATTATTTTGCTGCTATACAAATGTACAACATTCTTTATCATTAGATTCATGAGTGATCAAGAGGCTTGGCAAGAGTTGTGTGATCTATACCTTATGGAAACTGACTTTGCGAGAGCTGCATTCTGTATGGAGGAACTCCTCCTGCAAAATCCACACAACCATTTAGTTCATCAGCGTTATGCTGAAATTCGTTACACTCAGGTTAGTTTATATTATTCTTTAATGTGACATTTCGCTTTGAAAGTATATATTGTCAAATTCCAGTATGATCTGTATTATCGAAATTCTATTTAGTGATTGCTATTTTTCTTTAATATATTTTGAAATGGAGAAGATGTGTTTTCATGAGACTGCTGTAAATTACCTTAAATTATCTCTAAAGCATTAATTCACCGCTTTTAAAGAAATCCAAACTCTTTATGCTCATTTTATACAGGGAGGTTATGAAAACATGGAGCTGGCTAGGGCTCATTACTGTCAAGCCATTAAGCTCAACCCAAACAACATGAGAGCACTTTATGGTCTTTTTCTTGTAAGTAAAGTTATATTTATTGACTGTAAAATTAATTGATTTCGGAAATTGTGATTTCACACTGTCATTGTGAAAAACGTGACCTTTTGTATAATTACGAGTTTGTGATTTTTTTGTTAAATAACTTAGAAATTGATTACAGGAAAAACCTTGTCAATTCTATATACCACCAGAAAAAACTTTGGGGTGGTTTTTAAGTGAGATAATTTGAAAATATTAATAATTTTTAATTAAGAATATTTTTTCTCATGAGTTGGTTACATTTGTTTATTCCAATAGTTTACTGTGATGCTAAATTTTCACCAATTATAAAAATTTTCTTGATTTATTTTTTAATGTCATCTGAAGGAACTTTGTGGTTCTTTCATCTGTCTACTTGTGTATCTCTGATACACATTTGTATTTATGAAAAGTGCATATTTATAACTTTTTAATGGGTTGTTTCAAACAATAACAGATTTCATGGACTTGCAAAGTTTTTAACAAAATGCAGCATTTAGTACATGTGTAAGACTTAAAATTTTGGTCTATAAATGAAATACCACCTTATTTAAACCTGTTTGATTTGATGCTATGCATTATTGGTCTTTTGAGTTTCAAATTAACAAGGTTTTCCTTCAGTGTGTTCAATTGAAGTATCAAGTTCTAATAAATATTTTTTACTCACCTATAGACATCATCTAACATTGCATTATCTCCAAAAACCACATCTCAGAAACGGAAGGATGCTGGAAAACTTGCACAATGGGCATTGAGGCAAATACAGGAAAGGTTTGTTTCTAATGGATGACTTCTTATATAAAATGACAATTTAGTTTAAATCACAGTGCCGAGTAGTAAATAATAATGACTAAAGAATGTTAATTTTATGAATGTCCTTGAGTGTTGTGTCATGATAGGAGAACATGAAAATGACATTCGTAGAAATTGTAATCCGACCGTATAAGGAAATAGCCAGAAGAACTATCACTAAATACGTATTTTGAAGGCCAGGCTATTTCCTTATATGATCGGAGTACAATTTCTACGAATAGAATAACGCCATAGTATCCACTTAAACTATCATGAAAATGACAATTCAGATACGAGTTGAATTTTTGCCAAGTTGCTGTTTTGCATGCAAAGGAATATGTAATAAGAAAGAAACTGCCTTTTTACTTTCTCCATATACGTAGTATAGGGGAAAGGATTGTATTCATGAAAAAATCGACTGAGATTTCAACACGTTTTGAGGTCCCCTGAACACTTTTTGACCATTTTCTCAATGTCTCTGTGTGTGTATGTGATAGCTTTTGGTGGGTGCTCTAACCCAAAAACTATTATTCAGATCAATGTGAAATTTTATATTTAACATTTTTATAAAAGTAAGAACTGATTAGTTTTTGGCAAAAATCGGTCAACCGGAAGTGGGCGTTTACTCTTGTCACTTATCCGTTATTTTGAAATACATATTTGCTTTAATATTTGATAAATATAAAAATGTACTGGAATAAAAGTTGTATGAAATTTAATTTTCTACAACCTTTGTTTGAAACATTTTCCCATATAATGCATTGTTTAAGAGATATCTTATATTTTTAGCTGCCATCACCTACCGGTGACTTTTGTAAACTCTTTTCGCTTAGTTACGTCTTAGTAACGCTCCTTTTTCTTTTCTTAATTGTTGAAGTCTAAAATTTTCTTGCAGTTTCCTAAAATATTTATTATTATGTAACCTATTTGGAATTTTTAGAAATATTACAGATATGGAGAAAGTCATGTGGTGGCCACTTCAAATTTTTTCATCGAAATAAAACTTGATAGCATAGAGCTTGTTTGCTCAGTTATGATTTGAGTGAGTTATGCTCAAGACTTGTGTCTTGTTATATTTAGGGTGTCCAAATTCAATAAAGATAAACAGGACATATCCAGTAATGCAGAAATAAACAGGACAAGTCATTCATTCAAACTTTTCTATAGTTACTTTTTTAATCATTTTAATGTATTGTTTGAAGTGATTTAAAACCTATAAAGTTTAAGTTTATCTTTTTGCAAGTTGAGATGTAACATTGAAATGGGAGCTTCATTTGCAGATGCAATATGGAAAAGCACGGTTTATTTTTCGAGGTTTTTTTTAAATTGTAGACTTAAAATTCTTTATAAATTTAGTAATGTAATTATATAACAAAGTAACTTATTCAATAATTAATGAAAAATGTTAACTTTTTATCTATAACCATTTGCTCATAATCTTAATTTGAAAATTTTGAAGACACCTCCTGCTGCTCACCGATTTCTCCAAAACACTATGGTAGTGGAATAAATAGCATCATAGATCACATACAACCTACAAAATTCAGTCTTCTATCTCTTACCATTTACTTGTCATTTCAATTTAATTAATTGAACAGACAGTGAGAACATAAGCATGTTTATTATAAAATAAAAATGTGCTAAAAATACACACTGTTAGACAGAAAAGACTTCCTTCCACTCTACACTGGAGCCCCAATATAATTATAATTTAAATAAGGATTGCAAACAAAGTTGAAGCTTAAATTCACTTAATCTGTATTAATATGCTAAAGAAACACAGTTTACATATCAATTAGAAATAATGCTTGTGAATAATTTTTAAACACTTGGAATAAGTTTCACAATGAATAACCTCTCACATTGATGAAAAAACAAGTTAGGAAAGTATGCAGTGTATCACAAATAAGTGGGTTTAGTATGATGGAGTATATGAAACTACACAATATACTTTGAACGAACACATCATAAGACAGCTATACACCACAACCCGATTATGTCGTACTGTCTACTAAAAACTTATTCCTCCCCTAAGTTGATGCATGTATAAACATTTCTTTAATTTTAGTATGACTAAATACTGCAAAACGGTATACCAGAAATGATGCCAGCGAAATATTAAATTTTTTTTACTGATTTAGTTTCTTATCAGTTGTAATTAATCAAACAATAAAAAATTATATAAAACATCTCACTTGAGTTAAGTAGTTATAAAAATTACATTTTCATTCTTTTCTTTGCTGTAAATAATCCTTTCCTTCTGTTTACAAAATTCTGCATGCACAATTAAGGAAATTAAAAAATTTCTAAATTATAGCCAATCTTATTTGCTTCCATTACAACTTAGATTGTTTTTGTTGGCAACAATTAGGTATCCATGTATGAATGAAGTTCAACTCGAATTAAAACTTTTTTGTTTGATTTTCTTGTTAACAGCTGCTCCTATAATAAAAATGTAAAAAAAAAATTCTTTACTAGTTCGACAAGTTTTATTTGAAAAATATTTTGATATGACCAATACTTTATGAGATATGATGGAAAGTTCATTTTTTGTCACCAGTAAAATGGTACTCCTGATTGGCTTACATGATTTATTTATGTGATTTTCTTATCATCTTTGACTGCAAGTTCTTAATATCAAATTTCATGAAAATCTGTATCGTAGAAGCCGAGAAAGAACATGCAGATGAACAGACCAAAGCTAATATGTGCTCATGCTGGAAGTGAAATGCACCTAATAAGTAAAAAAAATGTTATTTGTTGCTTTGGATAACAAAATATTGATGAGTAATTTTAAATTATTGTTTGCATTGTTATCAATATTTACAACAAACTTTGTTTATAAAATATAATGCAAGATGGCATTAGGATAATTTTTATCGCAATTAAAATTACTCTTTGCATTGTAGGCATTACTATCAACAATTAGGAAATTTGATCTAAGCAACAGAAACTAAGGTATCATTTAGTGACGCACTTAATATAAATTCAGATGGATAATTGAAACATCTATGAAAAAATGTTTCAAACAAAACGTAGAAAATGTTATTTTCTACAACTTTAGTAGCAACAAATATTTACATAAATTGTCTTATAGGAGATATTTGGAAAAACAGAAAAATGACACGACAAAACATCCACTTCTGGTTTACCAATTTTAGCCAAAATATAATTCCAACAAACATCTTAAATATAAAGTTTTGTACTTATTTAATAAATAGTTTTTGCGCTAGAGAGCCCACAAAATTCCTATCTCACACACAGGCTTCATCAAGAAAATAGTGAAAACACTCGGGGGGGGGGGGGGCTTAAAACATATATTTCTGTTGAAATCTTGAATTTGATTTTTTCATGAAAGCAGTACTTTCTCATAGACTGCCTATGGATAAAGTAATACCGTATTAGCCCGAATATAATGCGACCCCGAATATAGTGCGACCCCAAGTATTTTGAAAGGAATTTTAGAAAAAGACGAAAAACATTTAATTTTCTCTATTTTGCACATTTAAATTACCTGTAAACTCATGAATTATGTACTAAAGGGGGGTAATGTGACGCCACGTTTAGACGGTCCTCGTTTTCTAACGTTGAGTGTCGCGACCCTGCGTGAAGTTGTGCCGGTGCTGTGGTTGCTGCAATTTGACCTTGATTTATTTTCAAGTCTCCTCAGACCCTTACCGAGTATATTTGTACAATGTAGCATCGTAACATGAACTTCCAATTCACTTACAATGTAGCAATTATAATAAAAATATGCGCTGAAACACGCGTCATGAAACGCACCGATACGCAGTTATTTTTTAAAGATACAAGTATTCGAATATAGTACGAATGATCTCCTCAGACCCCTACCGAGTATATTTGTACAATGTAGTATTGTAACATGAACGTCCAATTCACTTACAATGTAGCAATTATAAAAATATGCGACGCGCCGATACGCAGTTATTTTTTAAAGATACAAGTATTCGAATATAGTACGAACGCAACAAGTACTCGAATATAGTGCGAATGCGACTTTCAAAGGTACATATTGAGGAAAAAAACATCGCACTATATTCGGGTCAATATGGTAAATTCACTATTAACTCAAGAGTGGCAATAACATTTTAAAGCAGGTTTATAAAATTTATATAACTTAGGATAGATGTTCCTTCCCACTGATATTTTTAGGACACCTTGGGGATAAAATGAAAAATTGGGCATCAGGTCTCCTTAGTTACATTGCAATTCAAATCTAAACAGTATATAAACAGGTATATACTAGAGGACTCTGCCCCTTGCTCGCTTCACTCGCCAACCTCCAGCCACACTCATTAGAATTGTAAAACAGATTGTATTTGAAAATAAATTTACATTTCTTTTTTTACATAATTTTTTATTTTATTTTATTATTCACAAAACATCTTTAACAGGTTGACTGCCGAGGTTAAATTTCAAGTTTTTGTTTTCAGGCCAACATGTGTTGTGGACAAGTTTTTACTCATAGATTAATGGAAAAAATTTTAAATTTGCAAATGTTTATTTTTATTAACAATTATCTATATTTTATGTAGCGGACGGTGTCCGCCACAACCTCCAGATAGGTGGTCATTCAGATATTTTATTACGTAATTTTGTAATAGCTGTATTTTATTTATGAATGTATTTAACACAACTTGTTGTTTGTTTTTTGGCTAATGAAAAAAGCTTACATATGTACAAAGTGTTTGGTTTCATTTAGTTACGCGATAGAAAATATAAAAAACTGATAATACTAGAGAAAATTTTGAGGGTTTTATAAAATGGAATTAAATAATTAAAAAACATTTTCTTTAAATTATTCTAACTCACAATTTTATTATTATATCTTTTCAATCTGTCACCTCATACTGAAGAAGGCTTTATCTAAAAAAATCAATAAGTTACGTAACAATAATTTTCTGAGACCAAGATGGTCGGTGGGGCCATAGCGGACACAAGGAATATTCTAGAATAAAGGGAGAGCGGTCATACAGCCTCTGCAGAAAGAAAACCTTGAGCAGACACCGGTGTCCGCCACGGGAAAGTATATGGGTGCACACCGGTGTCCGCCACAGCAGTCAACCTGTTTAACAATATTTTTAATCATGCTGCTTTCTTCGGGATTTTTTGCACCGGTTATGTGAATACTAATGCAAGACATACTACGGCACTTAGATAGTGCTACGTATAACTGACCATGACTAAATATCAGCTTCTCTTCTTTGTTGCCAGTTTTGTTGTGCTCTTTGATGTTCAGCCTGCCAGTTTTCTTCTACTGTAGAACGATTACTCCAATATTCTCGATTATTAGTTCATTCAACTTACGAAATATTTTTATTTAATCTGAGATTATGTTGATATTCACGCTGATTTTCACAAACATTTTCATTTGCATGACAATTACGTTCTTTTTCGCATAAAACTTCCAGGTGATGGTGATATCTCTTGTCTATTCATGGCACTTAATAATAAAAGGGTCACATTATCTCTAAGAGGTTATGAATCGTGGCCCAACTGTTTGCATTGTCGTGGTGATGCAACAGTGTAGCAGTCATGTGAACTACTGCATGTATGGACCATTGTTGTGCAGTAATTGATACACCCGCCACATTGTGGCACCACCATGCAGAGCATCACCACAACACAGTATTCTACGATTATATTATATAGAGAGATATCAGTAATACGATCTACCTTAATGCTATAGACTACTCTCAAATCAAATGACAGAAAAGATATTAGTGCTTAAATATTGTTTCTTACAAGTTGGCTCAATTTCTGACTGCAAAAACTGATAAAGGAAGAAAACACTTCACTATATTTTTAAAACTTAGTAGACGGGTGGTTCGAGTATCTGCTAATGGATACTAAGGTCACTGGTTCGAATCCCGCCTAGGACATGGATGTTTATGTTTGTTGAGTTATAGATTTCACTGTAAATTGGCCATTTGTGTGCTGTATGTGAAATATTAATGAATAAATAAATAATTATCATTTCCTACAGCTAAAAATTCTAAGCAATTGCTAAACATATCATATAACTTAAGCTACATAATTTAATGCATTATCAAAACACTTGAAATTTGACTATAAGTGCTATGTACTGAAGGTCAAATTCCATGGTAAAATTTGTATAGAACAATATTGAAAATAATTTAAGCTAAATTTTCATTATTCATTGATGCTATTCAAGTAACTTTCCACCTTCCATAGGATGAAATTTCATTCCTTAGTCAAGTTTCGGTAATATAATGTTTTAATGTCTTAGATAAGTAGATGTAATAAATATCAGCAGTGTTAATGACACTTGGGGATATAAATCAATTTTCCAAGAAGTGATACAAAAATTGGGACATTGAACAAAGCGGGACAAGTAATGAAAATGAGGAGGGACTGTCTGTCCAAATTTGGGACAGTTGGTCACCCTTATGTAAATAATTTCTGTTAACATGCTAATTCGTAGAAAAATTACTAAATATATAAATTTTTAAAAGAATTTGAATTGCGTTATAAGCATTATGCATCACATTCAAGACATAATATTATAAGGATCACTTTTAGTAAATAGTAGCAATGAAATTAATTTAATGGTGGCATGGTAGAAGGGTCATAAATATTGAGCTTTGTTGAATAGTGGTCCACAACAGAAAAACACTTTTGAATCCTGGTTTATACAATCTATTATTAAGTCATAAAAAAGTGATATTATGAATTTAACCAAAAGAACCCTGTTATGTTTATTGATGTTTTCTTTCTTTTTGTCTTTACAGGTATGAAGAATCTAGCCACGTAGAAGCCCTGGAGAGTATGCTTAGTGGGTTGCAATTGGGAACCACTCCTGCTATTGCCGCATCGTCATCCACTTAATGGCCAAGACCATAAATTGAATTCAATAAATTCCATAACCTTTTTGCAGTCCAAAGAATGAGGCAGATTTTCCAGCCTGTTTCTATGAACATTGAGGAAACCGTTTAACTCTGAAAAGGACAGGCTGTAAACTGCTCTTTCCCACAACGTCCCAATTACTTTATGTATTATTTGTTATGATATGTTATGTTGATAATGAAAATTATTCAAATGAAAAATTTGTTATTCATTAATTTGTTGTGGTAGCTGTTGTAAGATGTTATTAAAGAGGAGAAAAGGATCTGGGGGTCTTACTATGCCTGCATGTAAGGTGAGATCCTCGCGCTTTTTTTAAAGAACTTTTAAAATGTGATTTTCATTATGGCAAATTGAGTGTGGTGCTACAAGTGCCAAAGAACATTGAGGCAGCCTTTTTTGAGTGATGCTTGTTTTGGTACAAATTGAAATATTTGTGTATGCTCTTAACAAGGCATGAAGTGTGAATGCATTTTTCTTACCCATCACCTCAACTTGGAAATTTTTAAGTGAATTACTCTTATGTTGGTTATGTTACATTCTGACGTGTCATTTGATGGTTATAGTGCAAGTTTGTTATCAATGAAGGACTGGTGATTCCTTTTCATCTATATATGTGTACTTGTTTCATTTATTGTACCATTATGTTAATTAACAAAAATCTTCCAAGATATTTTACCAAAATAAAATAGTTTTTGGTAATTTTTGTAACCTTATTATTTTTTGAAAATTTTCAAATAAAAGGTTTCCATCCAGATTTGGTATATAAAAAGGGATAAAACTTCATAAAATAATTTTATTGATGTTATCACAAAAATGCTTTTACAGTGGCTTATTTTACATTGAAATTTTTTATATAATTTGTAGGTTATATTTTACAATAGAAGGGAATGAATATCATCAGCATGACAAATTGGTAACTTGAATCATATTTTTCTTGCATAACTTGCATTTGTTATACTCAATATACTATGCATTCTAAATATCAAATGGTATAACTTTCAAATACCCATAACATCGTAACAATTATTTCATAATTATCTGTGGCTTACTAGACAAATTCATAAAAATGAGATACCAGAAATGGTATTTAATGACTAACATAAACTTTAATAAAACTATTCAGATAAAATTCCTATATGGAGATAAAAAATGTTAGGTTTTTGAAAAATTTTTTGCATAAAATATGAACATACATTTTCAACTTGGTGAGAAAAATATAATAATCAACAACATGAGGATGTTGAGGTGATTTGTTCTTTCACTTTTCAGCATTAGATGACAAAACTATACATATGGCATGAAAACCCTCTAAGTCAACCTGAGCAATCTCCACTCTTAAATGCTCGTATAATTGTTTACGAAATCATAACTGCATTCTTAAACAATTTCAGCTTTGCATCATTCCCT
This sequence comes from Tanypteryx hageni, assembly GCA_028673005.1. NCBI lineage: Eukaryota > Metazoa > Arthropoda > Insecta > Odonata > Petaluridae > Tanypteryx > Tanypteryx hageni. The sequence continues at coordinate 37,345,238 of CM054115.1, forward strand.
ACTGCCCTTAGTTTCAGGGTCTTGTGAACTTGGCTGCATCTGCTGATTGAAGTAGCATGCCCTGAAGGCCTTTGCATCACATTTTCCACCCTTAATCACTGCATCTGCTAATCCCTCGCTTTCCTGCCAACATTATTAGAAAATTACATACACATTCAGAAACTATTGTTTACCGTTTTAAAGTTTTTATTTATAAATTTGAAACATCAAAAAAAGCCATCATAAGGCCTATTACATTGGTTTTTTAATAAATAATTTAAATCAACAAACAAAATAAGAGAAAACATTGATCAAACCAAACAACAAGTAAATAGACAAACAACACATATATAGGACTAAGAAGAGAAGGAAGAAAAAAATCAGTATTAGGACCCCCTCTGCCTCAACAGTAAAATAATCTCTTGCAACAAACATCTAGAGCAAGGGTGGTCAGTCTTACTTACCCTCGGGGCCACATTCAATAATCTTCAGAAGTTCGAGAGCTGCATGACATTCTTTGTTCAATAGTAAAACAAACAGTATCGGAAGCAATTCGGATATAATACATGTCCCTTAAGGCCTGTTTACGCGAGGCAACCAGTGTAGAACGACACGAATCAAAGGCAAAGTGAAAACAATGACCGTGTAAACCACTTTCACCTTGGTAGTTCTACGATCATTGCAATTCTACAAAAGTAGAGAGTGCCTCTACCTTTTCAGAAGCGATTCCCACAAGGAGATGCCAAACTGGCCCCAAAGATGACCATGTGCTGGAGCCCACATGTTTTTAACCCTGCATGATACACGTGATGAAAAATAACATCGATATTACGTTATGCCCGATAGGTTTATATTCTTTTAATGAATAATTTATTTATTTCATCACGTTTTCTGAAAATATTGTTTGATGAAAGTGATACACAGTCTTATTACTAACACAATTTATTAATGAAAGTAATAATAATATATCTCCTACAAAACTAAAATACCATGATAACATATCATCATTATTCATAATGAAACTTAATTTTCCGATTTTTATAGAAAGCAGGAGTTTATTTTTCCCTCTGTTGAATTCTGGCATTTTCTCGTGTTTTTCACGATAATTGTTGATTTGCTGCTCGACCTTTCAGATGATCCTTGATTATTTTCAGAACCAATTGCTTGATGTCTTTCTGTTCACAACCAGTGAGTTTGTAGAATTTGTGTAATGTATTTTAAATGTAATGAAACGAATACTTTGTGGTTTCCACAACTTTAATATAACACGACTGGTTTCACTAAGATCGTAGCATCATCAGTTGTGTGTGATGATGCTACGATCGTAGCGAAACCGGTCATGTTATATTAAAGTTGTGGAAACCACAAAGTATTCGTTTCATTATGAGTAAATTCCACAAAGTTGAGCCTGAGCTCATTAATTATATTTTAAACGTGTTTATTCCTGCTATGTTTAACATACCATAAAAGATGACCATGGACCATCTTATGAACTACTTGCCAAATGTATGTTGGTAGGTTTGTGGCATTGGAAAATACACATTGGAGAAATGCATGGAAATCAGTGCAGGGAATAATACAATTCTTTTTAATTAGTTACGATTATGATATGAACCCAAAACTTAAACAGGTCTATTGCTAAAAGAATCAAGCTTATTTTTTGTAAGACAATTCAAATTCGTGCAGAATAAGAATAAAATTTGATTTTAATCAGAAATAAGTTGGGATGTACTATCGGGTGCAAAAGTAAATGCAAGGGCTATGTGGGATTGCCTATCCGACACCCTGCGAAATTGCCGGTATGAGAAATTTTGAAGTCAAGCAAATCATCTGCTATTTCCTTAGCTCCAAACACGCTGTGAATGCATTGCGTGTCTGGTAGTATTATACACTTCATAGCTCTGTATTGTTATGGATATCAGGAAAAATAACGTAATTTAGAATTGAAGTAAAGCAGACTGTTTTAAGATATGCTTTACTTAATTGCTATGGTTACAGTTTTTCACTCTAGCACTTGTGTAGCAGAAGTGGCTGCGCTCGTCTGAGCACAAGTCTCGTATTCCCAGATAGTGGATCTGTAGTTCGAGTCCCAGCATATGATATTATTTTTTTTATTAAAGGTATTTGATTTTCTCTTAGGACTCTTATTAAATGTTAGTTATGCCAAAATATTCTCCTTAATTGGAAATGAGTTTTGGGATACAGAATTCAAATATCGAAAATAAGCTCTTTGTAAAGCTATTCAGTGCAAGTCAGGCCGGTCAAGATTTCTGATCCTATACATCATATAAAGAAAGTATAGTTTTCATGAAAAAACCAAATTAAAGATTTCAACTGAAATAGACGTTTTCAAGTCTTGTGAATATGTTTTGACTATTTTTTCGACGATGTATTTGTGTCTGTTTGTGTGTCTGCGTGTGTGTATGTGACAGGAATGTTGTAGGCAATCGAACTCAAAATCTATTCATGAAATCAGCATAAAATTTTACATTTGTGATAATAGAAAAATCCTTAAAGCTTGTGATAAGGATTTGACTTCAATGGGTTAAACGAAAGTTGTGGTTTATACTAGTAGAAATTTATTTTTTCTCGATATCTGGCCTAAAACTGAATTTTTGCCAATATATTGTGACAAATCTTGTGGTCTCAGGGGTTAAGTGAGAGTTTGGGTGGCGAATTCCAGATCTCTCTTTTCGGCAGTGGTTTTCATTTAAAAAATAATACAGCCAAATCTTTCAGTAAGAGAACAATTTTTCTATAGTGATTAATCACGTACATTCAGGAGGATGAGTGCTGGTTCCAGGTCTATTCCTTCCCCTCTCTCTCCCTGAGTTCGTGACCTTCCCTCCGCCCTCCCTGTCTTCTTTTCCCCCTCCTGTCGTAATCACTCCTGAAACTCTTCTACTCCAAAAACAATTGAAGTGGGAAATGCACACTTTTCTAAATTTAAAAGTTCTAAATATCATTATTCTCTACAACCTTTGTTTGAAATACAGTGGTACCTCGACATACGAGTTTAATTCGTTCCGTAACCTTGCTCGTATGTCAAATTGCTCGTATTTCAAAGCAATTTTCCCCATTGAAATTAATTGAAATGCCATTAATCCGTTCCAGCTCCCAAAAAACCACCTCAGTCGTTTTTGTTAAGTGTTTTTGAATAAGAAAAATGTATTTACAAGAAGAAACATTTATTTATAAATAACAAATACATATTCTATGAAAACATAATAAAAGAAAAAGTGAAGTGCTTACGGAAGCGCTTAATTTTCGTCACTGGTCTTCGCTTTTTTCGTCACGCTTTGCTCATTTTCACCTGCAGATCGTTTAAAAAAACTGTCCAAGGAGGTTTGTTTCTTCCTCCCTTTCAGGATATTGCGGAAATGTGTTAGGCAAGTTTCGTTGAACAACTCCGATGCACGACCAGTTGCAACTTTTTCGGGGTGATTTTTATCCACGAACTCTACAACTTTCTCCCACATTCCCAAGATCTCCTTTATATCTCTTGTAGAGATAACCTCCTCCATCTCTGGCTCCTCTTCAAAACTAATTTTTCGTTGAACCACCGTATGCTGCTGCGAATGTAGATCGTGTAACTCCTCGGTTGTCAGCTCCTGAGACTGTTCCTCGACGAGTTCGTTCACATCTCTCTCATCCACCTCCAGACCCATGGATTTTCCCAGAGAAACAATCTCCTCTACCACTGACACTTCGGGTTCCAATCCTTCGAAGGCCCTTTCAGCTACAGCCTCAGGCCACAGCTTCTTCCATGCAGAGGTTAAGGTCCTCGTTGTAACACCCAGCCAGGCCTGATCAATAATTCTTAGACATATCACGATGTTAAAGTGGTCCTTCCAGAACTCTCGAAGGGTAAGGTTTGTGTTCTCCGTCACCTCAAAGCAGCGCCGAAAAATGTGCTTGGTGTACAACTTCTTAAAATTAGAAATCACCTGCTGATCCATGGGCTACAGGATAGGAGTGGTGTTGGGTGGTAGGTAGAGAACCTTTATAAACTTGAACTCTTCGAGTAAATCATCTTCGAGATTTGGTGGGTGAGCAGGGGCATTGTCGAGGACGAGAAGGCTTGCATGGGTAGGTTGTTTTCCTGTAGATATTTTTTAACAGAAGGGCCAAACACCAGGTTTATCCACTCCACAAAGAATTTCCTGGTGACCCACGCCTTCGGATTTGCCCTCCACATAACTTGCAGTTTTTCTTTTAAAATCTTATGTGACTTAAAGGCTCTGGGATTTTCCGAATGGTATACTAGCAGAGGCTTGATTTTGCAGTCGCCACTCACATTGGCGCAAAGTGCTAGAGCTAATCTATCCTTCATGGGTTTGTAACCTGTCATCGTCTTCTCCTCTGCCGTTATGTAAGTCCTATTCGGCATCCTTTTCCAGAAAAGCCCTGTCTCGTCACAGTTGAAGACTTGCTGGGGGATGTATCCTTTGGCTTCTATCAGTTCGGAAAACGTTTTGATGTAAACCTCAGCTGCCTTCACATCCGAACTTGCTGCCTCACCATGCCTGACGACAGAGTGAATGCCGGTCCTTTTCCTCAAGTTGTCAAACCAGCCCCGACTGGCTTTAAACGAGTCTTCCGATTCCTCGTTTGTGGAAGTGTGTGGGATCTGCTTCAGCAAATCACCGTAAATCGCTCGTGCCTTCTCACATATGATGCTTTGTGTTAAGGTTCCTCCTTGAAGCTGCTTCTCTGTCACCCACACCATCAGTAGTTTCTCCATCTTTTCATGGAGAGAGGTCCGGAGCTTAGAAATTATTGTAACGCCCTTAGCTAGCGTTATTCCCTTTATCAACTCCTTCTGTTTAAGCACAGTACATATCATTGATGTGCTACGCCCGTACATCCTCGCCAAGTCAATTACTCGCACACCTTGCTCATGTTTTTCTATGATTTCACGCTTTAATTCAATAGACATCATCTTCTTCTTCGGACCCATGGTTATAAAAATAAATGTGATAATGTTTTGTAAATGTACAAAAAGCAAAAAACGCGAACCCAACTTATCAAAAATGCTTCGAAAACGAGGGAAACAAGCACACAGACTGAGGTCTAGTCTGAGGTGGGAGAAACTGTTAGACGCTGCACACAACACCAACATGCGCCCCGCATGTTGGGGTCGTGTGCAGCGGTGTAATGTGCGATTCCTCGTATCTCAAATCTTGCTCTCATCTCAAAGCAAAATATCGCTCACTCGGCGGCTCGTATCTCAAAACACTCGTATATTAGGGCACTCGTATATCGAGGTACCACTGTATATTCTTTTAAACGGAGAGCTTCGGAGATTTTTAATTTTTTCTGTTTTCAACAAATTTCTTCTCTCAAACTTCCTTATTTACTTTAAATGTAAATAGGAAACGTATGGAGAAATAAAATTTCCTAGAATTTTTATCTCAATCTTTTTCATGAACCCCATAGTTTCCGATATACATATTTAGTTATTTTTCTTATTCTTCCATTGATCTAATGATTCATATATATTTTATTATAACGAATGTTTAATGGAATGGAATATTTGGACACAGATTATTGAACCCCTCATCTAATATGATCGACTTCAAAAACATGACATTATGACAATTGAAGGAACTCACTTGCAGTTCATTTTACTTTTGACTTCATGAGTGTGATTTTAATATTTAATAACGCTTTTCGAATGAAATTATTCATATCTGGGGCTCTGGCGAAAGCAACCAGTTGAATGCATGATTGGCTATAATTCAGGGGCAAATGTAGAACATTTGCTGATATTAAAAAATGCTAAACATGTCTGCAATTTATTTATTTTTCGACGAGTCTGACAGAGGAGAAATAATCGCCATGCATTTGCATGAATACCGGATGCTAAGAGAGCCATTTCAATGAGTCGTGACATGCAGAACGTGGGGAATAGGATGCAAGGCCACAAAGAAAGGGGTAAAAACTGGGCAAGAAATAGAATTCGGGCAGGTCGCAGCTGCATGCCAATGGTGGAGGACAATAAAGCAACTGCCCAAGATACAGAAATCCATTCTCAGCATCATGGCTCGAATGGAAAAGATTATGCATGAAGGTTTCACTACAGCAGATGGATTATGGGCCACCGACTGCAGGATCAAAGTCAAGCCAACTTCATGCCTGCCACCGAAATCCTTCTTGACAGACCCCACTCAATAGGTGGTGTAGTCTCCCTCCATGCCAATGACCTCTTGCAGGCGGTGGGGCATAGACTCCACCAAGGCCGTGCATACCTCCGGGTGATACCTAATGTTTTCCCACTCCTCCCGGACATGGGCGGTTAAGGCCTCCTGGTTGCGATCCCCTTCGCGCCGCTCCCACCTTTTCACGATAAGGCCCCACAGATTATCAATTGGATTAAGATCTGGGGACCTTGGTGGCCAGGCTAGGAGCTAGAGCTCTGGTTGCTCGGCGAACCAGGCCTTAGTCCTCCAGTAGGTGTGCACGGCGCTGTTGTCTTGCACCACCGTGTATAAATCCTGCTCAGGCCACCGTGCACAAAGGGAGGGGAGTAGGGTGCCTTCCAGTATCTGGACATAGTGCTCCGAGTTTAGTCGACCAGGAATCTGCACTAGTTCACCAGGGCCCTCTGCACACATGCGAAGGATATCCGCCTGGAGTGCTGCGTGAGGACTACATGGGCTGGGTCATATCTTCAAAAAACAAACATACATGTCAAAATAAAGTATTGTAGCATGATATTTAATTTGAAAATAAATGCCATGTTTCCCCTACTGCCTCAAAATTATTTTCTGTTGCGTGTTATAGCAAAAGAGAAAACTAAGTTTGAGCGAAAGACTAGCTAAAACAATAACATTAAAGAGAAATCGCTCAAACTATACTGCCCTGGTGTCTCCCAAGGGTCAAGTGCCCTTCCTGGTCACTCCTGAAGATCTTCTCGTCGCACCATGCTGTTAGGTCCCAGAAGGCTTGCAGGTTGCCAACATTCTGCAGGGCATAAGCAAGGCACTTTTCCTTGTGGTGTTGCAGCAGGAGAATTTTGGTGGCAGGCACGAAGTTTGCTATACCTTGCTCCCGCTTATAGTCCACCTGCTGCAGTCAAGCCTTCGTGCATGCTCTTTTCTAATCGAGCCATGATGCAGAGGATGATTTTCTGCGTCTTGTGCAACGGCTTCATTGTCCTCTGCTGTTGCCACATGGCGGTGACTCGAACGAGGTCTATTCCTTGTCCACTTATCACCCTCTTCTTCGTGGTGTTGAATCCACTTCCTCACAGTTCATATGTCCCGACTCATTGCAATCGTTATCTCAGCGTCCGTTGATCTATTCAAATGCATGGCGATTATTCATCCTCTGTCAGACTGGCTCATTTCCCTTATCCCACGTTCACGAGGCATAGTTTGACGAAAACGTGCGCAGGCCAACCCCTTTTAAAGTGTGTAGAGGTGGCATTGCGAAAAAAAACAGTGCTATTTCTTTGCAGATTATTTAATTTTACATAAAATATTACGTGTTAAACATTCTTCATAAGTAAATAAAATATTAATAAATTCAATGTTCCAAATTTAATCTTATAAAAATATTCTGATTATTATTAATATCTCAGAATCTATTGCACATATACATAAAAAATGGCACTAGCGTACGCGAGTGTATTTAAAAAAGAACTAAATATCACGAAAATTATGGGATTCACAACAAAATATTTTGAGAAAAAACTTATAGAAGTTTATTTTCCATAAATTTCCTGTTTTCATTTAAAATAAATAAGGAAGTTTGAGAGGAGAATTTTTGCGAAAACAGAAAAAATTTAAAAATCTCTGAAGCTCTGCGCTTAACATGTTCAATGTGGACGACATCATAATATGATGCCATCCTGCCCTAGTGCAGTTACGGGCGACATCATATGATGTTCCCTCTCTGGGCTTTTTCTCCTTCGCTTCTCTCTCTCCTGTGGTGAGGATTCGACTTTGAGAAAAAGGCCGCTGGGGGGTTTAGACTCAGTACCTTGTGGGCTTTCGAACAGTGTGGGTCGTTTTCTAATCGAATGCACCATTCATTAGAAAACCAGTTTTTGGATTTTTTGTAGGAAATTTCAAATAAGCCTTATTATTTTTTATGCATTTTTTTATTTACTTCGCTATTTCAATGTAATATCAAAATATGTTTACGTTGAAAAAGTGGAAAAACATTTTTCTTTTATTTTTTTAGTTCAAATATGTATATCAAATTATTTACGTATTTTAATGAATTATGGAATAAAACCATGCACATCAAAACTCCTGTGTAAACATATGGGAAAATATAATCATATCCTGGAGTCGAACCTGGGACACTTATGTAAACAAAAATAGTTTTCTCGAGCTCTCCTAGTTTGCAGAAATAAAATGGCTTTTACAGTATTTCTCTATGGCAAACTGTCCAACAGATAAAAGGGGGCGACGGACAGATGGATGGACAGATGGACTGACTGACATTGAGTAACTATATATAAAAATAATAATAATTGTATTTCTCGAAACAATTATTTAGAACGTAAATTTTAAATATAATTGTAAATTTTAATTATTGTAAATTGTAACTTTTATTGTAAATTGTAACTTTTATTGTAAATTTAAACTATTATTGTAAATTGTAAATATTATTGTCAATTATAGTAATAATAATAATAATCAATAATTGTGAAAGAATACTATAAATATTTTATTATAAATAAACCTTTTTAAAGGGAATTGCATAACTATTACTTAAAAATAACCCATAAATTTATAAGAATTTAAAAAAATATGTCACCTTTTTTCATATTTACATTCCTTGAAACCTAGAAACCATATTCGGAATATTATGCTTTGGTGATATTTTAGATGGAATAAAAGGGTTAGTTTATCTTGGGACTATCAGCGGTGTGGATGACATCACATGATGTCCTCGTTATCTTTTTTTTTAATTTAAAAAATAATTTCGACTAATTTTATATAAAAATACATTATAAATTTAAAAAACAAAGCTATATTGCTTTTTGAGTTCAAAAGTTACACTCGTTAGCGATAATTTCTTAGATTTTTGGACTGCAATGAACGTGTTAAAAGATTGTTTCAAAAAAACGTTGCAGAGAATATTAATATTTACAGCATTTAAATTTATATATTGTGACATCTCTGGAAAGGATGTTTTTCCTACTTCAATTGTTTTTTGAATCGAGAACTTTCGGGAGCGACGGCAGAAGAAAATTCTAGGCAATGAGGGAAAGAGCACAGTTGCAAGTCAACCTTCCCTCATGGTCAGGTGGGGGAGGTATGGAGGGTTCTGAGTGGAGGAGGGTTCAAAGGTCATTTCAAGGAACTCGTAGTCCGAGCAAAGCACATTCCTACCAACCGAAACTTTTGTAAATTTCATGCATGTTAGGAAGGATAGCCTTTCCTTGCGCAACAGAAATTGCGCTGATTACATGCCATCACCTCCGATAAATGCTCGAGAAACCACGAATCGACATTAATCTTGAAGACTTGGCCACCTCCAGTCCAGTCGATTGATAATTTGAAATCTCCCCAAAGAAGCTTATTGGGTAAGGAAAAAGCGAGATTCAATTCCACTATTTGGAAGATGGTAGGAAATGCCAATAAGTGTTTTAATTCCTGAGGATATTATTTTAGCCCATTCAATTTCATAGTTAATTCAGAGATTGGGTATAGCTTTCAATTTTAAACTGTTTTTTTATGGCTAATCGTAAGAGGACCGCCATCTCTAGAACCTTTGTCGCGACGATAAATGCTAAAAATTCTGAATTCCGAAAATCATTTCCAATTAAGGAGAATATTTTGGCATAACTAACATTTAATAAGAGTCCCAAGAGAAAATCAAATACCTTTAATAAAAAAATAATTAATTAATATCATATGCCGGGACTCGAATTCCAGATCCACCTATCTGGGAATACCAGACTTGTCTCAGACGAGTGTGGCCACTTTTGCTGCACAAGTGCTAGAGTGAAAAACTGTAATTATAGTGATTAAGTAAAGCATAGCTTAAAACAGTCTGCTTTACTTCAATTCTAAATTACGTTATTATTCCTGATATCTATAACAATACAGAGCTATAAAGTGGTGTATAATACCACCAGACATGCAATGCGTTTACAATGTGTGTTTGGAGCTAAGGAAATAGCAGATGATTTGCTTGACTTCAAAATTTCTCATACTGGTGATTTTGTAGGGTGTTGGATAGGCAATCCTGCATAGCCCTTGCATTTACTTTTGCACCCGATAGTACATGGGTTTCCTGTGGTACAGAAGTGCTTTTCGTCAAATTCGCCATAGTATAATCCGAAACTAATCCATTTGCTTTGAAATCAGAAAATTATTTTTTCTTATATTGTGGTAGCCCTGCTTTTATATATTCATTCTAAACATGTTCATTTCGTTTTGTCATTCTATACTATACCCACAAACGAAATTTCTTTTAAATCGGTTCAGCCAATATCTTCCAAATTCATAGCTACAGAAAAATTCTAACTTAGATATCGTGGTAGCCCTGTTTAGTCGACCTGGTTGAAGTATGCTATTTTGGTTATTTATTAAAATGAGGATTATATACCATATTTGGTCAAAAACCATGAGGTCAGTTCTCTAGAAATATATGTAAAAGAAATATTATTTTACTTTTTACTGTGGTAGCCCTGCTCTTTAGCTCCACTTTCAACATCTTGATTTCATTATGGTATGTTGTACAAATCTTATATATGTACAAAATTTAGTTGAAATCCGTTTAGCCAAGTCCTTCAAAATCCATTATTACTGAAAGTTTAATTTGTAATTGTGGCAACCCTGTTTGGCTAATTTGATCCAAATATGCTATTATGGTTTTGTATGTATGTGTACATTGTAAATATTAAATTTGGTTCAAATTGATGTAGACAGTTTTTATTTATTTATTTTATAATAGCTCATAAACAACCGTATATGGCCTTTTACAATGAGCGTAATAACATTAACAAAGACAAACACATACAACCATGCCCTCAGCAGGATTCGAACCTGCGACCCTAGCATTCGGAGCCAGACACATTAACCACCCCTCTACCAAGGCCGGCAACAACACAAATATGTATGAAAAGAATTTTTTTATTCTTTGTATTGTGGCAGCCCTGCTTTCAATATCTATACAAAAATATTGATTTTGTTATTTTATGTTGCATGAATCCTTGATACAAAATTTTGTTGAGATCCGTTCAGCCAATTCATTCCAAATTCATAATTACCAAAAAGTTTAATTTTGCAATTGTGGCATCCCTGCTTAGTCAATCTGGTCCAAATATATCATTTTTGTGATTTATTTATGTGTAAATTTGGTTGAAATTGGTTTAGCCAATTCTTCCCAGTTATATGCGTACAGACTGACGGACATCGCAAAGATAATAGTGCTTTTCAGCAATGATGAAAAGCAATAAAAAGGGATTTTTTCTGGTTAACAACAATGCAAATGTAATCTACTATGAGAACTGCCATTGTCGCAGCATTTGAGAGATCAATGCTTTTATATGGGGAATAGTTTAACATTTTGTATAATTTATGTGTGTATTTACCGTTAATCATTCATTTCCATTTAAAAACAGGGGCGTAACTACTATGCTGCAAGGTCCGCTACTGCGGAGGGGCCCGACGGGTCTGGGGTCCTGCACCATCTGCCCAGGGCCCAGGAGAGGGGGATGCACCCGGTGCAAATAACCGGAGCTCATGACTTAGAAATGCCCAAACTCGAGCAGTCATGTATGAACATTGCTGGGTGTCTTACAAAATCATATTATAAAGACTGAGCTATGATAGACAATAGAGAATTTGAAAAAATCAATTGTTGAATCTTGACAGCAGAAAATTACAATTATATAATTATGGTGGTGGGAAGTGGCGGCAATGGGCCCGAGGTCAGGAGAAGCACCAAGGCCCAGGATTTCTCTCCCAGGCCCTGCATCGGCACAGCATTGTTTACAAGTCAATACTGAAATTCTTTTTTTTTCACCCACTATAAACTAGCAAATCACTCAGCCTTATGAAGTTATATGTGTATTATTCCTCGAGAGTCATCTGGATGACTCAAATGAAAGAAAAAATGGCCTTTTATTCATTAGGCGTAAGAACAAAATAGGGAAGAAGGCTAAGCTCAGAACGGTAGAATCTAGTTAGTATGTATCACTTGAAGTGTGACCTGTGTGACCACGTTATTCTGCAAGGATTATCGAAAACTTGAAATATTTTTCAGTCTCTTTGAAGAAAGAAATATTCGAGTAATTCAGTAAGTAAAACACTACAATTTATTCTATATTTTACTGCATTATAAAGTGTGCAAGGTATTATTCTTTATTCCATATTGCTGCTGCTTGTGCAAGGCCGAATCACGGGCCCCTATTAAAAGCATCTCGACTTTTGTGATTTCAGTGAAAAATGAAGTATTTAGCCATAAGTGCTTAAATATATCTATATCATCGCAAAAGTTAGGATCAACAGAAAATTTATATAAATTCTTGTTATTACATGAACAATAATAATCGCATAACTAGAACGCCATTGCCACAAGGCATGTTCCAACAGTCCCTTGTGGAAAATCGTCCCTGTACACACCTGCATTTTAGAAGAAAATACCAAATAAAAAACCAGGATATCAAAAAATTTATAAGAGTAAAATTAGTTTATTAATTAATAAGACACCCTGCAACCATTTTAATCATTTTACGTTATTATTTAGAATGGAGACTTTCCTAGCTCGTTCAAATATACTTTTACGATTACAATCCCCAAGCATATCAATCAATTCATTTTGAATCGTTTTACCACAGTAATGAATGTGGCTTTCAGATGATATTATTACATGCACACTCATAACCAGCGGCGAACTTCTGCATAGGCAAATTAGGCAGCTGCCTAGGGCCCCAACCAGGGGCCAAAATGGTACACATTGAGGACACAGGACACGGAAAATAATGTCAATTTTTCCGAACGAAATAGAAAATAATTTATCATAGTTAATTTTTTGACAAGTCAAGTGGCAACACTGTGTTTGTGTTCTTTGTTTGTTTTGCATCGCACCTGACTTAATTCTATAACTTGTTACTACTTGTCAGTTCGTGTTGAAAGTGTGTGTTAGAAAGTTGTATCAATTTCAATTTTGCGGCTCAAAGGTTTTATCTTCCACGCGAATTTGCTGAGGTTAGTTAAGGTTACGATACGAGTAGTGTTGGCGACGGAAGCTAAAGAATGTGATAGAATTTTCTAGTGTATAGTGTCTTAAGATTTTATAGAATAATCCTGTAAGATAGAATATTCCGGAAATGATTAGGGAATGGTAGTACAGGAACATTCTCTAAGGTTCTAGATATTTCGATATTGTATGTATATAGAAAGTTCTCCAAACGTGGGAATAGCGCTCCGAGTGCTGTTGTGTACACCAGGGTTCGGCAGAACGGTCGTTTTCAGCGCTAAAGAGAGTAAAGAATTATTTAAGATCTACCACAAAAGAGAACAGGCTTAATTCACTCTCTGTGCTGTACATAGAGTCAGAAATAATGCAGTCTGTGGACTATAGTGAGGTCATCCGTTCCTTTGCAGAGAAGAAAGTACGTCGCGTGGCAATGTAATCTTGAAATTATATGTAAATGTAAAAATTATAATGTGTAAAAAAGTATAGTTGGTATTTGTCTATTTCATTTCTAAGTCTGCTTGTCTGTTTTCTAAAGTCAAAGTACGTTAAATAAATAAAAAATAAAAGTAAAGTTTGTTTTTCGCTAAATTACCAAAAAGGGGGCCCCGACTCTGTTAACTGCCTAGGGGCCCTGGGTCTCTATGTCCGGGCCTGCTCATAACCAAATCAAATTTGCCTAGTAGTTCCCCAAAATTTAGAAAATGACCATTATGCTGTTTAAATAACCTACCTGAGCAGCCACGAAAAGCTAAATTATTTTTGACCAATTATAAGATTACCATATTAATTAACCTTTACACACTTCTCCAATGACTTCTTTCATTCTTAATAAGTGTTTGCATGTCTTCATCTAAATTTTTATTCTTGTTAAGCTGCAAATTCATTTCAAGTCACATTTTGTGGCATTTCAAATGTTGAGGCGAATTTTCATGTGATTATAAGTATTTCCTAAGATGCTTCCAATCACTCACTCCCTTCTTTGCTGAACTATTTCTACTTAATAGATCAAAGAGCTTACAGCAGAAGCAAAAATAGCATTTTTGCTCTCTTCTTAAAAATGTTTCACCATTACTTATTTTCCTATAACACATCGAAATAGAAAAACTGCAATTACTAGAATCTTTCAGAAAATTAAACCCATTTCTCAAAGTAGATATACAAATCATTATAATATGATCGAATTCAGAAGGTGATAAATTATCAGACCAAAGGCTAATGTCGCCAAACTGCTTTGAAACGTTTGTTATAAGATTAAAATCTTCCTTAACATTAACTTATTTTGTCTTACCAAAGAAATGTACCAAAAGAATGTTTTAGTCATCAAATATGCTATTCCTCTGTATCTTGTAAATAAAATTATATATTAAAAAGTACATTATATCATTTATATCAAAATTTTCGAAGCGAGTGTAGAATGATTTTAGTGTGGTTGTTTTGAAGGGGGTCCAATCGAAAATTTCGCAGAGGGGCCAAGAATTTGTAGTTACGCCACTGTTTAAAGAACATATATATCACACAGAAGGAAGAGTGAGAAGGTGAGAGCGAGGAAGAATGACATGGAAAGAGGTATAAAGAAGAGAGGTAATAAAAGAGGGAGGTATAAAGAAGAGGTATTAAAAGAGGGAGGGATAAAGAAGACAGGTATTAAAAGAAAGGGAGGGATAAAGAAAAAGGGAGAGGTGAATGAAAATGGAGAATGGGAGGAAGGAAGAAAAGAGGGAGGGAGAAAGAGAAATAACAATATAAAAGTAATGATATTGGCAATGAAAAAGATTGTTATTATAATTAAACTAGTGTAATTGTCTGTCAAAATGACGGGTGTGCATGAATTAAGTAATAAGTCAAAATAAAATATTAATGAAACCACCCAATGGATATACTTAAAAGTCAAAAATAAATATATAATTCATCTAATTGAATGTTTCAGACAGTAAAATTGTTTTGGTACATGAAATTTGTGTGGCAAAGAATATAAATGATGATTTATTTGTTAAAGATTCCATTACACAACTTTTGTATGACCAATCATATTTTTACTTTTTGGATTTATGTAAATTTTATACTTATTTTTTTAATTTTAGTGCACATAAAGGATTGTATCATTATTTTTTATACAAATTCTTTTTTGTTTTTAGGAACAGAGTAATTATTCTACTGAATTTTTTATTGTATTTGTTATTCATTATTCTTGAAATCAATTTTTCCACCCAAATTTGTTACAATAAGTAAGCTAAAATTAAAAAATAAGGTTTCCACAATTATGTATATCTACATTTTTTATTTCTAATTCTTCATTTATTGATGCTACAAATTTTGTAGCTGCCATACAGACTTGTTCCAAACTTCTCTGGATGTACTTTCAATCATTTGATACATTTTTATAATATTCATGTTATTTGACTGCAAATACAATGATAATGGAGATGTGTGCTCAAGAATCTGTAAACAAAGTTTGGGCAGTTGCTATTGTTTCAAAACAAAAAATTTTAGATAAAGCTCAATCTTTTGCCCACAAACAAGTATCTCCAAGAACTAAACTGCAGCCCGACGCACAGCCAAAGACAAATTTAGACAGCAAAATTTTGTTATTACTTTACCGAAGGAGATTTAAAAAAGCCAGCGATATGAATTTGTAGGCTGCTGTTATGGCCCTGTACAGCCCATTCGGACAACGACTCACCGGAAAACTCCCGGTATCCCGCCGGGCCAGTCCACCCATTCCTCCCCCATAGCACTACAAATTAGATGTTTGCCCGCACCTAGTAACTCATTTGATGCCATTATGGTTAAAACTGTCAAATCGACTCTGGCTGAACTTTTTTCACTCACTACCTGTGTTGCATGCTCCATGTCGTACTACCCAGGTTGTCTCGTGCTAAACAGGGCTTTAGGCATCCCCAATGCATTTCAAGTCACATTACGACATTGTTTTCTGTAGTGAAAAATGTTAACATGCTTCTTAGTGTAAATTTAAAAGAGCCGCATACTAAGTCAATAGAGTCGCAGTTTGGCCTCCCTTAATCTAGAATGATTTTTTAATATTTCTCACAGATTCTTTCAACGAACAGTAGTTAGTAAGCTAATCTCAAGCACAGAGCCTCCCTAGATGTGGGATCCTGGGTGACTGCCCTCCCAGCCCCCCCCCCCCTGTTAGGACCTGTTCATTATGTTAATGAAACTGGAAGAGGAGGAGAAAATGTTGAAGTCGGGACTCCAGATGGATAAAGAGTTGTGAGTAGGATCTGGTGAAAAATTGGTCTTTGAGATACAGATAGATGGAAAACTGGTTAGAGGAACAGGTTTAAATTGCAAGTAAGGTGCTGGGGAACACAAAGAGCAAAGTATGATAGAAGGTCATTGGATCAGAATTTCCCACTTAATAAGAAATAGATGATTTTTCAACTGAGTTGAGCGAAAAGAAACCCAGGGAAGAGGATATTTGGCTTTAGGTTGAATTACAAAAGGCTGGTGTGCTATTAAAGGGAAGAAATTGAGAGGGCGACCAAGAAGCTTGAGGTTGGTTTGAGACGTGCAGTTCCAGATAGAGGAACAGTATTCTAAGGCAGAGGTGGGCCAAATTGGTGGCAATGACTCCTTCAGTGGGTCGCATTGGAAATTGCCAATGCTTCAGTGGACTGGATTTAAATTAAATCGGAAGTTACCTAGACATTCTTTAGGCAGTGTATGAGTAAAAATCAAGTTAAAATTAGGTTATAAAATCAGAAAATTAGACATTTCCACTTTAAAAGTGGAAATATACAAGTTATCTGATTTTATAATATGAAAATATTCCACAAGTTAATGCCTGCAACTGCAGACTTTGTTAAAATTAGGTTTTTAGGGTTAACATTTCAATATTGAAGTTAATGATTGAATTCAATCTTAGAAATACCTTTGAGACAAGACCAAAAATAACATTAGAAAGAACTTGTTTGAAATGAAAAATATTTACTAAGAAATCCTAATTTAAAGTTAGATATTTTAACTGATTTTGATAGATAAAAACAATATTTGTTAGGTAAATAAAAAGAAATATGAAAAAGTTTTGAAAACTATGAAACACTGGAGGTAGGCCACATGAAATTGCTTAATGGGCCACAAGCAACTCCAAAATAACCCAATTTTTAGTCTACTTTCCAGGATGGAAATAAGCTTCTAGTTTTGTCGTTGTGTCTGTCTGTCTGACCGTCTCCCCTATTAACTTTTGACCGATTTTCATGAAACTTGGTGGAACATGGGCTACATGGGCTAAGCTCTCAAGGATAGTTTTTGTTGTGAAGATTGAAGTCCCGGGTTTGATTCCAGGAACTATCCTTCCCATTTGATTTACATGGGAAATCTGAAATCCGTCATGCAAGGTAATTTTCTCTTGCACATTAAAATATCTTAGAATTGTAATATCGGTGTGGGATTTGTACTATTCTCTGAGGAAAGGAATGAAGATCCTAATTTTTATCATAGAATTTTGCTTATTGATTGTATTTCTTAGAATTTTGTGTAGATACTGGAGATATTGCAGTTTATTTAATTCATTACAAGAGTTTTCCCATAGCAACAACTATTGTTGGGCTCAAGATTCGGTATATTCTAATATGTACATGCGTTATTTTTGCCGCACAAATACGAGTGATCAATTTAATATTCCATTCGAATGTATTTGTAGTATTTTATAACGGTAAATTATGAAATTTGGGAACACAAAGAGTTGCATATCCACAATGACTTTAAAGCTATTAAAGCCAATATAAGTATTAAATAAATGATTAAATGGAAATTTGGCATCATAAGTTCTGTTTGGATCATCTTGTTATTTATACATATATTTATATCAGAATGTGGGATTTAAATCCAGCATTTAAAGCTTAACATGGTTGGAATAATCTAACTGATAATTCAACTAAAACCTAGCCCCTCTACTCCTAAAAAAAAGCCTATACAAGTGCGAACACATGCTAGAAGTATAAGATATCACAATACAAAGTAAGTAAGATACTCTTGCTAAAGCAAGAGGTGGAAGCATGTTTTCTTACAATTTTTCAGGGCTCTGGTTTGCCTCCCCCTTTGGGGAACAACCTGCACTGTTGGAATGCAGATCTTCATTAGACCTAATTTGTGAAAAAATTCACTCCTCTAGTGTCAGTAGTTTGGCTGCAATACCATTTCAAAGTTTTGAATTTTTTTACTTTAAAGCCATCTAGAGGAAAATCTATGACCTATGTGGAAAATCCAATCTGGAAAATTCATAAATTGATAAAAGCTATCTAATTCAAAAAGTAATTTCCAAATATCTCTTAAAACAAAAAAGTTGATTGTCTGCAGACAGACAGAGTGATCACATTAGTATGTTTTTCTTTTAAGAAAAAGTATTAAGAAATCAGAAATGAACTTGATAGAATCAGTCACATGATGTATAAGCACAAATATTATGGATAGGGTGCAGCTAAATATATTTACCTGACTTAAATGCACATTCTTCATATTTAATATTGCAATGAACCATGATTTTTCAAATATTAAAAACTTTAAACTTAAACTAAGATAAACATAGAATTTGAACTATTTGAAAAAAATAATTCATATAATTTATAAATGAACAGAATCATTAACTCACCACAGGTTCTGCAATCTTTTCATAAGTCAAAAGACGTCTACTCGAATGTGCAGATAAAACCTGCTCTGAATTAGCAACTAAAGAAAGACACTTGTGCTTTGGCAAGATATCTTCCTCAACTCCTTCTTGGTACTCACTCCTATTTAAAAAAAATTAATAAAATATTGTGGCATGAATGCTATATTTATCCATTTACTAAAAGTCATCGCTGACACACATTATTTTATCTTTTATTGTAATTTTCATATTAACTTCAGGCACTTGATAATGCACAAGACCTCGATATAAAAACTCAACAGGTTGGAGCAAAACCCATCATCAGAAGCTCAAGAATAACTGATATAACTTTTATAATTTTGAAATTTTTAGGTTTTTTATATAAAAGCAACTTATCCATTACACTATAGAACTCATGATTTCAAGGGGACACCCAGATTTTTAGTTCATTACCAACATATGTGACATACGAAATAATTAAGCAAGAATTTATGTTACTTTGCAAATCAATTCTGATTCCTTTAAGGTGAAGATTATAGAGCTTTTCAATTTAATTTTCTGCTAGATTAAATATAGGTGTGCCTTCTATTTAAAGCTATCAGCAAATAATCTAAAAATTAGATAGCTCAGCTTCAGTTACCTTATTATGGGAATCCAGAATACTAATCTTCCACCTAATTTTAGGTGATGAGTTGCAAATCTTAGTAGATCATGAAATATTTGTTGAAGGGAATAAACAACCTGAGCATTGAAAAATAGGGAGAAACATGTGTGAAAGTACCATAAATTTTGATAAACATTTATAACTGAGCCAGAAATATGGTAAAAAACTATAAATATAAATAACAACCAAAGAATTATAGAATGAAAAGATTCATTACAGCAGGGATAGGATAATTCTTTGTGCATGTCAGGGCAGATTCAGCAGGCAATGTTGGATATTGTGATTGAGTAGGTTAGCTTAGAGATAAGAAGTCTATTTTTATTTAGGTATGATATTTTAGACTATCCAGTCCATTCTTAGATTTAATCTAGTGTGACAAACACAAACAACCTTGTAAGGATTCAAGCCCATGACCTTGGTATCTGGCGGCAGATACTTTAATCACCTGTTTATGCTGGATATTGATAGATAATGTGATTTTGCAAAAGTTAACATGAATTCTAAACAAACTTGTAGAGTTGAAAAATCACCAGAATAACTTAAATGCTCGAATACAAGCCGATGGTTGTTAATAAAATCGGACACGAAAAAATCTGCCCTCAGCTTAAATTCGAGCCCAACCTAAGAATTTAACTATTATAATAAATATATGCATATTAAAATTCTTTCCATTCATAAAATCTGGTATAATTGTGTACAATGAGTATAAACAGATGATTATGTAAACTGTGAAGGCGGAATTAGTGCTTAGCTGTTTGAATTTTACATAGTAAAACTCCTGCCCCCACAATGTTGCCAACAATGTAAACTATACTAATATTCAACAGGGAAATGGATTATAATGAACATATATAACTATAAAAAGGTAATTGTTAATCATGTAAAAATTAAAGAAACTAGGAGCTTCAATTCTAGTCCTACAGGCCGAATCCCATTGGCAGCTTGCTTCCCTCACATATAGTTTTAACCTAATCTTACAAAGATTAAAATATAATTAAAAAATAATCATTACCCATTTAAAATAATTACGTTATATTGCTTAATAAAAATAAATGATATTTTTTTCTTCAATAGATATTATATAAGTTACTGCAATTGTTACTGAATTTGATTAGAAGTTTCATTGCATGATCGTCTATTTTTTTTACGAGTTGTCATTGCTTGCATACTGCAAGCGCTTAAAAAATCATCATACACCAAGATCTAGACTCGTAAATAAACCAACATGACCTCCAGGGCAACAGCACTTCAGCCACATGGAGCCTATATGTATTAGATAATAAATTCTAGCAGAATATTTAGAATTTTCTGCGAAATTAAGGCAACTATCCGTAATTTCCAAATTCTCTGGTAATAGGCTTGTATCAAAGTTTTCATATTTCAAGTTTCGTAACTCAGATTGCCTGCATGAGCAATGAGAATAATCATCATTAAGACAATACACTAAAATTATGAAAAAATTAGGCTATTTTGTGTTAGGATTATGGCATCTTCATCCATGCCTTTAGCACGTATTTGGATTTAAAAATCGTGAAATAGGTATGACGCCATTATATTTCACAATTGAAAAGAATTAAAATTTCTCAAAAAATGCAACATTAAAATTCTTTTCACATTTTACTAAATTTTGTGTTAGTATAATGATGTCATCATAAGTTTATGCAGTAGTTTAAAATCAATGGCATAATAATATATAAATAAGAAAATGATTTTCATTATCCACGAAATGAAGGCATCTATCCAGAATTTATAAATTCTTTGGCAATAGGCTTGCGTCCAAGTTTTTGAATTTTGTTCATTACTCAGATAACCTTGTTTCAGCAATAACTATAATCATCATTAAGATAATAGCCTATATGTTAAACTAAAATTTATGTAAAAATTAGGATATTTTGTGTTAGAATTATGGCATCATCATCCGAATAAAAAAATTACATTACAATCCATTTGATTTCAGCCAACAACATATACATATGATGACGTGATAATTTTAAATTAATTTTTTTATCCGGATACGTATCTACTAAAAGGCACAGATGATGACACCACACACAAAATATTCTAATTTTTACATAAATTTTAGTGTAATATATAGGCTATTGTCGTAATGATGATCGTAGTTATTGCTGAAAAAAGGTGATATGAGCCATGAAATTTGAAATTATAAAACTTAGATTTAAGCTGATTGCCAGGGAATTTAAAAATTCCAGATAGATGCTTTAATTTCACAGAAAATGAAAACTATTGTTATTTAAATGGCTTCTATGTAGTTCAAATGCTGTCACGTTGGTTTATTTACAAGTTTAGATCTTGGTGTATAGTGATTTTTTAAGTGTTTGCAGTATGCAAGCACCGAAAGCTTATATATACTGTATATACTCATGTATAGCATGCAGCTTGAAGACCAAATGTTTAGGTGATAAAATAGGGGTGCGCATTATACACAGGTAACACTTTTGTGCAGTTAAAATAAAAAAATTGTAGTGTACCTATCTGGCACCAGATTCTCACTTTATGGGTGAATTGAGGGGAAAACCACACTAATTATCGAAAATCCAACTTATAGATATATTAATTAAATGTATCCAACACCTAATTATTTCCTTACAATTGTATTTCCATCCTCTCCTAATATTCTACATTTGACTTGCTCATCAGCTCCCATAAAATCGCCATGTTGACTTCCCGCAAAACACATATTGAAAACAAAAAACATAATACAGGCAGTCCCCGACTTACGTATTTAATTTGTTCCGCGAAACCTAACGTAAGTCAAAAATTACATAAGTTGGAAATTCTTCTTACACATACTTTCATGCACATTTAACAAGTTCGAACAAGTGAAGATATAAAAATGAATTTTTATAACCAACTTTTATACACAGTAAACCCTCGATTTAACGGACCTCGGTTTAGCAGACTTCGGATTTAACGGACAAAATTGTGGCAAAGGTAATAATGGACACATTCCCAAACAACGGACCAAGTCCGTTGTTTGGCGAATCAGTCCAGAGATTGTTCACTGCTTCATCTCAAAATGGGTGTTCACTGTTATCCACAACATGTTTTTTGCACAGGCTGTCTCTCAATGTTCTCCAAACACGTTCTTGATGGGATTGACGTCAGAATCTCACATTATAATGACATCAAAATGACGGTCGAATGCGAGAGATCTAGAACAAGAACCCGAAGATGTGTTCTTGTTTCGTGTTCTTGATACAATCATGGCTTAAGGTGAGCCTACAGCTTGCCTGAAGGTTAAAATTCTTGTAGTGATTGCTGCAAAAATTGCAAATTATGATCGCCTTTTATCCA
This sequence comes from Tanypteryx hageni, assembly GCA_028673005.1. Classification (NCBI taxonomy): domain Eukaryota; kingdom Metazoa; phylum Arthropoda; class Insecta; order Odonata; family Petaluridae; genus Tanypteryx; species Tanypteryx hageni. The sequence continues at coordinate 37,367,974 of CM054115.1, forward strand.
TAAAACGTTTGCAGGAGAGAAAAACTCAAAAGTTTCCGATATTAGTTTCAATTTGGCCCCAACAGCACTGTTTCGAAGTCTCAAGATCGCAAGAACGTTCTTGGGGAACAACGCCAATGAGAACGATCTTGAACAATGAGACACAGCCGTAGTAGGCACTTCCGTGGAAGGATAATTCCATCTTTGAAATGGCACGGCATGTAAGGGAAGCGATGTTTAGTTGTGTTCACACTACCGGTAATGTGAGCGGTGTGATTGCAAGCGAATACTGCGAACACATTAATTATGATTCAAAATTGTTTGCTTAGGTATCCTCCCTAAAAATTTAGCTCTTTTGACGTATAGTGATGAGCATCCACAGAATCTAGAAAGTACTAATCTAAAAAGACTTCATGACTTATGGGCGTAGGGATTATCAGGTATAGTCGAGATTAAGGACAGAGTGCAATAAACCAATCATATTGTTTTGTCCTGTACCCATGTCAGCTCAGTACGGATCCTTAAGACGTAAGGGATCTTAGAAAGGGTTTGGAATACAGAATGAATGTGGCTGTTTGGTATAAAAAATGTCGATTTTCTCTTTTGTTTTAGGCGTTTGGCGTTAAAATATACCAAATTTAAGTGTGACAAAGCAAATTTAATAATCCTGACAATTTCAAAGAAAATTTAGTAGTGAAAAACTGACGACAATTCATTTTCATCGAGTTTGAAATTTTTAAGAATTCGATTTTTATTGACATTTTTCGATTTAAATCGAATCCTACCAAACCTAATTGTAAATAAACATAGCTATGAGTTGAGCTGTAAGTGTTGAGCGGGAGGAGGGGGGGGGTAAAATATCGGCGGTGCCCGCCGCTTTTTAAGTCGAAGGCACCCTTGCCAACATAAAGGTTGGGAACCCCTGCTCTAGGGGATATAAATTATCCCATTAAGTATCCATTATAATAATAATCCATTGTATACATGATATGATCCGTACATTGGCTTGTGGATGGTATTGAATGCCAGCCAGCTGATCATGGCTTCTGATGTATATGAAGTCCGTGGAGTTTTTTTAAGATTGCCATCCGAGTTCTCAGAAATATTTATTAAATTCCAGTGTTTTGCGAGGAATAAATGAAAAGAAATAGGTTATTTTATGGCAAAGTCGGTGAATTAATTCAGATATAATCATACCATATGAAATTCGCAATATTTCAGTGTCGACGTATTTTCTTAAATTATAAAAAAAAAGTTTTCTGGAATTAAAAAGTGATGTGGTTGTTTTAAATTCAATTTTGTATCGTATATTGGTGCAAATGCAGTATTTTATACATTAATTATCATTACCATCAGTAAAGGAGGTTTTCTCATGTAGTGTGTTTTTGGAATCGAAAAATGCCATTTGCCATTTAACGGACAGATGACCCTTCCACCCTATTAGTCCATTAAATCGAGGATTTACTGTAGTTAATACTTTAATATGAATAAACTCTATAATATAATTATGATAACCTTTCTGCTTGCATGGGCGTAAAAAGTACCAGCCTCGGTGGTGGCAGGGTAACGCCCTCGCCTGCCAATTCGAAGGTCGCGGGTTCGAATCCCACCTAGGTGGGTTTTTCTCCACCTAGGGCATGGATGTTTGTAATCGTCCTTGTTGTTGTGTTAATGAGCCCCTTGTAAAAGGCCATTTACGGCTGTTTAGAGGCCACATTGAAATAAATAAAATAAATAAATAAAAATAAAAAGTTGCAAAAGTGTCTACCAGCTGTTGAGTGATATGGGGTCTCTATATTTAACTTTTAATCTTTTTACAGTTGAGAGAATGGCAGTCAGAAGTAGAGAACTCAGTGGCAAACGTAACAATGTTTGGTATATAAGTAGTAAGAAGTTTGACAGTATCTTTTGTTTCATTAATGAAAATACTGACTTATCCATTCATATTGCTTAAAATCAATGAAAATATACTGCTAGATCAGAGTAATTCAGCGTTAGATACTAGTAGGAGTGAAACTGTTCATCACCAACGAGGTTTTCATTGGCCTTTTCATAGGGAAAAGTTTTCAGAATAATCTTAAATGAATAAAGATAAAAAGTTTTTAAGATAAATAAAAAATTACTATCAATAATAATTACAATAAACAAAAACTTACAATTATTAGCAGAAATATCCCTTCAAAAAATGTAGGAATTCTTGTATCAATACAAATCCACATTAAAATAAAGACTTCTATTATACCACGAACAATGACAATAGTTTGTTTAATCTCGTTGCTATGATGATATGGTGGATGCTTGTAATTTGTTCAGATTTGCTTCAACAATATAAATACAGAAAAGGAAAGCTAAGGTTATATAGTAGCGATAACCGTTGTCAAAATAATGAAATTATAAAAATAAACAACTAAAAAGAAAACAATTTTAAAAAATAAATAAATATGAAAAATGCCAGTAATACTCAAATTAACATTTATCGCAGTGCCAGCACATAGATCTGGTGGCCGAGGTGCCTAAATCATTCATCTTATACGATGATTATCTCAGGTGAGAATGTTTGAACTCTGCAAGCAGCTTTGGTTTTTTTCAGATTAGATGGGGTCCATATATATATACACATATATAAAGCCGAGTTAATATAAAATTTGGTAAAAATGCACGCTTGCGTAACATAATTTAGGAGCATTCGGATATTTATTATACTTCATTTTTATAATTATTATGCACTTATAAATTTGTGAAAATTGCATATTCAAAACTTCAATAAATCTTAAATATAAGTTCAGATACACAGAAACGACTGGGATACATATTTTCCATATAAAAGCACTGCACTTGTTGCCATGCTAATAAAAAAAATTCATTGTTAGAAATTTTCTTGAAATTACATATTAATAATTTCGTAAAAAGCTGGTACACCTGTATACATTCAAATACAAATTTTAATAAAGCACGATAAATGCTGTATGTCAAACTAACCCCAACACAAAAAGTGAAAGCAGGAATGCGCATTCTTAAGCAATGAATCGGCTGGCATTATATATAAATTATTTTATTATAATTATATAAATATATATTAATACAGTGGAACTTCCATAACTTAAACGTATATAACTTGAATTTTCCATACCTTGAGGAGAATTAATTTTACCGAACAAAATAGAAATGAGAAAAACGTATTTCCATAAATCGAATTTTGTATAACTCGAATATTTTTTTGTTTCCCTTGAAGTTCGACTAATGGAAGTTCCACTGTATATAGTATATTTATAATATGCATCTATTTATTAAAATAATAATGTATAGTGATGTTAGGACAAATTTTATATTATATACATAGAAAACGTTCCTGGCGATGAACCTATACGTAAAGTCGGAATACGTAAGGCAAGTCACCGGGATGTCGAAAACTGCCAGTATATATGCAAATTTAAATATTTTTTTAGTTAATGAACATATTATATATAATTAACGATGTAAATAATTTAAAACCCATACAATTCATCTTCCTCATCATCTTCAGCACCAAATAACTATGCAAAGGCAACTGTGATACACAATGAAATTTTAGATTTCGTATTAAATACTATTATAAAATATCTCTAGCCATTCAATATTCCATAAATAAGTATAAGTAGTTGGATAAATTTAAAATAATTGAAATTTAAACTTCATTCAACATTTAACCTTTCAGCCTGAAGCATTTTGCCTTGTAAGCAAATTGCCGCAACTTGGAATTTTCGGATTTTAAAAAGGTTTAAAGGTTTAAAAGGTTTTTATGTCAAGTCGGATTTGCGTAAGTCGAGTCTTGCATTACCTGAGAAGGGTCTGTATTTATTTATTTATTTATGGTACACGAGTTAATACCTAACATGACAATAAAATTATAAAATTTTGTTCTTATGCCCCTCAAAATCTAGGGTGCATGTTATACACAGGGTATACGAAAAAGTCAGGATTTTTTGGCAAAAAGTATGGGTGCGCGATATACACAAGAGCGCACTATACACGAGTATACATGGTATATATTTAGACAAAGTTTTTACAGAAATATTCAATTGATTTTTATCCTTCATATGTAGTTTCCTTGTAAATTAAGTGCACAACTGTACTGAATAGGGTATCAAAGCTTTGCATCACTCGAGGTACAATTCAGCCTAAATCTCTTAAATTTTCTTTTTTTCCTAAAATTTAGGGGGTCGGCTTCTATTCGGGCATTTACAGTGTTTCTTGAAAGTAATTTCAATAAACAAATATGAAATCTTCCATGTTACATGTCATTGATCACTTTTTCATCATAGCTTTTCAGGCTACATTAAATGCTCAAACATCATGGCTTGCAGGCTGTGGGTTCACATAAAGTCACAAATTTTAGTAAAGGCAAAAAAATCTAAAACATCATGAAAATGAATCTTTGCCTTCTTACTTCCTATAACTTAAAAGAGATTTTGTAAAAGTCCTTATAAAATCGCATCTAGCAAAGATAAAGAAAAATGGATGATCACAGGAATCTATATGAAATTGTAACTTATTGGAGGTTATTGACCAGCTTAAATGCATGCATTTCACCAATTGATTCAAAACTTTGTATATTTATAAGGTTTCATTTCCTTCACCAAGATTAGATAGGTACCTCACCAATATCAAGAACATATCTTCACCTTGGACGGTACATGACCAGCCAGCAAGTGTTCTTCACTTATACGATAAATTTCCTCCTCTTCACCTGGTTTTATGGACCTTCCAATGCGCTCTGCTGCTTCCCTGATGCCATAAGGAGCTGAAAATAAATGAAACATGAGTGTATCCCCAAAATGAAATTACAGTTAGTTAATTAACCTACTTCAATTTCTTACAGTAATATGATGCAACACATTCAGAGGCATAAGATGCACTCCAGTTTTTTAGAAGATTTTTAATGAAAAAAGTAATTTGGTTTGGTTCAAGACATTTAAGAAGGGCCACGTTGTGTATTATTTCCAGCCGTGATTAAGTCTGTATCTGGCAACATTTACAGAAAATATTACGGCGTGATAACAGTTAAATATAACGTTTTAGGTAAATTTGATTTGTGAAAGTAAATAAGGATGATCTAAAACATGAATAACAGCTTCAAAACTTGTATAAATGTGCCATACATGAACTCGGCAATCCTATTAATTAAGCACACGTAGCATGTATACTATGTATAGTATGTAACCTTTACTGATAGTACTTACTTAAACTTAAGTGCAAGATGATATTTTAATTTAATGGGATAAATAATAAATGGAATGCATATGTAATAACAATATGTATGCTCAACTAGTCCTTTTCCTTCTGCAACTATATTTGCCTTGTACATAACAATTTTGATCAATACAGCAATACCTAAATTCCTCTGTTCTACTATCCATCACTTCCTTGTCTAGTGCTGGCTATTTAGGACCAACCTTACGAAGACTACCTATGTGTCTCTTTTCCTGTCACCTTCAGTTTTTTCTCCTGTTTTCTCCATACAGGGATAATTTTTTCTGTGGGAGGTGGACCAAAATGATGTCCTGCTGCTTGATTTCCATGCATTATTGCATATTCAATCACCTGAAGCTTATAGCATAGGCATATCTTTTCACTTTTGTTGCCATTGAGATCTCAATACATGTAACATTATTTATCCTAGATATGTTTAAAATATTTATGACATCTACATTAATTCTACTGTTCCGTGGCATAAATCGTGCTATTCAACAGTCTCATTAGGAACTAAAACATCGAAAATGTGCTGAAATTGTAATCACTGTGAGCAGACATGTATTAAGCAGTAATAATGAAAATGCATCCTCGGAATATTTTTTTGTCCCAAATTAAAATAATCAGATATTAATTTCTCTTGACTAACAAATTCACACCAATCGGTATAGTTTAGTTCAACCGATCCCTTGTTCACTTGAGTTAACTGTACGATCACTTTACAGAATCTCCCGGGATCGAAACCGATGCTGACAATTCTTGTTTTAGCAGAGTTCAAGAAAAACACAGTTTCTAGTAGCAACTGGGTGGCATCACACACTTTCTTCTTCTGCACAGTTTTCGGCTGTCTGTTAGATTTTGAAGTGGGTGATGTTTGCAGACTTGATGGAGGTGAGGGTCGCTTCTCCAGGGTTGCAGTTTCCAGACCGGATGGTGGTGGCCGTGAAGTTACCCGTCTGCGTTTAGGAAGGACGGGAGACTCTGCACTTGCTGGTTTCTGCATGACAACTGATGATAACTAGGTTGAATGCCTGGATATATGCTTTAGGAGGAGGCGGAAGGGAGTGAGGAGGTGGAACATTCGACATTGGTCGAACAAGGATCTACATCGACCTTCAAGGTTAGGAATTTCAGCCAATGAGATAAGCAGTACGCATTTCTTAATGCGCAATCACTTTTGCGTAAGCGGTGGCACGGATTCAAGCAGGAAATGGAGAGGAAGGAAAGGTCATCTGGTGAAGGGCAATCTAAATCTTTCCTCATGCTAATGAAAGTGCGTCCGGTGAGGTCAGAGAGAAAGCTACATTTTTCGTCATCGAAGACGTAGATGGCGGTGGCGTCCTTGATGATAATTTCCAGGCAGGAGAGCAGCTCAGTGTAGGGAATGAATCCGTTTGCGAACGATGTCTCGTTACACAGGAGAACGTTGCTCGATTTCACCTTTCTGCCTCCACCGATCCATTTGTTCGGACTTTGGAAGCTGCACCAAAAGACTCTCTCGGAATCCACCTCCACCGCAGCCAATTCTTTGACTCTTCGGTCCGAGCCCCACTCGAAGTCGATGATGAGCCACATCTTGACAGTTTCGAGTCGAATCTCGAATGATGACTATCGCAGGTAGCGGTGCTATTTATTCTCGAACAGCAACTCTGCGACCGACCGATCTATTTCGAAAGAGGCATCGTATTCCGCGTAAACGATGCACGTTATGGTTTTTTCGAGCGGGTTTTCGAAGCCAGCTTCGATTCTCACGGTACCCTTATCCATCAAACCGACATATTCTTCGTTACCCGAACCGCCAGGTGTTAGATCGAAAGCTAATATGAAATATCCATGTGTGAACATGTCCAAGGTTATTTGATTACCTTTATCACCGTCATGCACGCCGATTCCCGAAAACATAGAACGGTATGCTTCCGTCCAGCATTTTTGATTGGTGAAATTTGTGGAAATGCCTTGCGGTGGCGTTTGAACACCGTTGACGATGAGAAAGAAACGAGCCAAAGAATAATGAGAGAACGCTAACGGATTTTTGTCCCTCCTTCCAACGTACGCATCGTTATCGACCATGCTGAAAATTATTTTGTTCGGAAGCTGTCCTGTTATGACGTTATCTACAGAAATTGTTTTATTTCCTCGAGGGACGGTGAACGTCTTAACTTCCACTCGCTTGAAAGGATATATCGCGTTGCTTTGGTCCAACGCTCTGGAATGAGCCAACAAAATTGAGGGGTTTATATCGTTATGCTCGACGTATAAAGTAGCATCGAGGATTTTCAGCACGGAAGTACCCGCAGCATCCTCCATGATGTAGAAACTCGGTTTTGCGAGCGATAGTTTAACTACTACGTCGACTCCATTAATTAAGAGACGCTCTTGGTTAAATACGTCAACATGCAATTTTCCATAGAGTTCCACGACCCTACTGTTAGCAAATTTAGCTTTTCTCATAACAAATCCTACATTTGTGTCATCTTGTTTATTGATATCCTCACCGCTATCGAGCAACCACCCATCGCAAGCCAAATGAGTCTTTGCCGCATCCGTGCCATAACTAAGGAGATTTTCTAAAGTGCTATGCATGTGATAATTACCTTCCAAGGACATAGCTTGCTTTCCGTTTAAATCGACGCTGCATTGCTCGATCATCGAATGCAAGACATTATTCACTACCCCGGGTTCTTTTTTGTCCTCTGGCCCATAGTCTGATCCATCAGCTTTGACGAATTTCACCCTGATTTGTAAATAAAAACTTCAAATTTTTGTACGATTCTCCCAAATCTTTCACTACGAATTGGATGGTCGATTGATTGTCTAAGGAAGAGATCGGTTTGTATGGAATGAGGCGCTTGCCTAAAATATTCGTTTGCAAAGCTGGCCGACTAAATATGTCGAGCGAGGATAGCATGTGTTCCATCTCGGTTATGAAGAAAATATGTCCGTATTGACGTGACGTCTCTTTCTCCTTGAATGAAGTTTTTTGCGTTTGATGTTCCTTTTTATTAACTTTGGTCTTTTACCTATGCGTAAGCCCGATCCACTCATCTTTTTAATTTTTTCTTCCGCCTTTCTCTTCAAATTCGCTCCAGCCTCACCCAATCGATTATGCAATATTTCCTTAATTGGTCTCATTCCCAAATCCGAGAGAATTCCGACCCCCGTACTGGCCGCCTCCTTACCTACCGCTTTAAGACCGCTTTGTATAAGAGGTTTGGCGAAACGAAAAAGACCCGCGAGAAAGCTTCCTAATCCTCTACCTCTCTGCACTCGATAACTGGCATGGTAGACGGGACCTATTTCTCCTCCGCATTGATTGACGTAATACGTCGTATATCGATCCATGTCCTTTAACATCTCGAACGATAATGATTGCTATAATTATTATAATATATATAATTATATATAATTATCAAATGTAAATAGCTTGATTTTCTCTCTAATTAAGGTTTTTTTTCTGGTAAAGAATTAAAAATATCTACTGTATTCCTTTGTTCTATTAGTGCTTTTAGACAATGGATTTCAGAATCACTTACTCATAGCTATAACAATACTGACAACCATAGGCTACATTAAATCATTTTAATTAATGAGACAAAGTGTGCTTGATGTTCTGAGAAGAATAAAGTAACACAGATAAGGTTATAATACTGCAGAAGAAGTTGCATGGCATGAAATTTTGAGCACACAGCAAAACTCCAAATAAAGTAAAAATGATTTTAAAAACAACAATGTTGTGTTACAGGGTTAAGGATTAATAATATTTTGATAAATACTTATTGAACAATAGATCTTCAAAGACTTATTTCATATACATACGGTCTGTAATGATGGCATCCAATACAAGGGAATCCCTCCACAATGGTAGTGCACTGTCAGCAACTGCAACATCTAAATATTTATCTATGCACTTATATTGCTCCATGTTAGCTTTCACACTCTCACCAACCTCCCGTTTCTGCACAGAAAAAGAAAAATTAACTATTATAACACAAATTTAATGCAAAAAAGTTAAATCTCAAGGTCTAAAAATCAAATGTTTTGAAAAATCCTAGTATTTTTATATCAAATATATATTATAAATAGGGTATGGATTTTTTGGATTCTACCTGATTTTTACCAGATTTATACCCTACAAATGATTTTTTTTCAAATTCGGATCATATGTACCTGAAAAAACCCAAAATTTTTTATTTTTTAATACCTTCATTGCAAAAATCGATCGAAACCATTTTAGAGCAGGGATTTAAAATCTGAATTTTTGAAAGACTCAGAGTTAGCTAATAGTAAAAAGTAGAAATCAATGGCATGATTAAGTCTTTCAGTTAAAAATACACTTTACTCTTGTATTTAGATGATCAATTGGCACAAATGAAAAGGAAAATAATAAAACCCGATATTTACTCTCCGAATGAAATTTTTTTTTAAGCCGAAAAATCCATACCCTAGTTATATGTTATACTAGTAGAAGGTGCTTGCATACTGAAGCATTTCATCTCACCTTGAAAAAATATTAATTTTTCAGAGAGATATTTCATCATGAGAAATATTTCTTTAATTCATAAGATTTCTCCTCTGGAACGATTTTCGTTTTTTTCCTTACGGAACAATAATGGAGCAAAACAATCACTATTTTTTGCAATTTTAGGAATATTATAATTTTTCCACATTGGGTTAATAATCCCACACATTTCTGGCAAATTTTAAAGTTGTACCAAATTTAGAAGTGAAATGACACTTACCTAATTGTTTAAATTCAAATAATTTTTAATGGTCGCAATAACAATAACATGCATATATTGAAATTTTTATTCATTTATATAGACTAAGATCTAAATTTAATTAAAATTTCAAGTCCCTATCTTGCCCAGTAGTATCTAGACATTTACCTATTTGTTTAAACTTTAAGAATTTTTAACTATCAAACAAATTAAAATATCAAAATTTGTATAATCCCTATTTCGTTTTCTTTATAAATTATACCCAATAAAAAAATTTCAGCTCTGTAGCACATTCGGAAATACATAAACCTTGAAAATTTGTATATACAATGTTGAATTTTTAGCGGATGCATTGTTGAACTTTTTCAAGATTTTCGTTTTTTCTAGTCGGTTTTGTACCTATGTAAAAATTTTGAATCTCCAGCTCTTATGGAAGTGCCTAAACATTAGTATCCTCCTATATATATATATATATATATATATATATATATATATATATATATATATATATATATATATATAATATATGGATGTCAACAAGGTGTTGGGATGAGGAAACCCAGTGAGCACTCACCAATCAGACGACTTCAGGTTGGCGAGGCCCCGGGGATGTCGAAGCGACACACGTAAAATAACACAAAAACACAGAAACATCACAAACGTAAAGCTTTCGGAACTACTCCTTCTTCAGCTACAGAGAGAGAACTGATGGCGGTGACACTGGGTGGAGGCATGGGGGTGGAAGGGTAGTGCGGAAAGGTCGAGGATTGGAGGAAACAGAGGGGGTTGGGGATGGGTAGGGTGTTGGAAGAAGACAGAAAGGGTGTGAAAAGCTATCGAAGGTTGAGGCCTGGGGGAGTGAAGGAGTTTAGGAGATGGATATGCGAAAGCTCCCACTGACGGAGTTGGGGAGCCGAAGCATTGTCGGGGAGAGCGCGAATGACTCTCACTGTGAAGCAGTTGTTGAACTTTAAATTATGTTTGTTCGCATGAACGGCCACCGGCAGCGGTCGTTTGAGAATGACGCTGTTGTGGTGGCCATTCATGCGGATGTTGAGGGGATTGCTGGTGAGGCCAACATAAAAGGCGGGACATTGGGTGCATCTCAGGAGGTAAATGATATTGCGGGTGGTGCAGTTGGTGGTGGAAGTTATGGGGTAGGTGATGTTGGTTGTGGGACTGGAGAAGGAGTTGCAGGGGGGGTTTATTGGGCATGTTAGACATCGGGGTCTTCCGCAGGGGTAAGATCCGGCAGGGTGTAAAGGCGTGGGTGCTGGGAGTTCTTTCTTCCATAGAATATTTGCCCGATTAGGGGGACGGCGGAAGGAGAGCATCGGTGGTCTGGGAAATGGGATCTGGTGAGGGGAGGATGAGAGGATAAGGTGGGCAGCTTTCAGGATGTTTTTCAGAATGTCGTGGATGCCGGGGAAATACAGGGTGGTTAGGGTGAGTTGGAGGGTGGAATCGGTGGTGGTGTGGGTATTGAGGTGGGAGTTAGGGGTGGCGGGTGCGACTGCCCGCCGGATTTGGTCTCGGATCAGATCCGGCGGGTATCCGCGCTGTAAGAAGGCATGTTCGAGGGTGGAGCAGTACTCGGACAGGGAATCTCTGTCCGAGCAAATTCTCCGCCCTCGTCTGGCTAGGGCATAGGGAATAGAGGTTTTGGTGTGGAGGGGATGGCAGCTGTTGAACTGGAGATATTGAAGGTGGTTGGAAGGCTTGAGGTGCACGCTGGTGTGGATTTTGTTTTCTAGGATGGAGAGATCGACATCCAGGAAGGTGATGTTGGAGGCAGAGAAGTGGTGGGTGAAGGAAAGCGTGGGGTGGGATGAGAGGCGTTGTAAAAAGGATTGTAGCGAGTCGGGTCCATGTGTCCAGAGAAGAAAAATATCGTCAATATACCTCAGCCATAGGAGTGGTCTGGGGGAAACGTCAAGAAAGCGTTCCTCCCATTCACCTAAGATGGCATTGGCATAGGAGGGCGCCATGCGAGTGCCCATCGCGGTACCTTTTATTTGTAGGTAGTGGCGCCCTCCGAAAGAGAAGTTGTTTTTTTGGAGCACCATTTCAGCCAGCTTCGTTAGGAAATGGGAGGATGGTCTTGTGTCAGGTGGTCTGGAGTCCAATAATTTTCTCAGAGCGGATAGTCCTTGGTTGTGAGGGATGTTGGTGTAGAGGGAGCAGACGTCTATAGTGGACATAATTGTGTTAGGTGGGAGAGGGGAAGGGAGTGATTTTAGGCATAGTAGAAAGTGGTTTGTGTCTCTGATGAAGGATGGGATTTGACGGACGAGAGGTTGTAGGTGGGAGTCAACATAGGCAGAGATGCGTTCCGTGGGAGAATTAAAGCTGGCAACAATGGGGCGGCCGGGGATGTTGGGTTTGTAGATTTTTGGGAGTAGGTAGAAGGTTGGGGTCCGGGGTGTGTTGGGGATCATCAGGGAAATGGTGGAATCAGAGAGGCCTTCTTGTTTTCCCACGGAACGCAGATATGCAGAAATTTCGGAGGAGTGGCGGTCAGTGGGGTTGGAGGGGAGAGGAAGGTAAGAAGTTTGGTCAGATAGTTGGCGGAGGGCTTCGTCGTTGTAATGTGAGCGGTCCATTACCACGGTGGTGGTACCTTTGTCTGCAGGGAGGATAATAATTTTGTCGTTGCGTTTCAACGTAGAAATTGCGTGTCTTTCTGGTTTCGTCAAATTGTCGTGGTGGTCAAGGAGGTCGGGAAAGTTGGGCTGGGCGACTGCGTGAATTATGTAATTAGCATATTGCTCGATGGGATGGTGGGGAGGAAGAGAGGGTGGGATGTATTGGGAAGGGGGTTTGAAGGCAGAAAGGGATTGTGGAAGTGAGTCGGGGGAAGATGAGGAGTCAGATGTGGGTGGGGCGGCTTTGAGGCAGAGTAAGCGTACGAAGGCTTGTATGTCGGCAAGGAGACAAAAATGGTCAAATTTTATGGTGGGGCAGAAGGAGAGGCCCCGGGAAAGGAGGGCATTCTCGGCGGGGTTAAGAACATGAGAGGAAAGGTTCAGGACGTCATCTGGCTGGGAGGGGTTTGCGGTATGCGTGGGGGTGAGGTCCTGCGGTGAATTGGGATGCATCCTCGGTTCGCGGGTTGAAACAAAGGGAGGCCTCCTGAGAGAGTGTAGTGGGGGTGGAGTGGGGATTCCCAAAAGGTCGGCCAAGGAGGGTTTTTGGGCGAGGAGAGGCGGGGGAGGGGGGATGTCGGACTTACCAGCTGGGAAAAAGGGGAGAGGTAGGCCGAGCTGGAGGTGGCGGACGCACATAAGGGAAAGTTTGCGTATGAGTCTGTATCGGTTGGCTGCGATATCCTCTGCAGCTCTACGGAAAATGGCGTCGAGATCAGCTGTGGAGTTTTGGGAATGATTGAGTTCGTGTATGAGGATTAAACATTTCTCAAAGTGCATGTTAGAGAGTGATTTATAGTGGCGTAAGATTAGACGGACAATGTTGAGGGACATGAGGTGATATGTAAGGGCGAAAGATGAGCGGATAGCCGGAGGAAGGCCCGATAGGGGGATTCTCACGGTGAGACCTTTGGGGGGGAGGCCTAGTTCTAGGCAGCCATTGAGGAATTCAATCTGGCAAGTTAATGATGTATGTTTGCGGAGGTGATAACGGAAACGGCGGATATTTTCCATGGTGGAAGGAGAAGTATAAAGTATAAAAGATAAAGGCGATAGGAAAGTTGGTAAAAAGGAAAGAATGACAGACACGAAAGGATAAGGTAAAATAATATAACAACTTACGGAAAAGGAAAGGTAAAATGAATATATGGATGTCAACAAGGTGTTGGGATGAGGAAACCCAGTGAGCACTCACCAATCAGACGACTTCAGGTTGGCGAGGCCCCGGGGATGTCGAAGCCACACACGTAAAATAACACAAAAACACAGAAACATCACAAACGTAAAGCTTTCGGAACTACTCCTTCTTCAGCTACAGAGAGAGAACTGATGGCGGTGACACTGGGTGGAGGCATGGGGGTGGAAGGGTAGTGCGGAAAGGTCGAGGATTGGAGGAAACGGAGGGGGTTGGGGATGGGTAGGGTGTTTCCTCATCCCAACACCTTGTTGACATCCATATATATATATATATATATATATATATATATATATATATATATATATATATATATATATTGTCTACTTCTTAACAAAAAATTCCGTAATTTTTTTCTGCCTAGCATTCATAATGATCTTTTTTTACGCACTTTACTAGCCATTTTTATGTGGGTCTTTTATTTTTTATAAAAATATAAAATCACAACTGAAAACGATTCCGAAAAAGAAAGAACCTCGCTCACAGATTCGTTTCACATTCGCTAACTGTTCCACACGGAAATTCAGAATCAACTGATTGTGAGTTGAACTGTTCTGCATAGGGATCTAGAGACTAGAGCAAGGGAGGAGTTGAGCTTATTGAAAGATGGGGAAAGGGAAGGTACAGTACAGATAACAATCTGCACCTCCAAATCCTTCCTTTCATTCGAAGATGGTAGTTCCCAGAATTTAGTTTATTGCTGCCAAGGAAATCTCGGTAGCAACCCTCTCAACGTGGGCACGTGAGTTTCTCTGAGGTCTACTAATGACCATGCCTATTGAAAGAGAGGGGGAAGGAGGAGGTACAGCTGTGGTTGTGAGACTGTTCATACTTCTATGTTAAGAAACGAGTGGGTCGTTTCGTGTTATCCCAAGAATTTGACGGGGATTTATTTTCAGGGGACCGAAAAAAATTTTCGTCTTAACCGAAATTTCTTGTTAACCACTTCGCGTAAAACGAACGAATATACATTGAAATGTATAGGCACCGGTAGGGACCGAGCCTGCATTTCGTGTTAACCGATATTTCGCGTTATCCGTTTTCGTGTTAAGTGGTTTCCACTGTGTGTGTGTGTGTGTGTGTCATAAACATATAGGAGGATACTAATGTTTAGGCACTTCCATATGTGCTGGAGATTCAAAATTTTTTTCATAGGTAGGATTTTGTGCAAAACCAACTAGAAAAAACAAAAATCTTGAAATGGTAAATGGCCAAAAATTGGAACAAGTAAGTACAGTGAAACCTGGGTTATACGTAACCCAATTATACGTAATACTCCTTTATACGTATTTTATGGCTGGTCCCAGCGAAACACCATATGGTTACACGTATTAAAATACTGAGTTATGCGTAACTGACTTATACGTAAATTTCATTTATACGTAGCGTTCATCCGCTCCCGCCAGCTACTTTTATCTCGGTTGTACGTATTTACGTGCTGTGCATACATATTATTATTTTGCATCATTATAGGATTATGTCATGTTAAAATAACGCGGCGTTATCTGCTGGTATCCGATAACAATGGTTTGCGATAACAATGTAAGATTCTATCCTGTGGAAAAAATAACGAAACATCATGCGTTTTCTTTGCGATGCCTGAGATTCGGACACAAAGTAATCAGTGCTACTTTTTAAAGGCCCTCAGATAGGAGGGGGAGTTAGGGAAAGGCCATCAGCTAAGGAGGGGGAGTTAGGGGAAGTTAGAAGAAAAATTGGCCAAGCTGACTTTTTGCGCAGAAGGGGATAGTCGTGCACTGGAAGACACAGCGTTTTATCAGTCGTGAACATTCTCCTCAGTGTTTCGCCAGCCTTTATATTATATGTCTCAAAAAAGAAAAGGAATTACAGTAGAGAATAAAATAAAAATTATAAATGAGGCTGAAGAAAATCCGCACCTGTTGAAGAAAGAACTGGCTAACAGACTGAAAATTTCGTATACAACGCTGTGCACTATTCTGGCCAAATCCGACCAAGTGAGAGAAAACTATGCAAGCGCTGGCCAGAATGCACATAAAAGAAGACGTGTCCAGGAAGGAAGATATGCTGATCTAGAAAAATCTCTGTTTATGTGGTTTAAAGAGATGAGGTCAAAAATATCCCTATAAAGCGGCACCATATCGTACTACAAGAAAAGGCCAAGAGTTTTGCAGCCAAGATGAATGTGAGGAATTTCAGGCTTCACAAGGTTGGCTGCAAGGATTTAAAGAAAGGCATGGCATCACTGGACGCATGATTTCGGGGGAGTCAAGTTCGGTTGACAATGTTTGTGCAGCCTTTTGGAAGGAAAAACAGTTGGGCATGTTGATTGCGGGATACAGGCCATCCGATATTTACAACATAGATGAAACAGGACTTTTCTACAATCTCCTTCCAAGTCGCACATTGGCAGAAAAGATGGATACTTGTCATGGGGGAAAGAAGAGCAAGCAACGTTTGACAGTTTTACTTGCTTGCAATGCGGATGGAACAGACAAGTGCCGGCCGCTTATTATCGGCAAATCTACTAAGCCTCGATGTTTCAAAAACGTGAGGACATTTCCTACAGATTACACCGCAAATAGCAAGGCTTGGATGACAAGCAGTGTGATGAAAAAGTGGCTGATGGTTTTAAATGATAGAATGCGCAAAGAAAAACGAAAAATTCTACTTTTCTGTGACAACTGTACTGCTCACGATTTTCAAGATTTCTCCCATATCCGCCTCGGGTTTTCCCCCCCTAACACCACTAGCAAGCTGCAGCCACTTGACTTGGGCATAATTGCCAATCTAAAGGCACATTACCGCAAAATTTTGGTTCAATATACTGTCTCCCTGCTAGAAGTGAGCCCGGAGAAAAAATGCCCACAACTCAGTGTCCTTCAGGTAAGACAAATTGCTGCAGTGATCAGTAACTTCCTCACTTCATGAACTTTGGTTTCTAAATTGTCTGAAATTGTGATTTTCTTATTCAGGCAATGCACTTCATTGCCTCCACTTGGAATGCAGTCCAGCCTTCTACGATAAAGAAGTGCTTCCGTAATGCAGGATTTGTTTTTGATGGGCAGCATAAACCTGATGACGATGATGTACCCGATGATGTGGAGCCACCCAAGAGTTGGTCAACAGAATGCTCGTTTGAGGACTTCATTCATTTCCATGATGATGTCGCTGTTTGCGCCAGCCTTGCTGAGTATATTTCAGACGTGTTATGCTCGAGATAATTTTTTTTCTGAACAAAATGCCTTTTTACCATCATACTTTACAGATGATGACGAAATCACAGCAAGCGTGGTGACTCAAGAAGAAGATAGTGCCGAATCAGATGATGAAAAGAGCGAATTGTTCGGAAACCACCTCATTTTCAGAGGCATTGACTAGTATGGAAGTGGCGAAGCGCTTCATTTCCTCTTTTGAGAGTCAAGATTATGTCCATAGCAAATCAACTTGAAAGTTCTCTGTACCTTTTTTCCAGGAAAAGAAGGAAAAAAAGATAATAACTGACCATTTCATTTAAAATAAAATGTAATTTGTTGAAAGGGTATTTTTTTAAATCACGTGCTGATTGTGAGTGCTACATCAGCGAGTGAGAGTTTGCGGTTGTGAGATATTTTGTTTATTTTTCCTCTATAAATATGTGCCTTTCACGAAATCACCAAATGTCTGGTTTAATCTTCATATGTCGATCTTATTTAACCATCTATTGAGTTATACGTAACTCTGAGTTATACGTATTTTTTGTTCGGTCCCTTGAACTACGTATAACCCAGGTTTCACTGTAGTTTCAAATATCTTGGCAATATTTTAGCGCAGGATGGAAGTAGTACACAGGACATCAGAAGTAGGATTGCAATAGCAAAAGCAGCATTTTACGAGAAGGAGCTTCTCTCAAGCAAGAAAATAAATTTAGAAACTAGGATGAAATTAGCAAAATGCTACATATGGAGCATAGCTCTTTATGGTGCAGAGACATGGACGGTAATGAGAAAGGAGGAAAAATATTTAGAAAGTTTTGAGATGTGGGTATGGAGGAGAATGATGAAAGTGATATGGACAGAGAGGAAGAGAAATGATGAAGTATTAGAAATGGTGGGAGAAGAAAGGATGCTAATAAAAACAATTAGGAAAAGAAAAGCAAATTGGATAGGGCACATATTGAGAAGACAGTGTTTACAAAGGACGATCTTAGAAGGCAAAATTAGCAGAAGAAGAAGAAGAGAGAGAAAAAGAATAGGAATATTAGAGAATATAAAGCAGGAATATAGTACTTATAGAGGTGTAAAAGAGGCTTCTAGGGAGAGAGAGATGGAGGCAGCGATTCAGCTGAAACTTGTCTTCGGACAGCAGCATGATGATGATGATATAGGAGGATACTAATGTTGAGCCCAAACTACAAGAGCTAAAGAGCTGAATGTTTCAGTGTTTGTAGTGGTCATGGAGAAATTTCCAGAAAAAATGGGACCTCTCACCTAAGTGACATGGGTTCAACTCCAGTTGCGTTTTTCCCATAAGAAAAGCATTGCCCCATTTTTGTAAATTAACTTTGGGCACTTGCCGATAAGCTGGAGAAATGAAATCTTGAGCGTCGATAGAGGGCCACAAAACCTATTAGGAATTGGTATTGTTTCTGCTTACCGAGTCCTGGATTCGACTCCAGATGCCCCGGAAAATCTCCCATAAGTTAGCATGGAAAAAAGTTATTCGGGTGTAAACCAATCTAAGAGGAATAGGGAGCTGAAATTTTGCATGAATATAGGATTTTGCTTACAGCCAACCAGAAAAATCGAAAATTTCAAAATTGTTAATTTTTAGGAGTCGTTTTTACCCGATTTGTACATTAAATTTTAATAATTTTTTATCTCAGAAACTATAAGTCGTAGATACAAGCTTTTGCAAGTATTTTGCAGCAAATTCTATAAAGAAAAATGAAAATCTTGAAAAAGTTCAATAATGCGGCCGCTAAAAATTCGTAAATATTTAAACAAATTTTTAAGGTCTATATATTTCCGAATGTGCTACGAAGCTGAAATGTGTTTTTAAAGTAGAATTTGTAAAAAAAGAAATAGAGATTATAGAAATTTTGATATTTTAATTTGTTTGGTTGCTAAAAAGTTTTACAAATGGGTAAATGTTTAGGTACTACGGGGCAGGCTAGTGAGCTGCAAATTTTAAGTTCTTTAGATGTTAGTGCATATCCTCAAATAAACATTTGAATATCTCCATAAAATTGTTATTGCGGCCGTTAAAAAGTTTTAAAGTTTAAACAATTAGATAAACATTATTTCACTTCTAGATGTGCTATAACTTTAAATTTTGGCAGAAATGTGTGGCATTGGTACCCCACAATGGAACAAGTATAATATTCTTAAAATTGCAAATTTTAGGATTTGTTTTACTCCAATATTGTTCCATAAGGTAAGAACAAAAATAGGTGCAGAAAAGAAATCTTTTGAATTAAAAAAATATTTTTAATAATGAAATATCTCTCTGAAAAATGGTGTTTTTCAAGGTGAGATGAAATACTTGCAGAATGCAAGCACCTTCTACTAGTATATATATATACAGTAAAACCTCTACCTTACGAACCCCTTTATAGCGAAGACCTCCGAATAACGAACAATTGACGGGGTCCCGCCAAACTTGTATACAAAATCCCTAATTATAACCTCTTTACTACGAACTCCCGTACTACGAAAACTTCCGAACAACGAAGGAAAAAAGTGGTCCCTTCCGTTTTTATTTACCTCTTTAGTACGAAATTTTGCTCGCTAAACATTTTTTTCAGTTACATAAGTACGGAAAACTATTGAAAACAGTCACCAATGCGCCAATTAGCGTTAAGCTTACAACAAGCCAATCATAGCACATTTTCTAGCATGATGGCGTATTTCCTATGTTTCCGGCATTCTCGCGCCATTGACCGGTGTGTCCTAGGTGAGAGAAGGTGTAAAAGTGCGACAAGTTATTGAGTGAGAAGAAGTGCGTTAAATATCAATTCCTTTTGATATTTAGTGCTTAACGGTGGTTCACAACGCTAACTTTTAGCTTTTTGCATGCTGCTCTTCATTTTCTGCTCTTAAAGGTAAGTTTGCAGTTTTTGAACCATGTCAAACGTAAAAAACTGCTATGCGAGGGCGGGATTTTTTTGTGATTCCATTGCAAGTGAGGAGTGTGTGGAACCTGAGGGAGAAGGGTGGGAGGAATTAAGGGCAGGTTTAAATTTAAACTCGGCGTCTTTTCAAGATTTTGCCCATGTAGACGACAATTTGTTGACCTGCTCTGTGGAAAGTGAGGATCCCGAAGGGGTAGAAGTGTCCAATATGGAGGAAGTGGAGGAAGACGGAGAATTGGAGTTTGTGCGGCCGAAGTCGAGCGACGTATGTGCAGCACTGGATGTAGTGGAAAGATATTTACTCTCATCCGAGAGTTGTAGTGCTGCAGCTATGCACGCTTTCAGGGAAGTGGAGACTGCCATTTCCCGAGAATTTACGAAGAATTTAAAACAGAAAAAAATAGACTCATTTTTAAAAAAATGTTGATTTATTAATAAATCTTTTAAAAAAAGTGTTGTATTTGAAATCATTCCCGATTAAATTAATCCCCTAATCCTTTTAGAGAGAATTTCAGCAAAAGATTGCAGCAATGAGGTATGTATCATGGTGAGGTGATTCCTATGCACTTTTTTGTGATAGATAATTTATTCGTCAGAGACATAGCTGGAGTGTTGTTAAGAATGTTAGTGAAAAATATTGGAGTCTTGATTTGGAGTGCCAACAACAGTTAGTGCTTTCTTATGGGGAAAATGCTGCTTTCTTTCATTTCGTTTTGAAATATTTGCAACCCGCTCCGTGGTGGTCAAATAGTAGTTTATTAATTGGCGTTAAGAAGTGGCGTTGCTGTCAATATTTTTTATAAACTTAGCGACTCAACAGATGCTTTAGGATAGGCTCAGCGAGTATCACGCATTGCAACCTCGAAAAAAGTCGCACAATAAAAAATTGCAGAGGATGTTTTCGTGCAGAACCTGCCAATCAATGCTAGAAAAAATAACATTGCATTTCCGAGTTATTTGGTGCTTGCCACTGTCAAACATTGCAAAATGAGATGAATGAAAGTGGCCCTTTTTCCCATAAGAAAGCATTGCGTCGTCGGAGCTTCAAATCAATATGGCCGATTATTAAACATTGAGGGCGCGTTTTGAATATCGTCCACTTATGTGATACTTTTTCCTGAAAAGATGTAATGGGCATAATTTAGTAGAGTTACTCCGTTTCTGAGCATATGCCTTCATTTGGATAGCCCCGTTGCTCCCGTATAATCTAACAGGCAATGTGCCCCTGAAGTTATGCAACGCCCAATAACCTCCAATCAACGAATTTCCGAATAACGAATAGACGAAAAATTGGGTCCCTTGATATTCGTTAATGAGAGGTTTTACTGTATTATCTTTAGGAAAAGGAAAGGTTGTGATGAGGGTGGCAACAAGGTGTTCAAGGAAACCCAGTGGACACTTACCAAGTTAGCAAGCTGCTGGGGGCATCGAAGAGACATGTAAAACACATAAAGAACAAACACGTAAGCTTTTTGGGCATATGCCCTCATCAGCAATGGAGAGAGAGTAACTGAAGGTAAGTGACACATAGGGTGGGGGATGATGTGAGAAGGTTGATGATTGGAGGAGACAGGGAAGAGGGAGGGGTGGATGGCCAATAAGGAGGGGGTGTTGTAAGGTAAGGCGTGAATAGCTACATTGTAACAATAGAGGGATACATTGTGGGCATTGTCGGATGGGCAATAGGGTCAGTGAAGGTTAAGGCAAGGGGGGGAGAAAGGGTTGAGAAGATTTATATGGGCTAATTCTCACTGTAGCAACTACTGAAAAAGACATTGTGGGCATTGGCATGTGATGCAACTGGGAGGGGGCATCTGAGATTTATGCTATTCCGGTGACCATTCATACGGATGTTTAACGGGTTGCTGGCAAGGCCAACGTAAAACATGGGACATAGGGTGCAGGTGAGGAGGTTAATGACATTACAGGTGGTGCAGTTGCTTCTAGAGGTGATGGGGTAGGTGATGTTAGTGGAGGGACTGGAGAAAGAAGAAGAGGGTAGGTAGATAGGGCAAGTGAGGCAGCAAGGTTTGCCACAGGGATGAGACCCTATAGCAAGAGGCGTGGTGAATGTGGGAAGTTCCTTCATCCACAAGATATTTACCTAATTGGGGGGCCAGTGGAAGGAGAGGAGCGGGGAATTGGTAAAGAGGTTGATAAAGAGGGACTGGTGGGAGGTAGATGTAAGAATTGGGTGGGCAGCATGGAGGATTGTTTTGAGGGCCTCGTGGATACCAGGATGGAAAAGTGTGGTTAGGGTGAGAGGAAGGGTGGAAGCAGGGATAGTGTGTAAGGATGGGATCTAAAAGTTGTAGGCATGATCGCCCTATGGATCTGTTCACGGACCAGGTCCAGAGGGTAGCCATGTTTGAGAAGAACATCCTCAAGGACGGAGTAATATTGTAGAAGTGACGCTCTATCAGAACAAAGCCTCTATTCTCGGCGAGCAAGGGCATAGGGGATCGAGGTTTTAGTATGAAGGGGATGGGATCTATCATAGAGGTGGTATTGGAGGCTGTTGGTGGGTTTAATATTAATGCAGGTGCAGATTCTACTGTCCAGGAAGGTGAAGAAGAAAGGTGGGTGAAGGAGAGTGACGGGTGAGAGGAGAGGCACGAAAGAAAAGAAATGAGCGAGTCAGGTCCAAAAGAGGAAGACATCGTCGATGTATCTCAGCCAAAAAGTAATCTGAGAGATACGTTGAGGAAGAGGCTCTCCCATTCCCCAAGGTAACAATTGGCATATGAGGGCGCCATTCAAGTGACCATCGCAGTACCTCTAATTTGAAAGTAGAGGTGCCCTATGAAGGAGAAGTTGTTTATTTTGAGCACCATTTCTGCCAAGTCCAATAAGAAATGGTTGGACGGTCTCGCACGTCAGGTGGTCTTGAGTCCTGGGGTTTATCAAGGGGGATGTTTGTTTGTGTGTGTGTGTGTGTATACACATATAATATATATATATATATACAGCAATACCTTGCTTTATGCAACAGATAGTTTCCAGAAAATTTCCACTAAACTAAATTTGTGCAAAACAGGATCATTATGTCATTGAGGATAGGTTCCATGGATGCAAAAATTAAAGTGTAACATTAATAAAAATACACCATTAACCTGAAAAACACCTTATTCTTAGCTTCCATCGATCAATGCCAGATGCAAATCTTTACTTTCTTCAATAACTTATCTTTATCGGTAATTTCAAATGGTATATAACACTAAAAACTTTATTATATTCAGGTAAAATTGTAATCAATTTCTGTATGAATGAAATCCTAAATAAATCAGCAAGGATGTTTTACTCAGAAAGTCATCTTTCTTTAAAAATAAGAATGCCAAAATAACCGTCGATCAAGAGATAAAAACGGAGTGCTGTCCTCAGAATTTCTTTTATAGTATCACATCCTGACTCTAAATGGGAATCCATAAACGATATAACTAACAACCACTAGTGTGTAAGAAATGGAATTTCTAGTTCATATATGGTTAGGCTGCCTCAATATTTAGCCACCTTTGTTTTTGTGAAAACTTGGTAGGCATGGGCCTGCCTCGCACTATAATGAATCCACTTAAAATGGGATTGCACAAAGCGAGATATGCCTGTAGTGGCTAATTTTAAGTAAATGGTTTCTCTTCAACATCCACTGCCTTTTATCAGGTATGTTTAACTGTAGTCTAGGGTAGGGCTGTCCAACTGGTGGCCTGCAGCATGATTTTTATCTGGCCCACGACTAGTGAAGTTAAAAAAAATTAAAACGAAAAAAAAAATGAAGACGAAGTAATGAAAACAGAGTAACAAAACAAAATTACAAAAACGATAAAATAACTTAAAGACAGAATAATAAAGACAATGATGAAAAATAACAATAACAGTTTAAAGTGCAGAGATTGGCAACATGATTGTGTGAAGCTAGACTCGGGAGAGAGTGAGGGCATCAGTTCATGAGCTGTCAACAGTGTGTTCTTGCTTCGCTCGGCCAATAAAAATACCATATAGAAGGTTAGGTTCTTGTTATCACATATACTTGTTCCAAGCGTAATATTTTTTTAGTTTTAATATATTTTAATTATTTTTATTTTATTATTTTTATTCGTTTTTCCTATATTAGTTTTGTCACCATGTCAAAACCTATAGAGAGGAAGCATAAAATAGATAGAGAAAACAGAACTTTTCGGGAACATTGGGAAACTGAATATTTTTTTACTGAAATTAATGGAAAGCCGATGTGTTTGGTGTGCCTACAGGTTATGTCAGTCACAAAGGAATACAACATTCGTCATCACTATCAAGCATCACATGAAGCTAAATATAAGCAGTATTTTGGCGATTCTCGGGAGGCAGTTGTAGAAGATTTGAAGAAAAAAATAAAGAAACAAGATTTTTTACCTCAGTAAATACACAGCAAATATCTAGCATTGCTGCATCGTATGCTGTGTCATTAGAATTGGTAAAGTCTAAGAAGCCTTTTAGTGACGGTGAAATAATCAAGAAATATGCTATTAAAATGGCTGAAACCTTCGGAGATAAAAAGGCCACCAAAAACTTCGAAACAGTATCAGTGTCTCGTCAAACGGTTTCTCGAAGGATTGCAGACATGGACTGTCATGTGTCAAAAAAATTATTGGATGTGGTACAATGTTGCAGTTTTTTTTCTCTGGCTTTGGATGAGAGTTGACAACACCGATGTAAGTCAACTGCTCATATTTATCAGAATGGTTAAACATGATTTTTCTGTAAACGAGGAGCTTTTGCAATTAGCTTCACTGAAGTGCAATACAAAAGGGTCAGATATTTTTGATGATGTACAAAAGTACATTTCTGAGTACGTTGGCTTTGATAAACATTCTTTTATTGTGACTGATGGAGCTAAAGCTATGGTTGGAACTGGCACTGGTTTAGCTGGACTACTAAAAAAGAATGGAGTGAATTTTCCTACAATTCACTGCATTATCCATCAAGGACAATTATGTTGAAAATCTCTTAAACTTTTTAATGCCATGAAGTTTCCGGTGAAAGTGACAAATCTGATTCAAATAGGTAACAGATCTTTGAGTCATCGTAAAGTTTGTTCTTTTTTTAGAAGTAAATGCAACTTATGGATATTTGCTCTTGCATTCAGATATCCTATGGCTTAGTGCAATAAAGTGCTTGGAGAGATTTTTGGTCTCAGAAAAGAAGTTCTTTTATTTTTGAAAGGAGGTGAAATGCGACACTACTGAATTTGAGAAAAAACTCCAAGATCCTTCATTTCTTTGCGAACTGGCATTTTAACTGACATTACAGGACACCTTAATGATTTGAGTGGGAAGCTCATGGGTAAAAAACAAAATATATCACTACTATATGGGCATTTGAATGGGTTTCATAATAAACTCAAATTTTTTTAATCAGATCTCAAAAGAAATTATTTGACACACTTTCCATGTTGTCAAGAAATCTCTAAAGATTTAGAAGATTGTGGAAAAACTGATTTCACAGTATTCTCTTCAATTGTAGAAGACCTTTCAGAAGATTTCAACTCCCGGTTTAAAGATTTTGACAATGTGAAGGAGGCTATCTCTCTTCTTAACAGCCCTTTAGAAGCAGTAATAGAAAACCAACCTAAGGTCCCTCAATTGAAATTATGTGATATACAAGCTGATCCAGTCCTGCAAACAAGAAAAGAAACAGGAGAAGACTTTTCAAACCTCTTTCCCAAGATACTTATCCCAAGATGAGAAACTTTGGATTATGGATGACTTCAATGTTTGGCAGCACTTACATATGTGAATCTACCTCTTCCACAATGAAGTACGTAAAATCTCGCTATCGTTCATCAATCAGTGATGAATCACTCTTGTGTTTATTACGTCTTGCTACCACAGAGATCACTATAGATATAAATAAACTTGCAGAAGCAGCAATGCATCCACAATGTTCTCATTAAAAGGAATAATATTTGTTAAAAGATATTTTTTTGAACACTTTAGAATGTATAATTTCTATATTCAAATAAAAATAGAATAAATAAAAGGTAAAATTTCTCCTACACCCCCCCCCCCCTGCCCAAACCCCAGTCTGGCCTGCCAGTCAGTGACTTTCAGCATATTTGGTCCGCCACATCCAAGAAGTTGGACGGCCCTAGTCTAGGGCATTGTAACCTATTTCTAATAATGACCACAGCAATACTTCAGTTATTATGATTTGAGCACATAATTAACATCAAAGAGAATTATGCATCAGTTATGCTCTTTGATGGAACAAAACAGTCAAACAGAATTCACAAGTTAATATCAAATAATAATTTTTTTTATTAGGTAATTGTATTACACAGTGAGGCTTAACATTTCAAAACAAAAAGTTCGAAAAATACTGCCCGGGGCATAAGTTTGAAAACACATTGAAGGGAGCTCATACCTTTTGTGTTATGCGACTGGGTCTCGTTTTCCCATGCAACATTAAAAAATCAATGTCTGTGCCCCATACATAGCCACCAAACTGACTTGCAGCAACCAAAAGTGATCCTGAAATATTTTCATGAATTATATATAGCTCATAAATAATTAAAAAGTGGATTTATTGTATTAGATACTTAAATATCAAAACTGTATGAACTAATAACATTTGAAAAACTCATCAAAAACAAATATGTTCCAACATACAATAATGTAAACTTTAATCTTACCAGTTCCAACAAATGGATCAAGTACAAGATCTGAGGGCATTACTTGGGCTTGATTGGCCATTAGAATTGACAGCTGAGAATCCATGCTTGTGTTACCAATGAATTTGCGTTTTTTAAGGGATAGCTTACAGATTAATTCTCTTCTTCCATCACACATCTGAAAAAGGTGTAATATTTGTAAATAAGAAAAGACAATACAAGTCAAATAAAAGCTATAGAAACTTTTTAGCTCCAAGAGAATTGAAAATTATTCAAATCTAGAATTTAAGCCTCGGAAACTATGAGATTCTTTTTCATCAGAAAAATAGGCAGTCAAATTCTGATAATTTTCAATATAAAAGAAAATTAAGAGTAGACAAAAATTGTAAAAATTAAAATTGGTAAGTTCATACTAAAACAAAAACCATTTAAACAATCAGTAATGAAGTAAATTTCAGATTGTGGCATTCTGTGTATTTACCCATCTGCCAAAGAACAAATCGTATGGCTTATCAGGAATATTGTTTGGTTCAAGGCCATAATATTCGATGAGGTAGAAAGTTACATCAGGATTTGAAAGACTTACGGGTCCTTCAATAGGAAGATAATTGAATTCCTGTACGAAGGAAGAAAGAAAATCAGTAATTAATATGCCAAAGAAATTGAACTAAAGATAACTGCTAAAAATGGTGATTAATTTTTAATAACATAATCAGGATTTGAAGCAAAAATAAGCAACAATAGATAATATAATTATAATATAAAATAAAACTGTAATTAATTACATTGTTTTATTTCATATTAAGGAATTATTCCACAAAGTTACACCATCAAAAGTTGAAATAACATAATTACCTCTATTTTGTCTACTTTTTCTTTTTGACTTATTGTCTTACAGAATGTTTCTACTTTCACTCGAAAAGAAGTGTTGTGCCCAAAATATGGAGCTGTTCGTTCCACAGGAAATGACTTCATTTCTTGATGTAGCCCTATTAAATAGAAAATTATTTCAAAGTTAAATTTATGGGTATAATGAAGGAAATAATGATATCAATCATGTATACTGAACATTTCGTTATTAATAAAACTCAATCCCACCAAGGTATATCCTTTTTACTATACACATGAATGTTACAAGCATATTTTAAATGCATTAATTTGCTCCATATCTATCAGATTCCATGCTCTTCATTAGCAGGAGTAACGTTCAGTGCTCTCCATCCAATAACATTAAATTGTTCAAGAAGCATTTTGTAACTGTGAGATATATAATCTATGACACTGGTGTATTCAAAGGGGGGAGCAAGGGGGAGCAGAGGGGAGAAGTTGCCCCCGACAGCAGGGCTGAAGGAGCACAAACTCATGAACCGAAAATAAATGTTTGTTTATAAACAATAACATTATTATTATACCAAATTATAATGCTAGTATAGTATATTTGGGTTTCCATCACATTCCCCACATTACATTTGTCTGGAAAATTGTAAAGGAAGCAAAGGGAGGGGGGCACATCTCCGTGACTTGCCCCCGGGTGAAGGAGATCATAGCTATGCCACTGGGTGTATTGCATGCAGTTTGTATTCTTAGTAAAGGGATACCATGAAAATGTTCATTGGGTTTAATTCCAGCATGATAATTTCTACATAATATGAGAAAAATGAAATATAACTTTTACTTCAAGAGAATAATTTGGAATTAGAAACCATAATGTATTAGGAACAGTAGCGGATTTGAAATAAGGCCAAAGTAGGCAAAGGCCTAGGGAGAGGGGGAGTTTCAGGACAGCAATAAAAATGGGATTTCAGGGTGGGAATAAAAAAAATATTTAGACTTTTGATGAATTAAACTATTATGATAGACAGACAAACAATATACATGAGATTCTTTTAGGGGGAAAAGCACTGAAAAGGGGGTGGAAAAATAATTTGTCCTAGAGGGCAGGCAATTTTCGAATCTGCCACTGAGTAGGGAGATTACATGGTGAAACTGGGGAATAACAAAAATGATTTACAATGAAACTTACTGTATCAACACAGCAATTATTGGAATATTTTCAAAATGAGAAAAAAAGATCACTTCATACCTTCAATTTACAACTTTAGTGATTTGTATTTTTAAGGTTACTCAGTAGAGTTGCCAGACGTTGTGTTTTTGTGTTTCCTGAGTCCCGACTTATCTTTCGAATGTCCCACTTTTAAACAAAATTGTTCAACACTCAAAATTGTAATTGGAATATATAATATAATCATGTTTAAATAAAAAATCAATCGCAGAGAAATGAGTTGAATTTTAAAAATTAAATATAGATGCTAATGAATTGTTAAGCCGCCAGCTTTGTTTTATCCTTACCACATAGGAATGCAGCAAGTGAAAGGATATTTAGTTTTATGGCTGTTGCATGGGGAAGACAACAAACTATTGCTATCTGATTTAGAGGTTGAACTTACATATGATTAAGCAAAACTTTCAAAGGAGTTGTAGATAATTTTGATTATATCTAGATACATTACCAGGTAAGAAAATAATAGAGGAAGCCAACTCAAGCCTAAAATATTTATAACTAATTTAATTTCAAAATCATTTCTTTAATGTGTGTTTGAACTTTAATGTTTGTAAAAATATTTATGAATAAATCAATCGTTTTTCATTTAGTTTTTGATATAATTATGACTTGAAATTTATTTCATAGAATTGTCCCGACTTAATATTTCAAAAATGCTTGATTTAATGTAAATGTCCCGATTTGTAATGTTAAAAATCTGGCAACCCTATTACTCAGTATAGAATAAGCACTTATCACAGCCAATTACTTGATATTTTCTACCATTTATTTGAATTACACATGTAGAAAACGCCTTAAAATCTATCTACTTCAAGATCAATTCAATGCGTTATGCAAATTCTAATGTAATTATATTTGAGCAGGTTCATTTACATGGTCACAAAATATAAAACGTTATCTTTCACAAATTTTTATGAGGAAGTTAATTATTTTATTTATATTTTGAGACCATGAATACTGTATACCACAAAGTGCTTACAATCTTTAATATTTTAGGCTCAATGACATTTTCCATTGCAATAAAACGCAACAAAAATTATTTATCATACCCTCTTTTGTCTTAGCTCTCGCCCATAGCTCAATGACACATCGAAGGCTGACCGAACGACTTGCAATTAATTCAACAGCTTCATCAGATGGTAGTTCAGCAATGACATATGGCTGTGAACCAAAAAACGTATTCTAATTAATCCTCTTCGATCACAAAATAAGAAATATAAAAAGCCATCGACGGCGTATAAACTTATATTTATAAAATATCAATAAACAATGAATGACCAAAATGATAAATTGCGCAATAATAAAATGTACTGTCAATAAGAACACAAAGAAAGATGATTTTATCAACTCTGCTAAGCAACATTCTATCTATTAGTTTAGGGAGTTCGATGGCAATATTTACAATAATTTTGTGAATTTATTTCAATAAAACGTTACCAAATCTGTTGGTCCTTCGATCCACCGAAGAGGAATCTTGAACATTGATAATATAGACTGCAATTCCTGTATAATGAGCAAAAGTACACAATATGGTTTTAAAATTTTACAACATAGAAATTCACATATATAATTCATCTTTACTTTTAAGCTATATTAATTCAATTTAAATTATAAAATAAGTAAACCCGAAAATCGGTATTTACAGGAATGCGAAAATTAACGTGTTCATTAGCGAACCACAACATGTATTTTTTCCAATGTTGATTCATTCTTGCGAACTTTACGAGGTTTTTTACTATCAAGACGATTTACGCATTTTCTCATACATGCACTTTTTATATAGGAACCATGAAGTTGGTATAATAACCAAATTTGAGCATGCTTGCAGTCACAAGGAATCGCGGCACAAGTACTAGGGATGTGCCAAAAATAACAGAACAGGTATTTTTAACAGGTAGAGAATTTAAATAAGTACCTAAAATACCTATCACCAGATTATCGCTGTTATTACATAATAGGCACAGTTAACGTATCCGTATCATTTTCTTAAGAATTTTTCTAAAAAGTATCAGTTCAGTTTCACAATGCCTGTTTTTAAAAGAAACCATATTTTTTCATAATACCTATTCTAAAAACAATCCGCATTAGTTTCATGGTGCCTTTTTCTTTCAAAATATTCCCTTCATGATACCTGTTCTACCTATTATTTCCACAATACCTATTCTACCTAATATTAACAGGATACCTGGCTTATAAACATTGTACTTGCAGAATTTGTTTTCTACATCCTCCTGTTGCAAAGGCAGTTAAAAATAATGATACAAAGTCACCTTTCAGGAGATGAATTGCAATTTTATAGGGTACCTTTCGATAGTGGAAGATCAGGGATTTGTGGAATTCATAAAAGCCCTAAATCCTTCGTATTGCTTGCCAAGTAGGCAGACCATTACTGCATGCATGATCCCGTTCTCCTACGAACGTTGCATGATTTCTGTTCGACAGATTTTAGAATCTGTGACTAGTGTGTGTTTGACAGCAGATGGCTGGTCTTCGAAGAATGCAGATAGTTATTTGGCAGTAACTGCTCATTATATTTCTAAAGACTTTGAACTAAAGTCTCTTTTATTGGAATGTTCCGTAATAGATGGATCTCATACTAGTGCCAACTTAGCCGCCTACATCAAACGCATTGCTGAAAAATTCGCTTTCTCGGATAAGATATTAGTAGCAGTATCTGATAATGCTAGCAATATGAGAAATGCCATAAGGGAAGACCTAGGGTGGAAACACTTTGGGTGCTTTGCACATATATTAAATTTGATTGTACAGGATGCATTGAAAGGACCAAGGATAATTCTTGATAAAATAAAGGGTATCGTGTCACGCTTCAGAAGAAGTACTTTGGCAAATGAAAAATTGATTTTGTACCAACGGAACTCGGGTATTTCTGCCCAAAAAAGCTTCTCCAGGAAGTTCCTACACGGTGGAATTCCACATTTTTCATCATTAAGCGATTCTTAGAACTGAGAGATGCTATGAAAACCGCACTTGCGCTTATAAATAAAGACTTACTAGTGCTTTCCGAGGAAGAGTGGCAGATATGTGCTGATTTATGCGAAATTCTTCAGCCACTGGAAGAAGCCACCACAAAATTCAGCGGAGAAAAATACATTACAGGGAGCGAAATTATTGCTATTACAATGGGATTATTTTCAGTATATGATTCATTCTTGGAAGAAAATTATGACCCAACTGTGAAAAATACCATTAATGCAATACGTGATGGATTGTATACTAGATTTTGTGATTTAGAGTTTAGCAAAACAATTTCACTCTGCACATTTCTGGATCCAAGGTTTAAAGTTTTTGTATTTTCAAACCCAAATGCAGCTGAAACAACGAAAAGAATGGCCATAAATTTGGTGACGAAAATAATGAAGTTGGTCGGCAGAACCAAGAGATGCCAGAACAACACATCCCCAGCGTAACACTAACGCAAGATTTTGTCTGCGGGATGCTTTTGATAAGAAGATGGCAATAACTCAACCTCAAGGTAAGTAGCAGTAACAAGTTATTTATTTCCTATTACAAATTTCAAAAAACATTAATTACTATTTCTTGTGTATTTTAGTCGGCACGACAACGTCTGCAGCGATCGAAGAGGTTCAGCGGTACTTAGATTGTAGTTATCTTCGTAGAGACCAAGATCCCCTCATGTGGTGGAAAGGAAATGGACACTTATACCCTTCACTGGCAAAATTAGTGGTACAAAAGTTCAACATGCTGGCAACCTCAGTTCCATGCGAAAGACTCTTTTCCAAGGCCGGTATTGTTCTAAGTGAACGGAGCAGCCGGCTTAGTGCACGCCATGTAGAAAAACTGTTTTTAAACTCGAATTCATATTTATTATGAAATTCATTCATTACAATAAATATAGTTCTGAATACTTTATGGGACCGAGTTAACTTCTTGTCCCATGTTAGTTTATTAATGATACGAGAAGCAGAATGATCATGTATACTTTTTGCAATGTTTTTCTTATTCTTATATATCTTCCTGTAATTATAAGTAATGGATGTAGCTGAATTTTATGACCTGAAAATGTTAATAAATTTGAAGTATGTGTTACCAAGATTATTCGCCCCTCATGAGTTCAGTTACCATCTAGTGGCGTTTTTGTGAACTGCGTATCCGTAAGTCTTGTTTGTAGTATGACGGCGATACCAGTAGGTGGAATGAAAATACAAGGTGGCCTGTTATTTTGGAACAGGTAATTTTAACATGTTTAATTTTTAATAGTAGTAGGTAGAACAGGTATCGCAAAATAACACTTTTGCCCATCCCTAGATTCGACCGACCTCACTAAATCAACAGTTACCGTACGATAATACTGAACAGCTGATATGCGCAATGTATGAGCTTGAAAGGATTTGAAAATGTCTCTTACATTTTTAAATTAAGGATATAAATGTTCTTAAAATGAAAAAATATTTTTAAGGATATATTAAAGTAAAATGTATAAAAACTTTCAGTATGTTATAACGTGTTATTGCGTATGCAGATTGGATTTATCCTATTAAATTTGTGTGAAACCGTCTCTTATTTTCTGCCATTTTTTAGAAGATGAATGATTCCAATACAAACTTTTTAGTTTCTCTTGCGGTACTTGTTGAAAAATTTGCAGCTTATATTGGAAATCTCTGTATATATCAAAATTCATTTGCTTTCAATGTTTAATCAGGCTGGAGGAGCGGCTGGGACCGCAGTGGATGTTTCGCTTTTTCCATTGGACACTATCAAAACCCGGTTACAGTCGCAACAGGGGTTTTGGAAGTCCGGGGGTTTTAGAGGGATTTACGCTGGATTAGGTCCTGCGGCCATAGGTTCAGCTCCAAATGGTAAGATTGATCGGCATATATTAGTAAATTGGGATTCACTAGTATGCTTATACTGATAGGATTTATGGTAATAGTTGTATATCTGTTATTAATTGGTTTATTTGGCAAGATAACGTTTGGTATTACATTTGAAAGTAAGTGTACCGTGAGGTGAAAATAACAATAAATACAAAGCAAATAAAAACTTTCAGATCATTTTGCTTATGTAAATACACTGTCCTCTGGTGTTACACCCAATCAACAGCCTTGCATTTATGTTCAAAAACGATTTTTTCTTCCAAAAATAATTTCTGTGCTCTTTTGCAACATGAGGATTGAGAAACAGTTTACAAGGCTGGTGAACTTGATGTTAAATTTGATAATTGAAGAAAAAAGGATTTTCTAGATCTTTTCAATCTATGCTTCCATTTGAAAACTGTTCAAGTATGTAGTAACCTGAACTCTATGAAAAAATAGGGTAACTCCCGAAATATCTGCCTTGTCTGTCCAACTGAAGTAATTGCACAATAAATATCGAGTAACTAAATTTGAGTCTGATATAGCCTATTACTTACAGTGTAAAAAGTTCTATTCTCAACTTACCTTGGATACTAAAAAGTGATAAAAAAATCCAATAATGAAACAAAAGCTGCTTGGGATATAATAAAAACGTCCACTTCCACTGGCAGCACAAAGTCATCTATTGAAAAGATCTCTCATCAAGGAAAATTAGTTGCTGAACCCATTGTCACAGCTGTCTTAATGACCACTTTCTCAATTAATTTAAGCAACCAAATGTTACATCTTCTCAGTACTA
This sequence comes from Tanypteryx hageni, assembly GCA_028673005.1. Classification (NCBI taxonomy): domain Eukaryota; kingdom Metazoa; phylum Arthropoda; class Insecta; order Odonata; family Petaluridae; genus Tanypteryx; species Tanypteryx hageni. The sequence goes on from CM054115.1 coordinate 37,402,170, forward strand.
ACTGTATTACTCTATAAATCTGACTGATTTTAATACCATTTTCTATATTCCACTGATGAAAAGGAGATTATGGCAATTCTTGATAAAATATGCTCCAAAACTCTTGTGGTTATGGTGATATTCCAGATACAATAATCAGAGGTGAAATTGTCTTAATTTGCTTCCTCTCTAGTACACTTAGTTAATGAATCCTACGTATCTGGAATTTTCTCTCAGAAATTGAAAATTGCTATAGTTGTTCCAATTTTCAAAGGAGGTGATGCTCTTGATATGGGCAATTATAGGCCCATCTCTGTCCTTTCTATCTTCTCAAACGTTTTTGAAACTATAACGTATAATAGAATTCTGTCCATTCTCAAATTTAATATTTTATCCCCCAATCAGTTTGATTTCATTAAAGGGAGATCTACAAAAATGGCAATTTATAATATATAAAAAATATATATGCTAGGGGGCAAGCCCCCTGCTCGCTGATGCTTGCCAACCCCCCTCTCCCCTTTGCTCGTTGTTTCTTTGTTCTTACCATGTAGATTATTTTATAATATAGAAAGATATATATTTCTGTAACTCGATTTTTCTATTAAATGACGTCACGCTTCAATGGGGGGGGGGGGGTCTGGGAACATGTGACAAGGGGAAGGGAGTATATCTAAAACAATGTGATGTCACAAATAAGTAAAAAATTTAAAAATCGTTAAAAAGGACAAATTGAAAAGTTTTAATATGAACAGAATCTATTGATTTATTTATGTACATACGATCATTTTTTATGAATGTCTACCTCAATACCCACACCTTGCCAATTATTAATTATAAAGCTACTGGTAAAATGGTGGCAAATGACCTAGGGACGTCCCTGAATATGTAGTACTGTATTTTAGTGTGCCAATAAAATTTCATAATGTGCCATGTTTGATACACTTGCCTCCTAATTGTCATCCCTGTTTTACATGTTTCTGATATACCTACAAGTTTTATCCTCTCGGGAATTTGATGTCACTAGATTAAGATAGTCTCTGAGCAGAGATTTTGATTCAACGATTTCTCTCTAGATTTTCCAATATTTCAAATCTTTTGTCAAGATTGTGTGTTTTATTTCCTTAATTTTCCTGAGCTGGCAAATTCACCGATTTTCCAGGTAGGTATTCTTGGTTTTCTCTATGCCTGATTTTTGTATAACTTACAAGGTTGAAAAAACAGACTTTTACAGATAGCATAATCTATTTTGACTTGAAAAGCGAGTTTTTAGTTGTCTTTTAGAGCGACCTAGATAACATTTAATGTATTTGGTGTGGTTAATGTCTTAAATCCCATGAGATTTTCACAACCTTTGTAATATTAACAATTTAACAATAAATATGAAAACCTTTATAATTATTGCTGTTATTTGGAGAAATGCATTGTATACTCTGTTGCAGTGGTTTTCAAAGTTGAGTAATGTAAGGACCCCTTTTGATAGGAAAGAATTCTCGTGGACCCCCAAGTTCATTTGATGCCATAGACACAAAATTTTTGTACATGTATAAATTGAGTTTAAAATAATAACAGGTTAATTTAACAACACTATTTATGGACATTTTTATATAAAATTACTAAATACAATCATAAAACTTGGTATAAACATAAATTTCCTGATATTTTATAAGTTTATGCATTAACTCGCGGCCCCCCTAAAACATATCTGCGGACCCCCAGAGGTCTGTGGACCACAGTTTGAGTAACCCTGCTCTATTGTACTCTTTTTTCTCTTATTTGTCATCTTTTTTTAGATACGAAGATCTGTTAACCCTATATACATAAAATTTTCCTTTCTTAAGAAACATTGTGACAACTTTGTGACATGGGGGAGGGAAGGACCTGAAGCTCTATGTGACACTCTCTGACAAGGGGGGAGGGGGGGTCAAAAACCCCCCAAAAAACTTTTACATCATTTAAGGATGGCTCCTAACTCGAATAATTTTTGTTTTTCCTTGAGATTGAAGCTATAGAAGTTCCACTGTGTATATACAAATATATAAAAAATACATTTCCGTATTTTTAATTTTCTCGAATAATTTTTACTTTCCCTTGAGATTCGAGCTATGGAAGTTCCACTATAATTCGTTATGACGGTATTAATTTCCATTAAAAGCATTAAAGGTCCCTTTAAAAGCAATGAGGTCATTGCCATGGTTTTTATACATTTCCATTGTTGAAATGAGGAAAAATTCACACTTTTCCAATTTAAAGTAGGTATTTATGCTGATTCGGTATGTATTTGAATTCTTTTTTATGAGTACGGCAACAATGCTGGTTGTTCTTGACAAGAAAATATTTTATTCATGAAGAACTTAAAATTTTCGTATTCAAAACAATTTTCTGAGTCAATTCGAATCGTATTTGAAAATCTACAGTAGAAAAATAGATTTGCATTCTTTTGCACATACTATGGTTCAAGTTTCTAATTTCTAGGACAATTATAAGTAATTTTAAAAAACCAAATAAAAGGTGTCTTACACTAATTTACGTCTTATGCTTTCAAAGCGGACATTATGGCAACAATCCTCCAATGTTAATCTTATGGGATTTTCTCGAATGAAAAATTTTTTTTTTGGGGCTCTTGAACTTAAAAACTTCTTGTTTTTCCCTCTGTAAGTAATGAATAATCATTCTAAATTTTTTCAGCATTCTAGCTCATACAGAAGTAAAAAATAGGTTCTGTAACACAGTGTGGTTATAATATGGAGAGATATATCTCTTACTCTGTCTGCAACAACTTCCACCCTGTGCAACCGAACCACGCCACTGACTGACTGTAGAGGCTATTTTTAACAAACTTTCCGAGTAGGTAGAAGATTAAAATACGGTAGGAATGTTTGTCTCTTATAGTAAAAGGCATTTACAAAACAAAATCCCCAAAACAGACCCGGGTTCGACTCCAGTAGATTATTTCTATTTCCCATAAGATAACACGTAAAAATCGATTTTTGGACTTACAGGCTTTTTCTCTTTTGCAAATTAAAATTAGAAAGAATTGACCCATGATCTTCAGACCTAGACTGTTCTAAAGAAAAATAAACAATGTTTCTTGTATAACATGAATTTGTTAATAGTGTACTTAAAGATCTGGATAGACATGACAACATTATTGAAAATTTTTATGACCTCTCCAAAGCTTTTTATTCTGTAGATTACAATATTTTACTTCAGAAACTTCACTTATATGCTACATCCGGAATTGCTAATCATTGGATCAAATCATTTCTCACAAATGAAAACAAGTTGTGACTCTATCTATTTAATTTGAATAACAAACACACCAATTATTTAACTTTAACAAGAAATGTTCCTCAGGGTTCCACCCTAGGACCCTTGCTCTTCCTTTTATATATTAATGAGCTCCCAAACTGACTTGACAATGGGGAACTTTTTATGTATATGGACAATACTATCTTCTAATAAAAAATAAACTGATGTGGGCAACACATGACTTTCTCTATATTTATATGGCAAATTACATGAAGTTAGCTCTGGGATCATTGTCAATATTTACTTCCGGTTGACAATTAAGAAAAGAAAAAGGAGCGTTACTAAGACCTAACTAAGTGTCTATTGTTAACAATAGTCTTCGGTAGGTGGCGTGGTGGTGGCAGCTAAAAATATAAGATATCTCTTAAACAATGCATTATATGGAAAAATGTATCAAACAAAGGTTGTAGAAAATAAAATTTCCTACAACTTTTATTCCAATACATTTTTACATTTATCAAATATTAAAGCAAATATTTAAAAATAACAGATAAGTGACAAGAGTAAACACCCACTTCCGGTTGACCAATCTTTACCAAAAACTAATCAGATCATCTAACTTTTATAAAAATGTCAAATATAAAATTTTGCTTTGACCTGATTAATAGTTTTTGAGTTAGAGCGCCCACAAAAATCTATCACATACAGACAGACATCATCGAGAAAATGGTCAAAACGTGTTCAGGAGACCTCAAAACGTGTATTTCCGTCAAAATATTTTCATGAAAATAATACATTCTCTATACTTTGTACATGGAGAAAGTAATAACAATAATATAGCTAACCATGATCAACAAGCCATTGACAGAATTGTCTCCTGGTGTGGACATGACAATGTACTAATAAATTATAAAATATCATGCTTTATGCAATTTCATACATACCAAAAAAAGTATCCTCAACTCGTCTATTAACTTGGTATATCTCACTCCAATCTCCCCTCCTTACCTGTCATTAAATTTCTTGGCATTTTCATTAATGAGTCCTTAGACTGGAAAGTTTGTGTTAACTCTATATGCTCCAAAGTTGCTTCAGGCTGCTACATCTTAAGGAGACTTATTGCCTTAACTGATATTGATACACGTCTTTCTGTTTACTATGCATACATTTATAGCAGACTAAAATATGGGATAGTTGCATGGGGCCATTATCATCATACAGCTCACTTATTTAACCTACAAAAATGGTCAGTTAGAATCATGGTGAGGGCTAATAGGTGCACAGGCTGCAGAAGTCACTTTAAGTCTTTTAGACTTCTCACACTACCCTCAATCTACATTTTATCCTCTTTGTCTTTGACAGTCGTGCCCTCCCAGAACTGGAAAGAAATAGGCAGGTTCATAGCCACAACACTAGAGGTAATCTTGACTTTAGGATATCCTCACATAACCTCAACATGTTTAGTCATAGAAGAATTTATGAGTAAGCAATAACTTTTATTGGTTTTATCTTTGTAATTTCATTTGGTATTGTGTTTGTGTTTATTTCATGGTATGTCCATACATCTTCAGTAATACTTTTGACTGACCTGTCCTATACTTGTATTTAAATGTGTCCTGGGATCAATAAAAATTTATTTATTTATAAATGTTATTCTATGAAAGTATGTATTAATTCAATTATTTTTTGTAATAAGCATGTAATGCGTGACTAAGATTTTAATATTTTTTATAGCTGCTGTATTCTTTTGCACTTATGATTGGATAAAAAGAAAACTTTATCCTCTTATTGAAGAAAGATGGTCTCCATTAGTGCACATGCTGGCAGCTTCCTGTGGCGAAGTTGTGAGTATAGTATTCCCGATGTTTTAGTTCAAATAACTATAACAACTTAGTTATAAACTACTATGATTTTTAAACACTAAAAAGTGTTAACCATGAAATTTTGTGAATTCAGTGTTGAGGGCTAACAACTATTGTACATATGCAGTACTCAAGCCACGATTCAAGATCAAATGAATTTTCAAGTTGACTGTAAGAAACATCAATTATATACTGTATCTTATTTTATGCTAAACATTTTTGAGGATTTTAAAACTTGAGTGAAAAAAAATTTTAAATTGAAAATCCACTTGTGAGAGATCTGGAAACAATATTTATCTGTATTCCTGTTTAGTAAAGTTATGATTTATTATGTTTGTTATATTTGTTGTTATAGATAACAATAAAATACAGTTCAAAGATGAATGTACAAGTTCAGATTATGATTCATATCAAACAAATTTTATAGATAACTCCAATTGTCTAAAAACAGAAGGGTAAATCATGCTTCTCTTTTTATTTTATTATTATTATGCCTATCTCTACAATTGATTTGTTGAAAGTCGAAAGCTTAGTCTTAAATCTCAGTTCATATGAGATCCAACTACATGAACAGTTCAAATGTAGTATTGGATGCCATGGTATTTTTCATTTCAGACTGCATGTGTGGTACGTGTGCCTGTTGAGGTTGTAAAACAGCGCTGTCAGGTGTCTGCCTCTCAGTCTGTTTTTTCGGTGCTTAGCAATGTCATTCGAGGAGCCGGTTTAAGAGGACTCTACCAAGGGTATCTTTCCACTCTGTTGAGAGAAATACCATTCTCACTGATACAGTTTCCACTCTGGGAGGGTCTCAAGTCATATTGGAACACATATCGCAAAGCCTGTGGTATTCATGATGAACTGGGAGCCTTGAGAGTGTCTATCTGTGGTGCTGTTGCCGGTCAGAATATTCTAAATTAAAATGGAGAATCTTTTATGCATTTCAGATTAAGTTCATTCTTCTGATTGATACTTTTTCCCCAGGTGGAATATCTGCTGCAGCAACTACACCAATGGATGTAGCAAAAACACGAATCATGCTTGACTTTCAACGAGATAGCAAAAAAAATGTTCCTACAGTCTTAAGAGAAGTTTATTCTACAAAAGGAATTAAAGGGTATGGAGTTATATGCAGAAATATTATTTTTGTTGTTTAATGTTAACTGTTAGTCAGTACTGCAGCTTTCTGAGCAGTTTTGATTTTATAATAATTTAACATTTATTGTATTGCATCTTATGTTAGGTTATTTGCTGGTATACTACCAAGAATGCTGTGGATTTCAATTGGAGGTGCAGTTTTCTTTGGAGTATATGAAAGAACAAAATTATTTCTTCTTCCCATTATTTTAACATGAGTGGTAAGTCCACACTTAAGACAAAAATGAAGAGAAATGTGAAGTTTTTAGACTGTACAAATTAAATAATTAAATTTTAATATCTTCTTAAATTTAACTAAACTCCTTAACATTTTCATTAATTTTTGTGAGGATTTTGAAAGTTTTGAAGAAAATCAAAACTCGTAGTTATTAAATTTGACTGTAACAAGTGATAATCAAACTAATAGGTAGATATAATTTAAGAGACATGCTCTAAACTTGTTTAAGATTAAGATTATTCTAGAAACTGTTTTCCCTATGAGTTTCATTAAGAAGTATGTCTGGAAAATCAAGGTACATGTAAGCTTTTGATGAATTTTATTATTATTATTAAATTTTTATCACTCCGCTTATAATATTGCCTTATACATGCATTTTATTATTATTACATTATAATCGCATTCATATTGCAATACTATTAATAATCATTAATACGATTTTCTGGGAATAGTTCACATTGAAAATTCATTTGAACACTACTTTAGATGACTGTATTTATGTAGTTTGTGCCATGAACATAATTTTATTCTTTGGAACTGTTCATTTGGCTTATTTTTACTTTGGATGAAATCTTTTCCAATTATAGGCCTTTAACCCTTTCACTGCTAAGGACTTTTAGCTTCTGTGTCAGCCGTGTGCGCTGAGTTCAGTAACCTTGAAGCACGCCTGTGCTGAATACTTTCTCTAGGAGCTCTGCATCTACATTCTTTCATTCGTCTTTTAGTCTCTTTATATTTTAAAAGTTATTTTGTCAATCATTTACATTCATATTAATTATTAACCATCTCGAAAAAATATTTTCATCTTTTTTGAGCAGCGAACGGAAAAGCTTGAAATGCATATATGCGTCGTTAGCAGTCAAGGCGCCACTCTGCCCGCCCGCATATATGCGTCGATAGCAGCGAAAGGGTTAAGACCAGTTGTTCTTGCATTTTTCTAAAAGCCCTCACATTTAAGTATCATATTCTTTTTTTTCAGTATTTAACATAGGTAATACTGTTGTAAAGGATGCCAATTGGAACAAATTTAAATAAAAAATTTTAGTGTTGTGTTGTAGCTTAGCAATTTTTCAGCTAACTATACTTATATATGGTTTTATATGGATGGTTGATATGATGTTAGGAAAAGAACAATTTATTATTTTGTCTTTTAAGTTAGTTGACTAAAATATGAAATATTCAAGTTTCACTCCTACTAGTATCTAAAGCTGAATTACTCTGAACTAGCAATATATTTTCGTTAATTTTAAGCAATATGAATAGATATTCAGTATTTTCATTAATGAAACAAAAGATACTATCAAACTTCTTACTACTTACCTATATACCAAACATTCTTACATTTGCCACTGAGTTCTCTGCTTCGGTCTATCATTCTCACAACTGTAAAAAGATTAAAGTTTAAATAGAGAGACCCCCACATCACTCAAAAGTTGGTAGACACTTTTGCAATTTTTTACGCCCATGCAAGCAAAAAGGTTATCATAATTATATTATAGAGTTTATTCATATTAAAGTATTAACTATATAAAAGTTGATTATAAAAATTAATTTTTATATCTTCACTTGTTTTTTACTCTGAATTCAAGCTGAGGGTAGATTTTTTCATATCATATTTTATAAAGAGAAACTATTTGCTTGTATCTGGACAAGTGCCATAATTGGTTAGTTTGAAAATTTGCTTTAAAATAATAATTTAAAAACCCTTGAACATATTTATCAGACATCAGTGAGTATTTCACAATGTAGAAAGAAGTCATCCAATAAGATTTTATAGTACATTTTTTTTCAAATTTAGGGATCGAAAATATGATTGTTAGAGAAGAAAGATTAAATTGAAGCCAATTAAAGTATACACTTACTCAGTTTTTTAGCATTTTTAAAAATCCGATTATGTATTCACTTTATCCATCTGCTTGATGCACTAACTCTTAACCACTCGTCTGGGTATTTAATTTTTCGAAACTGGAGGTAGGCATTTAAATTGCAATTGAGGAGAATCAAATCGCAAATCAATTAAAAAAATACGTTAATTATTCAGTATTTGAGTTGTTTATTCTTAAAATTTGTCTTAAACTATTTCTACCACAAGAAATGAATTAAAATGTTAATACATAATTATTATTACAACAAAAATTTAATTTGTTGTTAATATTTAATGAACGCAAATTCCTAAAATATGGTATAAAGACATTAAAAATTTACACAATTACTAAGTGATTAAAAAATGAAAAAATAATAATATTATAAATAACATAAATGTTGCCAATTTTGAAATTAGGGTAACGAAAATGCAACCTGCAAAGCAAAGTCAGGGTCTAAATACAAGAAGCGTATCTTTTCCAAATAAAGAAGTGAAGCCCATTTACTGCCAAGATGGTAAACTAAAGATGCAGCTAGTTGCCGGAGAAGCTGCGTGACGGAATATTACAGCATACCTATAGCAAACAGCCGAGAAAACAGCATGACATATATATATACGGCATACCCAGATGAGTGGTTAAATGAAAGAAGCTAGAGACTTAATTTTTTCGCCAATCCATTCAGTATTCTGTCTCATCACATTTTCTCAGTTTGTCTGTCTAAATAAAAAAACAATTCCATTTACTCTCTGCTTCAGCAGCTCTTTCTGTAATTAAGTTAGGTGCTGAACAGTTATTACATACTTACCTGTGCAAAGTAAATGCTGTAGAAAATAATCAAAAAGGAAGGCATTACCATAATGTATTAATGAATAATTATTTTTGCTAACTATTTATATGTTATTTCATTTTAAGGTACAACATATTTCATAGACTGAGCATATCTTGAAAGTTCATTTCCATAAAACTGACAAGAGATCTTGGATTATAAGAAGAAAAAATTGTTTGCTTCGGTTTTGTTACAAGCTTATTTTGTAAAGAATCTGTTTGAATGAGAGCATGTGATATAGACATGTCTGTTACTAGAACAAGTCAAGAGAAATGAAGAAACTCTTTAGTTTATTAGATAAAATACAATGTATTGTACAATTAAAATGCAGTTTTATGCATTATGATGATGCCAGTCCACCTGGAATATTTTATTAAGTAATTAATAAATTTGTTGAAATATTTGTATTTTATTGTTTTTGAGATCTCATTGCAAAAAGTGATCATAATATGTATAAGGCCAACCATTGTATCTAATTTCTAAAGATAACTAAGGAATTGTTGACTGTATCAAATAGCTTTTAAACACTAGTCTCAACTTGTTGGAAATATATTATATATTTCTACTTTCTTCATATACAAAGTATAAAGTATTGTTTTCATGAAAAAAATTGAATTTGAGATTTCAACGGAAATACATGTTTTAAGGCTCCCTGAACACGTTTCGACTATTTTCTCGATGATGTCTGTGGGTGTGTCTTTGACTGGAATTTTGTGTGCACTCTAACTCAAAAACTAATATTCTGATCCGCATAAAATTTAGCATTTGTATTAGAAAGTCAAGAACTGATTACATTTTAGCTAAAATCAGTCAACCAGAAGTGGATGTTTATTTCTGTCATTTTTATAGTAGTAGTAATTGATTTTCTTAAGTGCGTCGATGGCTATGGTCATTTTGCACTGTCATCAACTGGACATACACATGGAAGGGAGGGAGGAAACCTGATGCCGACATTAGCCTACTCTTTATGAAAAGCACCAAGGGGGCCAACTGCTTAATGTCCCTTCCGAAGGATGGAATGCTGAATTTGAGCGGTCTCCTTAAACCGCACAAACAGGAGGCTGGGTGACCTCGGAAAAAATCCTACTTGCACAGGATTTGTGCCCACTGCCTTTTCAAGCAACAGGCGAATAGCAGCCAGCGTCTTAACCACTACACCACCAGCACCCCATCATTTTTCTGTTTGTGTCAAATATCTCCTGTAATTCTTCATTAAGGTAATCATATTTAAAAATCTAAGTCAGATAATTTCATTCTCTACAACTTCCGTATTTGATAATTTTTTGTCGAGCCAATTGTTAAGGAGATATTTCAATTCAATATTGACAGCGATTCCAGGTCTGCCAACTCTTAAATTACTAACTACATATGGAGAGAGTCATGTGTTGGCCACATCAGATTTTTTAAAATGGGATGTGATTATTTTTAATATAAAAATTTTTTCATAAAGGTACTATATTCTCTCTATTTCACCCCCTCTCTTAAATGTAAGTGGACCTTATGGTCTAAATTTCACCAGAATAAAGAAATTTTTCTATCTATCCCCTAACCCAGGGGTTGGCAACCTTTTCTGCATGGCAGGCCACATTTGCAGTTGTGAATGTTTTGGAGGGCCGCATTGGGAGTCAAGAAAGCCTCGGCGGGCCGGATGATCGAATAAATCAGAAGTATTCCAGAGATTCTGTGATTTCATATGAACGAAATCAAGTCTACGTAATTTACTAGCATTAAAACTTCACCAGAAAAGGCTTTGAGACCATAATTTTACTCAAAAAATATAAAATTGCCCATGAGAAATTTTCCTGATCACTTTTTCATTACAGCTTTGCGGGCCGCATAAAGCATTCTCGATGGCCGCACGTGGCCCGCGGGCCGTAGGTTGCTGACCCCTGCCCTAACCTTCCTTTTTCTACTTAACACTTTCCTTCAACTTTCACCATTTTCCTTTCTCTCTTATTCCTTTAGCAAAGTAAAATGAGAGAACATTTATCGGTTCTTCTCCATTAACTGGGTGAATTTCTGGAGAGGAACACATTTATCATTAATAAGATCAGGCTTCACTTTGTGGAATTTATTCATAATAGAAATAAAAATACACTATGTATCTTCCACAATTTGTGGAAGATGCACAGTTTATTTCTATTGAGAGAATATTTTTTGAATGATGATTCTGAGAAAATTCAGTTCCAATACACCACTACTTGACTTAATTTTAGTGATGATATGTACATGTAAACAGTACATATTATATATTACAGACATAATGCACCAGGATTTAGTGGTGGATATTTAGCATCCTCATCTTGACAGGTTATGTATTGGTATTATTGGTGTTCACTGCTTCATAGTAATACTTGACACTACAAGGTTTCGAATATACAAGGCAGAACAAAATTCATGACAGAAACCTTGACTCAATGGGGTTGTTATTATTAGGGAAAATGATGACAAAAATAAATTTTTTATTCATGGCAGTTTTAATAAATCTGATTTTGGTTATGTAAGGCACTAGAATTTGGGTTATAAATGTTCGTAATAATCTATGGAATTAGTTATGGAAAAGTTATTGAAAGTGAAATTTTTTTAATTTCTCCCTATACAATGCAGAAACTCAATAACAAGGTTTTTTGTTGCAGTAGTAATAAACGGGTAATTTGTATTATTGAAAAAAGGCATGCTACATTACATCAAAGCAATAATTTACAAAAGATGTTAATTTTCCCACCAACCTTTCATGATTAACCTTTGCATACAGAGGAAATTCAGATATAATTAGTAATTTTTGAAAAATCTATAGAACTTATTTCCTAGAAGCAATCAATATCAAAATCTAATTTGCTGCATCACAGGACTATTATTGGCCGTTGATGAGCAGTCACACAAAAATGAAATAAGTGAAAGTTTAATAGTTGAATCCTTCAAGCATGCTTTAAAAAAGGGTTTCCTTTATGATTCCAATACTACAGAATGCAACTTGTTTTATTTTAATTAAAGCAAGGAGAAAATATTTGTATAGGATGGTTCACTAATCTAACGAGCATAGATACATTGTAATTTTTAGCAAAAACTTGACACAAAGGATAAAGGAACTGTAAAATTAGACATTGCACAGGATGGCATACTTTGTCATACACGCTTGAGGGGTTAAAGTGAGTCTTATATTTATACATTTAGTATCCACCACATCTGATGCGACTTAGATGCCAACGCCCGGAACCAGCTAGTGCTGCACCTACAACTAGCGGTCTCCTTGTCATCTAGGGACTGGGATCATATTGATCAGGCAACGGCAGCACAAGAGAGCCTGATGCTCGGAAAGAACACAGACAAGGAAAGCCCCCAAGGTGTGACACTCGCATCGGATTGAGACTTTGCAGAATGAAAGTATATGTAAAATAACAGACTCCTATTTCTACCTAGGTGCCAACTCGACGTCGTTTAGAAGAAAATGCCCTTTGAAAATCACGATCCGAGAGTCTACGTAATAAAATTGTTAAAAGTTCTTCCATCGTTGTCTAGGAGCGTTAGTCTAGGGGAAATGGGCTGGATTTCAAATATTTTTGCCGGGGTTCGATTCCCGAAGGGACCAATTTTTTTTTCTGATTTTTTAAAAAGTTTTTTTTCGCTATTTCCAGCATATCGTCAATAAAACTTGCACAACATTAAAAAAAAATTTATTCCATGCATTATAACTACTATTTTATTCATCGTAATTCTTCACAAACATAATTTTATGGATCACTACCCATTCGCTTTACCATCATGATCAATACATGACGAGATTTGAAAGGAGGAATGCATAACAATGCACCGAAATAACCCAACAATATTGTGACATAATGCCTCGGAGGAGCCTGTAACCTCTAGAGGGCGTGTCCCCAGGTGGCGGATAGGGGAATGCTCTACAGATATGTAGGGTAGGAGGGAAATAAAATACCTCCCGCGGACCAACAGGCAGCAGCGTCTGTTCTCCATATTAGGGGCGGCTGCAAACAGCGTCTGTTCCCCATGTTAGGGGCGGCTGAATATATGGGCGGAAGGCAATGGGAAACCACCGCCACAATATATCCCATGTAGAGGCATCATGACGGAGTCTTCTCTTGTTAAATATTCCGGAGGTAAAATGGTCCCCCGCTCGGATCTTCGGGGGGGACAACACGAGAGGTTCCGTTTAACACAAGGAAGGAAGGAAGCTGGAAAGAAGTTGAAAATTGGCACATGGAATGTTAGAACACTCCTACGAGCAGGGAAGTTGGAAAATTTAAAGAGAGAGATGAAAATAAACAGAATGGACATGATTGGCTTAAGTGAAATGAGATGGGAAGGAAGAGGGGAAATAAAAAGTGATGATACCACGGTGTACTATTCAGGAGGTACTGGAAGAATGAATGGAGTAGGAGTAATTTTGAATAAAGAAATAGCAAATTGTGTACAGAGGGTGATATTTGTAAATGATAGAGCAATTGGTCTTAGAATAGGAATGCACCCAAAAGATCTACTGTTGATACAAGTTTATATGCTGACCAGCCAACATGAAGATGAGGCTGTTGAAGAAATATACGAGAAGATATTATGGAGGATGAAGGTAAAAACTGTTGCAAGATAGTGATGGACGATTGGAACGCTGTGGTAGGAGAGGGAAGAGAAGACCAAGTAGTAGGAAAATTTGGACTAGGGAAAAGAAATGAAAGAGGTGAAAGACTTGTCGAGTTCTGTAAAGAGAAGAGGATGTTCATATCAAATACTTGGTTTGAAAATCATAAGAGAGGGCTATACACGTGGAAATCACCAGAAGATGGAGCCAGATATCAAATAGATTATATTTTAGTGGAAGAAAGATATAGAAATGGAGTAAAAAAGGCATATGGACTTCCAGGAGCAGACATTGACAGTGATCATGTGCTCCTCATGGCCGAAATAAAACTAGCCTTGAAGAAGGCTAAGATAGTTAGAAAATGGGACTTAGAGAATATAGCCAAAGTAGGAAAAGAAAGAATATGAGAAAAATTAGCTCAGGCAATCAAAAGAGAAAACGTGTCGGAGGAAAATGTGGATGAAGCATGGAATAGGATAAAGAAGGCTATAAGGAAAACAGCAGAACAGGCTATTGGGTTTTTTTAAGGAAAAAGAATAAAAAAGCCATGGGTGACAAAGGAAATGATAGAAAAGATGGAAGAAAGAAGGCAATACAAAAGCAGGACTGATGAAGATGGAAAAAGGAAATACAGGAAACTGAATAATGAACTAAGAAGAGAAACCCAAAAAGCAAGGGAGAGATGGCTAGAGGAGGAATGCTCAGATATAGAAGATCTAGAGAGAAAAGGAATGTATGACTTGATGTATAAGAAAGTAAAAAATGTAATGTGGGATAGATGGAGAACAAGTGCATGTGTGAAAGAGATTGCAAGTAAAGAAGATAATGTTCTATATAAGGAAGAGGAGGTTCTTAATAGATGGAGAGAATACATGGAGGAGTTGTACAAATCAAATGAAAAACCAAAGGATCTCCGTATTGAAGAGCAGGATGAAATAAATAATGATGAAACGGGTTTCGATATTGAAAATAGAGGTGCTACAAGCAATAAAGGATATGAAGAATGGGAAGGCAATGGGGGTAGATGAGATACCGATAGAATTATTTAAGTGTCTTAATGAGGAAGGACTGGAAGAAATAGTGAAGTTGTGTAATGCAATCTATGACAAGGGGATGTGGCCAGAGGATTTCGTCAAAACAATTATGATTCCAATTCCGAAAAAGCAAGGAACAAGAAAATGCAGTGAACATAGAACAATCAGTTTAATTACACATGCAGCAAAGGTTCTACTTAGGGTTATGAACAGGAGACTAATTAGCAAAATGGAAGAAAATGTTGCAGAGGAACAGTTTGGATTTAGAAAGAGAAGAGGTACAAGAGATGCAATAGGATTGATAAGAATGAATGGAGAGAGATATATAGAAATGGGTAAAGGAATTAGTCTGTGCTTCATAGATATGGAGAAGGCATTCGACCGAGTGAACTGGGAAAAACTGATGGAAATACTAAAAGCAAAAAAAGTAGACTGGAAAGATAGAAGGTTAATTAAAGAGCTGTATATGAAACAGAAAGCAGCTATGAGGATAAAAGATGCACAGACCGAATGGTATGATCTAGGAAGAGGAGTAAGGCAAGGGTGCTGCTTATCGCCAACCCTGTTCAATATATATGCTGAAGAAATGATTGACAATGGAATAGGGAATGATAAAGGAATTAGTATTGGGGGTAGAATAATAAATTGTATAAGGTTTGCTGATGACATGGTAATTTTGGCAGATGAAATGAGGCATATTCAGGAAATGGTTACAAAGCTAGAAGACAGGATGATGGAATATGGAATGAAAATGAACATAAAGAAAGCAAAGGTGATGAGAATAGGGGATAGAGAGATTATGAATGTGTCAATAAAGGATGGAAGAGTGGAGCAAGTAAAACAGTATAGATATTTGGGAAGCATGCTAACTGAAGACTGGAGAAGTGAAAAAGAAATAAGAACAAGAATAGCAATGGCAAAAGAAACATTTAATAGGAAAAAACGGGTACTATGTAGTAAAATGGATTTAAATCTGAAGAAACGTCTTGTGAAGTGCTATATTTGGAGTGTATTGCTTTATGGGTGTGAAACATGGACGCTAAAGAGGAGAGAGAAAGAAAGGCTAGAGGCATTTGAAATGTGGGTGTGGAGGCGGATGGAGAAGGTTAAGTGGATGGATAGGATAAGGAATGAAGCAATACTAACAAGCAGTGGTGGCTCGTGAATAGGCACTGCGGAACTGCAGCACCCCCTATTTCCACTTGATATTATCGATAACATTTAATATAATGAGTCCTTTTTTCTTTAATTCTTTCTTTATTTTTGTAGTACAATATATATTCCTTAAGCTTAATGTCAGTACTTCAGTAGCCATCCCCCAGTTTATGAAAAAGATACAAAAATCTTTGTATGGAACTGTGCGCTTCACAGTGCCAGCGACGTGGTGTTTGACTGTTGTGGGCATGCGCACATAGGAGGGGGGGTGGGGAGGAAGGCAGGACTGCCAGGTAGAGAGAGCACTGTTGCTCTCGCAGTGCCGGCTCTGGCGTGATGGTGGAAGGAAGTTTTTTTTTTAATCAGCATGTGTTGTGCTTAAAAACCGTGTACCATATTCTTGAATGTGATTAAGTGTAGAAGAGTGTAGAATTAGATTATTATTCTGCTTCCAGCTATTCTATTTGATTCATTTTTTTCGGTTCTTTTATTTAACAGAAAACTTTAACCATGGCCTTGCATCCCCAAGAAATAAGTTCTGTGACTGTAAGTGAACTTCAACAGCTTAAGTTTTCGCAGCTATCTCTCCATGAGAAAGTTACAGTTAAGAAAAGAGGTCGTTCAACACCTAATATTCTAATATCTCAGCCAGGCAAAAGCAACAACAAGAAATATATTCGTAGCTTTAATTCTGAATGGTACCAATGGAAAAGTTGGCTTTGCGGCTGTGAAGTAAAAAATGCACTGTTTTGCTTCCCGTGTTTGCTGTTTGGAGGTGATGTACCGTGGACAAAATATGGTTTTAGAAATATAAACAAAATGAAAGAAAAAACTGAAAAGCATGAGAAGTCAAAGAAGCACGTTGATAATGTTGTTTCACTGTCACTTTTAGGAACCGTAAGTATTAAGGAGAAACTTAGTGAGGCATACAGACTTTCAATCAATGAGCATAATATAAAAGTTAAAAAGAACCATGAAATTTTGTCCAAAATAATAGACTGCATTTACTTTTGTGGAAACTTTGAAACTCCCTTACGTGGACATGATGAAAAAGACGATTCAGTAAATCCAGGGGTATTTAGAAGATTAGTAAATTTTGCATCTAAATTAGATTCAGATTTGAAGAATCACTTAGAAACCAGTGCAGTCTTCAAAGGTGTTTCTAAGACCATTCAGAATGAGGTACTTGACTGCCTGCTACAAATATACCATGAGGAGATAAGGACGAAAATTAGAAAAGCTTCCTTTGTAGCTGTCATGGCTGATGACACAACAGATGTTTCGGAACACACTCAAATGGTCCTTGTTCTACGGTACGTATTGAATGAAGAAATATTTGAGCGTTTTTGGGGATTCTTTATTCCAAAAAATCAAACTGCAGATGGCATATCAAAACGTATTTTAGAACAATTGGACATAATCCTTCAAGGAAATGGACAAAAACTGATAGATCAGACATTTGATGGTGCAAATGTCATGAAAGGCAAAAAAGCAGGAGTTCAAGCAAAAATAAAAGCAGTTTATAGTAATGCACATTTCATTCACTGTTATGCACATCAACTTAATTTAATAATGAGAAATGCAGCAAGTATTACACGAAACGCAAGAATATTTTTCTCTAACATTCTGGCTATTCCAACATTCTTCTCAAGATCACCACAACGTGTGTCCATTCTCAAGAAACATATGGACGTCAGCATTCCACGTCCATCCTCTACAAGGTGGAATTTCAACATACGGACCATAAACAGAGTTCATGAAAATTTGCAACCTTTAAAAAACTGCCTTACTGAAATTCAGTCAACATCAAATGCAGATCAAACCATTGCAGAAGCAACAGGAATTTTAAAATACCTGAATGATGATAATTTCAAGTTTTGGTTAGAGCTTTTTCATCAGATTATGCCTCATGTTGAAATAATTTACAACCAAATGCAATCTCGAGAAATTAGTGTGTTTAAAGTTAATGAATATATAACAAATTTCAAAACTGCTATTTTAGAATTGAGAAACTCAAAGTACTGTGAGAATCCTTCAAAGACACTCATGGCAGAAGCTAAGGAAGTGTGTGACTATATGTGTTGATATAATGGACAGATATTCTTCCACTAAACACTTAGTAGCTGCTAAATTGTTCAACAAGAAATGCTTCACTAGATTTAAGAATGAACATCCCACAAAAGAGATAGTACTGACCACTGAAGCTTATCCCATGATTGACAAAGAAAAGCTTGAAACTGAACTAAAAGTATTTTATTGTAGGACTGATATTCATGAATATTGCAAATTAATTGAGCTGCTGAAATTTATCTTGAAAAATAATCTAGATGATGTTTTCAGTGAAATTACGAAACTGATAAAAATCCTCTTGACAATTCCCATGACTACATCAGAGGCAGAGCGCTGCTTTTCAACATTGAAAAGAATAAAAACTTTTTTAAGAAGCACTATGAATTCGGAAAGACTAAATGCGCTTGCAGTACTCTCAATGGAGAAAAATTTCCTCAATTGTCATCCAGAGATCAAGGAGAAAATTATTGAACTTTTTGCGCAAATTAAAACAAGAAGAATGGATTTCATTTTTAAATGAATAGATCAAGCTTGAACTGTAACAATTTAAGTTAAAGTAAGTAAAAAATGTTTGGTTTTTTTTGTTAAGATTTTATCAAGTTCCTGAATAAATTTTCTTTTTATACATGTTTTTTTCCTTTTACACAATTTTAAAATAAAGGCTAAAAATTTTCTGGAGCAGCACCCCCACTAATTTTAGCTATGAGCCGCCACTGCTAACAAGGGTGAATGAGAAGAGAAGATTACTTGAAACAATTCAGAGGAGGAAAAGTAACTGGTTAGGGCATATCTTGAGAGGAGAAGGTTTACTATTGATGGTGTTGGAAGGATCAGTAGAAGGTGAAAGGAAAAGGGGACGTACAAGAATAAAAATGTTTGATGACCTGAAAGAAAGTGGAGGGTATCGGGAAATGAAAGAAATGGCAAGGAACAGAAAGGAGTGGAGACAACGCTGGTGCCAGGGACCTGCCTTGAGGCAGAACACCTCATGATGATGAACACGTAAAAATCGACTTTTCGACATACAGGCTTTTGTTCTTTTTGAGATCTAAATTAGTAATAATTAACCTACAATCTTTGGATCTGAACCATTTTAAAAGAAATAATTATGAAGTTCCTTATTCTGTTCATCTTTTTTCGCCTACAGTTCGAAATTCCTCACGTTAAACGTTTAATTCATATATTCTGGGGAAATCTTTCCATTTTAATGGGATGTTGCCTTGCCAACCCATTGCATTGCTAAACCTCAAATCCTATTGTTATTTGAAAGCATGCTTTAAATGCTTTTAATACAAAAGAGAGGGAAGGAGAAGGAAATGATTTTCATAGCAACGAATGTAAACAACATTCATTGTGTTATTTATGAGAAGGAATACATTTGAATGTAGAACATTAATAATTCGCATATTAAAATTGCTTAGAATCATGGTAGGAGTTCAAGGCTTGAAACGACGAATGCCTAAAAGAACGAAAGTTTGTTTTTCTGTCATCAATTTTTAAATATGCGTCGAATCGATCAACAGATCAGTTTTTAATGCGAGCATTTGATGCATTTTTAATGATTCACATTGTTGTCGGTTTTGTGTAATTGGGTACCATTGACTTGGATAATAGCCTCACGTCACATCTATTCACAAATTTCATAAAAAAACTTTCCCGTTGAATTTCAACGGACATCTTCCTAGCAACAAATAAATGCACTACAGGATAACTCCCATACAGGAAAGGGGGTGCGTTGACCTGCAAAATCTATTGAAGTTCTTTACATAAAAATATAGCAATAAAAGAAGAAAGGAAAAAAGAAAGAAAAGAAAATAGAGGAAAGAAACAGAAAAGAACAAATAGACACACTACAGGAAAACACCTGCACAAGAAGGGGACTGTAAAAACCTGTGAAAGCTACAGAGATACACTAAATCTATCCATAAATAAAGTTAAAACAATAGTAATAACATAAAACTGAAACAATTTAAGCACAATAGATATTGTTTTCTCAAACCTTATATCTACGATAACTTAAGAAAAATTGAAGCATAAGTGTGATTCCTTTGGGGTGATAACAGATATTGCCACCTCTAGAGTTTGCTAGGGTAGGACAGCCACACACACATTGGCTGGAAACAATGTAATGAGGGTGGTATGTTTTCAGGGAAATTGCAGAGAAATAAGTGAAAATATCGTTTGAAAATGTTTTTATTCATGCATTAAAATAAAAAAGTAAATAAGAGCTTTGCACCTATATGATGATAATTAGTTGAATTAATTTATCTTCTTATAATTATATTTTTGTTGAGACCTAGCCTCGCTTAAAAATGATTTATCGTCTTTTATATGTTCATAAAACTCTGTGCATGTAGATTTTATATTGAAATAAATCAGCAACTTGTGTTACATTTGTTTCTTTCATCTCTCCATTTAATATTCATTATACTAAAAATTTGCTCAGAATACGCTGAGGTTCCAGAAAAGCTTAAAAAATAGGAAATTATTTTAAATGTGTTTATCAATTTAAAATCAAGACTTTTGAACAAAAAATGCCTTATTTTGCAGGATTTGTACTCATCGGAGTTGGAAATTATAGTAAAATTATCGGTTTAAGTTCCCACTTCATGGAATAGCTCATCTATATTTAGTTGTAATTTTTCTTTTAAATTTAATTTTTCCTCAACCTTAAAAAATCTTGAAAACTTGGAAGTTTGTGGTTTGGAAAACTCAGTATAGAAAATAAATAAAATAACGAAGTTTAATTCAAGTCTAAGTATTGTTCAATGTATTCTTGTGCAGTGATAGAATAATAAAAAATCATCCTCTAATTTGTCATGTTCTCTTTGGTCAGTCATATTTTAAATTTTTTTATGACCTAGTTTCATATCCAAAGTACTTTTCAGTTTTTCTGCTTTTAAGTTTATCTTTTAGAGATTTCATAATATGATATGTCCCCCCTCCACAGTAATTTCATTTGATTCCAAATTTTTATAGCAATATCAAATATTTCTAATACATTGCACACAAAAAGTAAATAAATTTCCAAGCTTTCAGGAACCTCTGTGGATGCATCATTAATTTTTAACAACAGTTTAATTTGTCTAGGACAATCCTTACTTTGACTAAAGTATGCGCACAATGCACTCCACAAACTCAATCATCTTTTTACACAAGGTAAAAGAGAAAGCCACCTAGTTGTAACATGGCACAAAATTTCTGTAAATTCAGTATCAACAAAGACATGGAATTCTTTTAAGGTATCATGTCATTTTGCAGAATTCTAAAAATGGTCATAGATAGACAATGAACTTTTAATGCAATTATGCAAAATATGGGCATTGCAAGAACGGAAATAAACTCAAACAATAGCCTTCTGATATTGAATATAGCTAGGAAGCTCCAACAGTTAAGAAAATAAAAAAGAGCATTACTAAGACGTAACTAAGCGTCAATTGTTTACCAGTCGCCAGTAGGTGGTGGCAGCTAAAAATTTTGTTTTTAATATATCTCTTAAACAATGTATTACATGGGAAAATGTTTCAAACAAAGGTTGTAGAAAATTAAATTTCCTACATTTATTCCAGTACATTTTTTGGTATATATAATATTAAAGCAAATATTTCAAAATAACGAATAAGTGACAACCACTTATGGTTGACCGATTTATACCAAATACTAATCAACTCTTGTGACCTTCATAAAAATGTTAAATATGTAATTTCGTGTTGACCTGATTAATAGCTTTTGAGTTAGAGCACCCACAAAAAAACTCACACAAACAGACATTGAGAAAATGGTTAAAACATGTTCAGGGGACCTCAAAACATGTATATCCGTTGAAATCTCGAAATCAATTTTTTTCTTAAAAACAATACTTTCTCTATACTACGTATGGAGAAAATAAAAACAAGGTGTCATATCTAAATGACCCATTTCTCAATAAAAGCAACAACTAAAGGAACATCTTAATCAAATGAATGTTTAATAAAATTCTCATCATATTTGTCAGAGCATATCACTAATTTCAACTCTTCTTATCATTAATTATGTGGTTAAATTATGAAAAGCATGGCTAAGGAAAAAGAATTTCAAATTTTTCAAAATAGTTATTTTTTAAAAATAAAGAGTAAAAAACTTATCACAAAATCCTTTTATTTATTTATATCTGTCACTACTATTAACTTTTTTAACAAATCATTATTTTCTTCTAAAATTGTTTTCAAATATTACGTTTTTATCTAAATTTACTTTTATCACAGCCTGTGCAGTAAGACATGCCAAAGATATTTTTTTTCACTGCTTCAAATATCATCGATGATTGAAAAAACTTTTCACAGCTTCATTTGAACATGATAGCACAAAACAGAACTTGATAATCAACAACAGATTTGGATATGGTATAAGCTTCCTATCAAAATGAGCAAAAACCTCCATCCAGCGTTTATTCACACTAATATTCATTTCTTCTCATTCAATTTTTCTACATTGCAGTGTAAGTTTAAGCGTCTTATTTCTTTGAATAACTGACTGTCATTAATACTAAAAGTTTTGAATTTAATAGATTCATGGATTCTAAAATTTAGCTAACATCTTGCCAGGTTTTAAAAACATTTTCCATTCAAAATATTTAAATTCTTCCATAGGAGTTGCCCATTCTTCCAAATACTCCAGAAGCCAATTCTATTTTATATTTAATGAATTATGTTATATTTAGCATACTATTGTTGGAAGAATTAACAAAGAGGGTGTAAAAAGGACAGAAGAGGACACCATTTTCAGAGGACAAAATCTTCAAAAAGAGGACTATCCTCTTGAAAAGAGGAGTATCCTCTTGAAAAGAGAACTGCCCTCTTGAAAAGAGGATGTCTGGTCACCTTTACCATGATACTCATGTCATCACAATCCTTAAAAACCACCCTAGGATGTCATGCCTCATAATTTGAGAAATACTGACAATAATGTTACAGCACACAGGTTAATTACACTGAACAATAGATGGCTTTGAATAATAGTAAAATTGACACCATCAGGATTTGGACGCAATCTTAGAAAGTATGAGGCATACTCTCATCATAACTTAAACGCATTGGAACTAATATTATTTGAATTACCACAAAGCAAAAATTAATGCAATTTTAAGTATAGTAGACCCTCAACATTCGTGCTTTGTTCCACGAACATTGCGAATGCCTGAAATCGCAAATAATGGCTCTGCTACCTAATTTTCCCCATAAAATTTAATGAAATATAAAGTATGGCTGAACAAGTAAGAATTTGGGAATCGACTGAAAACTTTTCAACATTTAAATAATTTTAATTATTCTCTTATGTACAATAAAAAAATTACATTTACTTTGCAAAGTAGACAGGGCAGTAATGAAGCAGTCGACTCTTTCTTCAAGAACATCTTGTTTGGCAGCTGTTATCTTTTCTTTTGGAGTTCCTTATAAATAGCGTGACCATACATCCAGGATGTTAGATGTTGTTCTGGAATCCCGTCCGGTTTAGTATTTGCCCTGGTTTAAATTATTTTTATTCCATAAATAAATCACGTTTCACCAGTTATCTGTTATTACACATGCAATCCATTCATTAGGAATTAAAATTTCATCTTTCAATTAAGTTTAAATATATACAATCTGTAAGGGGTGTCTATAGGTCCAAGGTGTGCAGCCAAGGATGTATCCAGGGGGGCTCCAGACCCTCCCCAGTGTACAGAAATGTGTGTAATCTGTGATAACAACATTACAAACTTGCTACGTTGCCTCTTGTTACGCTGCCACTTGCTGTGTTATGAGAACTTAAAACGTTATAAAAGTTTATATTTTATTATTTGAATAGGAATTTTATTTAATCATTTGCTGGAAATTGGTTTTTGGCCTCAGACCCCCTCCCCCCCAAGTAAATTTTTGGGTATGTGCGTGTGTAGCGCACTCTGGCAGCTGAGTGCACATTTAACTATATGAATTTTGAAGCAATTATTTGTTTTAGATCATCTGTATTTACTTCAATGAATTAAGTTTGTCTAAAACATTCACTGTTATCACGACAATATTTTATTGAAGTTAGCCAGATAGGGATTTAACCATGGCTAGAAATGATGTGACCTGGCTTTTCTTAAATGCTTTGGTGAACCAAAATACCTTTTTTCTGGAAAATTTTCTCAAAACTTGGGGTCCGTTTTATAGCCCAAAAAATATGATCAATATTACTAAAATATTTGTTCCCATTAATTTTCTGACCAATTCTGGAATAATTTTGTGCACATAATGTGAGAATTTGAAAAAAATTTGGGCTACTTGTCAAGAAAATCATGGCCAAGGTACGCAGAATTTATCTATTTGGCATGCAAGCAACAAAAAAACTAAAGATCTTATATTGTTCTGGTTTTTCTTCCCCTGAACACAGTGTCCTGGTTTTACTTCCTCAGAATCTGGTCACCCTACTTATACATCTCCTGGTACGGAGCCAATACGAGGTTTATTTTACAAGCGATCTTGAGACTCCATTCCATCATGGATCCTAACTGTCAAGGTATCAGTTAGCTGCTTTGCATATCAGAACACTTCACTAAACTTATGCGTCCCAACTAGCTTGCTCTAATTCCTCATCGTTCTTTTCGCTTTCTTCAGCAATTTTCACCAGCCATTCTAGGTCTTCTTCTGTCAGTTCCTCTCCATGCACCTCATTCAGCTCTTCCACCTCACTTGCGACCAAGTCCATGAAACCTTAGCCACCCAATTGCTGTGCAACACTGATAATGCATTTCACTTCACTGTCAATGGAAGGGAAAAATTTGTAATAGGACAGGGGCGCTTAAAGAAAAGTTTGCCTAGAGTGCTGAAATGTTTAGCACTGCCCCTGCCAACGAGGGACCATGGGGGTTTATTTGAAAATAGTCAAAACCGCAAATGTTAAGGGTCTACTGTAATATGAAACTAACTGGTTAAAATATTTTACAAAACTGAAAACAAAGAATAAAATTATTAAGTTTGGAATAATACTAGATGCATGCTTGGTCCATGCATTTTAAAATGCCTAGCTTATCTACCCAGCTACATTGCCAAGCACATCTAGATAAATTATAGTTCAATTCCAATGGACTAAACTGTACAAATTTATCATTATGTTACAAACTTTAAATATATGAAAGTTGCATTTGGAAGCATTCTTATTATTATCCTCATAAAAAATTTATGCCTAAAACTTTTAATTATAAAATACAATGATTTTAAATAAAATGCAAATTAAATTAAGGGTTTTCCATGAAGAACCAAGCCTTTATTTTGTTAAATCTGAAAATATATTCAATAATTTGCACTCTGGTATACAGAAAGGATTTATAGAAACCATAAGACTTCCAAACATCCAAAGTGAAGAAATCTATGCACAAATGCTGAAAAATTGTACATTTAAGAGGATTATATAGTTTGTCCCATATGCAACAAATGAAAAGATAAAAATTTTCAAATAATACTCATATAAGAATTTTATTCTTTAAAATTGGAATTAGAACTCGGGGAATAAAGTCACACTCATACGAGTTCATTGATGTAAAATAAAGAAAATGCAATACATATGACTTCTTTGGAGCATTTAAAGGTACCAATTATGCTACCGTAACTGCCAACTTATGATTAATGTTTATTTGAAAATGTGAAAGTTCCTTAATATATAGACAACTTTGAAAATTTTTTACTATACTTAGTTATACATGTTTTAAAGTAAAAATAGGAAATGAGTTATTAACTATAAATAGAAATTGTGCTACGGAAGATATTACATCTAAAGCTCCAAAACAAAACATACCTACTTGCTTAACATATGGAGGATGAAAAAGCCAACTTTCCATCGGAAACTAATACTCTTCAAAGAGAATTAGGTCTTTAGGAGTTTCTTGTAAACAACAAAATGAAGTATTTACACAATTTACAGTATTTCTACGAAAGTACTTTATTTTTGTTATGTACAAATTCCAAATGCCACCATCCAACCTATCACTCATTATATACAAATGCCTAAGAGACACCAACATAATCATGGACTGCACAATGATTAAGATTTCAGCCCATGATCATCATCACAATCCACTGTCTTTAGTGCAATACAGAAAATTGGACTGCACCAGTAGTACATCAGAACAAATCTTACAACTCATTTATCAATGCACACATACATTCATCCAATTTATATCGACTTTTGGCTGGTGAATACAACTCTCACTCGTTTCTTTTATACCAGTTATCCTACAAATTTAACATTATGCGGCTGCCATAATGGGGAATTAAAATAAACAATTTCTCAGTGTTCAACAGCATAAAATGAGAAGCATATAGATGGATTGAAAAAATGGTTCTTTTGTTGAGGGTTCAAAGAAACCTACACAGTGCTCTAAGAGCTGTCGGGTGAAACAATTTGGAATACCTGAAGTGATTAAAATGGCCATTCTAATCACTGTGATCATAAAATTGATACACTTATCAGCACAAGAAAGTTAAAAAAGAATTACACAAGCAGCTCTTATTTGAGTGAATTTATCAAGAAAACATATCACAGTATGCTGGTATCTAAAATTCACTATTGGCTGATTATTTTTGTCAGCATGACGTAAATGAATGCATGAGCAAATTTATAATTAGAGGATTCGCAAAAAATTATTTCAATAGATTCAACATTGAGATACTGTGCGTTAAGCATTCAATAAACTGCTGTTCATTATGCAATTCATTCAGACCAAAAAGGGGCTCAATCCCTCAGATAATTAACATATGGTTTAACAAAAATGTATAGACAGACTAGGAAAAATAACTATAGAGATGCAGTTTCAAGGAGTAAATTCATTTAAAAAATATTACCCTCTCACTTTGATGGATACTACATTATAACCCTGCCATGGCATAGGCTGTATATAGCACTATTAAATTAATCACATCAGAGGAGCTATGTGTACTGAGACAATGACCTAGGAAAAATGTTGGTATAGATGAGAGGACCACTGCAAAAAGGTCCACGGTTGGGCCTGAGAAAGATGGAAAATGAAACATCCTCCAAGGAGAGCCCATAATCTTGAAGGCAATGAGGAAAATAAGCGAGGGCAGGTACAGCATTAGGGCTAGCCTTGTTTTAAGGCTGCAACAGACGAAGTGGGCATATGGAAATGGCACCATGACAGCACAGGTCAGTTCATCACAAGAAGTTTCTGGCAAGAAGTTAAATCATAGAATGAAGAAATGGGTCGCTAACATTTCATCCCAGAATTGTGCATGGTTCCCCAAACACATTGCAGGCTTATACTTCTGAGAAAGCATTAATTCACCAGACAGTACAATCACTGTAGATGCTGAATTCTTAATTCCAAAAGAACAATTTTCTTCCAAAGCACTTAAACAAGGCATCACTGTTTCAGCGAGGTTCAGATGATGGTGAGCTACTAGATAAGTCAATACCTTGTTGCATGTAACAAAAACATGAAGTGCAGAAAACATCTCAACTCCAAGATTCAGTACTTGAATCCCACTACAAGTAGGTACACAGTTTCTAACAGTATTCTTTGGAATGGCATCAAATGTCAAAGCCTCGCTTGTACAAAAGACATAGGATGGTCTCCAAACATACAAAGTTAGATTCTTAAAAGTTGAATCTAAAATGCTATTCTTCAGACCCCATACACCTCAGTCCAAAATAACCCAGTGCCAGAAACAATCATTGTTTGGAACTATCTGGCAAATAAATCACAGTCCACCTCCTTGGAACCAATCTTCTCGCAAAGAAAGTCGTCCTTCTACTATGCCCCAATCTTCAGCTGCATCTACAGCAACCTCAGCTGTAGCCCTGCTGCTCCCACCCCCGCCGTCCCCTCACCGTGACAACGAATGACTGCGTTCCCGACTCTGGTCCCCTGACCCACCAGACCCAGGACCACCTCCAGTTCCAGATGCAGAAGACCTAGCGTCAGAGCCAAGACGGAGGTGAGTAGGAAGTAAATCAAAGAAGGGATGACGGATGGCTTGAGTTAATGTTATCCGCTGTGAGGGTTCATATTCGAGCATCCTTGCCACCAAATCAAATAACTGACGGTGCTCCTCATCTTCAACTCCTTGGTACCTCTACAGAAAAGAGTAAAAAGAAATACATTTTACTTTCTATATTATTATTCTTTATTAATAGGTAGATAGCTGATAAAAATAACAAAAAGAATAAAAACAATGAGCTTTTACTAATACAATAATTCAAAAAGTCACTATCAAGTTTGCTTTATGGGTGGAATCCAAACATTAACTTAAATAGCATCATTAGCAATAAAAAAGTGGTCAAATTCAACAATCAAGTATTTGCCATTAGTGGGAATTTATTAATAATCCTATATATAATGTCTGTCTGTCCCCCTCTATATCTCAAGAACTATTTGTGGTTGAGGAATTCAGTGAATGAGATTTTTTCTAGCAGCTAGGAGACCTCAGGAAAACTTTTAATTTTCATCTGACATCTTGAAACAAAATGCTGGCTGGTTAAATATTGAAAAATTTATATTTTGGAAACTGTGCCTAGTAGAACAAAAAACATCATGTCTTGATAAGAGCAGTCCCGAAAAATTATTTTGAGCTTAGTAAGAATAAATGTGAAAGACAGCTCCCAGGTCCTTGGAGCAAGCTGAGGGTGAGGTTGACGCATGTAGGGGCAGGACCCTTAGTAGATTCTAAATTTTTAGTATTTACCATTGGTGATTCACTATTAATGACAGCTACTTTTCAACTGAAATGCTCATCTGATTTTCAACTTTTTAAAGCTATTGGAGGTATCTAAAACATCAAATTAGTAGAAGTATATTTATGACTTAAGTTGGAAACAAAACTAATTTTAACACAGCTACATATCCTGGGTTTAAAATTGGCTTTGTATCAAATGCTTGGTGAAATTTATAAATTCTCAAATTACTTTAAGAAAATCAAAATATAATAGTGGCAAGTTCCATATCACTAGCATGATAAATAATGAATGATAAGAATTTATTTACACTCCTCATCTCTCTCTCTCGAGAAAAGTTTATGAATTTGAAGACTAAAATATAAATCCAATATCTTGATACAATTGACAAAATAAAACTAAATCTTAATCATAGGTTTATTTCACATACCCTTGAAGATTTAACAATCATTTATTAAATTTTATTTTTAACCATTAGTTGTTTTCAAAATAAGATCACTCAACTTATTTTAATTTTATTTCAACAAATTTCGTAGAACAGGTGTAGGCAACCTACGCTCCGTGGGCCAGATCTGGCCCACTGCTCAGTTTAATTCGGCCCCCAGTAAGACTTTTAAGAATATACTTCTATGATATTAGTTTTTTTTTAATGTTTAACCTGTTCACGAACAGTTGCAGTATGGATGACCAAAAAAAGCACATTCATATAATTGATAAATTTATTCCTGGAAATATTTTATTACTACACACACACACACATATATATATACTAGTAGAAAGTGCTTGCATACTGCAAGCATTTCATCTCACCTTGAAAAAATTCATTTTTCAGAGAGACATTTTATCATGGGAAATATTTCTTTAATTCATAATATTTCTCCTCTGGACCGATTTTCGTTTTTTCTTTATGGAAAAATAATGGAATAAAACAATCGCTAATTGTTGCAATTTTAGGAATATTATAAATTTTCCACATTGGGTTAATAATGACACACACTTCCGCCAAATTTTAAATTTGTAGCACATTTAGAAGTGAAATAACCTTTATCTAATTGTTTAAAATTAATTAATTTTTAACGGCCGCAATAACAACTTCATGGATACAATGAAATGTTTATTCGTTTGTATAGACTAATCTCTAAATATCCTAAAAATTTCAGGTCTCTATCTCTCCCCTTAGTATTTAAACATTTACCTATTTGTTTAAACTTTAAGAATTTTTAACTGCCAAACAAATTAAAATATCAAAATTTGTATAATCCCTATTTCGTTTTTTACAAATTCTACCTATAAAAAAATTTTCAGCTCCGTAGCACATGCGGAAATACATTAACCTTGAAAATTTGTTTAAACAATTTAGAATTTTTAGTGACCGCATTGTTGAACTTTTTCAAGATTTTTGTTTTTTCTAGTCGGTTAACGAAAGAAAATATCCAATAGCATTTAGAAACGAATGAAAGGTAACAATGGCAACAAAACACGGGTACTGCTAAATTCAATATTCTAGCTTTATTATTTATCCTCCTATACATAGTAAGCTAATTTTGATGGTAATGCAATCTGAAGAATCTGATTGGCTGCCGAAAAGCCAATTATATCTTGAGGAAGTTGAACCTTATTTCCCTTGAAAAAATGCGATAAATAAATAAGAAGTTAAATGTTTAATTTTAATTGCTATTTAATTTTAACAAATGATAAAATATATCAATTTATATGCCGCACCACAATCAGAATTTAGCATACATTTTATCACATGGTAACTATGCACAACAACAAATAAATAAGCATATAGGATATGGATGTAAATGGATTGCTGTTTAAAGTTCTTCGTTATTACATTTTATCACATGGTAACTAAAAGGAACACAAAATTAAGTGAATTTTATATTTATTGCTTACTTTTTAAAGTTGGTTTCATTAATTATTATTTCAATTTTAACTTAATACTTAATTCACACATACCCGTCATATTTAAAAAATTCATGCATAGCTACTTAATTGTTGTCAACGTAACTTGTCTTATTGGCTACTGAAGTAAATAATATCTGCAATAATTACAAAATACATTTAATTCCTTACATGTGCATGGCAGATGGATTATCCACAGCGAATAAAAGAACATAAATATAAATATTACAACTACTGAACTCGTGAGGTGTTTTAAATAAATTTTGATTGTTTGGTTGATTAAAACTGATTAGAAAATAAATCACTTAATAGAAATTGGATATTTCCCTGGAATCATTTCTGATATATTGTCTTGCAGTATTTAGTCATTAAAAGTAGGTGATATGTTTATTGATGCACCAACTAAGGGGGGAGAAGAAATTTTGAATAATAATAATTCTTAGTGTGGTGTTCTTTGGTTTATATAGGGAGTGCGTAAGGAATGCATGCATTGAATGCTCTAATACGAGAGAGAGAGATAAAGAGAGAGACAGAGGGATAGAGACAAAATTAAATGTTACAAAGATTAAAAATAATTTTTGGCGTAAAAGAATTGTATAGCATAATGTATTTCTTTGTCAAACAATTTCTATTCACCCAAAACTATTTTAACTCTCTGGAACACACAATTATGTGAATTTTATATTTATTGCTTACTTTTAGTGCATATAAGTTGGTTTCATTAATTATTATTTCAATTTTACCTTAACACTTAATTCACACATACCCGTCATATATGCCAAGCAATTACACTAGTTCATTAATATTCATTGTAGGTCAAATATTTACTTTACAAAAAATATAGTACTATCACTTGAATGCGACAGCAATGAGAAACATGATGCCATCTATGGGTGACTACGAGACTTAACCCTAACCCCAAATTTTTTCTTAGACTCCATTTAAGCTGAGAGGTGTTTTTTCATGATAGATTTTGACAATAAACATCGGCTTATATTCGGGGAGATATGATACTTCTTTCAATTATGGGAATTGATGAACTACATATTACTAGTGAATTGCCCGTCATATGACGGAATAATAATATTTCCTCCCTCCCTCTTGCAGTCTCTCTCTCCCTCCCTCTGCCACTCTTTTCACCCACCTTCCCCCCCTCTCATTCTCTCCTGTCACAATCCATAGCTCTCCCTCTTTTTCTCCATCTCCCTCTTTATTTCATTCCTCCTGTCCTTTTCTAATTCTATACTGCCCTTATCTCTATGTACCTTACATTCTATATCCCTTCCCTCTGATCTCCCTCCCTACATCCCCTCTCTCTTACTCTGTATCTATATAAATGTTTATTAAATAAGCAAAAGAATTCAAACTAAATCCCAGTACCATTAGGATTCCGTAATTTTGCGAAAAATCCTACGATAATTTAAGGCAATCTATACACTCTTATATATTACACCTATTTTGGTTGGGGCAACAATTGATTATCGAAGTTAAACAATGACATGGCCGGCAAGGCAACAACCCATTTAAAAGCTGATATTTTCCCAAAATATATTATTTAAATGTTTAATATGCGAGATTTTGAATGGTAGGGGGGAAAAAGATTAATGGAATAAGAAACTTCATTAATTTCCCTAAAACAGTTTAAATTTGAAGATCATACGTCAATTCTTTCTAATTTTAATTTCCAAAAGAATAAAAGCCTGCACTTTATAAAGTTGATTTTTACGTGTTATCTTACAGGAAATAGAAATCGCCCACCTGGAGTTGAACCCGGGTCTTTTTCATATTTTTCCCCTGTTGTTTAGTTTTTATATCGGAATCAAACATTCTTGCAAAATTTCAACCTTCCACCTAATCAGGAAGTTTGATAAAAATGAGTTAAAAAGTACCATTGATGATGTCAGCATTATACACAAACACACACCAGCCTTGGTAGAGGGGTGATTAGTGTGTCTAGCTCCCAATGCTAAGGTCACGGGTTCAAATCCTGCCGATGGCATGACTGTGTCCGTTCGTCTTTGTTAACATTATTACGCTCATTGTAAAAGGTCATTAACGGCTGTTTATGAGCTAATATAAAATAAATCTAGGCTTATATTATAGTAACAATAGCTTTGATGTAGTGCTTCAAATGAGAATCAATGGATTATACTGTATTTACCCAATTGTAAGTCAACCCGGGTTTCATCAGTGCTAAAGTCAATGTGTACTACAAGTTACCTATACCCAGATCAGCGATCCTCCTGCACGGCATATATGGGTGAATTTAGCATTTATTTAACTGATCTGCACTGTTTCACAAAAAATCATAATGGAAAACCAGAAGATAATATAAGTACATACCACGAATGATAGGCACTAAGAGTGGCCTGAGCATGGCTCTTGTAAATTTAGTGCACTGCAACAGCAAATTTAAGGACATGGCTCAAGGTGTGAGTAGACAAGAAAGTACTCAGCCATTTGTTATTGATAAATTTCAAATATTAACATTAATGCATTTAATTACATTATTTGGTTAAATGTCTATTAAATAACAATATCTTGTCATGTTAAATTTAAAAAATGATGCAATTTTACCCAGATCTTTAGAAATACCTTGACTGTAAACTGAGGAATGCTTTTTAGTCAACAAAAAATGTAAAAAAAGGCCGACTTACAATCGAATAAATACTGTATTATAATGCCATTCATTTAAAACTACAACATAAACTAATGACGCTGTCATAATCCTAAAATGAAATTTTAGCAAAACATGAAAAAATATTTGTCCCGTTTCGATTACAGAGAAATTTTTAACTCTTTTCAATTACTGAACAAAATAATTGAAATATAGTTTGACGAAAGTGTCAAAATAATTATGCCATAAACTTCTATTATCAATGACAAAAATATAATGATGTCATACATATTTTGTGATTTTTAGGCATTCTTTACAAAAAGTAAAAAAAGAACCCTTTATGGTCAGGTCGTGCCTGACTGTCCACATGTTTAATCTGTGAAACTACTGGGTGGATGTTCATGAAATTTGGTTTTTAGGACATTAAGGCAAAGAAAATTAGAAGATGAGATAAATGGTTTACATAACCTAATCGAGAGTGCATCTTTACAGATGAAAAAATGACTTTTCTTTATATCTTGTTAAATATTATTTATAACAAATAAGACTTCAAACAAAATATGTAGAACTAGACAAATAGCATGTTTTGTACAGTACATTTTTATAGGAGTAGCCCATTTCAAGAAAATCAAATGAGAAAGTCATCATTCACTTGGGACTAGGCTATTGGGCTGAGAGAATAAAAACTAATAAAATGCTTTAACTTAAGATTTCTAGTATTTTTTAAGCAAAAGCTTAACTGGAGTTGAATAAAAAAATAACATTTGCTTTAGCTTGAAAGAAATAGCATATACAGTGAAATCCTGATTTAATGTTCTCGCATTTAGTGAAAACCCGCATTTAATATTTTTTCAGGTCCTGACCAAAGTCCTATATAAACTATGTATTTTTCCCATTTAGTGAATCTCGATTTAGTGATTAACCCACATTTAACAAAAGAAATTTTCTTCCCCGATTTATCACCCAAATGTTGACAAAAATTCAGTGGATTACTGGAAGATGGAGTTATTGTTGAGGCACTTGTAAGGTTACATGCCAAAGGATATTTTCAATGCTGACGAGACTGGCATCTTTTTCAATCTTCTTCAACAGAAAACATCTGTTAGACTTGATCCATGCCATGGAGGAAAAGAGAGCAAAGAAAGTTACTGCTCTACTATGCACTAATTCAAATGACAAGGAAAAGTTGTCACTTCTAGTGATAGGGAAATATGTGAATCCAAGATGCTTTAGAAATGTTCATACACTGCCATGCGTGTATTTTCATAATAAGAATGCAGGGATGACAAGTGACATTTTCAGAATGTTCCTCAGGTTGAGTAATGCAAAGATGGGTGTAGCAAACAGAAAAATGATCTTGTTTATAGATAAACAATATGATCCAAATGGAACCTATGATGCCTACTTTCCATTTAATCATTTATTTAAAACTTACATATATTGGCTTTAATAGCTTTAAAATCACTGCAGATATGTTGCTCTTTGTATTCCCAAATTTCATAATTTAGCATTATAAAATATTACAAACACATTTGAACGGAATATTATATAGATCACGCGTATTTGCGCAGCAAAAATAATGTGCGTATGTATTAGAATATACCTACCGAACCCGAGTCCAACAATAGTCGTTGCTATGGCAACACTCTCGTAATGAGTGATAAAAACTGCAAAAACACTAGTATTTATTCAAAATTTAAAAAAATATTATTGATAGTCGAAATTCTGACAAATTAGAATCTCTATTACTTTTTTGGAGAATAGTAGAAATCTTGCACCGATATTACAATTCTAAGATGTTTTAATGTGCAAGAGAAAATTATCCTGCACAATGGTTTTCAGATTTTCCATGTAAATCAAATGGGAAGGATAGTTCCTGGAATTGAATTTGACTTTCAACAATAACTATCCTAGGTAGCTCAGCTCCAGTAGCAGAATTCTACCAAGTGTCATGAAAATTGGTTACTGGTTCCAAAGATAATAGGGGGAACGGACAGACAGACAGAAAGGCAAAACTGTAAGCTTATTTCCATTCTGGAAAGTAGGTTAAAAATTATCTTGTTCATAGATAAGTGCCCAGCACATCCTCCAGATACACCATTTCTGCAGAACATTAAGGTGGTGTTTTCCCCAGCGAACTGTATGAGACATTTGCAGCTGCTTGCCTTGGGGATAACACACTGCATGAAACAAAGTTCACAAAGGGTTTAGTGCAGAAAGCATTATCGTACATGGAGAAGTCAGCAGTTAAAATTAAATATTCTCCACATGTTAACAGCTGCTTGGAATTCAGTGACACCGGAAACAATAGCCAACTTCTTTCGGAAAGCTGGATTTAACTCGAGCGATTCAGTGGAAATGGATGGAGACATTGAAGACAAATGAAGAAGATTGGCCACAAGTAGCACCGGGTATCAGTACTAACTTCAAACTTTATTTCTTATGTTATTAGTAATTATTAAAAAGCTAATTAATTATCTATGTTTTTCAACTTTCATTTAAAATTACCTATATATAGATATAAAGTAGCAGGTCTTATGAGAAAATGAGAAATTTCTTGATGTAATTTAACATAACCCACATTTAGTGAAAACCTGAATTTAGCATAAGAAAAAGTATGCCTCCAGATATTCATTAACTCTTTGCCGTCGGATGTTGACATATAATCGACATTCCTATTTTGCTCCCACGGCGATATGTCGACCTATGATCGACACAATTTTTTTCATTTGTGGGAGGTCAAATGTCGACTATGGGACATTCTATGTCAACCAGACCACTTTTCTCCCTCAATGTCTTCAATGTTTACCAATTTTGGATATGTTGTAGGGCTCGTGGATCTGTACATTAGGTAGAAACAGTTCGCCCCTGTAAGGCTTGGTTGCCTACCAATCAGGAATAGTGTTTTTAATAATTGGAGCAGCGGTACACTGTTAAGAGTGATAAATCAGTCAATTAAATAAAGTATTCAGGAAGAAGAGTCATTTTTAAATCACTCCAACCAGAAAGGGTTAAATAGGAGTTTTACTGTACTTTTAAAAAATTTCTTGTAGCAAATGCTTAAAAATGTGTGAATAAAACCATGCTTATACTAAATTCTTTAAACATAGGCTTTGATTTTTTTAATTGAGGTGAGGGGCTCGCAAAGATTTTTCAAGTTCACTTTTTTTATATTTTGGTGATAATTTTACCAAAATTAGTGATATGGCCAAGTTTATGATTCCATGAAAAGTGAAAAAATATGAAAAAAGACGAATGCCAGCAATTAATGATAATAAATATATCTATTGTTTCACCAAAGAAAATGTTGACTGTATTTCAAATATATTTCTATGACAAAATCATGATTAACTACAGTTAAACATTTATAATGCCAACTTGGTTAATATAGAACACTTGTTAATAGGTAGTGTAATTTAGTCCTCTGCAAAAACCTAGGTACATGCACCTTGTTGCAATCGCAATATAATCTTATCTGTTCTGCTACAAAATGTACTGACCTTAAAAGGTCACACACACGGCAAATTCATGAGCAGAGCTGAAGTGACCACTTAATTCATGATTCAAGAACACCACCAGGTGTGAAAAATTGACTTGAGTGAACATCCCAATTTTTCCAGCGTGTATTTCAAGTAACTCTACGCCACATTTCAGAAGAAAAGACAACCGTGCATACTCAGCCAAAAGATTACGAAAATGCATGCTAAAAAGATGGAAAATGCTTGGGTGAAATACTGCATACTGTAAATATTCGTGTATAATGCGCACCCTCGTATAATGCACAGGGGGGTTTTCAGCCTTGTAATCTATGATTTTTCTATATACCCACGTATAGTGTGCACAGATTTTTTTAGCATTACCGTTCCAGAATAAAGTAGATGGTGTAACGTGTTCTAAAGCAATGATCGAATTATTGGTATTATGTATTGGTAACATAATGGAAGTGCGAAATGAAATTTTTGAATGACGTTCCAAAAGAACGTCAGTTAACTCAATCATTACATACTCTGTTTACTTACAAGGTGATATTAGGATATACACAATAAATCGAATTATATTAATTTCATAGTATGGCATATGACATTCTTTGGGCTAATAAAATGGAATGACAATAATCCTATGTTTTTTACATACGTTTTTGTCATGCCTGAGGTGGACGGGTTCGCCCAACGTTCAGTTTTACCCATATTAGAACACTCTGGAGCACGTAAACACGATAGCAAATAACCATAATTAACTACAGACTCTAAGAATCCAGAATAAATCACGTATGAATGCTAAGAGAAAGGTAGGAAACGATAACTTGATGGTAGTTCTACAAGAAGCATCAACTCCCAGCGTACTCAAAGGCACCAGCTGCCATTGTTTCTAATTGTAAGTAGTACCAGTACCTCACCACCAGGCCGGGCACCAGTGTAGGGTGACGTCATGCATAAGATGACGATTCCGATAACAACATCGAAGAAGAATGGTCCAGTGAGGAAGAATTTCTTGGCTTTTAAAATGAATAAATACTGAATTCGTTCTTTTCATATCAAATTAATGTATGTTTATAGAATTTGTCAATAAATTTTTACTATTATCTATCTTACTTTTTGTAAAAATCACCAATAAAAATATGAAGATACCCGGGCAGTAATTACTGTGCCGAAATTGTGGAAATATGGGGTCAAATGAAAATAGGAAGATTATGTACCCTCATATAACACACATCCCAATTTTTAACTGAAATATTTAAAAAAAAGTGCGCATTTACGGTAGATAATAGATAGGAACCATCACGCAGGAATTCTCTCCAATTTCGTTCAAACTTTCCATGCCATCAATATGGTCAAAATTAATTAGTTAATTCTTTATTAGCTCAAGACAATGTCATTTATTGCATTGTAATTTTATTTACATTCATATTACACAGCTGTAATAAAATATACATGCTCTCAAAATAACTTGGTCGTATTTGTTATAACAAGTAATGATTTTACAATTACTTACAAATTCTTTTCTGCAACAAATACTCAATGCATTCTCCCTTTGGGACTGCTGGTGAGGGGATTTAAATCCATGAATTTCGTCATGCAGGCAGGAGGGAGGGGTAGGGGTGAAGCTTAGCGTAGCTCGCAGAGTTTAAGGGAAAGGAGAACTATAAAGGCAAACATGTATTTCATGGACGATCTCTTAGAATTGTAAGAAAAGCTCTTAACACCTCAGCATCATCCCGAATACCCGGAATGCAGGACAAAAACTTCATGTGTGATTGTCCTGCATACTAGGTACGCCCCGGAGGTTGCTAGATTTCTTTGTTTTTTTTTTGAACAATAAATTTTCTTAAATCTGAACAACCTTGATATATTTTAAAACAGTAACCTTGAACCTTCCTATTGTGCTTAATTCTGCCATTTTTGTTTTCTTTTTACCTATATCATACGTCAAATTTTGTGATTGAATTTTCGCATAGTTATGCGATTGTGGCTTCTAAAAACTCCTATTCAATGATGAGACTAACCGAACCTCTGCATGAAAGCTACTGTGTAGTGGAAGGAAGGAAATAATGCCTTTAGCATGTGCGTTAGGGTGTCCCTTAAATTTAAAAACCGAGAAAAGTAACTTGCTCAACGTATTAAAATATGCTTTGTGGTTAGAAAATGCTTCTGTTTGAAGCGTTTTGAACTAGGAAATTTTTTAGAGGTCTCTCATGGGACCTAAATGCAGTAAGATTGAACACTTCACTTTTTGGGTTAGAAATACCTGTGTCATGGTAAATCGGTCGAGTTACGGCCCTTTTGGGCGAAAATTTCAACCGTTTTGACGTATCCCTAACAGTTTTGGCAGAAATATCCATTAAAAGCGCATGTCTGAGCATCGTGGCCGGGCGGCGCCAGCGTGAGCAGTGGCTGCTGAGGTGTGTGAAGAGGGGGGGGGGGGCGTGCGAGCCGCACGCAGGGAAATATGACTGGCCATGTGACCTATCCAGCATAGTGCAGCGAGTTGCGACCTGTCAAGTATTGTTGAATTGGTGAGTTTTGATGTCTTGCCGTAGTCAGTTCTTTCGCAGGGGATGATATTGACAATATAATTCAATTCGCCTTGGAACAAATCCAGGTATAGTCAAGCATTTACAGGTTTAGGGGCCATACAGAAATCGCACGACACTGTTCCCCGCTGTGTGACACCAGAGCCGTGCTGACTCTCCTACGGTTGCTCCCTGCCCCCCCTCCACTTCCCCCGCGAGGCACCGCGATTGAGACGAAGATTTCATCCCCCTCGGGCACTCCCCCTTACCACTTACGTGCGGCACGCGATTTCTGGATGGCCTCCCACATTTGAATTCAAAAACTTATCCTTTAGCTTACCATTATTATTTACCATTGCCCCCCCCCCCCCCCCTCCAGGTGAACCAACCCAGGGATGATTATCTCTAACTTTTGAGTCGCTCAGTAATATTTGCTGGCGGTGTCCCACCAAAGGGGATCAAATTCATGGCCCCAGAGGCTTTCCACAAGGCAAGGTGGATGAGTAAAGCAATTTACTCCCTAAAACTGAGGATGTTTAAGGAACAATTCCGTCTAACCAAGAGGGAAGAAAAGGACTCCTTCAGGAGAATATTTTTCTTGTACGTGTGTATTTGAAGTGTTGGTACCAAGCCCCTGATGCAATCGGTGCTCCCAAGAATGACATGGAACTAATCGGTAATTTGTCCAAATGGAAAGCCGTTGATCCTTCAGGCGCCACTGTTGCTCTGAGAAAACTATCGGGACATTTGTGGTATCTGAGTGAGACTTTGGTGCCCATTTCTTTGTTTGACAGAAGAATCTCTGTGGAGCAGAAAAAAGCTTTCATCAAAAACCTAAAGAATAGTCAGGGCCTCCCAGATCCTCCCAAATGTCTCCCAATGTTGGCAGAAGAGCTTGATTGCATGGAAGTTCTCTTCACCAGGAATAGCATGGACTTCTTTGAAATCCTTGAAATGCCTCGAGGTTTCTTGGATCTTGACCCGTCCACTTGGTTTGACAACATGGAGTACCAAGAAGCATGGGAAGTGGTGCAAAATATGTACGTGGTGAACGACCATGCCGAGCGTGCTGTAAAGCTTATGCAGACGCACAACCGGAAAGTCACAAACAAGGAAGAAGGTTTTCAAGATCTCCTGCAGGTGTCTTCCCAGTACCACTCCATCATGAAGGGCTCGAAAAAACCAACTTCTGAGCAGTTGGATAAATTTACTAATAACAATTAATGATATGGCAGAATAAGCTAGTGTTTAAAATCTTCTAAATATAACAATAAAGTTTTGTTTCCTCTAGCTATATTCGTTATTTTTTTTAAACAGGTCGTCTGCTTCAATTGCCTCACTGAAATTATCCAATACTGTTTCGTGTGAAGGGGTGTGCGGGCTGCATGCCGCGGGAGGCGAAGGGAAACATTGCCAACATTGGGAGACATTTGGGAGGATCTGGGAGGCCCTGACTATTCTTTAGGTTTTTGATGAAAGCTTTTTTCTGCTCCACAGAGATTCTTCCGTCAAACAAAGAAATGGGCACCAAAGTCTCACTCAGATACCACAAATGTCCCGATAGTTTTCTCAGAGCAACAGTGGCGCCTGAAGGATCAACGGCTTTCCATTTGGACAAATTACCGATTAGTTCCATGTCATTCTTGGGAGCACCGATTGCATCAGGGGCTTGGTACCAACACTTCAAATACACACGTACAAGAAAAATATTCTCCTGAAGGAGTCCTTTTCTTCCCTCTTGGTTAGACGGAATTGTTCCTTAAACATCCTCAGTTTTAGGGAGTAAATTGCTTTACTCATCCACCTTGCCTTGTGGAAAGCCTCTGGGGCCATGAATTTGATCCCCTTTGGTGGGACACCGCCAGCAAATATTACTGAGCGACTCAAAAGTTAGAGATAATCATCCCTGGGTTGGTTCACCTGGAAGGGGGGGGGGGGCAATGGTAAATAATAATGGTAAGCTAAAGGATAAGTTTTTGAATTCAAATGTGGGAGGCCATCCAGAAATCGCGTGCCGCACGTAAGTGGTAAGGGGGAGTGCCCGAGGGGGATGAAATCTTCGTCTCAATCGCGGTGCCTCGCGGGGGAAGTGGAGGGGGGGCAGGGAGCAACCGTAGGAGGGTCAGCACGGCTCTGGTGTCACACAGCGGGGAACAGTGTCGTGCGATTTCTGTATGGCCCCTAAACCTGTAAATGCTTGACTATACCTGGATTTGTTCCAAGGCGAATTGAATTATATTGTCAATATCATCCCCTGCGAAAGAACTGACTACGGCAAGACATCAAAACTCACCAATTCAACAATACTTGACAGGTCGCAACTCGCTGCACTATGCTGGATAGGTCACATGGCCAGTCATATTTCCCTGCGTGCGGCTCGCACGCCCCCCCCCCCCTCCTCACACACCTCAGCAGCCACTGATCACGCTGGCGCCGCCCGGCCACGATGCTCAGACATGCGCTTTTAATGGATATTTCCGCCAAAACTGTTAGGGATACGTCAAAACGGTTGAAATTTTCGCCCAAAAGGGCCGTAACTCGACCGATTTACCATGACACAGGTGTTTCTAACCCAAAAAGTGAAGTGTTCAATCTTACTGCATTTAGGTCCCATGAGAGACCTCTAAAAAATTTCCTAGTTCAAAACGCTTCAAACAGAAGCATTTTCTAACCACAAAGCATATTTTAATACGTTGAGCAAGTTACTTTTCTGTTTTTAAATTTAAGGGACACCCTAATGTGTGTGCACGAACTTTCCGTAAATATTTTGCTAAGAATATTCAAAATAAGTTGTGTAATTGTACAAAAAATTAACATAGGCCTCTAGTCCGAGTATGATTTGTATGGCACCCCCTCCCCAAAGAATCAAAATTATGGCCCCGAGATGCACATCCTCAAGGCCTCTTTAGAATGTGTATGAAGTTTTAAGCCTCTTTAAGTTTCTTGGTATTCAAGAAATGCTATAGGTACGATTTTTATGGCATCCCACTCCCCCCAAAGATCAAATTTATGGCACGGAGTTGCACATCCTCAAAGTCTCTATAGTGTGTGTACCAAGTTTTAAGTCTCTAGGTTTCTTGATTTTTGAGAAATGCTGTAGAATATTTTTCTATGGAACCCTTCTCCCTTTCCTTCACCACCACAAAAATAAAAATTCTGGCACCGAGGTATACATCCTCAACATCTCATTACTAAGTGTACCAAGTTTTAAATTTCTAAGTGTCTTGGTTTTCAAGAAATGCTGTTCACTCACATCACCTTTTATTAATAAAGATGTATATGGGTTCTGCATGACTCAAATGCTGTTGCCTTGAAGATCACATTGGTTTATTTAAGAGTTTAGATCTTGGTGTAAGGCGATTATTTTAAAGTATTTGCAATATGCAAGCACCACCAACTTGTTTAAGAAAATTTTGCTTGATACTTACATGCAATGGCTTGCAATTCTCTCGTACATAACGTCCAGCGGAACTTTTCTCTTCCCAATCAAGTTTCCCATGATAGAAATACTTGGTTTTAGTCTTTCGTGCCATTCTGAGGAAGAAGATAAGCATAAATTTATCAATAAGTATGAAATACCTAATTGACTATTGAAAAGAATTTCCACATCACAAAATTATTA
Organism: Tanypteryx hageni; assembly: GCA_028673005.1. Lineage (NCBI taxonomy): Eukaryota > Metazoa > Arthropoda > Insecta > Odonata > Petaluridae > Tanypteryx > Tanypteryx hageni. The sequence continues at coordinate 37,445,022 of CM054115.1, forward strand.
TTTACATACATTAAAATTGGCTACCAGCCAGGTGGCAATGCTACATCAATAATAGTCATGTATTTAAAATATAATATCTATAAAAATTTACAAAATACTAAACATACCAAAACATAAATTTTCTAGATTAAGATAAGCAATTACATATATTAAAAGAACTTTGACCACAAGCAATGTTCCCTCTAATGTGGCTATCTGAGCGGATATGGAGTCTGCGCGGCCTTTGTAAATTCACAGCATGAACTGAACGACCTTTTATGCAAGAACTTTTTACATTTTTATATGAAAATAAGGTAGAAATAAGAAATCTAAGATTTAATTTCATTTATAAAACTTACTATAAAATTATTCTAAGATACTTTTTACTTTCTCCATATATGAAGTATCGAGAAAGTATTGTTTTCATGAAAAAAATCAAATTCGAGATTCCAACGGAAATACATGTTTTAAGGTCCCCTGAACACGTTTTGACTATTTTCTCGATGATGTCTGTGTGTCTGTCTGTATGTGATTTTTGTGGGCGCTCTAACTCAAAAACTATTAATCAGGTCAACGCAAAATTTTATATTTAACATTTTTATAAAAGTTAGAAGATCTGATTAGTTTTTGGTAAAAATCGGTCAACCGGAAATAAGTGTTTACTCTTATCACTTATCCACTAGTTTTGAAATATTTGATTAATGTAAAAATGTATTGGAATAAAAGTTGTAGGAAATTTCATTTTCTACAACCTTTGTTTGATACATTTTTCCATATAATGCATTGTTTAAGAGATATCTTATATTTTTAGCTGCCACCACCACGCCACCTACCGAAGACTTGTTAACAATTGACGCTTAGTTACGTCTTAGTAACGCGCCTTTTTCTTTTCTTAATTGTCAACCGGAAGTAAATATTGACAACGATCCCAGAGCTAACAACATGTTTATTTTACTTTGTATTAGTCATTTTATGAAAATTGTAATAAAATAGTGCAAAGGGGTTGTCGCTTTTAGCGGCCTCACTGGTTACCTTGTGTCAATGGAGACTGTATAAGGCAGTTGTGATAACGAAATATGTATTAAAAATAGAACAAAATAGGAACTTTAATTTTGGGCGTGACTATGTCACTATTTTTAGTCTGTGGTGCACAGAGTATAGTAATCTGTGCGCAGGTGTTTAGAAATTTGTGCGCGGATGCACAGCTTAGAGGGAACATTGACCACAAGGAAAATGTTCAAAAACTACCTCAATTGAACATTCTTCTATTCAAAACGGAGTATTTGCTTATGTTGGTTTTCTGAGACAAAGGGTTAATTTTAAATCTGTGATCCTTTTGAAGAGCGGACCGTGAATATGATTTTTTAAACTCATTGGTGTGAGTCTTCCAGTAAATTAAACATATTATCATCTCATTATCATTCTTCTTCTTTGCAAACTATCCCAGCCTAGCTCTTTCAACATTTATGATGTGCTGTGCTTCATTTTGTCTCCCTAATAAAAACCTTGCCTCTTTCATTGTAACCCTTTCTAATCTGTCCACTAGAGTTACCTGATGTGTAATCCAAACACCTCTATTACAGAAGAGATCTAACTTAAGTTAAATAACCCTTTTCCTTCACCTTCTAGTTAGTTTTTTTTAGGTTTCTGAGCATAAAATGATTGTTTTTATAATCTTTACTACTAATCACACTTTCTATGTGGCTCCCCTATTTAAGGTCTCTGGTAATGCAATCTTTATTTTGACCTTCATTCCTTCATTGTAAATCATCCATTTCTTTTTACTTACAAAACACTGTGCACAAAATGAAAGTAAAACATTTACATTAATTTCTTCATAGTAGATAAATCATTTCTTTTCACTTACTAAATGCTGTATGCATGAAAGAAAATTTAATGTACAGTGGAAACCACTTAACACAAAAACGGTTAACACAAAATATCGGTTAACACGAAATGCATGCTCGGTCCGTTCCAGAGCCTATGCTTTTCAGTGTATATTTATTTGCTTAACGCGAAACGGTTAACACGAAATATCGGTTAACCTGAAAATAATTTTTGGGTCCTGATAAACTAAATCCATGGAAATTCTTCGGATAACACGAAATGGCAGTTGAAGCGGTTTTTCCATGGTCTCTCAATCGCTGTTTTCCCAAAACCCCCAACCCCGCCTAGATTTCCCATCAATGCACCAGTACGGAAAATCCTACTACTTCACCTACCCATCCTCCTATGCCTTTTTCTGTTATAGACCGTAGTCATTAGTAGGGCAACGACTTCCAACTATGCACTTCCAATCTCATGGCAACTCCCATTCACCCGTGGAGAGGGCCCCACCAAGAGTATCCTTTATTCCGGGCATCGTCGCAGCAGTAAACACATTCCTGGAACTGCCATCCATGGACGATAGAAACAGGTTTGCAAAATCAGCCTCTTATCGTAGTTATTATTGGTGGGTTTCTCCCAATGCCTACCTGTCATAACTCTCCAGATCCCTATAAATAACATTCTTGAAATCTTATACTCTCAGTTAATTGTGAATTTCTGAGTGAAACCATTGCCATATATTAAACAAACCAGTGTACGAAATCTTTTCTATTCATCGAGATAATATTAAGTTTTAATTTTATATTTTTATTAAAATTAAATAATCCATATTAAAAATGGCCAATAAAGTCCGTAAACAAAATGCACTACCGCTAAAAGTGAAAATGAAGCTCCTGGAAGCAGTTGATGCCGGTGATAGATCCAAAACAGACATTTGCAAAGAGTTTGGAATTCTAAGTGTCCAAAGTGTGTCAGTAAACTGCACATACCTCCTAGTTGGTAGGACACGGGCAACGGAATGTTGGCTCACAAGGTAGTCTCTAGAGTAGAGATCCTAGCTTGTGTAGAATAGTGTAAGCATACCTGGGGTAATACTGGGTGTTGGTTTCGCTTGTAGCATGACGGCCAAATTGTGCCAAAACTGACCGGTATCGTGCCCTTACCGTTAGTAGGGAATGCTGCATGTGGCACGGGCACAGTATAGGCTGGTAACCTTGCTTACCCTATTTTTTTAACGTTACTACAATGTGCTATAAGAATGTCTCGGACGACCGAAACCATGATGGGCGGCGTAGGTTGAAGCAAGTTGGCCCATCTGATGATGACCCGGTATGGAAGATTGCAACATGGAATGTAAGAGGTGTGTATGGGAAAGAGAGTGAATTGATGAATGAAATGGATAAAAGGAGGATAGATGTTTTGTGTGTGAGTGAAACTAAGCATAAAGGGAGGGATGTGATAGAAATGAATAACGGTAGTTTGGTCTTTTGGTCTGGAGTAGATGAATGCGTGCACGGTAATCAAGGTGTGGGATTGATACTGAATGAAAGGGCTAATATGCATGTGAGAAAGCATGAATTAGTGTCACCAAGGCTGTTGTGGGTGCGGATGAAAGTGGGTGTGCGCAGGATTATGCTTGTTGCATGTTATGCTCCAGTTGACGGTGAGAATGAATATGATAAGAATAAATTTTGGGAGGAATTGAGAGATATTTTGAGTGAGTGTGAACCAGGAGAAAGAGTAATTATGCTTGGAGATATGAATGGATGGGTGGGAGTAAAACGAGAAGGCACGGAAAGGATCCTTGGACCATTTGGCAACCCAAGAGTGAATGATAATGGTGAATGCTTGGTGGATGTATGTATGGAAATGGGATTGTTTGTCTAGAACACATGGTTCAAGCACAAGTCAATCCACTTGTATACATGGACAAGAGGGGAAGTGAAGAGTGTGATAGATTTTGATGTGTATGATGAACAGTTGAGGGAGCTTGTGAATGATACGAGAGTTGTGAGAGGTGCGGAATGTGGATCAGACCACTATTTAATGATCTCTAGAGTAGATCTTGGAAGAAAATGGATTGTGAGAAAGAGGAAAGGGGAGAAGATAAATAGAGTAAAAGTGGAAAGATTGCAAGAGCAAATGAATAGGTGGAAATATTAAAGTGTGCTAAAAGAAAGGCTAATGGCCGAAGAGTGAATTGAAGGAGGAAATGAGAGAAGAGAATGTGGAGAAGGCTTGGAACAGATTGAAAGGTATTATCTTGCAGTGTGCTACTAAGGTGTGTGGAACTGCAGTTGTTGGAAGAATGAGAGGTGATGCATGGTGGAATGAGAGAGTTAAAGTGGCTGTGAATGAGAAAAAGGAGGCATATGTGAGAATGATTGCTGCTAAGAATGAAAATGAGCAAAAGGCACTGTATGAAATGTATAAAGAGAAAAGGAGAGCTGCAAAAAATATTGTGAAAGAGAGTAAAGAACAATTGCGGATGAATGAAGTTGAGAAAATGCAGAATGATTTTGAGGGGAATAAGAAGTTGTTCTGGAAATGGGTGAAGAGAGCAAGGCAAGGAGTGAGTAAGGGTGTGAGCGGAATTCAATGAAAGAATGGTGATATGGTGTGGAATGAGAGTGATGTAAGGGAGTGTTGGAAAAAGTATTTTGAAGAGATGTATGGAAATGTTGTGAATGCATCTAAAAATTCGAGTGAATCTGTTGGAGTGAATATTAATGAATATGAGGGGATTAGTAAGAACGAGGTAGTCAAAGCAGTGAATATGTTGAAAAATGGAAAAGCTGCAGGTGTGGATGGCATAACGGGAGAGATGTTGAAGTATGGAGGTGATTTGCTTATGTATTGGATGTGTGATCTGTGCAATCTGTGTGGAAGGAGTTCGAGAGTGCCTGCTGAATGGAAGGATGGTGTAATTATACCGTTCTACAAGGGTAAGGGAGATAGGACAATGTAAGAATTATAAAAGAGATTAGTTTGCTGAGTATACCTGGAAAGGTATATGGGAGTTTTAATTGAAAGAGTACAAAAGGTAACTATGGATAAAATGTGGGGAGTGCAATGTGGCTTCATGCCTGGAAGGGGTTGCACCGACCAAATATTTACCCTACACAAGTGGTTGAGAAGTGCATGGATGTAAGAAAGAAAGTGTACTGAGCATTTGTTGATCTAGAGAAAGTATATGACAGAGTGAATCGTAATGAATTGTGGAATGTTCTGAGCGAGTATGGAGTGAATGGTTGGTTGCTGAATGCTATAAAGGTAGTGTATACTGAAAGTAGGGCATGTGTAAGGGTAAATGGCATGATGAGTGATTGGTTTAGAGTTGAGCGACAAGGATATGTCATGTCCCCTTGATTATTTAATGTGTTCATGGATAAATGTGTGAGACAGGCATGTATGGATATGGTGGGTGTTATGGTTGGTGGAGAGAATGTTTGTGTACTTTTGTATGCTGATGATGCTGTGTTAATGGCTGAGAACCCAGGAGAATTGCAGAGAATGTTAGATAGCCTGCATGATACGACAGTGAGAATGGACTTAAGGATAAATGTGGCCAAAACCAAGGTAGTTGTGTTCGATCGGGAGAATGAGGTGAACGACTGTCAATTTAGCATAAATGGTGGAACGAATGAGGTAGTGGATGAGTTTGTATAACTTGGTAGAATGTTCAGTAAAAATGGTAGAGTAGATGGGGAAATCAAAAGGAGAGTGAATGCTGGTAGAAAGGTGGCAGGGAGTGTGTGGTGAGGTTTTTTCACAAAAATGCCATTAAAAATATTAGGTATCGTCTTAGAATGGAATATGAGGATTTAAGGTGAGAATACACCCCCATTTTAAATGAATGAATGAAACACCCAGATGTCAAGTATATGTCCGTTAAAATATTTATTATTGCATTAAGTAATATATCGTATTTAATTAATTACTACAATACTTTAAAAATATAAGGTCAAATTTCTTAAAATTGCTCCCGTAGACCAATGGTTCACTTCAGCGGTAGGGAAGTGTTTAGAGCTGGGTAGGTAATCGCGTGACAAGTTGAAAAAAATGACTACAGCTGGGCGGTTCCATGCATAATATGAAACACAAAGTCATGTAGGCACCAATTAAGGACTCGAGTAATACAATGTAAATAAGACTGATACAATTTAAACGTATCTACTACAATTTAAACATGATGCTTTGCGTTTCGTATGCCAACGGCAGACATAAAGTGGACGTAAGTTTCAGAGTGTAGAAAATTTACGAGAGCACTTGAGTAGTACACGCTTTGCTGAGTTTTAAAGTGAAATAGTGACAAGTTATTATTTATAACTTTTAAATAAGGTACCCCACACAAATGGCAGATTGCGTTGAGAAAAAAGGAACTGCAGTAAGAGGGAATCTATTGAAAGGAATTAGAAGTTATGACAGAAATTTTAAGTTAATGGGGGTGCACTATGCTGAAGAAACAAATAATTGTGCGGCAGGGAGGAAATGCAATGAGACTGAAGCAAATGTGCGAAGGTGGAAGCAAGCAAAAGAGAAACTTGAAGGTGCTAACTCAACACGGAGATCATTTAGTGGACCCAAATGAGGCTGATTTCATGCATTAGAAGAGGAATTTGCAAACTTTGTGTGTATTCAAAGAATGCAGTGATGCTGGATATCATTAAATTGAAAGCCCAAGAATTAGCATGATTGCAAAACATTCCATACCAAGAATTTAAGGCTAGTAATGGATGGTGTATGCGTATGATGTGTCGCAATGGTTTTAGCCTGCAACGAAGAACTTCACTTTGCCAGCGTCTACTTTCCGACTTCACGTACCAACTAATAACTTTCCAGAGGCATGTAATTCGGTTGCGGAAAAGTCACAATTACCTTCTGAGCCAAATGGGTAATGCAGATGAGACACCCATTTACTTCAACATGCCATCCAATTACAGTCAATGAAAAAGGTGCAAAAAATGTCATCATAAAAACTTCCGGGAATGAAAAACTGCACATTACTGTAATGTTGGCTGTATTAGCAAACGGAACAAAGTTGCCGCCATATGTTATTTTAAAACGCAAAACAGTGCCCAAGGAAGTACTACCAAATGGAATAATTGTTAAATGTCAAGGCCAAGGGTGGATGTCAGCTGATTTTATGAAGGACTGGCTAAGCATAGTGTGGAATAGATGACCTGGGGCACTTTTAAGGCAGAGAGCAATGCACATCTTAGATGCGTTCAAAGGCCACCTTACAGAGGAAGTTCAAAATACCCTTCATAGTATGAATACTGACCTTGTAGTTATACCAGGAGGTATGACATCACAAATTCAAGTGCTAGATGTTGTAGTGATGAAGCCCTTTAAGGATTACATAAAGTCATTTTATTCAGAATGGCTTTTGGCAGGGGACCATGCATTAACTCCTACAGGGAAAATTAAGATGCCCAGTATACCACTTCTCTGTAATTGGATCATTGCAGCATGGAAAAAAATAGATCCCAATAGTATCTCAAGAGGGTTCAAGAAATGCTGCATATCAAATCCCATGGACGGTATGGAAGACGACTTGTTCGAATTTGAATGTTGTGATGAATGAACAGGACAGCAAGAATAAGGGAAGGAAACAGAGAGGGAGATGTAAGCGGTACATTTACTTTTTTTTATTCATCCTCTTAATGTTAGCTTGTTATACATATATGTAAAAGCTTTTTTGGAAGTGAACCTAATTTTTTTAGGGGTCGTCATAAATTCAAGATCGTCTTCCTTTCGGGTAAATACGGTATTTGAGTACTAGTGATTTTAAAAGATCGTAAAATCTCGTTTCAAAAAATCACCATGCATTCCGCACATCTGTTAAAGAGATACAAGATACTTGTTACATTGTAGACACATTAGGTGTACATTACATTGTACACCAAAAGCATGTGAAGCGAGAATAGACTGAGTTCATTCAGTGGCTGAACCCCTAGATAGTTATTGAATTGAAGCTATAAGTGCATAGGCGTATTCTTTGTAACTACCTTAGCGAGTTTTTAGCCATCCGTTATTTTAACAACGGGTGACAAAAAGGATGTTGATCATGTTGAGAAAAAAGTTTCTTCCAAATCCCAGGTTAACAGAGGAATCTGACGAAGTTATCACATGAATTTTAAAATAGTTGTAGCTAAATCAGTGTTGTTAAAATCCACCGAAAATGAGAAATCAAAGATATCTATTATGCTTACAGTCATGGCCGACGGGCGAAAACTGACTCCCTACGTAATTTTAAATCGTAAAAGGATACCAAAGGAAAAGTTACCGTCAAGTGTAATCTTTCACATGCAAGAGAAGGGATGGATGAACGAGGAACTTGAGTTAGATTGGCTGAAGGATGTTTGGGGTCGCATTATATTCGAGGTTTAGTTGTTTCTTGAAAAACTTTCCAAAAATCTTAGTGTTGCGTTATATTCAAGGTCGCTTCATATTCGGGACAATACAGTATTTTTTTTACAAAATATAATTCGAGATTTCAACTGAAATACTCTCCGAAGGTCCCCAGAGTACGTTTTCACCATCTTCTCGATGATGTCTGTATGTGTATAATAGGAATTGGGTGTATTACCTCAAATACAACTAATAAAATCAACACAAAACTTTGCAATTAAAAGTTGAATAAAAAATCAGTCCGATTAGATTTTGGCTAAAATTGGTCTACTGGAAGAGGATGTTTACTCTTGACATTTTTCTGCTTTTGCCAAATAGGACTCCATTAGTGTAAATGTTTGTCATTATTAAGTTATAGAAAATAATTTTCAACAACTGTTGTTTGAAACATTTTTTTCATAAAATGGACTGTTTGAGTTATTTAATTAATCTTGAGGATGCTGCTGTGGAGACTGACGTTATTAAAATTGAAATATATTCCTTACTCTGTATGAAGAAAGTTACATGGCAGACACAAAATCGTTACTTATTGCTTCGAAGACTGTTTTCATGGACAATAATTTAAAAAATCATGCAAGAAATTTTCCAAGTTAAAGTGAATTAGAATATTCTTGTTAGTTTCCATTCCATCAGCGTATGCATTTTGGTGATGTTGCTACACTTTAGATTTAATTTTCATCCTTCCTCTCTCTGCAGTTTCTCCATTTATAAAAGATGTGTGGAAGAAGGGAAATGTAGTTTGCCCATTCAAACTGCAGTGTGACGGTACTCTTGACTGCAGCCCATGCATAAATTTTAAAAATAAAGACACTAATAATATTATACAGGACGCGTCCCTATAGTAACCCTCTAGTCACACACCCCACATTTAACAGGTGCAGGTTATTACCAAAATACTGCACATCTTGTAATTTTTCAAATTTAAGACTCTTTTGGGGGGTATGGTCCTTTGTATCTGGCAATGTGAATGTTGCTGATTGGTCCCATTTAACCTACCAAAATACTTTATTGTAATAATATTTTTGTGATGTCACTGCTACTTATTAGCAATTTTTAGTATTCCAGAATGTCTTAGGCATAATTGCTCTATATTTCTTCCTTCATTTGTATTCCCTAGTTTCAGTGTTTCACAAATAATACATTTTTATTAAAGAATTCTAGGAAATGACGTTATAAAAATTATTAATAGTCATATACAGAAATTTGAATTAAAGTTACTTATTTTTCCTACTTTCAATTCAAAGAGGGGCCATGAGAATTGAAAAGTTGAAGAACCACTGCCTTAGTTCACTAAACATATTTTTGTCATCACCCCATAAAAAGTCTGTGGCTTATATGGAGTAAATATGGTATTAAGCCATTCTTTCTGAGTTAATTCACAGGGAGACTTAAAAATATCCCATGCAAGATTCAAGAAGTACTGCAGTAAGGTAAATTTATTAACCTGTATGGTATTGGTCCAAGAATTCTCTCCATCATGGCTAGGTGCTCACGATTGTCATGTGTCTGGAAGAGGGTAATACCAAGATACAGCTCAAATATGATACAGCCAATTGACCAAACATCACATGGCTGAGACCATCCCAACTCTGAAAGAAATTTATAAATTATAACTTCAGGTACAAAAATTTTATTTAATATTTGATAAAAAAAATTAATTGACAAACGACTCATTATTACTTTTTATAATTTTCACAATTATTATGACAGGAATACAAATTCATACCTAAAATAACTTCCGGTGCACGATAGTGTCTGGTTGAAACAATAGTACTATGGTGCTCGTGGTCAAAAGTTGCACTGCCAAAGTCAATCAACCGCACATCTGTCTGCTTCACTCTTCTAATTTCCCGTCTCTGTCCCTATGAGTTAAATCAAATAAGAACGTTGAAGAAGAACAATTTTTAATCCTATCATTTACTTTATTTTCCCCCCCAACTAAAAAAATGCCTACTAGCATTAATAAATAACAAAATATTAAAACAAACTCGAAAGAAAAAAGGAATAAATAATGTTTCATAAATAAATGAATGGAAATATCATGCAAACAATCTAAAAAACACATCCAATATCAAGCAATTACATCTAGATGGGCAAAATCATAGCTTTTAATTGACACCAAAAAACACTTAAATTATTATATAAAATCTAACAAAAGCCATTTCCTTGGAATGCAAAAAGGAAAACTTAATAAAACTTATTACAGGAGCAAACTGCAATAAATAAAACTCAAATTCACATAAAACTAGAATATCACAGGGAGTGTATTGGATACTTGTTATGAATCTTACAGATGCCTCTATATAATACGATGGCATTTTAAAAATTCATCTATCCTCTCTCTTTGACATTTGATTGATGAATCATTACTAAAAGATTTTTTTGTGAAGTCATTTCATTTCATTCTTGTCTCAAATTTTATGGACGAATTTGTAAAATTAAATAGAAAAATTAAGATAAATTAAAAAACATTATATATTAGAATAAAAATTTGATTTTAAAAATAGATTCTAAATTTGAATGAAATGACTTACTCCTATGAGTAAACAATAACATTCTTGGGTAGAAATTATAGTAAAATAAAATGGGTAGAAATTACATATCCCGTGCAAGATCAGAAATCAGCAAGGGATACGTTACCCACGAGCAGACCTTTTTGGATGTGTACACCACGTCGTAATCAGAGTCCACAAACAAGATGTTTTCAGGCTTCAAATCCGTATGAGTTAGCTTGTGGTCATGCAGGAAGCGCACTGCATAGCATAGTTGATAAGCAATATGGCGAACTTGCTCCAGAGGATATGGCTGGTAATTGTTCTCTTTCTAAAGATAAAATATAAAGAAGAGATGATACATATGATGAAACAATTACCTGTACAAGTATAAATCAAATCATAAATGTTTAAAAAGACTTCATTCAATTTCAAATCGAATGCCAAATTAGATAAATAACAGACTTAGATTCTCACATCTTTATAGCCATTTAAATTTCTAAATACTGAAGAAAGATTAAAAAAAATCTTACAAGGAAATCAAATACGCTCAGCCCAAGGAGTTCGAATGCAATGCACATATGTCCATGGTAATCAAACCAATCCAGCATCTTCACACACAAGCTAAAATAAGAAGAAATCAATTAATTAGTTTTAATTTCAATTAGTACACATTAATGTTCATGACTCTGTATCTATGATGGAACTAACCAGAAAACTTTTCACAAAACATGTTTTACTACAACAATTGGAAGGAGGCAAAAGAATGTAGTCAGACCCTGACTTAACGCCACCATTTGGCCATCACTGACACTGGTGCTAAAGCAGGTGTGGCGGTATATTGAGATATGTGTTTGTTCTACGCAATCATAAGATGAATTTCTGTACACAACAATTCTTGGGGATATGCGTGGGTGGCACTGCATGGGAGGGGGGGAAGGGGTGCTAAATCGGGGCCTGATTATACATGTATGTTTACATTTAATTTCTAGTTGATTAGGTATATATTAATTATAATACATTTTTCTTGTTAACAATTATCATTGTCCAAATATCACCACAAATTTTTAACATTTGATAATTTATATAAAAGTCACATAATTAAGAAGTAATGATATTTAAATGAAAAAATATGATCAAATACATATTTGGAATGACTTTTAAAATTACACCTATACAGGAGGGGTGTTAGACTTGAATGTATTCAAAGCTCAGACTATACCCAGTAATTGGATGTATTATTGGTTTTCAGCCATGCAGATCACATACGGGATCAATGTTTTTTCATAGAGATAGAGAAACACTACTATACAATATTAATAAAATTCTGAACTTACTGGCGGGCCTCTGGATCTTTCTCTGCAATCTTTTCAAGGGCATTTATCTCCAGCTTAGCCGCTTCTCGATACTTCTCCACATTCTTAATTATTTTTAGAGCCATTGTCTGATCTCTTCTGAAATGTAAAATTAATGATGCAAAGCATTGATTATGTGAGGGAATATTGAGGTATCTAAGGTTTAAATTATGTTTAAACAATTTTCTCCCATTTAAATCAGTGGTTGTCAAAGTGTGGTCTGCGGACCACTGGTGGGCCGAGTCTTTCAAGTGGTCTGTGGGCTGCCATAAAATGAAAATTAAAAATACTGATCGCTCAAGCCGAAGCCATATGTGAGAGCTAACCAGAAGCTTAATTACACATACCGTCACACTACTTGACTGACTCACGTAATTAATTATATTAGAACATTAATATAATTTACTCTATCATTTGAAATTGATTCATTCGGGTAGCTCAACCAATTTCTCCTAAACGTTGAAAAAAGTAATTAAGACAGTTTTTGGAGAGAAAACTTGAACTAACTTTTGGTTCCACATATGCCCCTATTATCCTGGACTCGACAACGTGGCATTGAAGCGGTGAGTCCCTTCTTATTTATTTCCTTTTAGATCTCACATTTTATTCTTCCACTGTTATTAAATTAAATTTTTTGCTCTTTTTTGAGAGGTGCTGATTTAAGTTGGTTGAAGTTCATTTTTCTCCGATGGGATTCGTGTGATTTCTGAAATTCTTAGAAACTATAACATTTCCTCTTCACGCTGGTAGAAACAGGGAAGTAGGTACTGTTTTTACGAGTTCTTGTACTACCGGTATGCGATAAAGAACACCCTTTTCACGAATCCCTAATTTGTCAGTCCATTCATAGGTCATTTTATTGGTTGTACCACTCAAAGTTACTACAAAATGTCCGTGAGTGTACAATATAAATAAAAAGGTTGCAGAAGAAAAAACTTTATGCACAAATAATGAAAATATTAACTTACATTGTTGAAATATTTGTGTGTTTCACTTATAGTACTATGTAATTTTTACCTGGTTTTTATGACAAGTCGAGAGTATAAAAAAGGTGGGCAGTAACTCACTAAAGTGGTCCGCAGACCGAAAAAGTTTGAGAACACTGATTTAAATGAGACCAAAGCTAGCACAAACAAAAAACAAATAAATGAATTAAAGGACCCTACTGAATTTAACCAATTAAGAAAATACCAACGATAATTCTGGTAGATCAATAAGAGTAATGAGTAAATGACAAAGCTTGACAGAAAATTGACGCAAAATTTCTACATATACAAAACATAAGATTTCAAGACTTTCCAATATTTAGCATTACAAAAATGTACACGCCTTTCAGAAAAAGATTATGCATAAAGACCTAAACAATTTTAAAATATAATTTTCTTCAATATCCCTGACGATTTTAATTAAAACTTCAATTTGTTTCATCAGGGATATCTTAAAATTGAATTTATGATATTAAAACTTACTTAAAATCTTTTCCAAAGTCGATGCTTTGATTCAATAAAAAATATCAAAAAGCAGTTGACCATAATAATTTCATTACTGATAAATAATCATTTTAACAAAAAGAAAATTTTTCCTTATTCTTTATTTAAACAGAGATAAAACTAAATTCTCATAACATCATTTTTAAAAATTATTACAAAATATCAATTGATCAAAATCATTATAAAAAGCTGCTTCTTACATATATGGGATATATCATATAAAACCTAAGATACTTCTAGAAGTGCTACAGAGCTGAAATTTGAAAGGAAGCTAAGTAAAAAAATCCAAAATTCCAGAAAACGTTATATTTAAGGGGTATTTTTGACCCCAATGTCCAGTGTTAAACACCCATAAGAAAAGCATTGATAATGGCGGAGGGCTTTATAAAATTGCTTTTTTATATTATTTATAATTAAGATACAAAGTCGAGACATAAACCATTCTCTGGATGAAAGACTGAAGTCCTGTCACAATTCATAGCTCTCCCTCTTTCTCCATCTCCTTCTTTATCTTTCCTCGTGTCCTTTTCTAACTCTACCCCTCCCTTACTCTCACTCAATGTACCTTTCATTCTATATCCCTTCCTTCCTATCTCCCTCCCCACATCCCCACTCTCTTACTCTCCATCTATATAGTCGTTTAGATAGGCAAAAGAATCCAAACTAAATCCGTCTCATTAGGATTACATAATTTCACGAAAAATCCTATGATAATTTAAGGCAATCGATTCACTCATATATATTACATGTATGCGGGTTAAGACAACAATTGATTCTCAAAGGTTAACAATGACATGGTCGGCAAGGCAACAACCCGTTTAAAAGCTGATATTTTTCCAAAATATATTATTTAAATGTTTAATATGAGAGATTTTGAATGGTAGGGGGGGAAAAAGATTAATGGAATAAGAAACTTCATTAATTTCTCTAAAACAGTTGAAATTTGAAGATCATACGTCAATTCTTTCTAATTTTAATTTCCAAAAGAATAAAAGCCTGCACTTTAAAAAATCGATTTTTATGTGTAATCTTATGGGAAACAGTCTCCCTGAAGTTGAACCCAAATGTTTTTTTGTCATTTAATTTTTATATCTGAATCAAACATTCCTGCAAAATTTCAACCTTACACCTAATTGGAAAGTTGGTTAAAAACGCATTAAAAAGTGCCATTGATGACATCAGCGTTATACACAAACCCCACCATCTAGGCTTTTATTATAATAATTATGCCATTGATTTTAAACTACTGCATAAACTTTTGATGACACCATTATACTAACACACAAAATTTAGTAAAATGTGAGAAGTATTTTAAAGTATTTTTCAAGAAATTGTATTTCTTTTTAATTGTTAAATATAATGGCATTATACCTATTTCACGATTTTTAAATTTAAATACACGCTAAAGGCATGGATGATGATGCCAGAATCTTAACACAAAATATCCTAATTTTTTCATAATTTTAGTGTATTGTATTAATGATGATAATTCTCATTGCTCATGCAGGTGATCTGAGTCACGAAACTTGAAATACGAAAACTTGGACACAAGCCTATTAACAGAGAATTTGGAAATTACAGATAGTTGCCTTAATTTTGCAAAAAATTCTAAATATTCTGCTAGAATTTATATCTAATACATATAGTCTCCATGTGGCTGATGTGCTGTTGCCCTGGAGATCACATTGGTTTATTAACGAGTTTAGATCTTGGTGTATGGTGATTTTTTAAGCGCTTGCAGTATGCAAGTACTGACAACTCATAGCTTAAATAATCAGAAAGCAGTAATTATGTACTCACATGTGTATGTCCTTCACCTTAACCACTTTTCCAAATGTTCCTTCTCCTAGGGTGGCCATAATCTTGTCTGCATTGGGCGTGACCAATGATAGAGAAAAAAAGGAGAAAATCCGGGGGTGGCAAAGGTGGTGGAGTAAGAGATAGGATGCAGATGAAAATTTAAGGATGTGGAATGGATTTTGGGAAGGAAAAAAGCCACCGGACCAACCCCCAGCACAAACAATGTTAGATATCTGATCACAGTATGATTTCAACCCTTCAAAAAAATACAATTGCAATAAGAATAAATGGGGATCATGCACACTCATTAATCATGGGTGGATATTTTGTGAGACTAATAAAGCCAAAGATTATAAAAAAACAAAAATAATTCGTATAAGAGTCATAATAAACTAACAATAATTGACCAAGGATATTTTAATGCTATTTAACAAGTAAATCCCAATTAGGAATTTCCAATAAAATTCTACTAGCACAAAATAATTAAATGGGACAGTATAATGAAATTAATTAATGAAAGCAACTTGCTGCAAAAATTTTGTATGAGATTAATTAAAAAATGCAATAAATACACCACTTAAAACCAACAATATAGTATTTGTAGAAAATAAATAAACAATGGGATGCAGTGTGCATGATCCAAAACACACGAGTCATATGAATGTACATCACAATGGCTCAAAATAAAATGGTAAAAAAATTATTAAAGGATTTGGGAAAAGACCAATTTAATGGGCAAATCCCAAACACTGCAAAGCAAGTTTCCACACAGGAGCAAGGTCAAAATTCTTTAATGTGTCAAAAATTATGGTTCATTCATCAAGTAGATAAATTGGACATTGATGATCTTGTAGGTCAAGCAGACCACCCTCCCTTATTCCCACTTCTTGACTCTTGTGATGAGAAAACATGTTCTTCCCATTACAACCAACCCACTCCTACAAGGGGAATCCCAGACAAAGAGCTATAGCCCCTTCCTATGATAGAATTAACTTCTGAGATCCCAAAGAAGACGGGTGAAAAACCGATTGGTTAAAAATTTACCCTAAAATTTTGCTCCTTCAACCATTTAATTGATAATGCTCATCTCACATCGTCCCTCTCTCCCATGGAAATATACTAAAATATCTACCATTATCCCTGAAGGGGTTTAAACAGCATGGGAGGCAAAAAATCTAACAAACTATAATAGAATTTTAAATTTTGTTCAGGTGTAATTATCTTCCATTTAGTTGCTGCCTAGCCAAATAAAAGAATGATTTTATTTCTCTTGAACTATGGGAGGATTTTTTAAAATTAACTATATAGGAAGGGGTACTATGAATTCGTATTTTAAATCACAATCCGTTAATAATCAAATTTATAAATTCGATCACATAAAATTGACAAAATACGGGATACTTCCACATTAATTTAACTTCTTAAAAATATATTCTTCACAACAACAAGACGAAAAAAACACGATTGGCAAAGTTGATCACACGGACAAAAATCCCCTTCCTCTGATCCCGGAACCCCTAACGAAGGATGAGTATGCGTACTTCAAGGTAAAGGGATATATTTTGAGTCAGTTTGGAGCAGGAGAGTAGAGAGAAATAGTAGTTACTACTACATAAACTTGGTTGTATTCACGAACATCGGTCTTGGAGCAAGTCTCCGTGGCGGTATATCAGGTGCCCCTCTTCATCATCCTCGACGGAAGGTGCTCGTGAGCTCTGTAGTATTCACCAATGCCACCAATCCATCCGTCCATGGTAGGAGTGACCACCGGACCACGTGACACCACCGACCGATGGGGGGGAGGGGTGGTTTTCGTCGGGGTGGCACAGCCAAATGGTGTCGGGTCGGTCGGGCGTGGGCCGCAAGCGGGCGGGTGGGCGGCAGGGGGTGGCAGTAGTGGTGGGTTCGCACAATTCATCACGCAGGTCGGCCATCACGACAATTGCAGGCCGACCACCACCAATCACCACCACCACCACGATGGACGCGTGTGCAACCACGAGCAAAATCCAGCAATTCGTGTCGATGCCGTACGGGGAAAATAGAGAAGGGAAAAGGGGGAAGATGGCAATGGTTGTTTCGGGAGGGCAGGGAGAGAAAGAGAATGGGAGAGAAAGAGAGAGGGGTCAAACCCCCTGTGAGCAAACCTCTTGCATCAAACACGCTGAGTATTGGGTAGGATTTGGAGGGTTGGAGAAAAATATGGCTATCCATACTCGATTTAAAAATGCAAACAACTTAAAAAAAATCTTTTCTACCAAGCCCTTCTCACCTCAGTATTTCACCTTAATTTAAATCCATGGACTCTTAGAATTTCGATAAAAAGTTATCCTTGGATAGCAAACAGAGATGAAAAAATCATCTCAGAACCACCATTTACCTTTAACTGTATCAATAATTAAAGAGCCTAAACAGCATGATTTAACACACGGGTCCATGTAAATTAAATTAAGTGAATTATAATCAAAATAGGTAAGGGAAGAAGATGAAGAGAGAGGATGGGTGATAGAAAAGATAAAAATAAAACTGCATTCGATGCTCCCAACTGGGATAAAATCTAAGAATACAAACATTTTGGTATATATCTCAAAGCAGATTTAATCACAATCTGATGCCAAAAATAATAGCTGAAGTTTACTTATTAAAAAGAACACTTGTTGAAATCTGCAAAACTAAGACTGCACAAACCAGAGAGCATACTAACCTAGAGTTTTAACTGACACTTTTCATCATCAAGGAAAACATGCTATATATTTTTTTGTCTCTCCAAATCATTTTCTGGCTCATCCCTAATACTTAATGGCAACGAACTGGAATGACCACTGCAAATACAAATTTCATATGCATGTGTTAATGATTCAAACAAATAGAAAACAGTTTCAAATCGTTATGCATTCACATGCATCAGCACACCACTCAAAATGAACAGATAGTGCGTTAAATTTAATCGTAGTATTACATATAATAAGGACTATCACGGTGAGATACTGGTTTCTTTATAAGCTAGTTCAGGATTTAAACATTTTAATATAAGCAACACTAGGTTGGTTTATTAATAAGCCTGTTGGTTCACTGTTATTAGTAAGGGCTGATATAAACTATAATCAGGGAAATATTTCACTGGTTGTTAGGATTTCTATATGCAAAGCAGAGATCGAGGAATGCTATATTGGCCAGCTAGCCATGTCTACCTGTTCGTCTGTCTGCCTAGTCCAAAACATGGTGACAAATTTAGAAGAGATTCCATTATAAGAACATATAACCAAATTGAATTTCTATGTCCAGCTAGGATTCAGTGATTTTAAACAAAAATAGAAATTGCAATGTTAAAATCCTTGGACAAATATTCCTGTAGATTGATAATTAGAATTTTTATCAAATAATATATTTAAATAATTTGTCAATCGCTAAAGCAATGCTCTTTGATACAAACTTATTACAACAGTAAAATGCTAAAACTATTATTTATAAAAATTAATGGCATCATGATATGATGTAATTTAGAAGCCATCATCTCATACTGCTCAAAAACAAAGAAAAATTAATGCTCAATGTTGACTATGTAGATATTCAATATTTCAATTATTTCAGCTTCATTAAATTGACCTACACTTAATCCAAAGAATTATCAACTATCATATTTAACTACCTACACTCCAAAAATTACATCACAAAATTCTCTAAGGAATTATTTGAGTATGGCATATCTTTTCATCTAAATCAGGATGAAAAGATCATATCAATAATAACTTGAATAAAATTTTTCTCTATTATGCTATTTAATATCTGGCATAAATAAAAAATAAACCTAACCTATTTATGAGCCTTCCAAATCATATTATGAAAATCAAATCAGAAATTAATATTGGAAAATATAAATACTCAATTCTGGAAACTACCTGACGCAAAATTGATCATATAAAAAATGTAATTCAATCAGTTTTAGCTGATACAATCACATTTTCCCTCATCCCCTCCATACGAAAAACATATTGTATGCAAATACATTTTACGAAAATCATTACTCACAGGTCACCAAAGTTGCTCCATTCAGACAGATTGTAGATTAGCACAAAAACAATATAATGGTATTTCAGTGAGAAAACTTGTAATTAAACCTCAAATCGTGCATTGAGGGGCAAGCATTAATCCTCTAAATGCTTTTGTCAGTTCATAACAGAGAAAGCAAGCAGTTAAAAGTTTCCTGTGTTGCATGGGATGCAGTCTCAAAAACTCGCAACACACCTTCCACTTCACTAACTGCAAATCCCCTTCCCCTGTCCTACTTACAACCGCTACTTCCGTGATAGTTGTCGGTAGGACAACAGGAGGTGCAAGGTTGGTAGAGCCATTGGCTGTAGACAAACCAGTCTTTGAGCTCCAATTCTCCTTCGTCAAGCCTCCAGAAGACAGCAGCCCTCTCGTCTTTGAGATGGCTTTGGTTTTTGCAGGGGAAGGGTCTGGAGGTGGTTTTACTACTGTCGATGCACCGTAAACTTCATCTAAAGCTGCATACTTCATGATAAGAGCACGTATCTCCTTCCTCTTTGCCTCTCGTTCAAGACTTTCCTTAGAAGGCGGTGGTGGTGCCACTTTAAGTGAGAGTTCAGTCTCCAATTTGGTCTTTGAAGAG
This sequence comes from Tanypteryx hageni, assembly GCA_028673005.1. Lineage (NCBI taxonomy): Eukaryota > Metazoa > Arthropoda > Insecta > Odonata > Petaluridae > Tanypteryx > Tanypteryx hageni. The sequence goes on from CM054115.1 coordinate 37,465,012, forward strand.
AGGCCTTGCATATTTCTATCTCGTAATTCACTCCTCGTGGGTCTCGGTTTCTTCTCACTCAGTCCAGATTCTCTACGCCCTTGCCTTGCACCCTCACGATGGCTCTCCCCTCTACGACCGTGGCGATAATATGTCAGTCTGTAAGGCGTCCCCTTTTCCCTTTCCTTCCTATCCTCCACTTCTTCCTTCTCTGGCACTTCCACCGGACCACCCGCGCCCCATTCTCGGTGCGTCCTTCTTCCATAAGTCCGAGACGGCAACCTCACATCTTCCGAATTTCTTAGGGCCGAAGAAGTCTCATACGCGACCCCGTACCGCGAACTACCTTTAAGACTTTCTTCTTCTACCTTCCTCGACCTACCTCCCTTTTCCGTCAGATGCTTCCCTAAGACGCCATCTTCGCCGCGACGATTTCTCCCGTAAGTCTTCTCTAATTCCGCGCGAACCGAAGGCACCTCGACCGCATTTCTACTAGAACCGTATGGTTTATCGTACCGAGAACTGTAATCGGACGAGGGAGGTTGATAGGAGCGCAATCTTCCGGCCGCTCCGGTGACGTACGGGTACGCCTTCTCGGCTAAGAGGAGGAGTCCAGCTGTGGCACTTTTAGCCAATCCTTCTCCCGTAGTCCCTCCGCGCGACGTTGTATCCCGATCCGTCTTAGACGTTGCAGACGACTGCGTGGCGTCGGTCGACGGCTGTCTGTTCACCCGCGTCGTCAAGCGCTGTATTAGGCTGGTACACGTCCTGACCACGTCGGAATCGGCAAACATGTTCGAAACAGTACCGACGGAATTGCTGAAGCCCGAGGAGGTGGCGGAGCGTGCGTAAGCTCGCCGACGGGCGGCGGATGACGACGGGCGTTGGCCCGCCCCGCCGCTTCGGTAGGATGTGGCCATTGCGGCCGCGGAGGTATGCGTTGATCAGCGCCCCCTCGAACGTCTGCGGCGAGGGGATGAGACAAATCCGTATATTTCAAGCACTTCCAGACAACTTAAAATACAATGCTTTACGCCTCTGCTGCATCTAAACTAAACACGCCGGTCATTTTGTTCCAAATGTCGTCGTTACGAAGTAAAACAGTCACGTAAACAAATTCCATTAATATCCAAACAAATTAGAAAAGTTTTTATTTCATCAAAAGGAAAGGTTTAACGGTTATAACTGTCATAAAAAGTTTATTGTATCCTCCAATCCGCAAATGCGGTTTGAAAATGAAGCCACATTTAACCGGCACATCTTTCAGAATAAGAACATGATTACACCAAAAGGTCGCTACATGAGTGCGAGACCTTACTAATGTAAACAATGACGGATACAATAAGGGGCGCAGATCAATGATAGAAAATAAAGCATCAACAATGGGCCATAAGATAGACTAATATTCTCAGAGACGCAATTTTCCGCCGATTTATGCCAAAATAACATTGGAAAATCGCACATTTGTGGAGCGGGTGGGAGTACACAGCGCTTTTCCCTGGCGCCCCACATCGACTCTAACTATAGACTTACGCACGATCGAGTAGACGCAAACGACTGAGTACACAAGCCGAGAAAGGAGGAATTGAGAGCCCATAAGTCTCCGGTTACTTATAGGAAATTGGAATGGGGAGAAGAAAAATTCCTAAGAGAATAAACACGCAGAATTTGTAAACAGGATTTCAAATTAAAAAGATTCGAAAAGGAATTACAAGGCCTTTCTCCCTCTCAGATCCAACCTTCTCTTAATTGAAATTTAACAAGAAAAACAGAAGAATTAGAGATTTACAGATGAGAGGGAGTCTAAGACAAGCATATGCATAAAAACTCTCGCAGGAGTACGCAATTAAACATATGCATAAGTAATGTTATTAACACAAAAATTATCAAAATTGGAAGAATCAAAATATAAGTTAGAATAAATACCGTATAAATTAATAGAGACGATATAATGGATGGCTTATGATAAAGACACTGCTGGCACACTTTCACTTTGGCAAGTCACCCACTGTTTTTGGCACACTGGTCATAAAAGGCTTCTCAGCGCAGGTAATGGATATATGATCTCTCTCCAAATGAAGCATTTTGGCCTTTGGAGCAAACAATTTCACAATGGACCATTTTGCTAGGAAAATTTGACACTTACGGCCGAAAACAAAGAAATTGAGAGTCCTACGCAAAATCCATTTGCCAAATTTTCTGTAGCTCGATATTATATTCCCACGTAATCTATTTTAAACTTCACACACGGCGCAAACACTCCCGTATTCAAATCTCAAACCAAACACTAAAGGGAGAACGCAGCTTCAACGCCATCATTCGACAATTTCCATTCGCCTTACCACTGACTGATCGAGTACAACCACGGAAAATTCCGCGACTACCCGTAATAACGGCTCTCGCCAAGTTCCTATACATCACCCGCAACTAACAGTAACCTCTGATCTCCACAGCTAGCCCGAGTAAGTGGTTGACAGGATCATGTAGCAACGCAACTCGATCCAACCTACCACTCGCCTATTCCAAAGACCTCAGGTGAGGAAGCAGCTGATCGAGGCCTGCAAACGTGTTACTCCAAGGAGACTCCCACAAACGTGACAACAGGAAGACGGCCTCGTTGGTAAGCATAAACCCAAGAGCACCATCTCCATAGCGGAGATGTTACGACGGAGCGACTGCGAGGCGGGAGGCGACTGAGTTTTGGGATTTGGGTGGTGGTGGGGGAAGAGGGACGTGGAAAGGACAGTATGGGCACCGAAAAGATGGGGGAAGCGTGCGACACGCCAATCTAAGTAGGTTCTAAGGGTGGGAGGGTCCAAAATTCGCCAACAAGTGCTTCGCGACCGTTAAACTCATTCATAGCGTAGAATTGGTGCACTAAAGTCCTCGAGTCTTCGACGATCTAGCGTCTCGGAGATAACACCCACTACATCTGATCACACGGATTCCGATTCGGCGACGCACCGATTGCTCACCCTTTCGATTAACTCGGTAATCTCCGGAGAAGGTAGGCGCCACGCCGGGCCGGAGACCCTATCGGTCTGAAGAGGACCTTAGGGTCGGGAGCCCAGGCAGAGTACTGGAATGGAGGAAAGAAAGGTGGGACGAGTTGTTGAGCAGGAAGGTAAAGAGGACAAAAATAGGGGATGGAGATTGGTGGGAGAAAAAAGAGGAAAGGGGAAGGAGTGAGCGAATCGGCGGAGACGCAATACGAAGCCACATACCAGACGGAAACGTACGAATTTCGCACGACGAGACGGAATAGCCGATACGGGTAAGTTCAAGCGTCTGAGTAGTATTCAACATCATGGTGCGAGAGAAATTTAGAATTTATAAACTCCCACCAAGTCATCTACAAAATAGTTATTAGGCATATTAAGTGGAACATTATGTTTAAGACCTAACAGATTATTTATGATCCTTTACAGATAAAACAGAATAAGATAAACGCGTCGACACACTGTCAAGCGTAAATAGATGTGTTAAACTCAGTTTTCAAGTTAATTAGGAATTATTTTATTAGGTATGGGAATTCAAATAAGATAGTAAAATATGACAACAAAAAACTTTTAAAATTTAACTGCAAGAAGCTTGCAAAATTGTATTTCGGAAAGGAAGTTCTCCATTTCCTAAAACCGTCTTATCGAATTACAGCACTTATAGGTTCAAATAATTGGCATGCGAGGAGAAAAATACGAACTGGCATTTCCAATTTTTAACGGCTACCTTTGAAAGTTCTTAAAGAAAACACATTTTCAAAGACCATTTAAAAGATAAATAATCAAAACACGGCACTAGAAGATGGGCACCCAGCACATCGAGACAAAGAAAACAGCTAACGGAGATCTGAGGTAACATTTATTGGCAAGGGTCACTAACTCTATATTTATTCAATCAGAATACGTGGACCCGGTCCGAATCGAAAACGAATGCCGCAGTCCGTAAGGTCAAAATTTAAACCTCAAGCGACACAATTTCTGATAATACTGATCGACGCTTTCCGCAGTTCTCATCGATAGTCCCTGATATTTCCTTTCAATGGGGTAGGGTAGTGAGAGCAAAGGCGGAGAAGCACGAGGAGAGCAGAGGATTGCCCAAAACCCCAGGGAAGAGACTAAAGATAAGCCACCTCCACTCCATCTACTACCCCACGCTTCCTCCCCCATTCATCCCTCCCGCCACGGTCCCCAAAACACGCCCATTGGATCCGCATGCCAAGAATGGGATCCCAAAATAATCAAGGGAAGAAGGGGTGAGGAAGGACACGGGGAAGGTGGGGAGTCATCGGGGTGCGGAGAAGCGGCGCAGAGGAAGAAAGATGGAGAGAGGGGGCGGCAAAGAAGCAGTAGGGATAGGTGCGGAAAGAGGGATGGGGAAGGAGTAAGGTCGACTAGGACGAAGGACACAAGCGTTGGCGGGGAGTGGTAGAGCGTAACGTGAAATGAATAAACTTACATCAGTTGTCGTGATTCTGCGCATACGTATGGAAGAGGAAATGGTACTCTATCGAAGCACGATTAAAGTCGTAGCCTTGATAAGATACTTAAATGTGAATTGTAGGCTCGATTTCTGTCTGAAGAGCCGACTAAAACATTCCTATGGGTCAACAACAATCAATAATTTTGATATATTGTGCAACTGGAAATTTTAAACCTCTGGCCATATAAAGTTTCGAGTACAAATTTCGGAAGTAGGTGAGAGTTTTATCCCAAAAATATTAACATACGAATTTCCGTCATAGTTGGCTACATAACAAAATATTTGTTCCCTTAATTAGCAGAAAGGATGTATTTTTTGAAAAACATCGAAATATAAAACTGAAAATGAATATATAAACACTGCCTGCCACCCATTCGCTCAATTATCATTCAAATCTAGACTGGCGATGCAGAATTCGCAGAAAATAAGTTTAAAAATGAAATTTTTCTCAAAGTAATGCAATAATATTCAGACGGAAAAGCTTTCACTATGTTCAATGGAAAATAGGCAATAACTTTAAGAGACTGACAGCAGAGAAACAACCCAATGCTTTCGTGATATATAAGAAAACATGCACATGGAAGTTATCCACACATTCCTCGCACGAATCGTAGGGGGACTTATGTGAAGCAGAAGTAAACAACTAAATCACTATGGGTTTGGAAGCCCAACTTGTATGGTAATATTCCTTGTTTTACTTTTAGAGAAACATACTTAATTTAAAAACATTCTTTTAAAAAGAGACAAATAAGACAATTATTTTAATTCTTTAACCAAGCAAAACAACTTAGCTAGATCTTACAATTTATCACAAAAACTATTTACTAAGAGCCCCTTAGTTTGTACTCCAATGTATTCTTAGACGTTTGACGGAAATATTTACGGCATGACCTTCGGTGTGATTAGGGATTAGGATTTTCCCTATGAGAGAACCCTGTAAGTTTTTTCCGCAACTACAGCCGGGTGGTGTGAGAACGGAACACTATCTCCAAGGCAACAACCTCACTTTGTACCCGGTTGAGTGAGAAAACGAGAATGCTGGAGGAAGGGGTGCCATGTGACCGGAGGAGGAAGACCGACATTCCCACCCAACAATCCCTACGCGATGGGGAGAGGAAGGCGTACAGGGCCGACTACGACGATAATAATGACGTTTACATCACGTGGGAACCTCTCCATAATCCAACCGATGGTTTCTTAGGTGGTGCAAATTACCGAGGGTAAGAGCAAGCGTAGGAGGTGAAAACTTTATCGTGATAAGGGAGTCGGAATGAAGTGGTCAAGGGGGAATGCAAGATGAGGTGGAAGGAGTGACGACGCACTTCTAGAAAGGAGGGGGGAGGAAATGACGTGCACTTCCCTACCTCACCTTCACCGACGAGGATTTCCGCAACTTTTAACATGCGTGTTTGTCGACATTACAATCATATAGGAACTAAACTACGCGACGATTTATGATAGTAAACTTTTCGCCACCGTGAACATATTGAACGAAAATTAATAAATAAAACAAATGTCCTATGCACTTTTCATTCCCACACACAAATTTACGCTATCATTTCTTAAGCGACCCGATAACCATACTAAAAATAACTTTTGCATTCTGATCTTGAGAGTAAAAAAAATTAAGTCAATTTCAATAATATTTTACTACCGCTTTATGTATTTTATGTTCGCAGCCTCATCCGAGACCTAAACAATTCAGATTGGTGTCGCGACCTGCGGTTCCGGAACAGCTGTTCTAGTAATAACGCTTCACATGTACCGCATCAGCAGACACTTTAATCTGATAAGTATCGTACATCAATGCTGAAGTCTAACTGTCGTAAAGATATAATTGTCAATATTATAATTTTTATTTCTAAAATTATGAGAATATGGAAAATGATTCAATCTGAAATATATAATTATGAAAAGAAATCCCATAAAAATGACGAATGCTTAAAAAAATATATGTTTTTAAGCATTTCCCTCCACTCTACTCAAACCGTGATGGATGTAACAAACGACTTTTACTTTGAATTGAGATTTTTTAAATCAAAGACTTCACGATAGAAAAGTATAGGCGGGAAATATTGGAGGAAAAAAGGAAGCCTTTGACTGATCTAAATCAAAACAGGAAGACCTAAACTCTGCTATCGACAACAGTATTTTCAGAATTTCCGGCGATAATATACAGTATAAAAAATAATTAACGACGCATTTCCTGTACTCTTAAAGCATCGGCTCAAAATACGCATTTTATACATAAAAAGGAAAGAATCGCAACGTTCCCCCAATATACCTGCCGGTTCCATCTGTCAACGGTCACCTCCTCGCACTCCGACATCCAACTCTCATAAAAGCTATCGGTACTGATTACATCACATAAGGCCACATTACTGTCGATGTCGCGTGAATCTTTATCACCGAATATTTTATCCAAATTTATACTGTTTTTTCATTTCGTCTTCCGTTCATTCTCCAAGTTTTAAAATCATACAGGAAGCCGAAATTACCTGCGTACACTTCCATTTGTTCGAAACGCGTTGTCAGTGACATGAGAGCCTGATCTACGATGACAAAGAAATAGCTAGTTTCAAATGCCTTTTCAACCGAACACCATGAGTGTCGTCCACGCTTAGCAACAATCTTCATCTTGCTGCTTAGCGCGGGGCCCGAGGCGACCACCCCGACTCGCCGTACCCTAGGGACAGCCCTGCCCAACGGTTCCTCTCTGCTCCTTCCAATTTGCGATCCCATGGAAACACGTCACACAATCCTTCAGAATTTCTCGAGGAGACTCGAAAAACTGGTGATGTACTGCCACACATCGATCAAGGCGATACGAAAAGGGTCAGGGATGAGGAGAGGGAGTCCAGAAGTTTGTTCATTATCAGTCACGTGGTTCGGTTGTGGAGTCATTGCTTTAGAATGCGTAAATAAGTACACTTAGTCACTGGAAGAAAAGGAATTTAGGAAGAGACCACGAGAGATCAGCTGATTAAGAGACTGCAATTAACGCTCACTTTAAGATGACCTTTGTGGCTTTGCTGCCACTGATAATACGGCGTTTTGACATCTAAGACGAGCACTCTGAGAGGGACGTCCATCCCTTCGTACATGAAGCTTCCTCTCCGACAACATAGAGAAAGACAAAAGAACCTACACTATCAGTATTACTTTTCCAAAAACGAAAGTAAAAAAATCAGAAACAAAATTTCGAGGACATGTCATTGGTTAATATAGGAGGAGGGCCGCTAGCCAGAGTTATTTCAACGAACACACAACATACCACGACGTGGACGGGTGATGCAAAGCCATCATGCAGGAGCAAGCAGCCGAAAGGGCTTCCGACTCACTCTCTACCTCGAAGCAAGGGGGTTGCCACCACGGGAGCGGGGCCGCCGCCGCCGCTTGCGGAGTGGGCGGAGGAGGCGGCGGAGGAGGTGGAGATCCGGGAGAGTGGTACACGGCCGCGTGGGGGCTGGATATGCACTCCTCCCCCACAGAAACCCGCTCTTCCTCCTCTTCCACGGGGCCTTCCTCGACGGCGATCTTTTGGCCATTGAGGTTTCCCCTCAAGCACAAGTAGAACGGGAAGCTGCCTCTTCTAGGAAGCGACGAAGGGGCGGCCACGGGTGCTGCGAGTCCCTTCAAAGCATCAGGGGTCGCGCCCAAACACGCCCAACTCACACGTCTCTGAGAACCAGCACCGTTTGGCGTCAGTGGCAAATCGGTGGGCCTCGATGCCGGAACATTAACACCACCCACCACTCCCCATTTCTTCCAGTTCACAATGGAGGTGCCAGCATCTTCCGAAGGCACTGAAGGAGCAGATTTCTGAGAGGAGACATTCCCGTTGAGGTTTCCGCTATCTCCATTCTTCCAAACACCGGGGACGAATGGTTTTGGGACGCCGTTGAAGATTAAACCCCCACGCACTCCACCGATACTGTTCTTCCTGATTGAGCCGTTCCCTACCGATTCCTCTTGAGCCGAAGCACGACCACCGAAACTTTTCAACGTACTCGCATCCGACTTGTCATTGGCCGTTCCTTCCGTAGATCCTGCTATGCACTTTTCGTTCACGCCCGCGACCTCCGAAGGTCGCGAAGTCCTCGCATCGGGCACCTCGCCAGCGACCCCACCGAATAGGGTACCCCTTCCCATTAAGTAACCCACCCCGGTAAACATTCCTTCTGGACCCAAAACTTCTTTACCTGTGACCTCCTCAACTCGGTCCTCTTCTAATACAATACCACCCCCTGCGCCTTCCGGCCTCCTACCGCCCACTGAAAGCTGACCCCTCCCCGCATCATTTAAGCCAGCATCCCGCCCCCCACCCTCCGCCGCTGCCCCCACCCCTTGCTCCCACGAGGGGTGTCGCCGATCTGCTCCTCCGTCATCCACTACTGCCACCTCTCCCTCTTCCGCGGGACACTGTCCTTCCTCCCCCACATACTCCTTGCCCGAACGGATTCCTACCGCTCCCATCTCACCAACTTCATTTGCTCGAGCCTGCTCCCCTTTCCCCTCTGCGAGCCATTTGCACCGCGGCAAGACTCCGGTAACCTCACCCGTGCCTTCGGAAACGCTGCCTTCCTTTGTTCGCCCACCATGAGGATCTCGTCTCTCTTCCCGCATCATCCCTCGCTCCGTGGAATCATCCTCCTCCAGGCCTCCTCCCTCCATTCCCTCCAGCGAAGGAGGCAGCGGCTGAGCCAAGGAGCAAACTCACTCGCACGCGGGCCGAGGCCCCGACTCTAGCGGTTTCAGGCCTCCCTCGCGGACTCTTCCGCACCAGATTGCCATGGGCTACTCTCTCTCCCACCCTCCACGGCACCCGCCCACCACACCCTCCTCCTCCGCCCCCACCACTCATGCCGCCTCCCCCCGCCTCACTTCCATCTCATACACGTTTTCCTCCGATTCGAATCGGGAAATAAGGGGGCATCAGTATAGGCAGAATGAGGCGATGGGGTGACTGTGGGGGAGTGAGGGAGAGAGGGGAGGAGTAGAATCGTAAATGCATGGCGCATGCAAGGCGCGAGGGGTGGAAAGAGAGGCCGAGGACGTGGAAAGAGAGGCCGAGGACGTGGGAGGGATGCACGTGGGAAAATACGGAGAAAACACTGAGTTAGCGCAATAACAACTGGCAACGACGCGCCATCTAAAATCATGAGGATAGAGAGCAAAGTGAGGGATTGAGCAATCCCTCGGCTTAGGGCGAAAACATTCAACCGACACGCAACTCGCGTATCGTTGCTCTTAAATGATCAACGGTCGTGAAAAATAAATTTAAAATGCTTCCTCGGATAAATAAGCCGAACGTATTTTGTTGTCTTTTCACAGCGCCACAAAATATTTTATCATAAATTCACAAATTCTACAAAACGCAGCCGGATATCGCGAGAATTGAACACGGTCCAAAAGTGTTAAAAAATTCCAAAACACAAGTTACAAGCGGCGAATAAATAACCGTGTTACAGAAAGGCATAAACAAGGAAGCGGGAGAGACGAAAGAAGAAGGCAACGAACGAAGACGGAGAGACAATAAGAATGAGAGCAGGCAGACATGGGAAGCGGAGGGGGGGGGTAGAAAAATGCAAGAGCAGTCGATTGGAGGAGAGGAAGAGAGGCCGTGGGGAAATGGCCAAAATATACGCACAGCGGGTAAAAAAGTAAAAGAAAAATAGTACATTGGGACCTAAAGATTTATTTACGGTATGAACACCGAGATAACGACCTGAGCACTACAAATGCGAATGACCTTTCGTAATAAAAATACAGGAGAACCTGGAAAAAAGGTATATTTCGGAAGAAGACGTTTACAGACGGAAAGGCGCAGCTGACTAAAATTTATAACTCGGCGTGGAAAAGTGTCACAGTGCATGCAACAGGGCAAAGAAACGATCTCGGGAAACGAGACAAACCTTTATAGATGCAAAGAATGATTAAAATTACACTGAAATGAGGATGGCAAATAAATGAGAAGAATGTAATTAGGGGATATTTCACAGTCAAACGACTCCTATACAAACCAGGGCCGAAGTGCCTAAGATAAGAACGTGGAATAACGCCAACCTTTCTAAAACGAATGGACGGGCGTTATGTAGCTCGTCGGTGGATTCCAAAGGGGGGAGAGAGGGGTGGGGGAGGAATGGCTCCCAAAACCTAATAAGACTACTTAAGAGATCAAAAAATAATGGAATGTATGCTGCACATATGAGATACGCGTCAATCGACGGGAAAATAGAAATGGCATGGTGGTGAGCGAGGGATGAGGGCGCGGACGACATCGTCGTCGCACGAGTGGCGGAAGGTTGGGGACGGCACTTATCAAATGAGCGTGGTCGGGATAATGAGGGAGATGGATGAGCGCTTAGAGAAAAGACGGGGTTTGTCGGCAAAGGATCAAGAGGAGGGAGGGGGAAACGATAGGAAAGAGTTGGTTAGGCGGTTTGAGGAGTCAGTGGTCTGAAAATAGGTCTCAGCAGAGTCAGTTCCAGGAATAGGCCGCGCTCCAAAAGGACAGGAAGAGGAGGGCGGGAGAGGGAAAGAAATTTTGGCGAAGAGGAAGAGGGATGAAGAAAGAGGGACATGGAAGGGATGCGAGAATGGCGCAAGGCCGAGAGATAGAACGGTGGCAATGGCACGGGGCAAACAGCCCTTGCTACAACTAAATATCTCTCGCGATTCTACGCAACCGCCGAGACTTCCATGCACCCCATATGGTACTAAAAATTGCACACCGATGCTTACAAATGCTAAAAAATACTTTATATTAAGAAAACTTGTCGCTTCACAAAAATACTGATTTTATCGTCGATTACTTCGGGACACGGGAGAAAGGTGCTAACAGGCGAGAAGTCATTCCATCACAACATTTCAAACATACTTATGAAATTCCTCGATTTCCACAATATTGATCACTTCAGCAATGACACTACGAGTCAACAACTTAAGCTAAAAATAGTTGTGGTATTATTTTTCAAACGCAACGAAAAAAGCACCAAAACATTGAACAAACCAGCTTTATTGATTTGTCATGGTAGGTCTTGAAATTCATAAAAACACTTGTTTACGAATCTTAACAAGAATTCACACAAATAACATATTGCAAACCAAAGGATCGCCAAATCTTTACGAAATTCATTAACACTCAGAAGAGCAAACAAACAAAACGTATACGCAACGCAAGTATCAAAATAAATAAAGAGACGAAACACAATAACAAAGAGCCGAATAATTTGACCACAAAGACATGTACCAATAAACTTCGCAGGAAAACTTTTGACGCACAACGAGGGAGTTTTTTTTCTTAATTATCAACTTTTCAGCTTTGAAAAAAGCAATCTCGATAGTTCACGACGACAAAAACACTATTTGCCTCCAAATTCGAACGTGGGTAATGAAGTGCTTCGTGAAACAGGATGTAATGTAATCCAAAGAAGCAAAGTGTCATCCACTAAACGGATAATCAAAGAAACAAATGGTAAAAATCTTTCAAAACTCTTCTTGAGGAGGCAGAAACTGCATTCCGACCTAAAAAGTCACCGAGAACTGCTGCATGGATCCGAGGTTTCATATTTCAAAAAGGAATTCATTCATTTCTATTTTTTTTGGGGGTAAAATCATATTGCGAGGGGTTTTAGTGGAGTCCTTTTTATGGCGCAATTGTTTCAGAACTTGACACCACCAAACAGAAGATGCACTATACCATAAAGTAAAGCAGGTAGCCCAAATCATTTTACTGGGACAATGCCAGAAGTGATAAGAATTCTGGAATGTGATTCTCATCTTGCACAATACACAAACATAGACTAGGTGATACAAATATTCAGTCAGGGACTAAAACAGCAAGATCAAAGCAATGTGGCAATCATGTTTCGTCCAATTTACTGTCAAAAACATAGATAAATGCATTCAGGCCATATTGGATCTTCACAATAGGAGACCCTATTTTACATCTTCTTGATCAAATATCTGCATCTTAAATGGCGAATAAATATAAATTTAGGACAACTTTAAAACAATACAAATATTTACGCAATAATACTACCACCACGAAAAAAATTAATTTGCTAAACAGTTCTTGTTTGCAAAACATAATAATCCTAACTAGTGTAATTTTAGGAGCTATAAAAAAACCAAGCTGTTGTTAAGATGTACTAAAATTAAAGTTTTTGGCATCAGAAAGTGATAATCTACATTGGATTAATTAATTTACATTCCTTTACAATTACTACTAAGGTTTAACAAAAAAATAAACAATAGAAAGGATGAGTCCACTGGACATTTTAAGCAATCGAATACCATTACTACAATGTCTTGAGTTGCTTAAACAGTTATATGGATTGAGTGCATGTATTATTAATCATGCTAATAAGGGTCACTGCTGCTTATTAGCAAAAATGTTCAAAAGAAAACTAAATCATTTCCAGGAAATATTAAAAACTTCATTTTCAAGACAAATAAACAACTATTTCAAGCCAAAAAAATCATGAAAAATACTAGAAAACATTGAATATTTTACCAGTGTTACTATTAAAATGCAACATTGAGTAATACCTCATACATATTAATAATTATTATCCATTAAAAATAAGAATTATTGAGTGCCTTATGGCTTCAATTCATCTGATAATTCTTATAGATCCAAAAGTCATAAAAAGGGTGGAAAAACCTACTTATGGCCAGTGGAGCTATATAAATTATATTTAATTTATACTCTTTAAAAGATAGATAAAAGATAAAAAAATTACAATTTCAGATTCCATCAGATTATTATTTTGCCTAAAAATAAAAGTGCATCGGTTATTCAAAATGATAGAACACGGAAAATTTTTGATTTTCCAAAATAAATCAACACCCGATATTAATTAAGTTCATCTAGGCACTGTTAGATGGAGCCCAAGTCTACTAAATGTGATGATTATAGCTTGTATGGTAAAAATTTCAAAATATAATGCTTTATTTAAAATAAAAGTATGAAAAATGAAGCAGCAAATGACCAACTTGTATTATATTCGAACACGTAAAAAAAGGCAACTTCTTGAAATGCATTTCCTTGGAATTACTTGGCTAAATAGTAATGCATCCAACCATTTTCCTTGAATTTTGTCAAGCATAAAAGAATATTTCCAAAGAAATATTATTTTATGCAACTTTCCCAACATCCATAATGACACTTATGAGCCCAATTTAATTTATGGTGCTCCAACAAGAACAAAAATACAGCAATTTCCAACAGAAGCAGTATACCAGGGCTGGAGGATGTCAATACTAACCAACTAATACCAACAATTTTTTTGGGTCTAATAATTGTCAATGAAAGCAACAAGGCAGAGTAGTGGCATTCGCAGGGGAACACGAGCAAGGTGCTCACTTTGGGGCTTGGACTAGAGGTGGCAGGTTGAGGACGGGGCAAAGGCATGGAAGGTACATCAAAGTATTGTCATATGTAGATGCTCTCTTCACTCCTCCCTCCAAGACTTCTCTTCTTAATGAGAAGAATATAAAAAGGGAGGAAAAAAAAGCACATCTTGCCCTCGTCACCTCCACCCATCACCTTCCCTGTGACCAGGGGTACTCCACACATGGTGCAACACCATCAACCCCCATTTTCCCAAGAGGTGGGGGGACCACCACTTCAGAGAATTAACAACTCCAGAGCAGATAACACACTGCCTCAAAAATACGTATCGATTTGAGGCAGTTACCCACAGACACCAATTCATTTAAGTGCTTCCTATTGGAACACCTAAACCCGCTATGTCTTAACTCTAAACTAGATTAATAATCTGAAAGGGGAAATTTTGGATGAAGTGAAGGCAATTGGAGCCACACCTCAAACTATTTCTTCAAAGACAGAATGCAGGTCGCAACAATTTACCTAATACATAAATGTTTGCTAGATGCTCGGGTAGTTTCATCAATATCATTAAAAAATTAATAATCAAATGGTAAAATAAATTATAAAATACTTTGCCAGATAACATAATACTGGATAAATTAAAAATTTTGCCTTAAAAATAAATTATCTTGAATTTATCATTTCTTTATGTCTTGATCTATAACCAAACTAAACAATTATTACAGGGACCTAATTAAACTACTTTCATTTTAATTTAATATCCTTAATGTTGAGTACGTAAATACATTTTTATAGACTAAATGTCAGCAATATATAAATAAATATGCCATAAAATTTCCATTAGCGCACTTACCTTTAGGCCATCAACTTCTTTCAATGTTGCCCAAACACTTGAATGCGGAATACAAGAAGAGGACAACAGAGCAAAAAACAAAACCTAACACAAACATCGCATCCTATCAACGTAATAAACCTCAATTCAATGGACCAAATAACGAGACTACTATGACACTATAACTAAACTACTATAACAGATGCAAGTGAGTGTGTGTGCAACTACACCTTCTCCATTAACCAAAAACTTTCCTCCTCCTGAAATTTAGTTCAAGTACGGTCAACAAATATTTTTCTGAGAAGCAATTGTGCTGATGCTCACACACTCACAGTGCAAACCCTAGGAGAGTGAAGGACTAAGGAATCAGTCCAGGGACATGGGCGCGACAAACCCTACCTGCTCGGATGAGTACGAACGCTGGCCACGGTGGTGATGATGTCGGTGATGATGGTGGCGGGTGCGATGGTGAGATGACGAAGATGAAGAGACGGTTGAGGGCGCCAAGTGGTGGTGTGCTGGAGGGGGCGGTGGAGGGGGTGGCGGGGTGACCTCCTCTTCTGGATGGTGATGATGATGGTGGTGGTGATGCCTATGGTGGCTGTGAGACGATGATGATGGCGAGCGCCTGTGGCTGCGCTTGTAGCGACGCTCTGCACTACTGCCTCTCTCATGTTGCCGACTGCGCTGGGCCCGCTCAGAGCTGTGTGGAGAAAGTTGGCCAACTATCCTTTTAGAACAATGACATCAAAACCTGTGTAAATACGCTAAAAACACACTCATCCAACACAAAACATGGTACATTTATATATAAATTTCAATATTAGATTAATAAATATACATTAACTTTAATATGTTGTAAGCATAGCTGTGTTTTGATACAAACTGCTTTAATAAATTGGGACTACAGGCTGCTATCATATGAAGAATTAAATTGGAAGAAGTTGTAACAAAGCCCAGAAAAGTTTCACTACCATGTCAAACATGGTGACACATGAAAATTAGTGACAATGATTATGCATTTTGTATGAGTAATTAGATTCATACATTGAGATCCTAGGAGACATTTCTCATGCTTAATAATTTAACATTTTTGTAACATTATGCATAATAAAAGTTTTAAACCCATGTAAAAACTTCAAAAAGTTCCAAGAAAAATGATCAAATAACTTGAACAGCCATCACAGCAATAATAAAATATTGTGAGTTAATTCTCATATTTTGAGTAACTGTTTAATTATAATCGCAAAGCCTGAATAGGAACAGAAAATGAAAACACCGTTTTGGAATTAATTTCAATACCAGTCAAAACTTTTCCATGTAAGTCTTTCTAACTAATGCTCAAAATACAATAAATTATTTAATCTTACCAATCTTTACTTTTTCTCCAAATAACTTGCAAATCAAGAAGTTGGGAATTACTCTTTGCTACATTTGTTTTGCTTTCACACATTTCACCATAAGGAGTTTGGTTCTCTTTAACTCGAACATTACAACATGGAGACAAAGCTGAAAGCCCCATTTCCTAGTAATTATGTTTGCTCAAAATATCTAAAATAAAACTTAGATCAACAACCATTACTCATCTGCCTTAATAGAACACCAACACATGGATAAAAAGAAAAAATGATCTCATTACCAACTTTCCATAGTTTTTCTGAATAACTTTTAGGAATACTGGACCAAAACTACATACAAAATGTTACTGAATATATGACAATAGTGGAATGGACAGAACTGACTGCTAAGAAAAACACATTAAGAAATGGCAAAGTGAACTCTCGATGAGTTGGAGACTGGCAATATCTACATCCTGTCAACCAAAGCCAGGAAGCAGGAAAGCGCTAAAAGGAAGTGGATCTGGAAGGAGGGAGGGTTTTCAAGGAATAGGGCAAATGCTCTTAAGTAAAACTTTTTGGGAAAGCTTCTAACAATAATTAAACCGCAACAAAGTAATAATAACCCTGAGATTAAAAACAGTTCACATGACCAAACAATTAGTTCACTGAGGTACATGTAACTGAAAATTAAACATATATACAAGAAAAATGTATATCCAATTATAATGAAATCTAATTATTTAATTCATGGTATAAAAATTATAACAAAACTTGTCAAGTTAATTCATGGAAATGAATGATAGCAATTATGCACAAAAGCATTGATGAGTGTCAGAAAAATGGGATTGCTTTATCTTGCAATCAACTTTTTTAATATAGGTTATGTTAGAACTTCATCGAATACTAAAAGGAACATATTACAAAAAAATCGAAATTTTTGTAA
The DNA here is from genome assembly GCA_028673005.1 of Tanypteryx hageni. Taxonomy (NCBI): domain Eukaryota; kingdom Metazoa; phylum Arthropoda; class Insecta; order Odonata; family Petaluridae; genus Tanypteryx; species Tanypteryx hageni. The sequence continues at coordinate 37,481,943 of CM054115.1, forward strand.
TAGCATTATTTCGAGTATTTCATTACTTTTATAATTTACAAAACCTAAATTTTAAAAACTTGAATATTAGAAATTATAACAAGTCCATAATTTAATACAACATAACTGTTTATAAAACAAAATATTATGGCAACAGCAATAATCAGTAATCAAGATGGCACACTATGATCGAATTTTGCAGACAAGAACAATCTTAATCTCGACAAATAACAACGCAATAAAAATTTTGCCATTTTAATTAAATGAGTATATGCAGCAAAACCATGATATATAATATGTTCAACACAAATGTAAAGTGATTGTGTGCATAAACAGTCACACTAAAAAATAATGCAACAAGCAAAATATTCCTAATTTAGAAAAACATTCACAACAATTCGCAAGAAATAGATTTTTCTATGAAATCTCTTGCATCAAGTGTTTAAAGCTACGGCAACAAATGAAATGAATATCAACAGAGATTCATTAAATTTTGCTGAAATGTGGAAATCAAGTACCTTTGCATGACTTAGTTATAAGTGACACTCCATCGGGAAAAAAACGAAATATCGATGTTTACTCAATGATAGTAACAAAAACTATTAGAAATACTGTTTCAGGGATAAATCTCATTTTCTAGGTAACATGACCAAAGTCATCCAATAAAAAAATTCTCAATACAGAGAAATTTCTGGCCGCTGTCCTTAAAGATTAGAATGTATATCGCGTGGCCAACGTTGCAAGGATATTTTGATTGATGGAGCAGTTATGCTTTGCGACGAATTTCAACCTAGATACAGTTGGCCAACAATATTGACGCAATTGAATCCAACAACGCACGGCTCTCCGACTTGCAACAATTGCCGGCAATGAGACATGCATGGACAGAATCAATCTCTGAATAATGAACAAAATGCAGAGCGGCCACTGACGTTGGTCCGCATAAAAATACCTCGGTACCCAGGTGACGGGCACGGGCATGACAACCATCAGGGAGGCGGCTACGGCGACCGTCTCGGAGTCGAGTCTTCGGATGAAGGGAGGACAATCCGGGCGGCCTCGAATGTTCAGCGGGGACTGAACCCCGGGCCCCGGAACCCGTTGAGAATCAGCGTAATCCAGACGTAAGAGTTCGAGTGACAGAGAACTAACTAAAGAGTGACGCTTGGGTTTGAACGATGGTTGGTTTCCGAGACATGGGCTCAACGAAATTACGCGAATGTGAAGGGAAATATCATTCTAATTTCTTTCACATTGAGGCTGCACGTGAATTTAGCTCTTCCGACTTATAATTTTATCATGAAAAATGTCTTATGAGGAAATGGTGTCCTTAGGATACGCATGGATTTTCCAAGTTAACGTAATGTTTATTTCTTTAGATTTTTAAGATATATAAAATTATACAAAGGAAATTTTATGGAATAGAAATACGTGAAATATATTCAAAATAATTAGTGGCGTACGTAGGATTTAAAACGCAGCCATATAAAGATCCCTATCATTAACCGCGGAGGCAACCATCGTACTAAGAAACTTCTAGAAAGTACGCAAATTTAAAATTTAAAAATGATGAAATGCAACTACAACGCGAATGAAAAATAAAACTGTTTACGATATAGCGATTTGTCCCCTTCAGATATATTCAAAGAGATTATTTTCGTATTCCCAGCACGGCGCTGAAGACGCGTGCAGCGGCGGCCATTGGAATCTCCAGGGTCACCCTACTAAGTCGCGCCAAGAACACGAGGGCGAAGTGGTAGTGATAAGCCCACGAAATCTTACTTCTCCGCTATTAAATAATAGCCAACTTTTGCGTGGCAGATAGTAACCGTCACATCAACCAGAACACTTCTTGACACCATTTTTCATGAGACAATCGACAACTGCACTTTAGAGTACTTCTTCGATGAATTTCAGTCTTCGAGGCGGGACCAAAGACCTACTCTTGACAGAATACCACAAACACTTGGCAGACAACCCCGCCACTCCTTAGATGGCAGACGCTGGGTTGAATCCGAAAAAACTACTCTCTGACAATCCTCATTGTCGTGGCGCTTCAAATGACCGTCTCCAACGCGGAGAACCACATCCTTTCGGTTCAAGCAACACGGTTCGCCAGATGAGATCCCGACGAGAGCACGAGAGACACTGGAGAAGTCGCCCACACGAGTTCCTCGCTCTCAGAACCGATCGAGTGGTGTCTGCCGAACAGGGGAGAGGGGAAACGGTGGCTGCGAGACTCAGAGACAAGGGAGGGTAGGGGGTGAGGAGGAAAGCGAGAGAGGGGGAAAAGGAAAAGGGGGATAGGCTCAACACGAGGGCATGGGGAGGGAGAGAGCTCCAACAGACAGGAGATGGGGGTGGCAATTGCGAGGTTACTAAAGGCGAACGCGGAATTCTCGAGTTGGAAAATACATTAACCATTAAAAAGAACCGTGCGTAATTTGGATAAGAAGCGCAAGAGTTCATATGTTACAAATCCAACGGATGCTGAAACAAGAATGAGAAATAAAGAGCGAGGAAAAGATCAAAATTGACCTCGGAAAATTAGATTTAGATGAGGGAGATAGATGGTAGAATGACCTTGGAATAAGAATAACGAACTAATCATACAGGATTCGATTAATAAAAACAAAATGGAATCTTAAATGCGACTCGAGAAAATTCAGCAATGAATCTTGAATGTATAAAGTCAGCGGCAATTGCAGATAAAACCGGAGCGAGTTCCATACTCCAATCATTATTACTTCTGCTATCTTAAAAAATACGTGGAAAAGCGACGAGTGGCCGTGTTTTATCTTTCTCGGACTGGGAATATCTTCCGCTGTATCAATGAGTAATCAAAAGATGAAGCATTACGCCAATATCCGAATTCCTCCTCCTACCACAAATATTTCTACTCAACGCAGCGCACCAAAAATAAATACCCAAGAAAAAAGGCGAATGACTCATTTTATTTTTGGAGAGGGAGTTGAAAATTAAGCCTATTTCAAAATATTAAAAAAAAACGCCAATGCCATCCCCCGCTGAGACGAAAAAGGAAAAAATCACTCTGTAAAAGGAAAGAAGGACCACGTTCCGAAAAAGGGGGCGTCAAAATTAGAGATTTGTGTAGAAGGTCTCGGGAGGAGTGGGGAGGAGACAGCAGTCGGAGAAAGTGGGACCAAGGCACCAGCTGCAAAGGCTGGAAGGAGGAATAAAAGCCGTGCCCTCAAGAAAAATGAGGGTGATAACAAGAGAGAGAGTGACGCTAACAGGAGGCCAGAAACAAGCAGAATTTAAAAGGCCGATTTGAGAACAACAACTCTTATACCCTCCCTACGCCATCCTAATCGTCACTCCGCAAACGCTAACAGCTACTTGCAAGTCGCTGGAGCACGGGTTAAGGACCGCCCGACAGAAAAAAAACGGACGAGAAAACAGGAGAAACGAATGAATTACAACGTGACTAACAGGAAACGGGATTACTCAAAGCATCGCAATGACGAGACGAATGATCGAGCTGCTTTAATTCGAGAAAAACGCGCTGAGGAAGCCGGCGGAAATATGGCGGGGAACGTGACTCACGGAGATAATGATGAGAATAAGAAAGACGCTGGCGAGGAGCGGAGGAAGGCAGGTGAAGGAGCCTGCGTGTACGACGAAGGGGTTGCGGTATAAAGGCAAAGGAACAAGGGAAAACCGGATTCGATTGAACAAAACCCCCCGTACCGCACCTCCCCCGCTCGCCCCCGCAAGAGGGCAACCTATCCTACCCGCGTCTACGACCAACAAACTCCATCTTCCGTCCGCTGACATCCCAACCTCCTCCACCGGCCATCCATTCCACAATTCATACTCCTACTCGCTTCTCGGCAGAGGGGAGAAGCCTCGCTTGACCTAACGGAATACTCTCGTGAGGGGATTTGAGGATAGCACACGAATACGACAAAGGCTAACGATTTAAAACCGAGAGAGGGTAATAATATTGAGCTGCTTCAGGGTTCCATCGGGAATAGAGCTCGATTACATTTGCACGTTCAACTTTTCCGCATCATATATTCGCTCGCCCTGAGATATTACATTCACTTCTTGGGTTAATTTCTTTTGATTCCTTATAGGGTGTAATTGCCACGGAATAAATATGTGCAATCGGTCATACAATGCGAAACAATCATCACAACACTGATAAAAAATAAATGAAATATATATACTGGAGGATTAACTCAATGGAACCTGTCAATGTCTTGCATAGTTAGAGGAGACAGAATAGACGATAGTTGAAAAATTTTCCTTGACAGTTCCAAATCACATGCAGCAATTTAGCAGTGATAGGCAACCAAATGAGCATGTTAGTACGGCATAAACACTATAAAAATGATGGATACAATTAATAAATACCGAAAACAGAAAAGAAGTTTTGAAACGCTGCTTATCGACAAAAATTGTTTTTGTTTCGAGGGTTGTATCCTTAATGTTACCACAAGTATAAAAAAGCGAGCAGCGAAACATTTTGTTTAGTAGTTTTCATAAAGGTGCGGACAAAAATAATTATACCTACTTTTATTACATGTAGAAATCAATTGGAACCGCATTTCAAGTTTTGCATAACGAACTGTCAACGCTATTTGCGGTTAAGTTCAAGAGAAACGCCAGAACTTTTCCTAACGACAAATGTCGCGTTTTCTTTAAACCGACACGGCCAAATTGCGTTGCGCTCGGTGTTATACAAACAAATTTCTCAAGCCATAACCAAAAAGATATGATGTAACATTTTAAAATTTATCTCTAATTTAACGAGGTAATACGCCGCTAAGATCGAGCCAATACGTTGATAACGACATGATTACTACCCATTTCCAAGCAGTAAACACTTTATACGATGACGAAAGTAAAAATTTCGAGAAACGAGAAAAAATTAAAATTTTGTGTATCAACATAAAAACATCAACGAAAACTGTTTGGGAAAACTATGCCTATGCAAGAAGATACGAGGCGATGTTGCTTACGAAGTTGTCAAGCATCTCATAGCTTTTTATTGATAAATTGAAAATTTACGATTCATTTGCCTGTACTCCGACGCATTAAGATAAAAAATCGGACCAATTCTACAACTGCGCCACTTTTTAATTGGCAGTACGTGGATCTCATTCCCGCTACTGGAGGCGCTGGGATGACTGTCGCACAACTGCTCGCCTTGTGGCGGCACATAAGCGACTGCTGGTATGTCCTTTTCAATTCCTGACGGAATAATTGTTGCTGATTTTTAATTACAAACAAAAATTCGGAAATCTCCTCCGTAGGCACATACCATTACGAAACCATCGAAAGGTCATTAAAACCTTCCAGCGCTTTTTAAAACCATCAACACATGTTGTGATACGTCCCATTAATTTCGGCCAATGCAGATCACGCGATATCGGGGACTCCGACCGCAACAATCAAACAATCAAAATAACAATTCTACAAGCGCAAATTTTATTACAACGTGCGCACATTCAGCCTTCCCCACCCTCCCAACACACACCACGCTGTCCCACATAGAGACCGCATCCTCCAAGTCACGACCGTTTCGCAGGCGAGCAGAGAGCCAGTCAGCCTGCTTCCATGTATGGTGCGGGGTCGCCTCTCTCCGAGAAAGGAAGAAAGGGCGGAGCGGGGGCGAAAGCAAGGCCACCTAGGGGGGAGGAGAGCGGGAGAGAAGGAGAAGCGGAGAATCGTAGCAGAGCAGTCGTGGGGGAATAATAGTCGACGGGCAGAACGAGGACGCAGCCGTCATCGACTAGGCTGGCTATCGCGAGGATGCGCGCACATGCGAACCGATAGAGATCCGGAAAACATCCTTCGTTTGACACCTAACGAATAACAACGCTCTCACTGTTCGAGTTTACGACTCGAGGGACTCGCTAGAAGGGATTCTTCATCCGTCGACTACGCCATTAGGTTTCGATCTCCAGATCCCTTCATCCGAAGGGCTAACCGGTCGCAGCACGAAGGGTGTGAGAGATACTTTTTTTAAAGAATAAGGCAACAACAGATATTTATGTCGGCACACTGCGAAAATAAAACGAATGCCCTTGTGCCAGTTAAGACATTGTACTACTACCCGCAGGCTAAAAATCAACTAATTTCGCACCCAAACGCGCTCGCACCTCAACAGCTAATTAAAACCCACCGCCGATCAAAACAGCAAAAACGTACATGATGACGCCAAACCCGGAACAACAATCCAATTGTATAAAAAAGCGGCGCCAAACCAATTTGGATAACATTTAAACATTTTGGATATGAGCATGACCGGCCAAGCACTGAATGCGAATATCCATGATCCTGATGCATGTAAACTTTGAATAATGAATTTTAATTGCAGTTATTTGCACTGGTCGATAAAAAACATTTTAAAGCTGTAAGTATACAAAAACATAACAGTAAACAGTAGATAATTCTGCGATTTATGGAGAGACTGGTTTTAAAATTATAACTTTTTCGGAGTGTTTTTTATTGGAAATCAATTTAGAAAGCGCTTTTTACACAACAGTTTATGCAAAATTTACAACCCGATACTTTAATGATTGAGTTACACAAACTTCGGGGGCCCGGATGCTTCACATCCGCCGCACCTCCCCCCATTTTAACGGCCCTGGATATGAAATGTACGAAGAAAACAAATGCAGTCAAGCGCAAAGACAAATTTATTCACACTTTATGAACTCTTAAATTTTGAAAAAATAAATTCGTTATCGTTATTTCCAATGTTGGTTATTTTGCAATTTACAGTAAACAGCCGATTTACTAGATGCCTCGGGACTGAGCCTACCCTAGTTAATACTTCGGTCGACATATCTTTTGAACGTAATGGAAATACATATATACATCTTCATTAGGAACAGGACAAGTAAATACATTCATTCCTCACTTTATTACATTTGAGAGCGTCTTGAACCCAGCATGCATCAATTTAGTTACAATAATATTCAAAATCGCTTCTTTAATCCTTTGTAATAACCTCCGTGTCGAACTGCAACATTTTTAAGCTTTACGATGTTCTGAGACCGCTTCTAAATCTTACTAAAACGAAACAAATGGCTACGCAATTCGAGGCAGTTCCACAATAAGACCGTGTTAAACCGAAAACGTGTAAAGAAAAACGGCGCAATTCAAGGAACGAGTGTACCCCACATTTATAGGCACGAAATATAGCAAAAAAACTTCACGTGATGTTTTAAAACTTCCGGTTAATCGAAATTCCGAATCATCTGGAGTATGCCGTACTTTTGAAATCTCGCCACGTAACTTCTTCCCAAAACAAAAATTTAAAAAAATCATTCCATACCCTCCAAAAACCAATGCGAACCTCTTAAATAATCGAGACGCCCGAAAAAGAAGACACGCAAGTCCTTGGTGCTCGCGCGGGAGAGTGTATACGAAGAGAGCGCCCAAATCGCCGGCGGCTGTGGAACAGGCCGCTTTCGCTGTCGTTCTCTACGGCACTCGAACCCGAATCAAAGACCCACATCTGCTTCGGACTGCATCGTCTGCTTAACCCTCCATGCCACTTGACCTTGGCCCTCATACTTAACTGGGCCCGCTATGGCCATGGTCTACTCCAGGACTCGTGCTTATTCGGACCGAGGAAGGCCGGCGACTAGGTAAAAGCACAGTCGAAGATGAGTTACGTCTACCGGAAGGGAAGTCCTATGATACAGTGGGAGCCGTAAGCCATACGCATCGACCGGAAATTGATAGGGATCTTTAACCTTAAGGACGAAGGACAAATAAGTTTGTGCGTGAAAACAAAGCAGTGGTATCCGATAAAGTCACCTTCGCTCTTAAGCGATACATTTCTCGGCAGCCGTCGATGAAATTTTATTGACGATGTGAAGAGACGTACGGGTGGACGTCGAGATAAGAAGCAAACGGGCATATCTATACAGATAGATGATAGTAAATACACTACCCAGTATGCGATGCTTTTGGCGCCTTTTAATCTTGTTACATTTAGTGTTTCACTGAGACGAGTGCAAAGGTTACACACAACATATTCGGTCAAAATGCAATGTAACACGGAGACGGGAGGACGAACAAAACACAAATTCCATCCCCACTCGAATATATTTACATTTTATCGCCATAATTGGCACCTTCGTGCTAACGAAAACACAAACTTCTGTTGTCACACACGAGATTATTTCGACGCGAAAATGAGAAAAAATTGGTTGTTTCAAGTATAATTTAATTTCCCTTAAAATGCCTTAAATTCGGCGTAAGAAAGATGCAAGACTCGGAGGATATGACTAGTTAGAGAAGTTGCCAAGCAAGGAATTTCCCGGGCCGATCAACTAAATTGACCGCAGACCCCATTTTCTACTCCAAACAGTATAATTGTCCCTACATAAAACCATAATGACCAACATCCTCCACACAAAATTTTGTACATGGATGGAGCAACACGCGAACACCGTCCGTATTCGTCGTTTCCAAGAAACGCGTGAGAGCGGGGCTGACCAAGTCTATCGGTAATTTCTCCCATGCGACGAGAAGATAGCCTCGAGAGGACGGATGATATCTGCTTTCTCCAGGGCCGCTTAATTCACGCAGTGCTACTTAGAAAGGGGCTCCGAGACGACACACATGATCCGGAGGGAGGAGGCGCTGCTAATCGGGAGAGGAGTTTCCTCGGTAACACCGGAAGCGCAACCGCCTCGGGAGCACGCCGCTTGATACGTGGGCGACCTCCGAGTAACAAGGATTTTCACTAGGCAGACATGGATACGAGGGCACACGTCCATCCTTCCGACTCGGATAACATATGCACTCGAATAAACGGGAGGTGTTAATCAAGCTTTTTATGAGGGCAATAAAAATTCCAAAAAATTAATGCGCTCTTGATGGGTGTGGCCCCCACTGCAAGAGCTGCACGACGCCCTCTAACAACATGAAAATTGGAAGCAAGCGGCATATCGCGACCTTGGGAGGAACACGCCTTTTCTACTCTTAAGCACGCACACACATGAGTGGAGGGTAAAACTATCAAGAGAGAGCAGAAAAAAAATAATGATGCTGAATGTTTTTCTGGTTCATAATTAAATCCCTAACAGATACACAAAATATTTACACATTAACATTGCCGCAATCGTTTTAAAAATATCTGGCCGTGGAACGTATTCACGATGAACTTGTACATTCCTTCGCGAAAAATAATTTCGAAGCTCAAGTGCTTTGAAATCGGCACACACACAAACGACAACAAATGTACACTTTTAAATCGATCATCACGTGATTGTCAACGCCATTCAAAATGCTAAGTCGACAAGCATTTCGAATTCCGGATCCGAAAACGAGTCGCATTACTTACGGCTTAAATATATACAGACAAGTATGTCTCTTCGACCTCGTCCTCCTTCGAGAGTTTCACAATTGATAGATTGAAAATGACTCCAGCGAGGGAACTTTTTAACGTTCGGAGCTCCGTACGCTGGTGACTCAGTGGATTCCACGGGTGAAGAGATTGCTAGCGCGAGAGAAAGACTAGGCATTCTGCGACTGGTGAAACAACTCCCCCGATATAAATTGCCCCTCGAGAGAGAGATATGACGTAGGGTTTACAGAATAAAATGGTAGAAAAATTAACTGAGCATCGCGTTCAGGCGCTTTTCGTTCAAGTCCAGTATTTGACGGTGCAAACATTGATATTTTTCTTAAATCCAAAGATGTTTTACAATGAATGCCATTTAAAAAGTCGAATGATAATAACCTAAACACAATGACGTACTAAGTAAAAATGATCTTTTATACTTTAAATACCGCCTTGTTTGCTAAAATAAATTATCCTACAAGGACCAATAACGAGTTTGAATTCAATTAAGGGTCTTCTATACAACACCACCGCAGAACTGGACATGGGGATGAGCATGGATAAGCTAACATGCGCCACCGCACGGGTGACAAATCCCTTAAAACTGGCATACGTTCAAGACAAAAACAAACCAGTGATTGGCAGTATAATTTGAAAATCTTTACGCTCTTGGACAAAAAAATGCGACACCAGAAACTAAAAGCACGCTACTTATCGAATCAGAAATTCAAAACAAAGATACGAAAAGCGGTCATTTGTGTTTCTAGATCACCTTGACTGTCGTATCAACACAGCACTTCAAGATGTCCGGAGTTTTATTAGGTCACACTTTCAAAACTAGCCTTAAACGGCAGAATAAGTCGAGTTTCGTAATGGCGTCAAAGAAAAGCCGCCCTAGAAACTTCTATATTGATAATTTCCCATCGCCACCAAAAAACGCGCAACGGCAAAGCAAACTTCAAGTAAACAATCACTTACATCGACTTTACGGCTCATTCCGAATGTGCCAAAGAACACGTAGTTAATCAAATTATGTCGATGCCAGTCTAAATAGTACAGAAATACAGTAACTGCCGTTTATTATTAACACTGGTTATTGTTATCCGCCGATTACTAATCAAACGCTGAACTAGAAAAAAACCTAGTTTAAGGAAAGTTGCCATTTATTGTCACCGGCCACTTATTGTTAGCAATTAAACTAAAACAATCCTTATTAGGCGTTCTTTACCAGCGAAGCGGTAATAGCAGAACGCATTATGGGCACGTCTCGTTCGTCCGTTGTAACTATCATCTCCTAAACCGCTGGATTGTATTTAATTAAATTAAGCAAGAGTGATCCTTATTAAAATTGATCGCCCAATTGTGATTTTGAACTGCATCCGTCAATTAGAACTTCCACTTTACATAAATATTTTAATAAACTTATTCGTTAAATGGCATCCGTCAAGCAACAATTAAAAATCAGACGTGGCCAATACATGACTTTCTCCATACCTGTAATATTTTTACGAATTCCAAATAGGTTAAATGATAATAAATATTTTAAGTAACTGCGAGAAAAATTTCAAGACTTGACAAATAACAGAAATAAAAAAAACCGTGGCCTTTTCATATCGGATATAGCCACGAAGTTCCAACAATTAAGAAAATAAAAAGGAGCGTAAAGAGCTTACAATATTCGCCGATAGGTCGGGTAGTTGTGGCAGCTAAAAATTTAGTTTTAAAAATATCTCTTCAATAATGCATATTATATATGGGAAAATGTTTCAAACAAAGGTTGTAGAAAATTAAATTTCCTACGACTTTTATTCCAGTACTGTTTTACATTAATCATATACTAAATAAATAGATTATCTCCTTAACAATGCGTTCTAACAAGACATTGCATATTTTGTTTACATTGATCGCTAAGAAGGCTTTCTCGGCAAACAACAAAAATCCATTTTTTTTCTCTCCCATGCTCTTATATAATGTGAGGTATAGCTTTAAAAAATTTTAATTCGAGAATCTTTCGATATCTTTTCATAATTATTTCCCATAAAGAACGCCTTTGAAATTGTGTATTCCATTTATGGAGTATATTTTCCATCTTGTTACATTACGCGCCACATACTGTATGTATTGACAAAATACGACGATGTATAACATTTAATGAAACGAGTGATGTTAAAAGGGAAAATAAAATCGCTCTCATATCGACGTAGCTCTCACTTGTTTCTCTTTTCAATTATAAGATTTCTTGTTAAACAAACAAATTAGGAAGAAATGTAGTTAAATAATTATCGAGCTCGCTCCATGGATGAAATCAAAATCGAAAAACCGATTCTCCAACAGCCATAAAAAGGTTAGGAAAACCAGATTCGAGTTCTAAGAACCTACTACCGGTGGATCACTAATGATGAAGGCTGTTTTGTAGCCGGAATGCGCATCTGGTTTTACCAAACTTTTTATGCCTATAAGCAAAAACGTTTCATCAGGTAGAAATGCACGAACAACATTTTTATCATCAAATGTTATTCAAAAGTTGAAATCCGATAATAATTTAAGAACACCGAAGGGAGAAATGGAATTCAACGGAAAACGCTCTCCCCGACAAAACCGAACTAGGGGAAAATTGAGATTTTGCGACCAATCCTGCGTTTCAAAGTTTTATTCCAACTCTGGATGGCACAGGAGTGTACCTCGCGACCTTGAAGGAGAAGAATAACGTTCGGGCACCTTCCAGTATGACACACGAAGCTACGACACGTCACGGGGGTGGTAGAAAAGAGAAACCTAATACGACGGAGAGCGAAAGAGAATAAAAACCAGAGAGGGGTGGAAGCAGGGAAAAAATCTTGCAGCAACATTATCTGTGCTAATCCCTGTTCTCTCTTCCGCTCAGCCCTTTAACTCGAGAACTACACGTTGCTCCACACGTGGCCCTTGCCACCCCCCCCCCCCCCCCAGTGCACTAACCGTGCCTATGAGAACGAGCGCTTACCGGAATATACGTGACGGCAATTAATCACGACTGTTAAAACTCGTGTTAATGTAGATCCAACGATTGTGAATAGGGCAATTACGAGTATATAAAGAAAAAACCACTAACGTTCCGGTTGTCCCCACGTACGACCGGTGGAGTTATTTCATTGCCTCATCAATTTATCGAAGACATGCATATTCGTATATTTACTAGCTGGAGGTGTCATTAGATATCATGTATGAAACATAAACGATGTTTTCCGAGTAGGTGGATGCAGTATACTTTTAATGTGTATATGACATAAATAACTCAAAACTAATTCTTTATTTGAAAAATCGTATGCGGCCCGCACGATGATATATAATGCCTCATGTGGCCCTTTTAATAAGTTTGGTGACCCCTGTCGTAAGCGATAGTCTTCGATAGAACAAACCCTATAGATTTTACTTTCTCTTCTACGCAATAAAGCAATGGCTAAGCATTACAAAAGACCATATATGTCCCAGCAAAGAGATTTTTTACGAATTCACTACGCACGCATGATTTCACTAATACAATTCCCTTTGGTTGATTGTCATTCAGCGGTTGGCTACATTAAGTTAACTGCGTCAGCGCTTCTACCGTTCCGCTGAAAACATTGGCGTCCTTCTCTCGAATAGGAAAGAAGACGCGAGTCGACGACGAAACAATCATCAATTCCGCGACGATTTCAACACTTGCCTCATGCCACGAACTAAAACTACACACTATCAATGCTAACTAGAGCCCCGCAGAGCAATAAAAAGGAATTTCAAACGATCTAAAACAAACCACATGCTTGAAAATAAACACAATGGACAGCAGCGGTGCAAGTCGAAAACTACAAAATGGCACTTCATTCCAACATATCCGTCCGAACAAAAATTTCCCTTCCACAAAACAAAAATCCCACGGCGGCAAAAAAAGAAACGCTGAGGGAAAAGACAATTTTCAACCATTCCTCGTCGGCATACAACTCGAGCGCCGTGCGGTGGGTGAAAGGGGCGGCGAGGGTAATGTTAGAAGGGCATGGGGGTGGAATGGGCAACCGCGGCTGCAGCTGCTCCAATCGGCCGAGGAGAGAAAGAGAGAACACGAGCAATCTAAATAGCGGGTAGTTACAGCAAGATGGCCATGTAGTGAAAAGGCAGTAGTTTATCGGAGCTCCAGCGAAACTGTGTCATTAGATGTATAAAAATGAACAAATCAGAACCGCATTAGAAAAACTCTATGCTCCCAAAGACTGATTGTTCACGGATCGACCATATCATTGAGAAAAATTGGCAAAATTTAAAGACATTAATAAATGACAATAAGGAAATCGGGTAACTCAAACCTACGTGTACCAAGCTCTTAATGCGCATAGTGTTAGATTACGAACCGAGGAAACAACTTCCGCATCGAGCCAAACGAATCGATCCATATTACTATTTTTAAGTTCGGTTCCAAAAATACTTTATGACCTGTCTCAAAATTTACTTTCTACCAACTATAAAATTTTTACTGAAAATTCTATGTCGCTCGCGTTTAAAAAAATGAGTCGGAATATCGCTGAAGGAGAAATCCTACCTATAAGGTATTTCATCGACTTTAGGGGTGAGAAAATCTTCCTGCTCGAGTACCTACTTGGCTCCTTGGCGCGAAATATTAAAAAAAAAACTAGCGTAATTGCCCGTCAAATATGATGGGATTATGATAAAAGTATTCCAAATATATTTGATTTCGATCTGAAAAATCAGTAAGATGTGCTAAATGATGAGCCCCTTATCAAAAATGAAGTAATAATAATAAATAAATACTCTAAATTCCCATGTATACCGCGCGCGTTATACAAGTTTTTCTTGTAAAATTTTCGGAATTTCTTGGTAGTCGTTATGTATAAGGAATGCCACTTTAAAAAAATAAGGTACGAGATAACCAAAAGCGAGCACACTATTCCATATTGTGTTCACTAAATTGCTGCCATCTAGCGAAACCTACGTAGAGCTTCTCCGAAGATGCGTTAACTCGGCAGATTTCACGGAAAAATTCGATGTTTTCAATGTACAAAGCAAGTTCGAAAATACTTTTTCGCATTAATACTTTAATACGTAATATTCAAGCAACATTAACTTGGTTGGTTGGATAAACAAATCAAGTTCCTCTCTGAATATGAAAACAAATCTCCATACCTTAATAAAAAATTAGAAAATTGTTTACAAATTTTTGTCATTAATTCGTTATGAATCAAAACCAACAAAATCTTCAAATTCGGTCTCACAATTCAAATGAAAATCATCGATTCATTAACAAATGACTCGGTTAAATTTTCAATTGACAAATATTCGCTTTTATCTGATGAAGAATCACTGTTCCACCCACCAACACTTTGAGAATGAATTCTGGCGGTAGAAAGAAGACTTGAACGATCTATACAAACAACTCGTTTTGGTTACGAAAGAAATAAAACAGGAAAACAAACCAGTAGAATGATTTTCGTCATCAACTAACAGAGCAGATTCTATAGTCGTTGAAGTACCTTAAATATCTTTTTCGGGAGAAACTTGCGAAATACAGTGGTACGAATAAAAAACTTTTTGAATGATTCACTAATCAATCAGTGCTGCGCGTTATACTAGAGACTTCGGGAACGTATGGAAAACGGGCTAAGATCGACCTGCGCGTTAAGCATGAGTGCGCGTTATACGTGGGAATTTAGGGTAATAATATTCCCTCTATCTCTCCCTCCCTCTCTTTCTTGCCTTCCCCCTCTCTCTGCCTCTCTTTTGTCTCACCTCCCCCCTCTCTCATTCCCTCCTGTCCCAATCCATAGCTCTCCCTCTTTATCTCTTTCCTCCCGTCCTTTTCTAATTCTATACCTCCCTTACTCTCTATGTACCTTCCATTCTATATCCCTCCCCTCCGATCTCCCTCCCTACATCCCCTCTCTTACTCTATATAGTCGTTTATTATATAAGCAAAAGAATCCAAACTAAATCCCAATACCATTAGGATTACGTAATTTCGCGAAAAATCCTACGATAATTTAAGGCAATATATACATTCGTATATATTACACCTATTTTGATTGAGGCAACAATTGATTATCGAAGTTTAACAATGATGTGGTCAGCAAGGCAACATCCCGTTTGAAAGCCAATATTTTCCCAAAATATGTTACTTGGACGTTTAATATGAGAGATTTCGAAAGGTAGGCGGAAAAAGATGAATATAATAAGAAACTTCATTAATTTTCCTAAAACAGTTCAAATTTGAAGATCGTACGTCAATTCTTTCTAATTTGAATTTCCAGAAGAATGCACTTGAAAAAGTCGCTTTTTACGTGTTATCTTACGGGAAATGGAAATCGCCCCCTGGAGTCGAACCCGGGTCTTTTTTTCGCTTTTTTTCATTTAACTTTTATAACGGAATAAAACATTCTTGCGAAATTTCAACCTTCCACCTAATCGGGAAGTTTGTTAAAATCGCGTGAAAAAAAACCATTAATGGCGTCAGCGTTACACACAGAACTGGAATATATGTAAGATATAAAAAATTGATCTTGCAAGATAAACACCGAAGTATTTGTTACTCGTATTTAAATTTACATACTACAATAAAAATACAATCGAAAAATCATTTTAATTAATATTCAACTAAAATTTTGAGGTCGGCAAAGAATTTGATCAGTATTTGATAAATATTAATCAAAAAAACATCTAGATCAGAAAATGAAAAAAAAATATGCTTTCGAAAGTTCGAAGATGTCTGAAACTGAAACATCGCCAAGAACCGCATAAAAATAGTAAGTAGACCGAGAATCAATAGGAGAAACCCATTAAACCTCGCATCCTGAATTCGGATGTAAGACGGGCAAAAATAATAGGGAGAAAGTGATCGAACAGCTGCTTGAGGTTACATGGAATAGGTTCGTAAAAAAGGCACCTAAAAATCCAAGGTCTTTCGTCCAGTTACTTTCCAAAACTGGCCTTGTGACTTATCACAACACTTCCCCTACATTTGTTAAGTTCTGACATTGGGCTAGGAAATTGCAAAATAAAAAAAGGTCAACATTTCGTATCAATCCACGAGTTCATTAAAAGAAAAAGTTGTTCTTTTTCGTTTATACTCATTATTAGTATAAATACGAAAAATGCGGCAAAATCCTACAGCAGTCCTGCTATATAATCTTTAAAATTTTATTTCAGATGAAAAATTTCATCATACAAGTATTTCATAACCTTTCCGGTACCTATAAATTCAAGAGTATATTACCAACAAAACGCAGCCTCGATGTTGCCAGAATAGTACGATAGCTTAAACACCATTCAACACCAAAAGTATAATTACTGTTCTATCTCATGGATCTGTTCAAGTTATCTTTCCAATCCAAATTAAATTGTTTATATTATCGCACTGGTGGAAGTCTGGCAGTCAAATTAGTTCCCACTGGTTATACTAAAATTATTCTCAATTATAATGTTTAAGAAGACAATTTTACTTGCTTAGTTGGGTCGCTTTTCAGGGGTAATGTAATTCTCCCAAGTTAACGCAACAAATAACGTTTCAATATACCTAAAGATGCAGCGATGAAAAACGCATGCTGTTCAAGTTTTTCCTTCGACTTTATTTTTACAAGTTCCTGCAAAACACACGGACCTTGAGACCTTAAACTGCGAGGAAACTATGAGTAGCGGTGACGCGCTGCGGCCAGGACTTTCACTACGCCGTACGAAAAACATTTTACGCGGTACAATCTCCACCAAGTGCTTAAGAAACCTCCCATCGCATGTATTTTACTACTGAGATGTCTCCTTTTGTCGACGGCATTGCGTAGTTAGGTTTCCCAATTTATAAATTGGCTCGAGAATTAAGAATATACAAATATTACGGAATTTAAGTGGCTTTATTCGATGCCACGGACTGGCGAACAAAGTTAAAATTTATTTCAACGGAAATTTGCAGTTTTACGGAGGATTAAATATTCAATAGATTCATCGAATATCATCAATACATTAACTGCCAAGACGAGTGGACTTGACTGCTTCACCCAGCCTGTTGAAAAGTTTTGCGTGGCGCAACCCCAAAACGAAACGGGTTAACTCGATCTCCGAGCTATTTCTCGACGTAGAAACCCCTATACCGGAAGCGCTAGGGGCTGCAAGCATAAACGTGTTTTTAAAAAAATAGCAGGGGCCGCGAAGGGATGTGTGGTTAGGAACACAATCCCCCACCACGTCCACCGGCCATATGGTGCATGTTTCCCACGGGTGAGGAATGGTGCACCCTTCCCGGTCTGCAGAGGCCACCTTAGTACACAAAGGGCACCTATAAGACGCTCACAATCATCAACAACGGCTTCGGATGCGCCCAAGGAAGGAAGCCCCTGAAAACACGACACGCAAGCCATCGCAATTGATACACATCGCCCGGAGAAAATCAAGGGTTTGTATCGAATCCACTAAGGTCGGATATTTTAAGCGAAACTTGGCCGCACGACTTCTTCGAGTCTTGGTAATACAAACCTCTTTCGGATAACTTTCATGCAATTGGAATCCCAGGATTAAGCACATCAACAACGATATGGGTTAAGTAAAAAAATTATACCGTACCGCGAACAGATCGACATTTTTGTGAATACGAAATGGTATATACTCTCTGAAAGGCATGTGGAGCACTCTCTTAATAAACTTATTACATTCTCTCGGTGCGTGCAGTTTTCCGAGAACTGACCTAAAAAAAGTATTTTCAAAAAACATAGCAAGTTGTGTGTAAACTTAGTCCCCATTAGAAAACCTAAAGAAAAATACGTCATCCAAAACCAATTCCTACAGTTAAAGTACAAAATTGGCCATTTTCAATACCTACTGCAGCCTAGCGATGTGTTAATTAAATTTAGAAACCCCAAAAACCAGAACGTGCTAATCATTCGCAAGAAAAAATAACTAGCCAACTTTCGCCATTTGGAAATTCCATCACGGACGTGATAACTGCCGTACAAGGCTCGCTAGTGCGAATAACATTTACAGCGATTGATATCAACTTCGACCGCTAAAATGGAGGAAAAAGCAAACCAGTAAGGCCATTTTCCATAAAAAGCCAAGTACGGAGGATGTCAATTGATGAGGGTTGACGGGAAGACTTCCGTCCGCTCTTAGTGATACGATCACGAACAAATGACACGAGTCTGGGCACGCTATCGCATAGCTCCGTATGTAGATAACGAAATAGGCAGACAAGGAAGAGCAGAGGACGACACGAACAAACACCATTAAATTAAGCTAATACAGAATGAAATCGCTCGCCGACCTTCAAATATTACTTCGGCCTGATTCTATCAGACTCGACTTCGTAACTCGAGGAAAAAATTAGCGACAGGGAATCTAAACTCGTATTTTAATTTGCAACTAAAATCTACTGAAATTGTTTCCAGAAAGATTATTTACACTCATTAAAACATGCGACATATTACGAAAAATTAAACAAAAAATTCATGCAACAAATAAAATGTTTAACTATCGATTGAGGTGTATATTAAACTTTCACTATCGTATTTAAAAGTGAAAAAATCACTATTGATACGAGGCCAATATTATCGTAGCATTAATACACGCAACTGTGCACACCAAGAACAGCAAAAAAATACACTTCATCCATGATTCTCCCATCAGAATAGGCCAAGGCCTATAGTATACACACAACTCCAAAACAGAATAACATTATTAAGTATCGTTCTTTTCGATCAACACAGCAACTGCGACTACCCGATAAAGGAAATCTTTATAAACCTAACGAAGATATGATCAAGGGATGCCAAGGATCTTATGCTCAGCATTTCGGCGCCGAGCTTAACAAGGAAACGCTCCCTCGCGAGTTTTTTCGTTATGAATAGAGACAAGGACAATACGCTCCACTACTCCAATTTCTCTAGGCTTACGAGACGACACATCGCCATATGCGGTTTTATGGCTTAATGCCAAATGGCTAAGACCATGATCGATTCGTACTTAGGAAAGGGCACGTCAATAAGTGACACGAAGGCGATGCAGAAAATTCAGAAGATATGATACATTGCTAGTAGGAATGACCAACTTTCAACAATTTTCTGCTATGTATGTCGTACTTTTTCCATCTGCGCATAAGTAATAATTACTAGTCAAAAACGGACATTTAAAGCGAAACTAATTGGATTAATCCTTATAATTTCAAATATTTTCTATCTCGAAACTTAAATACACTAAATAAAACATCCAACATGGGATTAACGTTTCACTGGCAATCTCTCACCACTTCAATAAAAATTAAATAATTATAAACAAAATATATATAAAGATGTAAGTTTCTGATTCACCAACTTGGGCCAAAAATGGGATTACGAGGAATCCACCCGCTATCAAGACGCGGCAGAAAATTCAAGGGGTAATGATGACAATTTAATTAATGTCTCCCTCATCAAGCATTTTCAGCGGCAAGGAGGCGCAATGTTTCATAATAATCATGTCCGACGAAAAGGAGCATCCCTAGACCGCTGCCATTATCTTATCTGCTGTGCCTGAGCGATGTTTGCGTGTAACGATAGAAGAGCTACAAATTTAAGTGAGTCCAAGTTTGACATCAACACGGGATACGAATGTAATCGGGCAGCACCTACGAGTAATTTTGAAAGCAGTGAACGGTTGGAGTAGAAGCAATGTCCGATAGTCATGTAACTAGGCTGGCCAGTGGGGTAAGGGCACCTGAAATCCACGAGGATCGAAAACATCGATAGGGCAGATGCACCCACCCGATCCTCAAGGCATAGCCTACAGATTTAGAACCCAAGGGCACTGATAGGCAGGCAGGCAGGCATGCGATTACTCAACCAAATGCCATTAAGAGATGAGAAGTCGATGACGGTTTTTGTGGCTCAAGCCAACCGAACTGACAAATAGTTGGCGAAGCCATTCTCTTCATAATACACCATAAGCTAAATATCCAGTTTGAAGTTATCCGAAATTAAAATTAACGCAATTATATCTAGTGCTATTCACCTGCATCAAGGAACAATAACTTCACTATAACGATTAACAAAACAGTCAAGGATGATCGCCAACTGGGATAACTAAATGTGACACTAATATGAAAGTCAATATGAATCTTGAAACAGTTACTTGATTGGGAAAGATCAGACCACTTGTGTCTGTTCCCGGAAGATTTGTATTCACATAATTCACGACGCTGCCGACAGATGGGAGAAATATCCATAATGTGCGACATGAGTCCAAAATCCTTTTCAACATTTTTAAGAGACAGAACCTATACAAAATTCCTGTATACGGAATTCTGTGAAATACAAAAGAAATCGTATCGTGAATTACTATATCGCAATTGTAAAATATGAGTATGCTCGTTTTGCCGAAATTTGTCTAGCAGCGTTAATTTACTTTTTCCAGTCCTTAAAAATGACAACCCGCATGACAATTTTGTATAATTGGCAAAATTTCCACTATATGCTTTAAAAAATATCAAAACAAGACTTATATACGGCTTTTAGGAGATTAATTCTCAATAAACGATACTTCATAGCAAGGTCCACCTCTTATTCGCAAGCGAAAAACAAAACCTTTTTGTCTCGGCATTTTTCTTGAAAATATATCTAATTCTTGCAAAATTTTTCGCTTACCGGTAATATAACATTACAGGTAGTTCATGCAAAGCATGTCGCCATCTCTTGATCCAACGCGAGCAATTCTATTGATTATATTTTGCATTACTAGCATTTTTACAATTGCGGATGCATTTAAATGGGAATCAACATCACAGCATTTCACTCATTACGAACGACTGCATTAAACAAAACATTCGGCCCGTGCTTCGCATGTCACTGAAACAGTTTGGCAAAATCACGTTCATCATGAATGTCGTATCGGAGTCCAAAACGCGTCTCAAAATAGAAGCATGCACGTCAAAGCTAATAAGACGTTCGCTAGTCAACTAGGTTTAAAACCATTGCAACAACAGCCATAGCAATTAGGTTAGGTAAATAATATCTTTTAAGTTAAATAGCAGATAACAGAAAGAGAAAAAAACCGACGTAGTTAAATTTACAACTGTATCGACAGCTACACAGCATTTTTTTAGAGTTGAAAACTCTTGCGAATTAAAACTTCATAAAAATATATTACCAAGTAAAAACTAATCGAAAAAAGTGGGAGTAAATTATCGAGAATTGGCATGCTGCAGCAACCCAAAAATTTTAATGGATCGCTGGATATCAATAAAATTTGGGTTCTCGGTAGTTTCCCAATCGTAGCCATTTGCGTATGCAGAGAACAGGTTAGGATAAAAAATCGGAAAACAGCATTGGAACCAAAACACCTTAGATGTAGAAAGATGCAAAGGAAAGCTTCCGCGAGTGAAAATCGCAATAGCTACTTAAAACACCTTCGGATAAATACCACGGCCATGACTGTCGCTCATTTGAGTCTCGAAACGACCGCCCACGGCTCTTTTTAAGAGCTATTCAAATGATACAACATGGCGCGAGCGGTTAAGGAACTCCCCATTATATTCAAAACGAAGTTGCGTGGGTAATCCGACTTCGCTTCCGACGTGAATATACCTCACAAGGACGCTCAACGGCAAGTTCCTCCCACGCATTTACGCGCAAGACCTCTAGTTTTCCCACGCGTCGCATTACCTACTGTAAAATCGCCGCGACAAAAAAACGAGACTCGTTTTTTACAGTTCCGATGGCTATTTTTGGAACGGAAATCTTTGCTCTTGGCTCGCTCATCTTCGGCGTCATTTGGGCGAAAATTACTTGTTTACCGGAACGATTTCCAATGCACGACGAAGCTGTTTTACCAAGGTCCACCCGCGTCAGCGAAGAATTTTAAACTTAAACTTGAACCATTCTCCCCAAGACGAAAAAAATAAGCGCGCATCACTTGCCCTCTTTATACCGCGTGATCCAATTTTCCAAGTCTGCAAGAACGATCCTGAAGCGCAGTTACATTCATCATCAAATTAAAAATAAACCTTAGGATGAAAAGGAGGGAAATGTTCAACTGCAGAATTGGCAAAACTACAATGGAAGCTACGAAAAAGCGCTTTCAAGCTAACATTTCACCAACTCGAACAAAATCTAAAAACCTTTCCAAGTAATAATAAATACTTTTACGAATATTTCAAGGTAATATAATGTATTGATATTTCCCCTACTTTATTGCGGAAACGTCTTGTATATTTCACTTTTTTATAACGTTTCATAGCGAATGTTATTAGACAATCATTTTCTATCATAAAGAAGTACAAACTTATGCTCATAATAAATAATTAACACTGGTATCGGCAATTTTTTACTAATTGGAAAAATTCTTTATTTCCGCATGAATTTTGTTTGAAATGTAAATAAGTGTAGAATAGGACGATGGATCAGAATAGAACGTAATACGCATCAAATGCGCGAATGATTTTCCGAGATTCAATCAACTTGAATAAGATTTGGAAAATAAACATACGAAATCTAAAGGAAGAAAATAATCGACCAGAGAAAACCGCCTTCCATCTTTGCCTAAAACGAACCAATGCGAAAAGTAAACCAATCCGTAATAACAACACGAGCCACACGACAAAACGCACTATCCACGCAAGACATTCTTTCTCGCGAGAATCAACATACAAGTAAAAATTCAACCGCCCTTTAAACGGCATAGAATCAATCGCCTACGCGGAACGTGCTTAGAAAACTTCTAAGAAAGGGTTCATTTGCCCCTTCGCATAGTCCTTGAATTGTTTCCGGAGGAGCAAGCGGCCAGTTTGCGAAATTTCAATTGTCATCAAGTGTCAACGGCAAATAATGTTCACTCGAGCAGTTTTGAATGAGTATCGGAAGGGGCAAGGAAAATACGGTAAACCAAGTCACTTGCAACCCTCGCTGTACGGAGCTTCGCGGAAGGGATAAACACTGCTCGATACGGTACCTTCACGAAACATCTCTTTTTATCGCCAATTAAGAAACCCCGCAGTTCTTATATGGCTGCTTTTTGAATCTACATAAATTGTGTAAGACAATATTAAGTACGAATTAGGGATAGCTTGATAAATTTATGATGTATATAAATGACCATTAAGTACTTACGACCCGCGGATGCCATACAAAGACCGCTTCATAAAACGGTGCCGCCTGCATGCATTATTGATCTTTTACAGATCCAGCAATGTCTTCATGAGAAAATATCAAGGGTGCCCTTCTAAGTTTATATGTGCCACTTCTGCTTTAATTTGACTAGAAATTACCATATTAATAGTTCAAAAGGAAGCGTTTGAGTCAAGTTAAATTTAGTAATGAAAACATCTTGCGAATTTTAATTGTTTATTCTGCGTTTAATAAATAAACCGGCAGAGGAGGAAAATCTTAAAAAATTTGATATAAAAACAAACAATCCCACTTAACTTTTTAGAAGTGTATCATCTTCGCAAATTCCAAAAAATTGTATAAAATTGTTATGGATTTTTGATGCAACCAACTTTGATATTTTTCAAACATTTAAAAAGTTAAAGCAAATCTCTTAACTTTACAAGACAAAAACTCCATGCGAATGCTGTTACGAATAGTCATATGCGAGCCAAAGCTTATCAGCAATCAAATTTGGACATTTTCCTCAGCGAGGTGCCAAAAACAAGCGTTATTTCAGAGGACCAGCTACGATATAAATAAAATTCGCTTAGGTAGTGAGGAAAAACTGCAACTAACGTAATTTGATACCATTTCCTATACACTATATACTACTTCTTAACTTCAAGTCACAGGAACTCCCGTCGCAACAGCTTAGGTCATTATATATTATTATTATTCACATAAACGCTACAAATGGGAGCAGGTCCCGGTGGTAGCGGGTCCCTATCCCAACTCAATGCATAATACCCAAATTACATAATAAAAATTGGGTTTACTTAATACAAAAATATAAGATTTTCCGGAAGGTCTTTCGGGAATTAAGGAATGCCTCAGCATATTAAGAGATTTTTTTACGAGATGTTCGCCTAAGTAACATCTCAAATGTTTCACAGTACACTACTGCATTATCAGTTTCATTCTTTATTTTGAAATTCAATCTTGCATGGAGAATTGGCGAGAAATTCAAAAACTTTTCTACACAAACGGACATTTTTACAAAAATATTATTTACTTACAAATCATCTTAGTCGATGGCAAAACACAATTGTACTTATTTTTAAATGGGCGTATCTAACGATGAATATCAGGCCCAGATTTTCCAATAGGCACAGTAGGCACTGTGCCTAGGGCCTACGAAAAAATTTTGATCATTTTTTTTGTTTGTACGATAAAAAATGAAACAAAAATATCTTATTGTATTAGTATATTTATATAGCAAAGATAGTCAGTGTATATACAAAGAGGCAGAGTCATGTGAATGTGTTTTTTATAAGGTGAGAGAAATTAACACCGGAGATGAACCTTTCGACATTTTTTTCATTGCAAAATTAGCAATAACTCCTTCAAATGGTATTTTTCGCACAATCTCACTCTCAATAGATAGTAGTGGATGGGAAGAAAAGCGTTATTGTCGTATGGTTGATCGGAGTTTTTTTTATTAGCTTTAGCTTCGAAAAATAACGCTCCCCTTCACAATTCGTTCCCAATTTCTAGAATGGGTTCTTGAAAAATCGATAATAATTTTCCCCAATTAAGTATTATCTATATATTTCTCTTAATCTGTCTGCAACAACTTCCACCACGGGCCACCAGACCGCGCCACTGACTGACTGTAACGCTATTTTTAACCAAAATTCCGAGTAGGTAGAAGATTGAAATTTGGTAAGAATGTTTGTCTCTTACAGTAAAAGCCATTTACGAAACAAAATTCCAAAAATAAAGACTCGGGTTCGATTCCAGTAGACAATTTCTATTTCCCATAAGATAACACGTAAACATCGATTTTTGGACTTCCAGGCTTTTACTCTTTTGCAAATTAAAATTAGAAAGAACTGACCTACGACATTCAGACCTAGAACGTTCTAAAGAAAAATAAAGTTTCTTATTTTTATCGTCAGATTTAGCCTACGATACAAAATCGCTCAAGTTCTACGTTTAAATCATATTTATTTGAAAATTTTAAGCCTTTTAACGATGTTGTCTTGCCGACCGTGTCATTGTTAAACCTTGATTGTATTATCGCCTTAATCCTTATCTATAATATATAGCTACTTGTGCCTCACTCACTCACTGACGTAAAACTATTAGGTACTTCGAGAAGGGCTAAAAATCTGAAATTTGGCATGTAGGTAGATCGAGTGGCAAAACCGACGAGAAAAATCGAAAATCACAAAAAGTTAACATTTAAGGGGTATTTTTTAACCCCAATGTTCCATTTCAATACCCCATAAGAAAAGCATGGGATTCAGTGCAAGGCTTTCTAAAAAAGCATTTTTAAATTACATAAAATTGGGATACGACTTCGGGAAAAAGAACAGTTGTCTATCTGAAAGAACGGAGTTCTTAATTTTTGAAGGAAGAATTCAAATACGTGACGAATTAGTGTAAATATTGGCTTTTAATCGAAAAAAGTGTGAAATTTTCCTCTTTTCAAAAATGGAAATCTTTAAATACTAGGGCAACGACCTCAATGCTTTTAATGGAAATAAATGCCGTCATAACGAACTTCCATAACTTGAATCTCAAGAGAAAGCAAAAATTATTCGAGTTACGAAAATACATTTTTTCATTCCTATATAATAGAATTAACATCTAGTTTATTCCCATAAGAATATAAGTTCAATTGTTAAATATAATGGCGATATTCGCGATCTTTTTATCCAAAGACGTGTTAAAGGCACGAGTGACTATGCCATAATCTTAACGCAAAATATCCTAATTTTTCCATAATTTTTGTGTATAGGTTATTGTCTTAATGGTGATTATTCTTATTGCTCATGCAGGGCGATCTGAGTCACGAAACTTGAAAGACGAAAACTGGGGCACGGGCCGATTGCCCACAATTTTGGAAATTACGGATAATTGGCTTAATTTCACGTAAAATTATAAATGCACTGCTATTACTCATGGAATTTATTATCTAATACATATAGGCTCCACGTGGCTGAAGTTCTGTTGCCCTGGAGATCGCTTTGGCTTATTTACGAGTTTAGATCTTGGTATACGATTTTTTAGCGCTTGCCGTATGCAAGCACCGACAACTCGCACTAGTAAGGAATGCGTGCTTTGAATGCTTTAATACGATAGTGAGTAGGAGAGAGAGACAAAATAAAATGTTACATAGATTAAAAATAATTTTGGGCGTATAAGAATTGTACACCGTAATGTACGTATTTCTTTACCAAACAATTTCTATTCGCCCAAAACTATTTTTACTCTACGGAACACTCAATTATGCGAATTTTATATGTATTGGTTACTTTCTAGTGCATATAAAAAGTTGGTTTCATTAATTTTTATTTTAACTTAATACTTATTTCACGCATACGTCATATTTGATGGACAATTACACTAGTATAATAATAATAGTTTAAAGACCTAAGATCCGTAGTGCCTAGGGCCTACGAAACCCTTAATCCGGCACTGATGAATGTGCCGCTATTTCATCAATTAGCTGAATTCCTGGACAACATTCACCGATAAATATGAACTACCTTCATTATGTAAATTAGCCACTTCGCCAATATTTCTTAACCAATCATTACGGACTATGGACATCATAAAATTGCTAGGTATACTACCCGTTTTGTCTTACAAGCCGGTATTCGAACTGTCACCTAGTGGTCTCTTTTCCAACTAACACAACTTCTTGCATCACACACTATGCCATCTACCGGAAGGAAGCACGAAATATCAATAACGCTTTACGTAAGAGCAATACGTAATTTTAGAATTTAAATAAACAGTTAATATCAGACCAAACGATGTAAAGCACATGAAATGTGTCAAAGAATCAAAATCGCTAAAGTAGTGGTGTAATACAACACTTTAGAACGTCAAAGAAACTTTCATTTACACAATAAACGGCCGTTTTAAAAGCATTTTACCGGTTAAAGAAAAATAAAAATATCTTTAAACAAATCTCATATTTTGAAATTTACTAATTAATAGCTCTCTTCATAATACTTCCAAAAACTAGTACCAGCTCGGCAGTTAAAGACACATTAAATAGTTATAATAACTATTATTATTTTTTTAAATTTAGTCAACCTTGTCAACATTTTTCTTCAACCCTCCCGAGTTGCTACTGGAAATGCAAACATGTAACAATGAACAAATACAACAATAGCAAAAGTATTTCAACAAATCGTCATTTCTACTTTATCAAAACAAAATATTTAACCAAGTATTTTTTTAAAATTATTTCTTTTTACTTGTACGTACGGTAAGGATTTTTATGGTTTTACCCGATTTTTACCCTCGGAATGATTTTTTTTCAAATTCGGGTTACACCCGAAAATTATAATTTTTTAAACAATTTCAATTAAAAAATCATTCTACATCGTTATAGGGCACAGGTTCTCAATCTAAATTTTCGCAAGACTCACAGGTAGCCGATAGCAAAATAGTAGAAGAAATCAATGACAATCGAAAATTTGTCAAAATGAATAATTATAGATTTATTCTTACATTTACGAGGATTGGCACCAACTATTAATTCACAAAACAACTTGAAGTAAAGCTCCAATACTACATCAAATTGGCCACAATGTCGACATGCGCTAGAAAAAGCAAATGAATTTCCCTGAAAATAACAGGTGTTTTGGGAATTGCTTCTTCAAAAAAGATTGCTACAATTAATAGAAATCTTCATACATCCATTAAAGCATTCTGGAGAAAGACATCCTTATTAGATCCTATCAGTGTCTATGCATGTCCCAAATTCTGACGATAATGACAAATTTTTGGGCATATGTGATTTGAATGAGCACATTACATTGGAACTTGCAGCCTATTTATTAGGGCCGTCACCTCTAAACAAATATTTGGGTATTGTTACGTTTTGGACCGGTGCTGGAGTTCAATGCTTTGAATTAAATAAGTTTACTTTAACATTGCTATATATGCCAATAGGTAGCGTTAATGTTAAGCATTCATTTATCCATTTGCAAATGCCAAAAAGGAATAATATTATTGAATAGGTGGGTCATGCAGATGTTGTTGTACGTGAATCATAAATGCTAAACTAAAACAAAAAAAGGTGAAATTATTATTTCAACCTGATTTTACCTGAATTTTTGAAGAAATAATAAAACCCAATAATCACTCTCTGAATGAACTTTATTTTGAAATCCAAAAAATCCATATCCTAAATGTAAGAGCAATGAAGGCGCAGCAGTCAATCCAAAATTGTCATGCTTGAGGAGGAACCTCTGCTCTGAAATACTAATTGACAACATTTTTGTAATAATAAGTTTATTGATTTTAGTAGAATTGCTGATGTAGTTATTAAATTTTGAGATATGATCTATTCCAGCCGATATTTTACGCATGTAAATAATTTAAAAAATAGTTTTACGGTATACATGAAAATAGTTTTTAATTTGAATGGGAATATATAATTTTATTAAAAGTTGCTTTACAAATGAAACTAAAAGGAATTTATGATTTTATAAATAAATTTCAAGTTATTTTGATTTACACAATATCAACAAAATAAACATTAAAGAAAAACTTGAGACGAAATAATTCTAGATATATTAGTCCATACATTTGGTATCAGTGCCGGATGGCTAATGATGTTTGTTGAGATTATTCTTTGTATCGACTCGACTTGTTCCAAATAATTTCCAGTAAACACAGTTTACTTATATTTGTGGATAATTTTCCTATATAGTTATATAGTTCTTTCACTTAAGAAAGTTTAATTCTTCGATATCGTTGTGATTTTTCTATCTATGTAATGGATAATCCGCCACGTTTTCGAGGTAAATTTACTAAAGCATCCAAAGCCAAAATCTTGGCATATCTAAAGACTGGACATTTGCCTGTTAACTCTACTTGTGTTGTTGATGGAAGTAGATTAGTAGGTGTAAATTTTTTGGCTCAACAACTGTTCTGTACAGCATGTGAAAATGTTCTCTTGCTTATGGATATTGCTCAAGAAACTCGTTTTGGGATAGCTTGCAAGTGTTATATCCAATGCAAAAATTGCAGTTTTTTAGATGCAGGAATAGGTGCTACCCATGTAAATGCAATTCTGACATGCCTTAACATTCCTAAAGTCGAGGAATCTCTCTTGAAGAGATGCGAGATAACAGTTGGACCAAATATTGAACAAGTGGCTAATATTAGCTGCATGGAAGCTGCTTGACTTGACACTTGACACTATGGCAATGATGAACATGATTATCATCGAAACTGGTCAGGAAGTGCCAAAGGAATAGTACCACACTTGCCTGTAGAGTTATTTGCCCATAGTACTACACTGAA
This sequence comes from Tanypteryx hageni, assembly GCA_028673005.1. Classification (NCBI taxonomy): domain Eukaryota; kingdom Metazoa; phylum Arthropoda; class Insecta; order Odonata; family Petaluridae; genus Tanypteryx; species Tanypteryx hageni. The sequence goes on from CM054115.1 coordinate 37,511,652, forward strand.
GGCTGCAAAGGTCAATGTAGGGGCATTGATAGATGATGATGATTCATCAACAATAGCAAAATTGAGAAGTGAGGTTGGTAATATTAAAAAAATTTTCTGATTTAAACCATGCAAAAAATTGGGTAATTTAATGTACAAGATTCAAAAGAGTCACAGCATACACCAAAAATTATAAAATATTTTCAGGTGTTTTGGATATGCTTTGCAACAAAACAAAGGTAAGCCAAATGAACTTAGGAAAGCATTGAAAACTATTGTTTCTCATGCATTTGATATCCATAAAGGTTGTGCTCATGGTGTGGATATTCCAACGATCCTGTAGGTTACCATCATAGGGGGCTTCCTAAGTGTTTGGAAGGAGATATTTTATTTTCAAAGCTGCAAGATGCTTTGACTATGTTTGCTAATAATGCTGAATGCTTGGCTCCTTTTAGTTCTACACAAGCCAATGAATCTTTTAATGCTACAAAGAACAGAATGAACCTTGTGAAATTTTGAAGAAAGATTTCTGCAGAAATGTTGCATTTTTGTGGGATTTAATGTCAAAGCAAAATCATTTGAATACTTCTCTACAAGGTAAAACTAAATCCATATATGAAATGTGGCAGCAAATTCAGTTATTTCAGATTAATTTGAATTTTTTTAAATTGGCCTTACCAGATCAGTATTTCAGCAGAGCATTTTCCTGAACTGGCAAAGGTAATGGATAAACAAGATATGAATAAAAACTAGCAAAATTGGAATATGAATGAATATATAGGTGTCTTAGACTCCTTGATTGAAGAATGGAATGACAGATTTCAAGATTTTGAGAAACTGATGCCACACTGAGATTAGCTTTTCAGCCACATCTGGTTGTTGTCTCGAATGCACCTGAGGTTTGCAGATGGAGTTGATTGAGCTCTCAGAAGATAACATTCTGAAGCCTCTATTCGACAGTAAGAAGGATCCCATTAAAATGTGGAAGAATGCTGTTGAATACCCACAACTGCATCAATATGCTTGTCGTTTACTCTCTTGTTTTGTCACAACCTATGGTTGTGAATCAACACGTTCATATGTGACTCAAATCAAGACATGTCTGAGATCACAGATGACAAAAACTCACCTGGAAGAAGCCAAAGACAACAAATATCAAGTTCTTAGCTCACAACAAACATTCACAAAAATCATTAAATTGTGTTTGCCTTCTTAATTTCATGAATGTGATTGAATGCAACATTTTATTTACAAGTCCTTAATTTGTTTTAACTTCTTTAAAGTTTATTAATATATTAGTAAATATGAAGAATTGAAATTTTTTCCATTAGATTAAAAAGTCATGTGTTAAGGCCTTCAAAGTTTTTAAAAATATTAGTAAATATGAAGAATTGAAATCTGTATTCGTTAGATTAAAAAGCCATTAAATTGTGTTAGCCTCTTTATTATTTCAATTTTGATAAATGTGAATGTATGCAACGTACATCGCAATGTGCAGCCTGATGACGTCACCATTAAGTAACTTTTGGCCTTCTAATGAAAAAAGGTTCCCCACCCCTGAACTAGTCAAACAAAGATTAGATGTGCAAGGGAAGGGACCACATACTGTATTGGAATGTCTCTCTTACAACCAATACAGTCTGAATTTGAAGTGATATTTTTTTAGGTTGAGCCAAAAGGGCTTTCAATTTATTGTGACATTATACAGATAGGAGGTATTGGAAAGAATCAGTTTTCTGCATATATCACTCCTACTGGTGCTATACCTCAAGAAATAACTAGGCTTACAAATTTGGAAATGGTCAGGGTTCGTGTTTTAAAGGTCAGCTTGTTCAATCTTTTGTTAAAAAAGAAGCCTGCAGATTATTCTTGAATTTCTTAAAATCAGACCAAAAAATTTTACTTGTTGGCCATAATGTACAATTTGATGCCAGGATGACAATTGCTGCAATTAAAGATAGCCAGATGATGAATGATTTTGAAAATGTTGTAGCAGGATTTGCAGACACCCATTAATCAAGACTTTACTTCCTAGGAGAAAGTCTTAACACACAGGAAAGTACAATGCAACCTCTATAATCCGAACTAATTAATGCAAGGGCATGTTCGGATTACTGGATTCATGTAAAATAATGAGGAAAAAATCTATTATGTATTAAATTTCTGTAAATAAAATGCCAATTAATGTACATACAGATCACTATAATGACTGAGATATCAGCATTGATGGACAGAAAAATTGTACTTTACACTGGGCCGCTGCAGTAGGAATAAGCGATATCGGTGCCGATATTGCTCATTCCTTTTAAAACAATATTTCAAAGGATCATCTATTCAGCTGCAAGAGGTGTAGTAGTGGACATATGTGCCTGACTTGGTTACAAAAAAAGATTGAAATTTCACTTTCCGACGCTCGCTTCACTTAACCGACACTACACCTGATGTTGAGAAACAGTTCGGATTGACGTGGGTCCAGATTATAGAGCTTGCACTGTATTTTAAAAGACTGTTTAAGTGAATTGTTTTTAAAAGTAGGTCATAATGCTCATGCAGATGCCTCTAATTTGAAATATTTGCGTGAAAAGATGGAAATCACCAATGAAACATTAAAAAAATAGTTTCAGCATAGAATCATTCCTGGTAAGGCAAGATTGGTTAGTTGATAATAGGATTAGAATGGCTACATTGAACCCATTAAAAGAAATGGGGTGTCACAATACATAATTGGGCGAATATCAGATAATGGCTTGAATATGCAAGACTTGGAGGAAACGTACAAAACATTAGGCAAAGAAGTAATAGAGGCAGTTTAATGCTACAAAAAATAATGTAATAATTACAAGAATTTGTAACTCAATTGACAAAATTTAATAAAAAATCGTACGCTGAAATTCTAGTCTCATTTATTTAATATATGTTGAAAATTATGAAAATATAAATGTGATATTTTCTTTTGTTCACTAATTGGAGATATCCAGTGTATTGCTATCCTTTTGTTTCCAAAGAAATTGATAAATGTGTTGTGAAAGATATCCAGCTATATTGTTAGTGTTAGAGAATTGAATTTCTAAAATGCCCCATACACACAAATCTGTTGTGCGATGGTTGGACAATATGGCAATTCGAAAACCAGGTTGTATGGTGTATGGGCTAGTTGGTCAACAGCTGACTGTTGGTTGGATGTGCTTGCAGTTCAACTTCAATCGGTTGACAACAGATTGAAATTTGTGGGGGCTAGTTGAATAACAGTTGTACCAATTGTTTCAGTCAGTTAAGTAATGGTGTACTGCACAAATTTGTTTTACTTATCTTTAAATAATCCTTTTTAAATACTACTTTATATAGAGCCCAACAATTTTCTGGAATATCACTTGAGGAGAAACCGGCCCTCTAAATTTTAAATCCTCATAGGTTCCCCCTTCAGCCAAAAAACTTAAGTAACCACTAATGTTTTCAACAGAAATGGAGTCCCTCATGAATGTATTTTGCTTTTTTATGATTGGAGCAAGTAACTTCAATAATTAATACAATATTTGTCCATCCTTTGGAATTTTATTTAGCCATTCGGCTGATTTTTACTTCGCACAAAAGATGCATGTGTATATTTTTCACAATCTAAACACTATCGTTTAGACCATTTACTTTTTGCAATAATCGCTATCGTCATCCATGACCAACATGGCATCGAATGCCACAAATAATTTTCGTTTTCGAACTGCGCGTGACATGTTATTCGTTTAGCTGCTTTGTCCAACTAAATCATTTTCACAATTGAAGAGAAATTGAATTAATGTATGTGCTTGTTGTTAACAGATCGTCAACCGATTGTCAACTTATGATCGACAACAAGTTGTACCATGTATGGCACACTTGACTCAATACTGTCGATTTAAATTTCCTGGGAACTTCCTTCACAGCGTTGCCAAATTTTTCCAGTAGTGGCTACCAAATGATAGAAAATACGAGTACATCAGTATTTAAACCTAATTATCTTTCGAAATAATACAGTAACCTATCTTGAAACAAATATATTTTGTTTATTCATCTTTAAAGCACATTATATCAGTTTTTAGTGTATTTCACTCGAGCCGATTTATAGAAAAAAAATCGTGTGAATGCATTCCAATTAACGTCCATTACCAGCAATGCTTTCAGTCGCAGAACCGACTCGTTTATTAATTGAAATATCTCGCTTTAGTGTCTGGTGACATCATATAAGTTTTACACCATTTGAAAGAGAAAGTACTAAACTATAACATACATGAATTTCAATATACTTCATCGGAGAAGGCTGAAATAAAGGTCCCTCCTAAGGGAAAATTACAAAATATTAAGCAGTAACCCTACTTGAATGCTGCCTCTAGAGTCCAAAGTCAGGTATTTATATAAATCCATCTTGGATTCCAAAGTTTCCACTTGAATGGATTCTTATCAGAGATTGCAAAGCTTAAAATTACAGATATCTCATGAAAAAGTTAAATATAATCAGTATCACTTATGAAAAGTAGTGAATTGTAATCACCCAGTTTCATCCATAATGCTGTCCATGGACAGCTGCAACAAGGCCCTACAGAATTCTTGTTCTCGATGAAAATAAATAATGACTTCAGAAATAAAATTAACCCATTCATTATAATAGAAAGTCTTCCTACTATTACCAAAACTATTTAGAGCAGTGGTGCGCAACCTGTGTCCCTTGACTTGATTTCAGGTGGCCCACGGAGCCTTCAAACAATTTTCACTTTTGAATTTTATTAACCCATCGGCTTACCTGTCAAATCATTAGGGAGGAAGATAATTATCAAAAGTGAAAAACATGACTTGAGAATGGAAATTCAACCTACTATAAGTACTTAAAGTGTCTATATACTGATAGTGTTTTAATAAATTGCATGGCACTCCGCAAATTCATCAATGTCTGTGTAACCCATGATTAAAAAAGGTTGCATCACTGATTTAGAGAATACAAAGAATGGAAATAACAAAGAATACAATTCAATAGAGGCACAACAACAAAATTGTCATTATTTAATTATCTAATTAAAGTGCATTTCTTCATTTTTTCACTTTCTTAAGTCTCTTTTCTATGTCAGATAACCTGAGAATTAAACATCAACAAACCTGGAAGGAGGTAGCCACTGGAATAGGCAGTCTCTGGTCTAATAAGGAAGTGTATCCCTTTTTAATAGCAATATATATTCGAGTAATCGATGACAAATTTGTACCAAACCTAGCATAAAGCAAAATACTACTTGGTATGACCTTAAAAATTAAATTAATAGTATTTGATGAGAAATTTTTTTCTCGGGTTACTGTCCGGGTCATGTCGTCATCCAAGACCAACGTTTCGGCGTCTGACTTCGAAGCCATCTTCAGGGTTACTGATCATCATCAGTCGAAGTCAGACGCCGAAACGTTGGTCTTGGATGACGACATGACCCGGGCAGTAACCCAGGAAAAATTTCTCATATTCATTCGCCAGGAAAACTTCAAATCTTTCTCTAATAGTATTTTATTTAATAAACAACAATCAAATGATGTCATTCAAATACAATATTTTTGTTAAATTTCATAAATAACACAAGTATAAGTTCAACAGAATGATCATGGGTGATAAGGTTTGTTCTTCTGAAATTCTTGCATCAGAGTAATTTCCTAATTGTTACCACTTTTGAGTTAATGATCCAGGAAATTAGAAAAGTCATGTCACAAAAAACTTAAGGGCAAATACAACACTACAGATTTTCTGCATTTTAAATTTAATAATCCAGATGTAAAGCTCAACAAATGTCTTAAAATTTAGCAGAAGTGACAATAAAATTTTGAGACACTTAAAATTGCATCTAAAAGGTTAATATGCAACTAATTGTAAGTTGTGATGAATTTCTCCACAAAGAATCATACTATACTAATAAGGCGCTTATCTCTATATAGTTATATGGAAACATCCTTGATTACTGGGATGGTTACCTTAACTGTTGACTGAACTTAAGCTATAAAAAAATATAAGTTAACAAATATTTAGTGGATTTATAGTACCGATGAACGTTTATAGAAGATGTTTCTTTAAACCTTACACATTAAAAGGTAATTTTATTTCTTCTTATAATAGTGATAGTTTATATGAAAAATTATAACTATTTCTCAAGTAAAGATAAATTAATATATTAGCTTAGACAACTTATATTTAGTGATTTCATTATTTATAGATAATGTACTCAGAATTTCGTTCATTTTAAATATATTCGGTAAAACGTTATTTTATTGCTTCTTATAATAGTGTATTAAGACAAATTGTCTGAATTTTTAAATTAATATGCTTATTAATTAATTGATTAATTAATGAAATTACTTGCAATGCATGGTGTCGCGCGCCAACTAGCATAACAAAATCTAATAGAAACTATAAAAATGTTAGTATTTTATATGGGCCATCCTGTGAAAATGTACAAGTGGAAAATTTCTGATAGCAAAAGCTTTAAACCATTCTTAATGTTTAAAATTATCACACCTGGCAATATTTAAGCATAAATAAACTGCCAAACAAGGTTCTTCTGTCACATTATATGCTAATAAAATGGAAGTAAGTCATCAAAAATAAATGGGAGAATTGAAGAACATGGTTATATAACCACAACTTGATTTTCACTGTACATTAAGGTGACCACTTTTTAGGAAGCTAAAGAGGGACATTTTTAAATATGTACCAACTAGAAGGTGGGACATATTACAGCGGTTTATTTATGATGCATTAATTGATGGATGTCTTAGATAGATCCGATAGGATGTTGGATAGCTTGGTCTGATTTTTTATCCAACTACAGAATATGCCTTGAGATAAACTTTCATCAAACACGTCATATTGAAGACCCATTTTTTGGAAGTTTAACTTGAACATCTGAATTTGTACCAAACAACTAATATAGCTCTTATTAAAACATTTAAACATCACCCTGGCAAGAGATATTTCCTCAGAAATTACAAATTCTAGTACAAAATTCTACGATGACACTGTGATATACTGTATTCACTAGAGAATCCAAATATTCGGATTTTGAACTACCTGGGTAACAGAGTAATTCTTTTATGAAATATCCGGGTACTCAGGTATTTCAGAAAAAATATAATAAAAAAATTCATTTATTTTTATTCATAAAATAATATTTAAGAAATACAAGGCCATTTAAGGCATACATTTTTAACTGGTTTCGGATCTTAGTAATGAAGTTTGCTACTGAGAACTCTCTTGCTAGCTGTTGAAGTAGGTTGAATTGTTATCACAGCCTGGAACAATTTTTCTGTGCGATATCTTCTTTTTCCACGATTTCCTTCAAATTAATTTTAGTTCATTGTCCAGTACTGATTTTGTTGAAGTTTCTTTCAGAATAGCCATAACAGATTGTATTGTTTTCTGCAGCTCATCATACACAGAAGTAGCAGAATCTTCATTTTCCATAGCCGGTTCTTGTTGTTCATTTTCATGTTCATCTTCACCAAAAAACCTCTGAAATGTATCTTTTGCCAATGATTTGATTACATTTTTTTGAAGACTATGTAAAATGATAATTAAAATGGGAGTTAGGATAATTGCCACTTTGCAATAAAAGCAACGACACAATATATTGGTTTCGTCTTTCATCAATTATTTTTTTAGGCATCCAATATCTCAGTAGCGAGATCTTTATTGGCTTGTAAATTATTCAAAAGAAAGATGCAAACTCCTTCAGCTTTCAGTAAATTGCTGTCCTCTTTGCTTAACTCTTTGACAGCATGCTCGACAGGTTGCAGAACTTCCGATATTTTCTTTAAAACATTGATATTTGTATCTTTAAATTTTTGCTGGCTGAACTCCATCAAAGCCTTGTTTATGCAGTCATTCACTTTTAAAAAACGATTCACCATAGGAATAATGGAGTTCCATCGATTCTTGCAATCAAGTAACAACCTTAGTTTCTTGCCTTCTTGTATCAGCACACGCTTTTGAAGAACACAGCTTCTTACAGCAGATTTTTTGAAAATTTTAATAATTTTTCCTGTCTCCTCAAGATCTATTCCAATGTTTCTACGGGCTTGTGGAAATTCACTGAGACTCTCCTGGTTCAAAATTCAAATTGCCATCAACAGCAAACGTATCAATTTCAGTATTACCGATATCCTCCTCATCCTGATCAGTGTAATCATCAGCATCTTGGAATTCTTCATCATTCCCTTCTTCGTCATCAGTGAGAGGCTGGACTATTTTCTTATAGAATACATTAAGGACACCAAGATGGATTCCATGGTTGTAGCCTAACTGAGCCAATGCTGGAATATTCCTTCCATATTTTACCATTAATGCAGCTCCGTCTTGATTTGATCAGACGACATCAGAATCCATATCGATTCCAAACTCACTGTCTTCCTTTGACTAGAGCTATGGTGGAAATAGAATCACAAGAACCTCCAATAGGAAGCAGCCCAAGAACGAATGGCGACATTGCTGCTGAGTGCACTGTAACATTCATGTATCTTCTGACATTTATGTCACTCCATTCATCGATGGTGAGACAATCTCTTTCCAGATTTTTGTTGTTTCGATAAAGCTGCTTTCATTTCTTCATTTTTCTTAATAGAATTTCATTATGTATTTCATCACCCTTGTTTCGCTTTTTGGCATGTTGTAATTGCACCTTCTTACAAAGCCTCTAATGGCTTCAGATGACGTTATTCCTTTAATGCTAAATCCATCCTTTGCAGCACATTTTGCTATTTCATTCAATCTTTCTCAGCTGACAAAATTCAATATTCCTTCCTTTTTTGAAGATTCAGCAGCATCATCATTCATTTCCATTTTTATTCTTCAGCAAGGAAATGTGTATTTTTAAGTGATTGACCCCAGTAGTATTGTATCCTTGGCATTGGATAGTGATTTGACATGTATTGCATATTGCCTCTGTTTATCCCGTTTGTAAAATGTTCCAATACTGGGGACTTGTTGGAAGACATTTTGGGGTATTATAGTCCTTTAATCTAAAATTTATAATGAATTAAAATGAATGACAAAAATTCTGAATTTATAGTTTTAATTACAATTTAAATCATTCATCTCTGCAAGAAATGTGGCACTTACCCGTGGCAGAACAATTTGATCTAAAAAATTATACTTAATAACATTTGTGTACTTATTTGCTGTTTGCATTATGGTGGTGGTTCATTCCATATATTTCAGCAAGTGCAAATAAGATGCATCATTCGTTTTGTAATTATTCCTAGATATTGAGAGGCACTGTCTTCACAGTCGACTCCAAGTCACTGTCAAGACAGGTTTTGCCCCTGAAGATGCCCACCTTGTGGGCGAAATGCATTGGGTGCTTTAATCCCCTCTAATTGTTTGGCTAAAGGAGTACTTCATATCTAAAAACCACGTTTGAATCTAAATTAACAAAGTGCATTCTGCCTCCAATAGATCCCAATTACTATTTAAGGTTTCATCATTGCAAGTAATTTCTTCTGGAATTTCTCTAAGATTCTCAACAAAAAATCTTGCCTTTCAAAAGCAATTCGAAATGGTAGCCTCCTTGACCTGCTTCCAAGCCCATGAAATATAATGTATGGAGTCCAGTACATTTAATTTCCTTTGGATTCCTGCCACAATCATGGAGAGAGATTAATTTTTGTAGAATCATTTTTCGATAATTGGACTTGAATATGTGAATTATTCCCAAATCCAATGGTTGGAGCTCACTTGTACAATTTGCAGGAAAAAAATTTCCAATTCTCCATGCTTCCAATTCTTCACATAACTTTGCTTTTTAACCATTGGTCTGCATTGGTTTGCATGCTTTGTTATCACATTGTGATTTTTCACAATTGTATTCAATGTAGAGATCAGCAATTTAAGTCATTTGGCAAGACCAATATGAGTTCCATGTGAATCTACTTTTGCTAAAATTTGTAGTTTTTCTTTGATAGAAAAATGTCTTTCTTTGCCCTCACTTTTCCATTTTCACGTTTGGGATAAATTTGGCTTGAAAAGGTCTGAAGTAAACTAACTTCACAAGAGGCAAGGAAATGAACTACATATAACTCCACATTTCCACTCTTATATCTGGTGAGTTCCAGCAACAAAATTTTTTTATTTCCTGTATTTGTAATGGTCTTTACAATGCAATTGATTCCATCTATTTATACAATACTCTGTCTCTGCAACTATGTATGTTCTTTCCTTTTGTGATTATATTAAATTTCATTTTATTAATTTAAATTACAACAAATTACAAATTAACTTAAATTTAATTACAAACGGTGGGAGCCATGGGGCAAAATTGGAGTAGAAAGGGTTAAAACATGATAGCGCAAAACTTGAACATCATTTCGATAGCATTCATACTGGGTTCAAAGAGTAAATAGCATAAATACTATTTCTGTATCTAGGTGTGTTGTTTATGCTGGTTTTGAAGTTTTCACCAAAAAGAGTTCATATTTCCGTCTATAAGTACGCTGTTCCTGAGTTGCATCTGTTAAGCCAGGTTTACATTAATTTGAGCTCGAAGCCGATTGACTTGAATGCGATCGCCGTACGAGTTCTCGGCTGAAACTCTAATTCCAGTGTTTACATTGCTCAAAGAACAAACCACGTGATCCGAGCCAAGGTCTCAGTTGTAGATGAGTCAGCAGTGAAGTAAGCACTCTTGGCAATTAAAATGGATTTATTTGTTCAGTATTCTTATTGTTAGTGAAATGTTATGATCTGATCTACTAAAGCTTAAAAAGGGAAGAAAACGTACATGTTGGGTACGTGAGTGGATAAGGAGGTGCGATCAGTTGGATGCAACCTCTTCAATTTGTGAAGAATTACAAATTGAAGATACCACCAGCTAAAGAAATTTCTTACGTATGGACAATGATCAGTTTGAATACCTTTTAGAAAAAGTTAGAGATAGAATTCAAAGGAGTTCTATGCAGTGAGCAAGTCCTCCAGCATGTGTGAAACTTGAAATCGTTTTACGCTATCTTGTGACAGTTGACAGCTTTGGAATGCAATAGTACCTATTTAGGGTCCCAAAGATGAGCATAAACAAATTTTTTTATATAGTCGGTGAAGCGATTTACAATGCCTTGGAGGATTATATAAAGGTATGGTCTAATTAATATATTTATTTATACTTTTGTTACACAAAAAATACAATTATAAATAAAATTTAATTAAGCGAAGAACGTTTTCTGCTTCCGAGAAGATGTCATTTCTCGAATGACGTTTTCGAGCTACTAACCAATGGGCTGGTAAGTTAACTGGAATCATCGAGTACTGTTTTGAAAAGAAAGTTCATATTTCTGCCTTTAGGGGTGCTGTTCCTACTCTGCCGCCATTTTCGAAATCTTCATCCAAAAGAGTTCTGAATTTTTTGGCAAAGTTAAGCCAAAAAATGTTAAAAACTGTTCGGAATCACATGCTAAATTCTTCTAAAAAATCGGAAATTCTAACGTAAAATGACGCGAATAGCGGGAAAACTTAAAATGAAAAAGGGTAAATACAGGGCTTCACTTACATTGGAATTATAGGAAAATTGACGGAACCCAAAAAAATGTTGTAAATAGCAGGAAAACAGACAACGTAAATACAGGGTTTTACTGTATTTATTTTCTTGTCTAATAATTTCTGACCTTCATTAATATTATTCGTTCAGTGGATCTTGTACTGCTATATTTTTAAGATTGTACCCAATAATTCGTTTTTACTTGGACATTTATAATTTTAAAAATATATTTACATGAATATTATAGGTATGTCAAGCCATAAGAAGCTAAAAACACAAGACAACACAAATACTCGTTGCAGAAAATCAACATGGGCACGCATCAATTAAACTATGAATAAAAGCCTTAATCTGTTTGTTGAAACGCTATATGGGATTTCCCATAAGAGGGATCTTAAACATACCTCTTTCACACTTGCAGACTTATTTTCTTTTGCAAAATTAAATTAGAAGTAATTGACACACGATCTTCGGATAAGAACCATTTTAAAGGAAATCAAATGAGGATCCTTATAGTCGATTTTTGTTTTCGAATCGAATTCACTCACATTAAGCTAAAATATTCGAAAATTTGTCAAAATTTTGTATTATTATTGAAACGTTCCCTTGGCGAATACAGCATTGTTGTTTATAGAGAAAATCAACATATCTGGTGTCAATAACAGCTAATTTTTTCGGAATAAAACATTCAAGATGTTAACTTACTAAAAAATTGTATACTCTTGTCTTACTATTAAATATCAAAAAATATATTAAAGTGAAAACCTGTTCATCTATCTTATCTAATGTTTGTATCGTCTTACTATTAAATATCAAAAAAGAATACTAAAGTGAAAACCTGTTCACCTTTCTTATCTAATGTTCGTATAAGTGTCAGATTTAGCTCACTTCCTTCCAATATAGTTGAATATATTGTTTTAATTTTCCTGTCAAATTTCAACGGGCATTTACACTAGTTCTTATATAATAACGTATGATTTTTTGGCTCGCAGCCCAAAAAAGATTCGCCACCCCTGGTACATCACATCTCAACCGAAGTAGTGAGGAAGCCGAAACTTTCTCAGTGCATAACTAGATTAATATCATGAAAAGTCATGAAGATTCGGCGCTCTCCGAAAAAAATTGTTTGGCAGCGATCCAAACTTAAAAATGGGGCAAAAATGTCCCATAGGCCATTCTAGCGTTAATAAACATATTTACGTAATTATAGTATGCCAGAAATTATACCAAGGAAATATTTATATTAACTGATTTACTTTCTAATCAGTTTCAATCACTCAAACAATCGAAAATTATGTAAAACATACCTCACTTGAGTTAAGTAGTTCTAATATTTATGATCTTTTCTTCGTCATAGATAATTCATTTCTTTCTACTTACAAAATGCTGCATGCACACGCAAGGAAATTAAACATTTTTGTTATTATAGCAGATCTTATTTATTACAAAGATTGTTTTCGTTGACAACAATTAGGTATCAAATTAGTTAAACAATCAAAAATTATTTTAAATATACCTCACTTGAGTTAAGCAGTTGTAATATTTACGTTTATGTTCTTTTCTTTGTCCTAGATCTGGGGTGGGCTAATTACAGCCCACATCAGGCCCGCGATGCCATTAAGAAAGCCAACTGTGAAATGCAAAACAAACAATTTCATACTTTTTAGTTCAAATTATGACCGGATAACGTTTCCTAGTGAAGTTATGACATTAAACTATTATTAATTGGCAATTTTCACTAATAAGATCCATTACATTTTCCCAAGTAACTTCAGAAGTGAATCCTAATGCAGTCCACCGAAGCATTTCAATCACTTAATACAGCCCATATAAGCACCCGCAACTGTTAATGTGGCCTGCCTCATAAGAAGTTTGCCCACCCCTGTGCTAGATAATCTATTTCCTTCCACATACGAAATACTGCATGCACACGTAATGATATTGAATGTATTTTCGTAATTACAGCAGATCCTATTTACATCAGTTACTGCCAAGATTGTTTTTGTAGACAAAATACTATAAAGTTTTCCAAGTTTGAAGCGACTTCCCCATTTGATATAATTGATAACGACGACTACTAAAATAATGTATTGAAAGAGAAATATTTTCTTAGATTGGTTATATAAATTTTATTTTGACTTTTTTGGTATATTTAATATTATATGATGCAAAGTTTGTTCTTTGTTTCCAGTCAAGTGGCATTATTGATTGGGTTATGTGAACCATTTATGCCATAAGTCCAAAATACCAAATTTCACAAAAACCTGTTCAGTAAAAGCCAATAATCAACATGTGTATGGGTGGAAGGACAGACAGAAGGAAGCCAATATGGTAATAATAAAAAGGCTGGCTTATATGCGAGTAAATACAATATTATTTTCAAATTTTTGTAAATCTATCGTAAAAATGATTCCAGATATTTTATTTTGATGTAAACCACCAAAGCACTAACACAAATACAAACAATGTAATTTTATTGAACATTTTAATGGCAAAAAATTATAATAATTCAGGTAAAATTGAAGACGTTTGTACTTCTTTCAAACAATATAGCCCACTTCCAATAACATGACCCGAGATTAAGAATTTGTAGTGTTATTGACCTTATTTTATTAACAGAAAAAGTTAATTGTAAACAAATTAAATTGTAAACAATTTATAACACAGAAATTAATAGGAAATATACTTAATAAAAGATTAAAAATAAACCTATTTACATGTATTGCTTAACAGTTTGGAACAGAACCGATTTAGAGCCTTAAGTGGTGAGAAATGGAATTACTTGTGATTTTATAAGATGACAAAGGCGGGTATTTACAAAAGTCGAAAGCGAACACTAGTTCAGTTAGTTCTCCTTTTAATAAGTTGGTGCAATTTCTTGAAATAGCTAGGTTGACTAATTAGAATAACTAATAAAATATTTATATAGTGTTTTGTGTGTATTTTTAATAAGAAAAATCTAACCCCCAACCACTTAAACCAGACCGAGGAGTATTTCGAAGTCATGTAGGGCACCTGTGGTGCCTGCCTACACGAATATCATCCTCCACGGTAGTGGAGATTGGGCTCTCGAAGCAAAGCAAACACGTAAAACTACGTGTGCACTACATAGTTCCATTTCTTGCCAGTCAAGGTGCCACATCCGTCTTGCAGGCTATATCGGTTCTAAGCAAACAGTTTGTTGTCTAACTTGTTATCAGAATGTGAACTGAATGTAGTGAAAATTTACTCAAAAAGTACAATCATATGCAATAAGCTACATAGAAAAACTCATCAAAATTGTTTATAGACAAATACTGAATCATTAAATTAAATAAGCAGCAAATGGCACTCTGCACTGTAATACAATATGCTTCAATTAAAAGTTTGTTTTAACAGACACACAAAAGCAATTTAATAAATATGGTTTTAAATGTGGATTACAATTTTTTCCAAAACTAGAAATTAATAATAACATGAAAGAGTAGGCTTCATGCTGGATTCTAAATGAATCACTTCAATTGACTCTTGTTAGTTTTAATTTTCTGGCACTACAAATCTAAATTCGATAGCAAAATAAAGACAAACACCTTTGAGCTTATTTCTTAAATTAGATAATTTATGTAAAAATAGCAAATTTATTTCTATTATATTTATCAGCAACAAAATAGCACTGCCTTAATTATGCCTTGCTTGACACGGAAGAGTATAGTATATTCATGTATAGAAGAAAATGTGATTAGACAAATGAATGCCAACTGAAAAATACATTTTAAATATCTCAAAAACTTTTAAGTAGCATCCTCATGCAGATAGTAAAACTGTCAGACAAAATCATAGTAAGATTTAAAAACAGCAAGAATACTGACCTATACGAGCCCCTCTGATATGGGCTGGCTGGGTGTTGGTATCTACTACTGCCATACGGGGATTCCACACGGCGTCGCTTCACTTCACGCTCATAAGAATAAGAGTGGGAACGAGACCGGGACCTCGAAACAGATCGGTTGCGCCGTCTTGTGCGAGGCATCTGTTAACCACATACCAAAATAAGGGGACAAAATACACATGACATTGCATTACTATTACCAACATGGTAAAATACAGTAGTTCAGGCTCAAAATATGGTAGCATTTGGACAACAATGGCTACAGGAAATCAATTAAAACAATAAAGAAACAGGAAAAAGCATTACACAAACAACAGAGCATACATTGCAATTAAGACCAACGGTTTTAATAAATTTTCAAAAAGTGAAATACAATAGAATGATATAATTCACAACTTTTGAAACCATGAATTCGTTATGGAATGATTTTTTACCAAAATTAGTTTTCGAAAATCTACACAAGAATTACCTCTCGGTGATTAAAATTTATTCTACAGACAACAGCTAAAACAGTTCATACGTAAATATTACCAGTCGCAGCAAATTATTCGATGGAAGTTTATTATACATATTTTGTAATTTATCAGTAAAAATAACTGATCAGACCTGGTATGAATTATGATTATACAAAAAACTTGAATAACGACAGAAAAAGCTTCGCAAAGACAAGAAAAATTAAGTTGGGCACAAAAGTACTATAATCAGGAGACTAATGAAAATTGGCAAGCTTATCTATGCTAACATCTCGAAAATGAAAAATTAAGCAATACGTCTACTAATGATGAAAATCATACAGCATGCATGGATTTCTAACGATTATAAAAGCTTTATGACCTTTTCAGTGAGTTCAACCCTATTCAGAAGATGATCTGATGACGGGAAAGGTGCAAATTAACTGATAGAAGGGAAAAATGATCCTGAAGTGAAAAAAGATCCTGAAGGGAAAAATGATCCTGATGGGAAAAAATATATCTAGTAGTTATTTTAGCGGCTAGTATGATTAAACAATGATTTGTGGATTTATAGTACGGGTGAGTCATTGTATTAAGATGGAAAGCAACACGAAAAACTATAATAGCTACTTACGGCTGAACGCACGGGAAAAATAATGAAAAAGCACACGATCAACGACTAAGTTCAGAATCGATTTTAAAAAATGATTGTACGATTATCACAACCAAAGACTATTTAAATTTCCATTGAAGTTATTGCTAGTACGAAAATGAGAACAATCCCAAAAGGAAGATTTGTTAAGGAATCTCATTTTGAATTAATTAACATAGACAAGACCATGTGGACTTGTTCGACTTTTACGGGAAATTTTAGACTGATAAAGAAAAAATCAAATAATGCCAATACGTATTACTTTCAGTTTTCATTAGTAGAGCAATATATTTCAGCAACTTCCTGATATTTCCCACGTTAAACATTAGGCGCTACTTTTTCACTCGCCTCATGTAAATCAGTTTATGGGCATAACTGATAAAAATTTCAGTTCATGAAGTAGATAAAAATGAGCAAAACTGTTAAATTAATAATAAGAGGCACAGATAACATCGGCACAAGCAACGAATCTCAGCTACCTGATATTGAAAATATCCAACAGCAGTGTCGGCCATTTTGAGAATTCGTTGCAGATGCGTTGGTTCACACCAGGAAGTGCCTATGAAAACATGAAATGTAAACGCACATTCCGCTTGTACAATGCACTACTCACGCACCTACTTTGTTTAATATAGAGTACTTACATTTATTTCTCTAAAAAAGTTGATTTTCTTCCAAATATAGTCAACAATAGACGAAAAATACGTCCTCGTAACGAAGCCGTCAAGCACTTCTGTACGTAACAAAGTCCAGAACATTGGATCGAAACTCCTCTCCTGATTGGCTAGACTAGATGTGGTGAAACCAAATGAATGTCGAAAATTCTGACGTTAAAGTAGTACTTGACTGCCAAAATGCGTTTTTTCATCCAAAAAATCTTTAGAATCCTTAAGCTACTTACAAAATATAATATACAAACATGTGTAAACATTTATACTAAAAGCAATGTAATATTTTATAAATTAAAAATCTTTTTTTAACATAAATCATGATTACTTAAACATTCGCCCTCTTGAAATATTAACATGCCATTATAAACATATTCTTTGATTACACTTTTTTTAAACGCCTAAGACGGTTTGCTAAGTTTTATCAGATAAAAAAATAAGTAAACCTCAAAAGTAATCTAATTTAGGCTGGTAAATTAATTAAAGAACGTACTTATTCATCTTCTTCTGTGAGTAATTAGCGTGTTTATATTTTGTTTATAGCGAATAATATTTTTATTAATTGAAAATTTCCGAATATTTAATTTTTACTACTGATATCTCAAACTTGCTAAAATAAATTATATATAAGTAATGCATAACTTGATGTAATGTCAAATTGTTAAGTTTGCCAATTTAAAAATAAATTATTCAGTTAATCTGTGTATCCACCAAAAATTAATTTAACCATAGTTGCATTTCAGATATAAATTAATCATAGTTAGAAGTAATTTAGAGGAATTTTAGTGTATTAAAAGGACTTGAAAATACAATGTTGAATTGCTATTGAAATCTCATAACATCATGCAGATAGTTTAGTAAAACTTTGCCGTCAGAGAAAATAGTATTACTATATTTTGTATTTTTTCTCGACAAAATTGGTAACGTATTTAAATGAGGTATTGATTTATTCATAAACAATTTTCTGTAAGGTTTTCAACTCTGGTATCTCTAATTGTAATGAAACCATGAATAAAACATCCTACGCATGCGCCAGTGAGCATTGTATGCATAACTCGTAACCATTTCCGCAGTGCCTTGCAGAGGTTAGATTGTCACTTCAAGAGAATAATGTTTCTTGGGAATATCGAATTTAAAAATTGGCGAATTAGTAACCACCAAAAAAACATATCAGATCTTCTATAACCTTAAGATGAATAAATAAAATCTTCGTCATAATGATCCTTACGAGCCGACGACGCTTCAATCCCGCAACGCGCGCACTCACAAACAGTTGCGGAGGAGTAAAACAATCAATACCCGTTTCCCAGGCAACCACCCCTGCCCCCACCCCCTCAACGGTTCAACGTCGAGCTACACCTCTCCCACACCCCCGTGAAAAACCCTCCTCTGCAATACGTGATGTCCGCTGCCGGTGGAATTCTGGGACGGAGTGAGATCTGGTATGGCTTCCGGGAGGGGAGGCGCGAGGTGAGGAGAGAGGGCAGAGGGGTGGGGGAGGGTACGGCCGCAGCCGAGTTCGCTGCTTCGCGCCTCGTCCGCGAGGAGTAGCACTGGGGTAGGCGGCGTGTAGTGCCGCGGGCATGATAAGCAATCGGTGACAAGGCGGGCGCTGAGAATGTCCGCACGAGAGGGATCCAGCTGAGGAAGCCAAGGGTAAGAGAGTGGAGGGCCGGAGATGCCGGCAGAGGACGAAGAGGAGTTGTCGGCCTCGGAGGCACGGCGACAGAAGCCGACACCGCAAGATGGAGGTGGGGTTAGCATCCCGCGCCACGATAAGCCGGCCGGCACCGTCCAGGTGAGAGGAGACTCGTGGTGTATGAACCCCTTCCGTGACACCCGAGCAAATTTGCACCATTATTCCATCTCGTCCAAGTCATGAAAACCCTACTTTTTCTATCATTGTGCTCCAGACACGTTTCTCGCGCTATGTCGCTATTATGCTCGTGCTATGAAAAATCGATCAACGTGTGCATGCTAATCGGACGCAGAATGTCGAGTCCAATTATAATTATAGCCATCGAAAGGTCGCGTTTCCTAATGTGCCAAGTATACTGTGCGTCTTGTTTGCTTGAAATAGATTTCTAAGAGTTGTGCTCCATGAAGAAATTGTGACTTTGATTTCCAGTCACGATTACTGGCGGAATCGGAAAGTTTTTTTGTCATCAATTTCGGAATGTGGAAATCCAATCCGGTTTTCTTAGATGAAAGAATAAGTGACAGGGTTGCGTCCTGGCTCTAACGGTTCGTGTTGCTGAAAAAGCGTGTGAGATTTATTGCCGTTGTTTCTTATTCTATATTCAGTTAAGGAACCCATCAATGAGCTACTGTTGTTAAAAATGAAGAACGAAAAGAGACATTTGGCGGGAATCGAGACGCACCCTTTAATCGGCATTAGTTCTCGCTCTCGAATAAACTTCCGAAGCCGGCCTATAGTTCGGGGTGCACATACTTTCAGGCGTTCTTTTCTGCGATTGATATTGACATTAGCTATTAACATTATTAGTAGAGTTGACAAGCGAAATAAGGTATTATGATTGAGGTTTGTGAACATTTTATGCACTCTATCACGAAAAATAATTATTCTGCGTAAAGCGCACTCAGAGCAATATTTGGTTTGAAGGTTTCATATTTAGTCACACTGAAGTATTTTTATCGAATTCTAGTGCGAAATACATCACTGCTCGGCAAATCGCGAGGCTAAAATTTCTTATCCCACCTTCTATGTAAATTTCTCGTCTTTACACATGTTTCCGCGTCTACATTTAGGAAACGAAATTTAAAAATATTTCATTTTTTAGTTTTGGGTTAATCGAGATGAACCGGACAAAAAAAATCACAGCATTCGAAAGAAAAAAATAAGTTCCCGCTCGACAGATATGCTAGGACGACCTTCGTGATGGGGAGGTTGCTTGTGGGAGGTATTAGGTCTAACACTCCTTTCCGCGTCGGAGGAGCAGCATCATTCGCGGTACACATTACATTCATTGACTCTCAACGCGTGCGTATGTCGGAGGCAGGAAAGATTCGCAGCGCACGTATCCCAGCACGGGGAGAGGGTACGAAGGGATGTGGTGTGTTTGAATTGGCAAAGCATGTGTTGCTCGGGTCCGGATTCAGTCACTTAAGACCATGTCCGTCAATTTCAAAACACCCTAATTTTTACCGTCGAAAGTTATTCTGAAAAAATTAAAGCCGAAGATATTTATTATTTAGCGTATCACGGTGTGATCACGTGTGTAGAATGACGCGCAAAAGGCGAATTATGAAAAAACTATTTCGCAAGTATTGCTGGTGTCTCTGGATTGTCGAATTCCGAGTCAAAAGAAAGTGCTGTTCGTTGGCGTATCGAGTAGGGATTAATTGTTCTCTCGATATTGAGATGGGCTTATGTTTAGGAAATGGAGTTTTTATTTATTTATAATTTTTAAAGGCTTCCGTAATATCCTCCGAAAGTATTAAATGAGGATGTAGGATAAGGTGATTAACTTTTCAAGAAGCTAAGCCTGGAGAGTTGAAAATATTTTGCAACTATAAGGAGGGACATATTACAGTGGTGTATTAATGTTGCATTTATTGATGGATTAGTCTTATATGGATAAATATAATAGATAATGGAGTGGCCAGCGAAGGCGTCCAGGGCTATTTGAATGACACTTTTTGGGCATTAATCACGATTTTTCAAAAACCAACTCAAAAGTTGCGACATCTAACAAAGCGGGACAAGATCTAACAAAGCGGGACAAGTGATGAAAAGGTAGGACTGTTCCTCCAAATTTTAGACGGTTGGTCACTCTAATGCAGGGGAAAGATAAAATACCTCACGGACCACGTTATAGGATAACTAAGGATAACGATGACCTCCTATTAATCTCCTGAGTCTTTGTTCGAGGTTTCGGTAATTAGGTGGACATTCCCGTCACAATGGGCGGGCAGAGAGGGGGAGACGATTATGGCGAAATTGGATTATAGTTCGGAGAAACCCCACGCAGGAAAATTCTGGCTGGATATATCACGGTAGAGACGCCGGAGGAAATATTTCGGGAGTCCGCAAGAGTCCATTCCTAACGTTCCTACCCATCCACATTCCTTATCCTTGCTCTCATGGGTTTCTGAACTAATATCTAAATTAATAACGCGAGGAATCGGTTCGGATGGGAGGGGTTGGTGGAGTGGTCGGATCACCAAGAAGGTGGGATGAGAGGAAACGTGGAATTTTGCGGTCTGCGGAGGACGCCCGACCATCGAGTCTCACTCCCCTGTTGTCTGGGTCACCGAATCCGACGGGCGACGCCGCCCGCTATCCCTTGACCGGAACCTCACCCAACGCGTGAACAGGTGCCGTACCCTGAAAAGGGTGCGATCAGGACGAATAAGTCTCTCACCCCGAGGTTGTTCCGTCCTTTTTCTCTGACGCCGAATGGTCATCCTCGCACGCCTTCTATTAAGGAGAGGTACACGAGCGATCTATTTACTTTCCCACAGTAAACAGTTCTATGAAGATATTTTTAGGACATTGTACATAGTTCATACGGCAAATTAAATTTAAATACCAATGGAGAAGTACCTCATACTAATATGCAAACATAATTAATCCGAATTTATTTTATCGCAAACGTTTTCCATTTCTAACAATTTCACATGTATTTATTCCCCTTAATGATATAATAGTAAAGACTTTTATAATTAATTAAATATCGATATTGTTAATGTCGATTTTATAAAAGAAATTTTGTTGGAAATAATTCGCTTAAAGAAATGGATCTCGGTTTCAAATTTAACTTCATGCAATTGATGTATAAGAGGTATTCTACGATTACTATGTCACTACGCTACGCAACTTCAAAATTTAGAAGCTTATAAAATACTTTTCTGTTGTTTTTATCTTTACTGCCGGTTTATAAAATACTTTTAAATTAAAAAAAGGCTTCCAATGGGGATCAAATCCAGTACCCCGTGTAATCAGCACAACACACTAACCATTGAGCTAAGGAAACTAATAAACCAAACAATTATTGAAATATTATATGAGATGGATCATTAATCTCCTTAATTAAAAGGAGTAATGTGTTTTTAGGCTGGTTTCCAAAGGAAACAGCCTTATGAAACGGTTGTGTCGGAGTGTGTCCCCTACTAACAATATTTGCATCAGTGGACCGATTTTCATGAAACTTGGTATGAGGTTCGTGCTGCCAGGGTCCACCTCCGGGCTATCTTTTATTTGACAAAGATTGAAGTCCCGGGTTCGATTCCAGGAACTTTTTTCTCTATTTTTTACATAGGGAGTCTCAAATCCATCATGCAGAGATGTTTTCTTTAATAGGTACTTTAATATATCTTAAAATTGTGATACTGGAGCGAGGTTTGTACTTTTCTAAGGGGAAAGGAATATAAATTATAATTCTTATCGCCAAATTTTGGTAATTGATCGCATTTTCTTGAATTTCTACTAAAACTGCGTTTTTGCGTTTGAAATGGCATTTTATCGGATTGCTGCCATGGAGGCGATTATTACCGAACTCGGCTTGAGCATAGACGAGTGAACAAATGAGTAATTTTCTTTTCCATTCGACTACACTTCAGCAATGGACAGTTGATCTATACATATTAGGTTATAAACAGTAACATTTATTAAATTCGTTTATTTAAAAAAATACATGCAAAATATAATGTCAGAAAGAGATTTTGACGTTGTTTTTAGTATTTTAAACCTGATAATGCTCCATTAATTTGTTTTCAAAATTTTCTCTATCATTGATAAACAATGAATTACAAATGGTATTTATGATATGAGAGTTCCTTGGAATGACTAACACATACTGAAACATTTCCTGTCAATATAAGTAATCAATTCAGGACGTCAACTTTGGGAAACCAGTTTGCATTAGTCCTGCTTTGGACGATGATGTAAAGGAGATGGACGTAAAAAGCGGCCTTGGTGTTTATAGTGAACGTTACACCTTCAGAAATCCATATGAGAATTAAACAATATTTAAGTGTGGAATACTTTGCAATTGTTTGGAATAATCTATTATATTAATCTGATTAGGCGTTTTTATTGAAATATTATTCTTTTTACACGTTATAATTATTCATTCCACAAAAAATTTGCATTTCAGTTTTATATTTTGATCGTATAATTGGAAGCAATGCCTTTATCTCAGTAGAGTTTTGTTATAAGTTTAGTGGGATAAGATCGGCAGGTCAACAGAAAGTCTAGCGGCATTTCATATTTTTTGCATAAAAATACTATAAATTAGGATTGTTCTCTCAAAATTTAAGTATTCATTTCAAACAAGCTTATTGACATATTTATAATAAATTTAAATGATAACATTACACACACTTGTCATACAAATGGCACTAAAATTTCCATTTCCTTCAGAACGTAACTTCAATCTCTTTTTCTGCAGCTAAATTAAAGATTTCACGAGCAAGTCATAGACAAATAGTAGTAGTAGTAGTTTATTCATCTCATACAGGAAATCCAAATTACATGCAATTTAATAAACAAACACATAAATAAATTATGGAATAAATAGAGAGAAAAGTGAAGCGATATATTTTAAAAAATTAAAAATTTAGCGGGAATAAACTAAGTTGCTCGTAACAAGCAGTGGTTAAACTTGGCCACCGAGTCATTAAAAATGCCAATGCTTTGGTCCAACGCATCACAAATACGATTATAGGTACTGACTACCTTTACAAGTGGGGAGAATTTAAACGAATAAATTCGGGAGAATGGAATAGCGAACAGGGAGGTGTGTCTTGATCTCCTGACTGGGACGGTGAAATTAATGCTTTGGAGAAGATTAGGTGCGTTCATTTCCCCGTGGAGAAAGCTGCAAACAATCGCCGTGCGTCTCAGTTGCAAAGGAACAAGGTTCCGCTTGGAGTAAATTTCCAGGTATAAATCACGGTCGTAGATCAGGTCCTGCTTAAAGCAGATCCACTTTATAAGACACATTTGGGTGTTTAACACATTCGCGACGTAAGGTATTTTCATGATTATTCCTATTGGCCGTAAGTGTGCATTAACTATTTTCATTAGATAATTGCAATTTTTTATGCCTAAAAATTATTTTATGACATATAGAGCATAAAATATTATGTTTTTGCATTTGATTTGGAATATTCTAGTGGTGGTGGATGAAGTAGGTGTTTAATGTTTTTCTCTTATTGTCTGTTATGCACCATGTCTGTCTGTCTGTACGCATGATTTATCTCTGCTTCTACCAAACAGATTTTCACAAAATTTGGTATACGTATAAATATAATAAATTTGTTTCAAAACACGAAGTTTGAATTGAATTTGTACAGCAGTGATGCCAACATTGAGGATTAAATTATTTTATTTGTAATGTTATATCTTTGCATTTATGCAACAGATTTGCACAAAATTTGTTGTGAATATAAGATAAACATATTAGTTTCAGAAACGAAAGTTTCAATTGAATTTATAAAGCAGTGCTGCCAACATAGAGGATTAAATTTATTTATTTGTAATGTTATATCTTTGCCTCTATGCAACATAGATATCAGATTTACACTTGTGGTGAGGATTCGAATGAAGGAGGCATACTCTAATAGGGGTCTCAATAGAGAAACTAATAGTCACAACAGCACACATTGGATTGAAGCGGGTGTTTCGTTTAATAAATCCGAAGAGCTTTAGGGCTATCCGAACTACACTATTTATGTGCATGTCGAACGATAGGTTTGACTGAAGCGTGACATTTAAGTCTACAATAGGGTGGGCACATTCGAGGCTAATGCCATTAGATGATAAGATTGAACTATAGGATGTTTCTTCAAAGTAAAGGAAATGCTTTTACACTTCTTAATATTAGGAAATAATTTCCAATCACAGCACCAATTATGAAAATAAGTTTATTTATATCAATTTAATATAATTGTCACCTATATATTTTAAATTATTTTATAATTCAAGTAACAACTAACCTTGTTCATAAACTGGAGAACATTTAAACAAAAATTACTCTAGAATACTGCTAACAATCTCAACTTGAGGCATAGTCTTTGTCATTTAAAGAACACCCTGAATGATTCTCAATCTTCCAGTAAAATACTTTTGCCTTTAGTTCCAAAACCCTCTTGAAATTTGGAAGAGCATCAAAATATTTATATATAAAAATAGGTAATTTCTCGCGCATATAAATTGCGTTAAAGTGTTACTTGAGGCAGTGAAGATTATTTCCAACGGATATTTTTATTAAGGAGCCAGTTTTATATATAATACTAATTTTGGCAAAATTAATATGATATTGAGAAACCTGGGATAAATTTGTTAACGCGTAATTTACAAAAGGTAAATATATTAACTTTTGACGTAGGAAATGTGTTTTATCCGTTCTTTGGCTGGTACACAATGAAAATAAATTATGAAGCTTTTGAGATAATTTTATGCATTCAAATGACATCATACTCGGAAGCATGAAGCCTTCAGCACAGATGACATCGATATTAAAACTCATAGGCGAGATATTAATCCTGGCTTTCTGTACGTCAGGCCGAAATTTCCGTAACTATTGCCTTATAAACGAGAGAGCATGCGCAGTTCGTGAATGAGCCTAGCCCTCTTCGATGATTATCACCGACATACCAATGGGTTCCTAGATATGCTCGAATTGAAGGCAAATGGCGATGATGTCGTTGCAGGAACTATGCATAGGCCGCGTCAAACGGTGTTTCGATGGCAACGGGGACATTGTCGATCGCGCAACTATCACGCATCTCCGAGCCGACTTAATATTTGGGCGCCCGATCTTCCGTGGCGAATGCAATTTCCCCGGAATTCGCCCGCGGTGTCAATATACCGCGGAGGAAACCTGTATTTTATGGGTCTTCCGCCAACGGGAATAGAACGCCCAAAGGGTTTTTTTATTTTTGGCAGAAAAACGCGGTTTGCCTTCTCCGTTTTGGAAACAAAAGACAGCGGGGTCCCTCCGGCAAGGTCGATCTCATCGTGGGCGTTGCGAAAAACATCCACCTTTCTTTTTCGATGGTATTATCCGCAGTATTCGGAAAGCTAATATAAAGCGCCCTCGTTCCGGAATAAACTTGGAAGGCAATGGCGGATCCGTGGGATGGTAAAGGGAATAAATACTCCTCCCCAAGATTTCAGGACATCGAAAAAATTAGTAAAATAATAAAAAATAACATGCCGAAGAAATTTATTTTGTTATACGAAATGTTATCTAGGGTAACTCTACCCAATATGACCTAGCTAAGCTTTATAATTTTTTTAAGCAACTTTCCCAAATGCTGAAAGTAAAAGTAGGCAAAAATGACTAAAAAATGAGAGAATAAAAGTGAAGATTCTAATTTTACACAGGTAAAATTTGACCTGTGTAAAAAAGATTTAGACAAATGAGGCCAAAATTGAATTTAAATAACAAAATGAGATCTAAAAATCATTAAAAAAATTCATTGTCATTATTTAAGGCTCACAAAACGGGCAATATGGCCTACATAGACCGTATTGGGGAGACTTGGACTAGTAAAACATATTCCGTTGGGACCACATGACATCTCTATGAATTTCCAAACCAATCACACCACTAATAGTAGAGAAAATTATCTTGTAGAATGCCTAAGTTCAAATTAATTAATTAATTTTCACCTGTACAAACAATGACTTAACCAACGTCTTGAAATTAGATGCACGTAACCAGAAACGCTGGTCTCAAACAAAACACTGCAGCAAATTCAGCCAACTGAGCGCGTCCAGCGAAATTCCATATAAACAGTTGTTAGCAGTCTACCGATATACTGCAACCACCATCTATCAATTTTGTCACGTAGTACTTCGATACGGTGATTAGGACATATTGGGAAATAGGCCATATTGGGTACAGTTACCATATTTTCTTTTTACATATTAAAATCTATGTTTTTCAAGATATTTTTTCATCTTTGATTACTCCTCCCCTTTCTCTTACCTCCCCAAAGCCGAAGCCTGGATCCGCCCTTATTGGAAGGAATTTATTTCGGAAGGGGAAAGTATGAAAAATAATATAAATTTCGGTTAAATAAAATGTGATTTATTTCTCGATCGCTTTGCACTCGAGCGCAAATATTTGTTTAATTTGTAGGGAATTTTCGTCTCATTGAGTCTTCGTGAGGATCGTAATGATGATAAAGCAGTCAAACGGTTGGATGAACCAAATTCGGGTATCTGTCACAAACCAGCCGACCTCAGCGTTCGCGGATTAGAAGTTTTTCCAGGGCGATACCACTAGCAGAACAGCAGTTTTGCAGCTGAAGCACGACCATGTTTTTCCAGACTTTTTATGTCAATAGAATTTATTCTGATTATCGATTATATCCCAGCCACAAGGTGAACTGGGCAAATCGCTTTAGAAATTTTCATATTTTGAATTTTATCAGAAGTCCGAAATTTTCAACGTAGATATGTAATCGCAAAGCTACCAGAGATCGTATACGATACAGCTTCTTCAAATGTCTAAAGGTGTAGGATATCGAGAAAAGAAATAAAAACATATAAATAATTTATGTCACTTTTTTAGGTATCGAGAAAAGCAATAAAAACATACAAATAATTTATGCGTCGCTTTTTTAACCATTAATCCGCATCATTCTAAGCGATCGTTTTCTATGATGCCGTAATGCGCAATTCATCGTCATTCTTTCAATTTTCACTTTTCTCTTCCTTCGCATCGCGTATTATAGATAATGTCGTGCAAATTCTTTTGATATTGCGCGATTTGAAGCGCGACTCAGTTCTAACCGCGATCGCGATCACCTGCGAATGCATTTACGCGGATGGAGGTTACCTGTTAGCGGCCGCAAGCGGATTCTCCCTCGCGCTGATCACATGGTTTATCTTCTAGTTTCGAGTACCATAACACAGTGATTCTGCATCCTAGGAATATCGAGAATTGGAACATGAGAGCACGGCGTAACGACACAAAGGATAGGAATGAAACCCAACTCATCCGATGGGCGAGTGATCCTTCGTAATACGTTACCACGATACGATTAATCACGCATTTACCTGTGAAGTTGAAGCTATTTCGAATTTTTGCTGGTTTTTTTACGTCTCTTCGGCAATTTAAACCGGCGGCATTTTTATCAATTTATCGACGGGAGCAGCGGTTTAAATGACATGATTTTTTGAGTTGTAATAATACACTGAAAAAATTACATATGCATTTGTGTAAATTAATTATCCATAAACATAAATCTACATCAGCATCATAATAGGTAATTTGTTCGTAGATAGGTGTAGGTATCATAATTATTGGTCAAATCTGGTTCTCCACACATTCATGCTTTCCGCAATTTCTTCATTTCTTGGTAGCTCTCTTTCCTTTTCAAGCGTCTGTCAGTTGAAACCTTTTACTTCCTCTTTTACTTTTTCCTTCTAACACGTTTTTAATCCTATTCTCTTTTCCTCAGGTAATACCCGATCCAGCTCGCCTCCCCCCTTTAATAGGCTGTATAATAATTTGCTTTTCTCATATTCTTCTGGGTGTTTCCTCGTATTCCATCCTATCCGTCCATTTTATCTTCAGCGTTCTTCTTGATTCTAGAATATAGCCATAGCAAAATTACAGAAACCAGATGCGCGGTTCGGCTACATTGCAGCTGTATATAGCGGTGATTCTAAAAAAGGCTTACATATTTATTCTGTTTTTATGTAGAATTTACTTTCGTTGAATCGCCGCTGAAAACGGCTGCATGGTAGCCGAAATGCGCGTATGGTTTTCAGAACCTTGTAATGGCTATTGGAGATACCTAAGATAAGTACTTATTTTTTAAAGTACTTATTCTTGACTTCGTTTTCAGTCATTAGGCGATCTGGATAATTATTTATTCTCCATGCCTACCTTTCGAAATTTTCCAAGTTCAGTAATTCCCCGCTATACGTCGCCTTGCTATACGCCGTTTCGCGTATCTCGTCCATGAATTAAGGAATATATTTCTTTATAAGTGGCGTCCCTTCGCGTATACTTCGTTTGTGAAGAGTCTAGGCGAAATTCCGGGAATTCGAATATATAAATTGTTGCTATAGTTTTAAATCACTTTAATCTTGTTTTTAATTTCACGTTCAGTATTATTTATGTAATTTTATTTTATTTTGTGTTTAATTTCATTTTGCCACCCCATATAGGGTCTCAAAATTCACTGCCGAATGACCTTATTTGTAATCGAAGCGTCATGCAATAATTTCAATTTCAGAATCCTCCCATGTGAGTGTTTGTATATGTATTGATTTTATTTGATTTTGTTCGCTTATTTTTTAGCATAGTATACCTTATGTACTTTGTTATCATGTATTACTTGGGAAACAAATGTTACAAACGTGTCACAAAATGTCTGCCCATAATTATGCATATGGGAAAGTATGCTTATTTATACGTCCCACTTTCCAGGAATGCATCTCCGAAGTATAGCGGGCATTTACCGTATTTTATAAACGAAATAATACGCGCATTGACTCGCGCATCGAAACGAACAACAATTGATCCGAGCGAATTCAGCGGAAAACAAATACGAACCGACGCACGCTGTCGGCAGCGATTCGCGTTCGGAGGGGATGTCCAGAAATCGACCTGCTGTTGATATCCGAAATCACACCCGCTCATCAAATCTGCGCACGCGCTCCGGAATTCCATATTTACGTAATCGTTCTTCTCCTATAATCTTCGTTTATTATTTTTTTGACGGCGGTGAATGAATCATTCGAGTTATCTTCTGTGACATCTCTCGTTAGCGATCCGTGAGAAATCTCGATCCGAAAGAAAAAAAACCGTCCTCTCTTGCCCTTAAGGAATAAGAACCCGAGACCTCATCAACGAAGGGCCTTTAGGCGTTTCACGGAAATCGATTCCGCGAATGCCGTATCGAGATGTTATATTAGAGAGAAAGAGTGAGATCGAAAGATCGTAACGCCGAGCGGTATGCGAGACCATGCCATCCGCCATGGTCGTGAACAGGGGTCGAATTCAAAAGGGGGCAAGGAAATCGGGAAAGGATTAATTAAAATGGGAGGTAAGTGCGGGGAAGGTTAGAAGGGGACGAAGGAAGGAATCGCCGCGGCGGGATTCCGTGGAAAATTAATTAATCCCGCATTCGCCTCCCAGCTATCTACCCATCTTTCGTTCAAAGTTTTTTCAAACTTTTTATCATCACGATTCCATCTTTTTCTTTATTTTTTCATCATATTAATCACCTCCTCGCTCATAAAATAACGTGAATGGAAGAGGAGGGGGTGGAGGGTTTTTTTCAGACCGCTTCTCATCCGAGACCGTGATTGAGATGTAAGAGCGATTCTCTTTTGTCGCGTTGCCATGGCGACGGATTAATGGAAACCATGAGAAAGACTTAAGTCGAGGAGCAAAAAAAAAGAATTTTTTCGCAGGTTTGGCAGAGAGTGAGTTGGCGGAAAGGAAGAATGAATGAGTGCTTTGTTTGCGTGGTTTATTCGCTTCGAAAAGTAAACGTGGAAATGGTAGGTTCATTCTTCCTAGTGCTTTCGGATCCCTTAGGAAAAAAAATATTTCTCAATTTTTACCGTGGAAATGAATGACCTTGAAAGCTTAAGGTCATTAAGGTCCGGTCGAATTGGCAAACTTAAGCTGATTGTGAGTTACAAAAATGCAGTAAATTGTCTCGAGAAGGTCATCACGCTGCTATTTTTGTACGCAAGAACTAAGAAAACGGCAAAGAAAATGGCAACAAAATATGGTGACCCTTTTTTTAAGAGTGCCTCATTAAGAAATGACGGCTGAGCCAATTAAATTCATGAACCTTTCAATTCGCCAAAGAGGCTGTTTTAATGAAGGAAGCAATTACATAATATGGATAAATCATTTTTCTTAGTCGTCTTTCATATTATTGAACCATCTCTACTGCTTCTTTCTATCTATTGTCTTTTGATTTATACCCTTCTTTACAATATTAACAATGGTTAAATAAAAAACGTGCTGTTTAACCTAAAAGATAATTAATAACGTTTATTACTTGCGAGATTCACGACCTTTTTTGTATCTGTTAAAAATATGAAAAAACCCAAGTTCGATGATTGACTAAAAAAATCCATAAATCGATAACTTTTTCTCATTAATTTACAGATAACTTAAAAATGGAAATCAAGTTAACTATTGAGTATTGCAACAAATTTGATATCAAGGATGTGATGTTGCCATATAATCACTGAAATACCAATTCATGAACGTATGCTGTAAAATAACATGGAAATGTCCCAAACCTTCATCGTTTCCATGTGTTTTAATCCTTGAGAACTCAACGCGTTTAATTGTTTATTTTGCCATTAACGGTGTATGTTCATATTCATTGATCATTAAAACTTTCAAGTCAAACCTATTTCAATCAGGTTCGTTTCTTGTTCATTCCGCTTACAAACTATTATTCTAGGTAATTTTTCATTAATGCGTTATTTTCAAAATTTATCACCCGAAATTATCTCCAAATTTGTATGATCAGCGAATATAATGGCTGCGTGTCAGCAATATACAAAAGAGCGGCTTCAGTTCTCATTTTATCTATACCCTTCACAAATTACAGCTTTCAGATTATACGCACGCACCCATTATCAACGAAACATTTCTCTTTGTTTCGTAATGCATTGTTTAAATAACAAACGAGCTCGTGATCCCGTATTTATTTTCAATATAGTGATTTCAATAACTTCACTGTGAGTATTCTTTGTTTGACAAATACAGTTTAAGTACTTAATACGTTTTCAAATCACAACTCACAAATACATTATTTTCTTTGCCCAAAATATATCCTTAGTCAAATATCCTGTGATAAGCTTTCAATAGTCATGCTCACGCCATTATTTGTTCCATTTTTAGAAATATTTTTCTCATATTCATGTTAATAGTTTTCTATGGGTATACGGAATTTTTAATTTATAATTGATCCCAAATGAATTCGTTAATTACTGAATCCATATTTGAAGACAATCTTCTGAGCGGGAATGCGTATATATTCATATCAATCTATTTGGCCTAAAATAAACAAAATCTATAATTAAACGTAGCTTTGCGAAATGTTGGACAGCGTCTGAACAGTCCGGATAAGTTGGTGAATTTTTAATGGTTGCTTGACGTTCCAAAATACGAGCTGTTTTTTAATCCATCAAACGGTTAATAATACACCTGAAAAAAATTGCTGAATAACGCAAGCTGCAATGTAATTGAATTAATATTAAACAAGTTTAATCTCTTATTTACGTGTTACCGTGAAATGGAGCAAAAACTGGCAGTATAACAAGCTATTCCATTAAAATGTGGGTGTTTATATTATTAATCTCTTTCACCTTTCCGTTGACACAGCGTTTGTTGTGCGAGAGTTTCTTTGCCAGTAATAAAAATAAGATTTCTACAGAAAGATAAATGACATAAGACATGATTTCATTCGATCTAAATTGCAACAATAAACACATAAGTAAATTATAAAATAGCGATAAAATATTTTTAATATAAAAACCTTAAAGCCCTCGTAATAGGGCGGCGATAGGATATATTGATGTTTTAACGGTTAATATCTTTTAATTTAATTAAAAACAGCCGTGAAAACTCCTAAACGTGGGAATTCAGTAACATACAGTAGATTTTCCAAAATTCTTTTGGACTATTTCAGTGTTTCTCGACTTTTATGGAGCTCCCCTAAAAAGCCCCACAATTTCTGCGGACTCCATCCACATGAAAAATTCATACATTTTTCATACCCTGTCCCGTTTTTTCACCTTGAAATATTAATCCGAGCTTTGCGCGGGATCAAACAATTTATAGATAAAAATAAACATCATGTCCCACTCGATTCACGGAGCCTCGAATAATAACGCGCGGTCCTCCGGTTGAGAAACACTGGGCCCTATTTTATCTCATCCACTTCGACGGTAACATTCATTAGACCAGTGGTTCTCAACGGGGGCCATATGGCCCCCCAGGGGGCCACAGCCTATTTCTGAGGGGCCATGAGTAAAATACCTAAATTGGGGGGCCACCAAAACTTTGTGGACCACGAAAATTTCGACTCTGTGTGAAAGTTGTCTTAAGTCAATGCTAATAACGCATACTAATAACAATATTAATAACGCGTACTATTCATTGTATTCTGATTCAAATGTGCATGTTTAGACTGACATAACAACTGGAATTGAAATGCCATGAAAATGGACTAATGTATTACAATATACATAAATACTTTCTTATCTTCATTATAGTTAGGAAATAACTACATTGTTCTTCAACTGTTAGCCCACAATTGCGTGAATGAGAAAACTCTCCCCTACCTCTTCCTTTCGTCCCCTCCACGCCGTAGCTACAAAATGTTATTCTTACACTTTCATTCAGCGGATTTCACCTGAATACGGCAGCTATTAATTTGAAATACGGTTTTCTAATATAAGACAGAACACGTCCATCAACGTTGTAAACAGGGAGAGTGAATGCCGAAAGATTGAAGAAACAGAGAGTGGAATGCACTTGATATATTTATATATATTCTATATATCAGTCATTAACTGCTGATACATTCCGATAACCAGCAATTTTATTTTTGTCAAAATTAACGGGGCTGAAAACAAAAACATCAGTTCTGAAAATTCAGCATAGCAAACCAAAGCAATTGTTTGTTTGAAATAAAATAAGTAGCGCAATGAATTTAGTTATTATAAATAACAAGTTAAGTCAAGTGTTCATTTTACACTTTCCGAACCATTTTCAAATTTGTTTTTAATGGCGAACCAAGGAAATATTATGACGCATTTGTTAATTCTTATTACGGTTTTAATTAAATATTGCTTACCGTACTTTGTTTCTCTTAGTTATTTTACTAACTGTAAGTTGTCATTTAAAATAAATATATTTGAATAAAATTATTAATAATAAAAATTATCGCTTTTATGTTTAAAATTAGTGGGGATTTGCATAAAACGAAGACATCTGCTCGTGAAGCCATTCTCAGAAAATTCAGGCATTTAATTAAAACAAATTTAAACAGTCGAACATTGATAGTTAGTGGAATACTATAATCAGACGACGCCATACTGGAATTTATGTATTTGGTGAGTAGCTGTTTTGGCTGCTAATCTTGCCGATATTATTTCTTCTGTTACTCCAAACTCTTTACTGTTATGATGCCGGTCCGCGGCCATTTATTTCCCGGTTCCATCTACTTAAATTCTATTTATAAGTCTATAGTAATAAATTCGTATTGTTGCTAAATATTTCTTCATTTTGATTTGTTTTAATTTTTTTATATCAGATTACTCAGGGCTAACATAGCGAAGAAAAATGCAGGCAATATTCCATTGAGTACCTTTCCAATGGATTTATTCCATCACCACAGGACAGAACAATGCCACTGTGTCTAATATGCATGACTACACTTTCAAATGAAAGCATACGGCCATGCAAGCTACGGAAGCACTTGGAGACAATGCACAAGGACAAAAAAGACAAATCACCAGATTATTAAAAAAAAACTGCGTGATAATTTCAGAACAAGGGCAGCATTAAAACAAATATTTAGTGAAAGAGCAGCTAAAGTAGACTAAGGTTTACTTGCATCCTATGAGATTTCCAAGTTAATTGCAAAATCTGGCAAGCCACATAATATTGGCGAGTCATTGATTTTGCCTGCAGTATCTGTTGTGATTTCAACTGTTATGAATCAGAGCGCACATGAAATTATTCAGGCCATCCCTTTGAGCAACTCATCAGTATCGAGACGTATTGATGAAATGGCAGATGATGCGGAAAAACAACTAGTTGCACAACTACAAGTTAAGAGGTTTACTCTGCAAATCGATGAATCCACTTTAATGGGTAATGAAGCCCTTCTAATGACATGTTAGGTTTATGAATGATGATCAGCTCAGTGAGGAAATGCTTTTTGCCCGAAAGCCTAAGACAAACACCAAAGGTGAGACAATTTTTAAAGAAGTTAAGAGTTATTTCAAGGAAAACAACATTCCACTAGAAAATATAATAGCTTGTGCAACTGATGGTGCTGCTTCGATGGTAGGTAGATACAGAGGATTCATTGCTCATTTAAAAAATGCTGTGTCTGAATTTTTTTGCACACAATGCGTGGATCATCGTCAACATTTGGTTGGAAAAAACTTGGGAGGACGTTTGCATGATGCCCTTGCTATTGTAATAAAGGCTGTCAACTTTATCAAAACAAGTGCACATCAAGATAGTCTTTTTTGTCAACTTTGTGAGAAAAATGATGAAGATTTTGAACGCCTACTAATGCATACAGAGGTCCAATGGTTATCAAAAGGAAATTGTCTTCGGCGTTTTGCTGAACTTAGGGACAGTGTTGTACTATTTCTAAGTGATAAGCAGCTTGGAGAACAGATCGTTGCTGCTAAATGTGACATATTTTATCTATCTGATATATTTGAAAAGCTGAAGTTGTTGGGCAAACAGTTACAAGGAAACAACTGTAATCTTATGTCTTGCAAAGAGGCCATTGCTGCTTTCCTTGGAAAACTCAAGTTATATTGGAGTAATATTGGACGTCGTGAGTTCATACAATTTCCATCACTAGCACTCTTGACATAGAAATTCAAGATTATGATATTGCTGTATATGTTGAGCATTTGAAGAATTTGTACAGTGATATGCAATGTCGGTTCAGCGACCTGCTAGAGGAATATTCCAGATTGGGTGGTGAATCCGTTTGGTGTAAATGCGGTTGATGTTGACATCACATTACAAGAATGTCTGGTTGAGTTGCACGGTGATATAACAGCTCAAGCTAGATTCAAAAACGGCAAACAGAATTTCTGGATAAGTAGTGAAATTGCAAATAGGTTTCCACAACTCTGGGAGAAGGCAAAGTTGTTTTTTATCGGATTTCTCACTTCTTATTTGGTTGAATCTGCATTTAATCGAGTTCTTCACCGGCAATCCAAAACTCCTAACCGTCTTGATATTGTAAAGAGAGGTGATCTTCGATTATCTTTAACAGCAACCAGAAATTCAAAAGCTTGCTAGTTTTCATCAGCCGCAAGGATCTCACTAAATAAAGTGACAACAATATTATGGAAATATTTTTTGTTTTTTCATTTGTATATTATAAATAAACAATATGTATATTATAAACAGGGATTATTTTTTATAAATAAACAGTACGGTTCATAAAGTATCTTTTTTACCAACTAACGGCGACTATGAGGGGTGGGGGCCACAGATGTAAATGAAAATCTGAAGTGGGCCACGAGCAAAAAAAGGTTGAGAAACACTGCATTAGACGATTGGTTATCGTATAATGAACTCTATATCAGTACCTGACGCTACTTGATCGCAAGGTATCTTCAGCTTTCCACCCTCCTCTCTCTAGCACAGGAATGTCTAACTCGAAGAGGCATCAGGACCGCATTAAAGAAGTGGATTTACCGCCATTATTTATTATCAAACTTTATTATATTACTGCCAAAATATCATTGACATAAATTTGAAACCTAAATTATTTCTTTATATGCTTCTGATATTATAAGAACAGAGATATTTTATTTGGTATATGTTATAAAACGATCATTTTTCTACAGGTTGCTTTATTGCAATTATCACAGTTCTATTAATCGAATATGTTTAAGCTGGTTATCTACGAAACCTAAAATATCATTTATTTATATATTTGTATTTTTAGTGGTATTAGAAAAACAAGTAAGGAATGAGCTGCTGAAGCAGACAGTAAATGGCGTTAAAAAGATAAATTGTTATATCATCATTCATCATCATGCTTCTGTCCGAAGACAGGTTTTAACTGAATCGCTGCCTCCATTTCTCTCTCTCCCTAGAAGCCTCTTTTATACCTCTATAAGTAGTATATCCCTGCTTTATATTATCTAATATTCCTATTATTTTTCTCCCTCTTCCTCTTCTTCCACTAATTTTTCCTTCTAAGATCGTCCTTTGTAAACACTGTCTTCTCAATATGTGCCCTATCCAATTTGCTTTTCTTTTCCTGATTGTTTTTATTAGCATCCTTTCTTCTCCCACCATTTCTAATACTTCTTCATTTCTCTTCTTCTCTGTCCATTTCACTTTCATCATTCTCCTCCATACCCACATCTCAAAACTTTCTAAATATTTTTCCTCCTTTCTCCTTACCGTCCACGTCTCTGCACCATAAAGAGCTATGCTCCATATGTAGCATTTTGCTAATTTCTTCCTTGTTTCTAAATTTATTTTCTTGCTTGTGAGAAGCTTCTTCTTCTCGTTAAATGCTGCTTTTGCCATTGCAATCCTACTTCTGATGTCCTGTGTACTACTTCCATCCTGCGCTAAAATACTGCCGAGATATTTGAAACTACTTACTTGTTCCAATTTTTGGCCAATTACCATTATATTTAATTCTTTATGTTCCTTTGAAACCACCATGACTTTCGTTTTTTCTGTATTGATCTTCATTCCATATTGTTGTCCAACCTCAGCTAGTCTGTCTGTCATCCTCTGAAGCTCTTTCTCGCCTTCTGCTATTAAGCCCTGATCATCTGCGTATTTAATGGTGGTAATACTTTCACCTCCTATCTTAAATCCTTTCTCTTCCATCAACGCTTCTTCTGTTATTGTTTCTGCATACATATTAAATATCGCTGGTGAAATAGGACAACCCTGCCTCACTCCCCTCCCTATTGAAGTACTTTCTGTTTCTTCTCCTTCAACCCTGACTCTAATCTTTTGATCAAAGTAAAGGTTTTTAAGCAGTCTTTTATCTTTCCAATCTATTCCTATTTTGTTTAAAATACCCAGCATTTTATCCCATTTCACTCGGTCAAAAGCTTTCTCCCAATCTACAAAACAAAAATACATACTTTTATTGACTTCTAGCGCTCTTTCTATCATCATCCTCATACATCTTATAGCATCTCTAGTCCCCCTTCCTCTTCTAAAACCAAACTGAAAGAATGTTAAATTTTATGTATACTAGTATAATTGATCTGAAATTATATTTTTTAAATAATTAATTATAATTAAGAAGAAGAATTTTTAATACAAAACTTTTATCAAAAAAAGCAATTCAAATTAAATTTTTACTCCCATTCTGCTAGTCACTTGAACCTCCACAAGAAACCGTGTAGAACGAGACAATACTGAAACGATTAGCGGAATAACGAAGTCTATCTGCTTTCGTTTAGGAGTTAGTGCCTTAGTCAGACAGACGGACGGACAAATCGAACGCATAAGCGGATTTTTTTGAAAAAACCGCCACGGCAGGAATCGAACCCGAGAGAAAGACTTTGAGAACAACTATCATTCTTTTATCACAGTCAATTTCCTCGTAATGTGACGAAAAAGTAGTGATAAAATACATAAAATGAAATTTTACTCGTAAATTTATCCGCAACCGTCCAATTACTCTGGCTCTGGAGCTGATCTGAAAAAGGGTTTTCGGATCCCAAACAAGGTCTCGGAACCTTTCGAATCGAATGTACATTCCCTCGAGATATACCCTTTTAGTCGGAAATAAGTTTGGGTTCCGATTTCATATGCTTTTGTAAAACTGCCATTTTATAAAATCCGGCAAAGAAAACATTCAGGCCTTTTACGTAATTTCAACTCATGCCGGAAAATCGAACATTTCACAACTTGGATAATTTACGTTATTTTGTTACCTCTAAATGTCATTTGTCATTAACAAGTTCTAAATCCAGTTTCGAAATTGTTTCGCCAGAAACTTGAATTTCCCGTGAATATTTCAAGAGGGAGAAGTGTCGGACTAGGGAGACAAAGAGAGAGAGGAGAGAGAGAGAGGAGATAGAGAGGAGAGAGAGAGGGAGAGAGAGGGAGAGAGAGGGAGAGAGAGTGAGAGAGAGGGAGAGAGAGATAGGAAGTGGAGGTAACTGAAATAACGATTCAAAACTTTAGGAAGTTCCGCTTGCGGCACTGTAAAGATGTTAGGTTCTGAAACGAGGAAGGTAGCAGACAAGTGTATCTGCGGGCGAGATAGATCCCATGGACCGTTTTCCTCGTGCGTTTCTCGTTTATATATAAATGCCTCATTATGATTCCAGCAGGGAGAAGGGAAAACACGAAAGGGATAACAAGATAGGTGCGAAAGAAAGATTCCTCGTATTTTACCCTTTCCCTCCCCTTCCCCTCTCCCTAAACCCGCCCACCTTCCGTTGTCTATCCGAAACAAGGGACGTTTCTCGATGACGTCGTTGGTTAACATTTTCCGTTTCTCCATGGTTGTTTTATTTTACTTGTGAATCTGAGTGTGAAGGTGAGGGTAAAAAACAGTCCGCGAAACGCTCAGTCAGAATTTCACCGTAATTCGTTTGTTTAACGACAAAATTTCCGCCGTTTTATCACGTTCTGATAATTTAAAAGCGAATTACTGCTAAGATTAAATTTTCAAGAGTTACACGTTGTTTGATAAAGAGTTCTCAATCAAGTTTTTTTTTCTCGGAATGTTTTCGCTATAAGAATGTGAATATATTGATTTGAACCGCGGTTCTCAACCTTTTGCATTTTAAGTCCCACCAGCCATTTTGCCAAGAAACCAGGATCCCACATTGACAAAATCAAAAACCCACCTTTTCCAAGATGTGGATTTTTACGTTATACGCATTTTTCTTGTATATCAATCACTGATGGAAATTTTTAAGGACAATGAATATGGCAATAATTTTGTTGAGAAAAAGTTTTAATTGGTAATTAACTTCGAAACTTCGTTTCACGCTTAGACGACTTTCGTGGTCCACTGGTTGAGAGGATTATAATTGCATTCTCGATATCTATTTAAAGTCATCATTAAAGTGTATTAAAAAACTTAGCGCTCTTACACACAAAGTATACTTACCACTGATAACATCGAAGGATTAAAGTAATTTCTTCGGCGATTAGGGTTGCTCTTAATACATCTTGCGAGGAAATTTACAATTTTTTTTTCATTCCGCAAAGTTAAGCTTAGAAAGTAGAATTTAAAAGAAAATTTTGCGCATACCGTTTACGATGATTAGAGGCTCTCTTTTTCAACCCCGACTCGTACTGTTAAGTAGAATATTTTGAATTTGCATTTACCTTTTTACTATACGGAGATTTAAAATATGAAAATTTAGCAATTATAACTTATCATTAAAACTATTAAAACGCATTAAACTCTTTTTCGAAACTTATTTACATTAAAATCACCGTTTTGTATTTTTTTTCGATTTAAAAATATAATATTCGCATATTGGCCGCGGGTGCCGCATGCGGTCCACGAGAGCATTTTGTGTGACCCGCGAAGATATGATGAAAAAAGATCTGTAAAATTTAACACAAATTCATATTTTTCACTTCGAAATATAGTAATAAGGCATTATATTGAAATCTTAACAACCTCATTTAAAGTTGTTAGTTTTCGGTTAATCACCCTCTTCAACTATTATAGTAATTTAGAATTGATTTTCACTTAAATGATGCCTCAGAATCTCTATGTAATTTCTTATGTAAACTCGAATAAGGCTCGCCAATGCATTGGCTACTTCCAATCTCAGTTTATGTTTGTTTATATATTGTCCATGAATA
This sequence comes from Tanypteryx hageni, assembly GCA_028673005.1. Lineage (NCBI taxonomy): Eukaryota > Metazoa > Arthropoda > Insecta > Odonata > Petaluridae > Tanypteryx > Tanypteryx hageni. The sequence continues at coordinate 37,552,339 of CM054115.1, forward strand.
AGACTGAATATTTTCTACTTTTTAATAGTCGTGCTCCATTTGTGTCTGATTTCGATTCATATTCAATGAAGAAAAAGTAAAAGTTAGATTGGACATGTCGAAAAAGTTTCCATAAAAATCGTAATAAACCCAATTCGCTAAACCTCCTTTCATACGAAAATAGCTTACATTTGTGTAATGTGCACCTATATTTTCAAAAAGTTTTTCTTGTTGATACTCTGGCCCGCGAGCATAAAATTTATTGACCAAGTTGCCCTCTTGTAAAAACGTTTGGAGACCCCCTGCTCTAAACGAACAAGCTATTGCAAAGAAGGGAACTCTGCGAACTTAGCATAAAGGAGTCTCGTAAAACGAATTTCTGCAATTACTGCTGTACAATGTTTCGTGGGTATTGTTCGAGTATTACCCAAGAAAAATATTTCGTTTACATCGCTTCAGGTTTTATAGGTGATCAAAAATTATATTATGGTTAGAGAAATTGATGATGCTGGAAGTAAGGGATTGTTTGTTATATGATGTACAGCGGGAAATCTACCAGTTAGGAGACCGCATCATCAGTCGTGAATTCCGTGAGTTCGAACAGCGAAATTCGATTAAACGAACTTGACGTCAAAAAATCTGACATTCTTTGTTTCCTATATTAATACACAAACCGAAATCCATCGAAATAAATAAACCTTAAACCTTACGTTAAAGACCCTCATTTATAACGCCTTGTTTCAGTAGAATCTAGTCTCGCCTCGAAATGGAGAGTGCTTGTTTAATAGGTTAGATGATTACTCCACAATCCCAACACACTACGCTTTGGCGAGCTTCACCTTTCACCACAGATGTTGCGACCGGAAATTGATTTCAGAATAATTAGGGGTGAATTTAGAGCCTTAGCGCTAGAGATAATGGCAGAACGCAATGGAACTTAAACGCATATTGAACCTTATTTATTATGGAAACACGAATTATACCCTTTTGAAAGATTTATCGTGTATCAGGATGACATTTCTAGAAAATCCATATGGTCACATTTTTCCCATTAAATTAAGAGAGCAAATTATATTAGGAAAAAAGGAGTATTACTAAATATGCTGTACTGAAGGTCATTTATAAGAAATTAAATCTTTTTTATCCGGTTCTGTTTGAGGAATTATTTGTTTTTTTCAGTGACTATCGAAACTGAATTACAAAGACATAGTTGAAGATATTCGCGTGAAGTGAATAATTTGCAGATGATTGTATCAGGCAGTCTTTAAAGGTATTGTGTAGACCAGGGGTGCGCAAACTTTTCATGCCGCGCCCCAATTTTTGTTCAAAATACAAACTTGGGCCCCCTACCATGGCTGGCAAAATTTTTATCAAGATTTGGTATTTGGGAGGGGTTTTATGTCGATGATAATTTTAAGAAATAGTATGTTACAAAAAATGGTTTATTTTATTAAAATTGAAAATAACAAAATAATTCAAGATAAATACACAAAATGAACATTCTAATAGGAATAAAATCAAATATCACTAAATTAATGAAATTATACAGCAATATGAATACAAAAATAAATTTCACATTTTAAAATAACAATAAGAAAAGCACAAAAAAAGAAAAATAACACTTGATTTTTGTATGAATAGATTTAATTCAATGGGATCTGTGGGCTTGTCTCTTACTGGCAATTTCGTCCAGTCTTGGCTTAATTGATAAAATCGCCACTCTCAATTCTGATTCATGGTGTTCTTACTGACAATTATTTTATTAAATTTATTTGTAAAACAATAAAGAATAAATCCACCGGTTCAGAACTAAACATTGCACATTTTAATAGACGTATTCACATGACGGCCTTCGTTCGACAACGTACTGCAGTGTAGTGCGATAACGCGCACTGTAAACAAAGTCACGGTCACGCTGAATAGAGTGAGGGGATTCCCAGCATGTTACTCTCGTAAATACGAAAGATTACAGAAATATAACATTGTAAACAAAAAAGATATATGGAAAAGAACTAAATTTTCTTACAGTTAAAATTAAATCATGGCTATAATCGCGCCCCTCGCATCATTGGTCGCGCCCCCAAATGGGGGCGCGCCCCCTAGTTTGCGCACCCCTGGTGCAGACAATGAAAATGTATGGCTTAATGTTAGTTTTGGGGTGATCTTTCTTACCAAAATGAACTTTTGGAGATTAGAAATTTTTTTCATAGGTAGCATTTTGTGCAAAACCGACTAGAAAAAACGAAAATCTTGAAAAAGTTCAACAATGCGGCCGCTAAAAATTCGCAATTGTTTAAACATATTTTCAAGGTTTATGTATTTCCGAATGTGCTACGGAGCTGAAATTTTTTTTAAAGGTAGAATTTGTAAAATAACGAAATAGAGATTATACAAATTTTGATATTTCAATTTGTTTGACAGATAAAAATTCTTAAAGTTTAAACAAATAGATAACTGTTAAGGTAGTACGGGATGAGCTAGGAAGCTGCAATTTTCAAATTATTTACAGAGCAATGCCTTTGCACAAATAAACATTTGAATCTTTCCATAAATATATTGCGGCGGCCGTTAAAAATGTTCAAAATTTAAACAATTAGAAAATTATTATTTCACTTCTGGAAGTGCTACAACTTTAAAATTTGGCAGAAATGTGTAGCATTAGTAAGCCATAATGAAGAAAGCATAAAATTCTTAAAATTGCAAAGTTTGGGGATTGTTTTAATCTATTATTTTTACGCATGGGAAAAGCGAAAATCGCTGCGGAGGTGAAATTTTTAAAATTAAAAAAATATTTGTAATGATGAAATATCTGTCTGAAAAATGAATATTTTTTCAAGATGAGATATAATGCTTGCAGTAAGCAAGCACCTTCTACTAGTATAGTATAGAGGAAAGTATTGTTTTCATGAAAAAATCGATTTCGAGATTTCAACGGAAATACACGTTTTGAGGTCCCCTGAACACGTTTTAACCGCAGGTCAACGCGAAATTTTATATTTTACATTTTTATAAATGTCACAAGAACTGATTAGTTTTTGGTAAAAATAGGTCAACCAGAAGTGAGTATTTACTCTTGTCACTTATCCGTAATTTTGAAATATTTGCTTTAATATTTTATATATGTAAAAATATATTGGAATAAAAGTTATAGGAAATTTAATTGTTTAAGAGATATCTTATATTTTTAGCTGCCGCCACCACGCCACCTATCGACGACTATTATTAACAATTGACGTTTAGTTACGTCTTACTAAGTAACGCTTTTTTTTAAATTGTTGGAGCTTTGTGGCTATATCCAATATCAGAAGGATATGGTTTGGGTTAATTTCTGTTATTTGTAAAGTCTAAAATTTTCTCGCAGTTTCTTAAAATATTTCTTATTATGAAACCTATTTGGAATTTTTAGAAAAATTACAGGTATGGAGAAAGTCATGTGGTGGCCACATCAGATTTTTTCTATTTGTTTTATATAGGAAATCTCAAGTCCATAGTGCAGAGATGTTTTCTTTAATACTTTAAAATATCTTTAAAGTGTGATATCGGAGCGAGGTTTGTACTTTTCTAAGGGGAAAAGAATTTGTATTCTATTTCTTATCACTGAATGTTGATAATTTATCGTATTTTCTTGAATTTCTACTAAAACATACTGTTTTTGCGTTTTAAATCGCATTTTATCGGATTGTTGCCATTGAGACGATTATTACTGAAATCGACTTGAGTATAGACGAGTGAATAAATGTGTTATATTCTTTTTCGCTAAACTACTCTTCAGCAATGGACATGTGATCCAGACATATAAGCGTATCAACAGTTACATTTATTAAATTCGTTTATTTTAAAAAAATACCTGCAAAATATAATGTCAGAAAGAGATTTTGACATTGTTTTTAGTATTTTAAACCTGACAATGCTCTATTAATTTCTTTTCCAATTTTTCTCTATAATTGATAAACTATGAACTACAAGTGGTGTTTATGAGAATTCCTTGGAATGACTAACACATACTGAAACATTTCCTGTCTATATAAGTAATCAATTCGGGACGTCAACTTTGGGAAACCAACCTGCATTAGTCCTGGTTTGGACTTCTTGTTTTGTTTTTACATTGCATCGCTTAAAGCGTAGTAAACTGGGATTTAAAAATAACGTGTGATCGCTGCATTACTCTCATAATATCTTTTTCTCTATTAGATCACTCATAATTTTTCTAAATTTTTCTTTTTCATTTAGACCCGCGTATTACCGCTTGAGGGTTGTGTTAAGCACTGGGACAATTAGCAAGACGGATTTTCACGTCCTTGAACGGGTTTGAATATATTCAAGAGCTGTACCAATGGCAGTTTCTGAATCCTCTTGCATCAGTCATTATTTTGGGCTCACGATTATGAGAATTATGAGAAAGATGCAAAGATGATTCGCGAAACGGAAGTTACATAATGTGTTTTTTTACGCGTAGGAAATGGATAAATATGTGGTACAATTTGTAAATAGTGGGAGCTCTTTGTTCATCCGCGTTCAATGTATGACTTCGACTAAGTTATTGATATCATTAGTATCATATCTGTTTGATAGTAAAAAGGGTAAAAGTTAGGAAAATGCAGTGTATCACAAAAATGTGCGCTTTGTGCAATGGAGTATTTTAAACTAAACGATAACAAAAACGCACGAACGAACGCACACCATGAAACAGTAAAACATCACTACCCGATTATATCTCTCTGTCTACTAAAAAATTCTCTCCCCCCCCCCCTAAGTTGGTGCATTAATAAACATATTACGTAATTTTAATTGCAGAACAATATATCAGAAATGATGCCAGTGAAATATTCAATTTTTATTTACCGATATATTTTCTAATCATTTCAATCAACCAAACAATCGAAAATTATTTTAGAAACACTTCACTTGAGATCAGTAGTTGTAATATTTACGATTTCGTTCTTTTATTCGTCGTAGATAATCCATTTCATTCTGCTTACAAAATCTTTCATGCACGCATTAAGAATTAGATGTATTTTTACTTTCTCCATACGTAGTATAGGGGAAAGTATTGTTTTCAAAAATCGATTTCGATTTCAACAGAAATACCCGTTTTGAGGTCCCCTGAACACGTTTTGACCATTTTCTCGATGATGTCTGTGTGACAGTTTTTTGTGGGAGCTCTAACTCAAAAACTATTAATCAGGTCAACACGAAATTTTATATTTGACATTTTTGTTAAAGGCAAAAGAAATGTTTAGTTTTTAGTAAAAACCAGTCAACCGGAAGTAGGTGTTTATTATTGTCACTTATCAGTTTTTTTATATTTGCTTTAATATTTGATAAATGTAAAATAATACTGGAATAAAGATTGTAGAAAATTTAGTTTTCTTGCATTGCATTGTTTAAGAGATATCTTACAAACTAACTTTTTAGCTGCCACAACCATAGCGATTATTGTAAACATTTTACGCTTAGTTACGTCATAGTAACGCTCCTTTTTATTTTCTTAACTAGTGTATTTCCCGTCATATGACGGGTGTATAATAATATTACCTCCCTCCCTCTCGCCGTCCCTTTCTCCTTCCCTCTGTCTCCCTCCTTTCCTCTCTCTTTCCTACCCTCTCTCTCCCTCCCTCCCCCTCTCTCTCTCTCCCCCCCTTCCCCTCTCTCTCTCCCTCCCTTCCCCTCTCTCTGCCTCTCTTTTCTCCCACCTCACCCATCTCTCATTCCCTCATGTCCCAATGTCCTCTTTTTCTCCGGTTCCCTCTTTCTCTTTCCTCCCGTCCTTCTCTAATTCTATGCCTCCATTATTCTCTATGTATCTTCCATTCTATATCCCTTTCTTCCTTTCTTCCTCCCCACATAAGCAAACGAAACCAAACTAAATCCCAGTCCCATTAGGATTACGTAATGTTGCGAAAAGTTCTACGATAATTTAAGGAAATCTATGCACTCGTATATATGTATTTACACATATGCGGGCTGTGACAACAATTCATTCTCGAAGTTGAACAGTGTTGCGGTCTGCAAGGCAACATCCCGTTTAAAAACAGAAATTTTCCCAAAATATGTGATTTAAATGTTTAATATGAGAGATTTAGAACGGTAGGCGGAAAAAGATGAATATAATAAGAAAATTAATTAATTTTCCTAAAAAATAGTTCAAATTTGAAGATCGTCCATTAATTCTTTCTAATTTTAATTGCCAAAAGAATAAAAGCCTACACTTCATATAGTCGCTTTTTACGTGTTATCTTACGAGAAACAGAAATCGCTCCCTTAGAGTTGAACCCAGGTCTTTTTCGTATTTTTTCGTCATTTGATTTTTATATCTGAATCAAACATTCCTGCGAAATTTCAACCTTCCACCTAATTGGGAAGTATGTTAAAACGAGTTAAAAATACCATTGATGACGTCAGAGTTATACATACAAACACATCTAGGCTTTTATTATAGTAACTAGGAAGATTCCCGATGAAATTCAACGGGAAAGTTTTTTAAATAAAATTTCATGAATAGATGCGACGCGAAGCTATTATCCAAGTCAATGGTAGCTAATTACACGAAACCGGCAATAATGCGAATCACTAAGAATGCATCAAATTCTCGCGTTAAAAACTGATCTGTTGATCGATTCGTTGCATATTAAAAAATCGATGGCAGGAAAACAAACTTTCGTTCTTTTAGGCATTTGTAGTTTCATGCCTTGAACTCCTACCATGATTCTAAGTAATTTTAATATGCGAATTATTAATGTTCTACATTCAAATGTATTCCTTCTCTTAAATAATACAACGAATGTTGTTTACATTCGTTGCTATGAAAATCATTTTCCTCTTCTTCCTCCTCTCTCTCTCTCTCGTATTAAAAGCATTCAAAGCATGCTTTCAAGTAACAATAGGATTTCGAGGTTTTACAATGTAATCGGTTGACAAGGCAACATCCCATTCAAATGGAAAGATTTCCCCAAAATATGTGAATTAAACGTTTAACATGAGAAATTTCGAACTGTAGGCGAAAAAAGATGAACAGAATAAAAAACCTCATAATTATTTCTTTAAAATGGTTTAAATCCGAAGATCGTAGGTTAATTTTTTCTAATTTAGATCTCAAAAACAGTAAAAGCCTGCACCTCGAAAAGTCGATTTTTACGTGTTATCTTATGGGAAATGGAAATGTCTTCCTTGGAATCGAACCAAGGACTTTTTTCGAGATTTTTTGTCATTACTTTAAAATATGGGAATATAGCATTCCTGCCAAATTTAAAAAATATATCTCGTTCTTTTATCGAGTTAATTGCATTTTTATAGAGTGACAGTGGGAGCCACAAAGTAGGCTTTTATATTTGTTAGATTGTTGGAGCTTCCTCGCAATATCCAGTATCAGAAGGCTACGGTTTGAGTTTATTTCAGTTCTTTATAAAGTCTGAATTTTTCTCGCAGTTCCTTAAAATATTTATTATCATTTAACCTATTTGTAATTTTTAGAAATATTACAGATATGGAGAAAGTCATGTGGTGGCCATATTAGATTTTTGTAATTACGGCAGATCTTATTTAATTCAATATCCAATAAGATTATTTACGTTGACAACAATTAGGTAGCCATGCATGGATTTTTTTGTTCAAAGCGAATTAAGACTTTCTTGTTTGATTTTCTTGATAAATAAAAATTTACAGGAAACAAAATACTTCACATTATTAGTTCTGCAAATTTTTTTTAAAAACTATTTTGATATGACCAATGCTTTACGAGATATGACCGAAAGTTCATTTTTTGTCACAAGTAAAGTGGTGCTCCTGATTGGCTTACGCGATTAATTTATGTGATTTTCTTTAGCTGTTAGTCCTTAATGTCAAATTACATGGAAATCCATTAGGTAGAAGCCGAGAACAAGCATGCGGACAGACGGACGGACAGACCGAAGATTATAGGCGCTAATGCTGGAAGGGAAACGCGCCTAAAAATAGATTATTTCTCTGTTTTGGTTTAAAACGAAAATCTAATGCTGAAGTAGTTAGTAAGCAGTTATGTGGATGAAAGATAATGTGAATATAAATGGACTGAAGTTATTAATTTTCTTCGCAGGCTATCTATGCGTCAATTTGTACTGAACTGAACTTTTTGCAATGCGCACTGGGCTATGACAACAATAGAAAATCATTTGCTTAACTACCAAAAATATATGCGCATGTAACCTAACAAAATTGAAAACCAATGACGTACATATATACATATTTAGACAACAACGTAATAAAAACGATGAAATGGTTTAAATTCCGAAGAATAATATACGGTAGTGGAGGTCATAATATACGATGATGGAAGAGTTGAGCAGAAGATTCTTGCAGGAAAATTGGTCTACGAAGGTTGATTAAAAAACGTGAGTTCCCATCATGGGGAAAAATTAACTCAACTGGTAGCCTTGTAAACGTTCGATACCGGAACCTGAGAAAAAGGTGAAGGAAATGCTTTTGCAGCGGCATTATAACGTATAAAGATTTTCTTTGTGCTGGTATGGATGGCCACAATGCTGTATTATCAGTCTATCATAGATGGAATATAACCTAGAAAAAATCAGTTAATGAAAACCTTAAATTAACGGTTTATGATTAATATTTGTATTGTTAGCATCATGCTTGGTGATCGTGTCGTATCAACATTTATGTCATTTTGCGTGAATTTTATATCTTCGACGGGATTAAGGAGTCCTTATGTCCGAGTTCTATATTGAGTTAGGCCGACATAAACGAGTTCTGGGAATTACCCTCCATATTCGAGAAGATGAGAGATAATGCCGAACAGCTAAGATACGATCGAGAGAGAAACTTGCCGGAAATTTACGACGGGAAGTTTATTGTGATTATGATCCGAGCAAAAGGGATATAATATGAGCAGTGTGAACCACAAGAGACCCAGGAAATTTGATCGCGAGAAATGTTGACGCGAGATGGGGAAAAGCGGGTTGGATGAAGAAGCAGGAGGGAGGGCGTGGTTAGATGATAAAACGACAGCAGACATCGAGCAAAAAGCGTAGATCATGGGTCCTTAACACACGGCCCGCCTTAAAAAAATTGGGGTTCCCTCATTAGTTTGGTCCTCCCACAAGTAGGAAGAAGACTCCTGAGCGAGACTACAATTGGGCTGCATTGGGAAAGAATATTTAATCCTTAGTTATTCGCAAAAAAATTAGGAAGAACAAGTTAACATTAAGGTGCCACACTAGATATAAAAACATTCCTATATCACAATTCGACTAATTTAATCAATGCTTTAATTGAAATATTTTTTAATTTCACTAGTAGAGAGCTCACAGTTCTACTGCGGGAAATTTTGAGAAACGTCAAAAAAATAGGTGTGCGGAAATTTGTTCGCCAACATCTGTTCGACGGAAATTTGTTCGAAAAGAAATTTGTTCGGCCATCTCTTGTTCGACCAACACTTGTTCGACCTTCTCTTGTTCCCGTGGCCGGACGTTTCCCCGACGGGCGTTTCGCCGACAGGACGTTTCGCCGAAAGACGTTTCGCCGACGGACGTTTCGCCGGCAGGGAGTTTCGCCGACAGAACGATAATACTAGTTGTATACCGTCCAGTTTTATTAATTGAAGCTTTGCAAGTAATCTAATTGCACGATACTTGCGAGGTTGCTTGTATATAAAAGACAAACAGCACGGAAATAAAATTTACTGGGCGTGTGAAAATTTCAAGAAGACGTTTTGTAAATGTCGTTTAACTACCGTAAATAATGAAGTAAATAAGCAGATACAACAACCTAATCATGCCGGTGATGGTGCACAAATTGAAGCAAATAGAATATTGAACAAAATAAGAGAAGATGCTAGAAATACTCGCGATGCACCCCATTATATTTTGTTCAGAAGAATATTAGTCAAGCCGTAATTGCAAAATAACCTTCCGTAAGTACGATAAAAAGGACTTGAAGAAATATTAGAACCAAGAACAATGATGGTTGAGCCATTCCAAGTCACATAAGAAATATTGTGTTCTCAGATAATTATACTACTTCTAAAAAAGGTCAACAGTTTTTATTGTTCGATTCTGGGCCTATAGCAGACAGAATGTTAATATTTTCTACCAGAAAAAATCTGCACCACTTAGCAAGATCGGATCACTGGTACTCAGATGGTACCTTCAAAACCGCTCCACCGCTTTTTGAGTAACTCTACACTATACATGGGTTACGTGGACACATTGCTCTGCCATTAATATACGCGTTACATTTCAGCAAAAGTGAACAGTTTTACATTCAACTTTTAATAACAATAAAAAACTTGAAACTAGCTGCAAACCCGAAGACAAATATGACTGATTTCGAACGTGCAATGGTTAATGCGATAAACATTGAATTTCCCGAAACAGTGCATCGTGGTTCCTTTTTACTCTTCTGCTAGTGTATTTATAGAAATGTACAATCATATGGTCTTAAGCAAAAATACGATACCTATTTTAAAAATATAATTTGTCGAACAAATTTATGTTAGAACTAATGCGGGTCGATTAAAGTTCCTCACGATCAAATTACCACCTGACCAAATTTCCATTCGAACAAATGCTGTCGAACAAATGTTGGCGAACAAATGTTGGCGAACAAATTTCGATAGTGTGACAAACCATTCAGTTACAATGCCTTAAATACAATTTCCACCTTGTTTTCTCCCTCTCTCTCTCTCCCTTCCTCCCATACTCTCTCCCTCTCTCTAAGGGTTAAATGTAAGAATGGACCTTCTGGTCTAAATTTCGCCCGAATAACGACGATTATCTATCTATCTATCTATCTCCCTTCCTCCAATGCTCTCTCCCTCTTTCTTCCTCCCATTCTCTTTCCCTTATCATGTACTCTCCCTCTCTCTTTTCCTTCCTCCCATTCTCCCTCCCTCTCTCTTCCTTCCTCCCATTCTCTCTGCCTCTCTCTCCCTTCATCCCATTCTCTCTTCCTTCCTCCCATTCTCTCTCCCACTCTCCCTTTCTCCTATTCTCTCTTTCTTCCTTCCATTCTCTCTCCCTCTCTTCCTTCCTCCCATACTCTATCCCTCTCTCTTCCTTCCTCTCTCTCTCCCTTTCTCTTCGTCTCTGTCTTCCTTCCCCCATTCTCCCTCCCTCTCTATCTTCCTTCCCCTTGCTAGTCTTGTAATATTTGAAACTGAAGAAATAGCTTATTATGCCATCTCTTATTTACATGGATAATTAACTGACCCTGAGTTCATTTCAATGTCATAGGCTTACGATTTTGAGTTTGGCAACAATATCGGTCGCCACCTTTTCATTATAAAAACTGGAGATTTTGTAGTTTAAAGCTTAATTTTGGAGAGATGCGATCCGTATTTGAAATTTCACCGTAGGAAAATGAAACTTTATTTTCTTCGTCCTCGAGTCCAAGTCCTGACTTTGTACAATGATTTTTAGTAATTTTAATGTACAAATGAAAAATAGTCTACACCCATCTCCATGTTTTTAAATGGGGAAAATGAAAACAGAAAATATTATTTAAAAATAAATTGCTCCAGTAAATCCGTTTAAAAACAAGCCTAGCACTCTATACTCTTTATTGCGGTAAAAATGACACATTTAACTTGTCTCTTCGTTATGCAGTATTTGAGTTATGGATACATACTTATACATGACCGGACACCGCCTCAGACACTAAATTATTTTTAGCCTACTTTCCAGAATGGAAATAGGCTCATAGTTTTGTCGTTGTGTCTGTCTGTCCGTCCCCCCTATTAACTTTTGAACCAATTACCGATTTTCGTGAAACTTGGAGGGAATCTCTTCCTAGTTGGGCCGAGCTCCCGAGGATAGTTATTGTTGCGAAGGTTGAAGTCCCGGGTTCGATTCTAGGAACTATCCTTCCCATTGGATTTACACGAGAAATATGAAATCCCTCGTGCAGGGTAATTTTCTCTTGCACATTAATATCTTAGAATTGTAACATCGGAACGAGTTTTGTACCATTCTCTGAGGAAAGGAATGAAGATTCTAATTTTTATCGTAGAATGTTGCTTATCGATTGTATTTCTTAGAATATTGCGTAAACACCGGCAGTTTTTCAGTTTTTATCGCTTATTACGAGAATGTTGCCATAGCAACAACTATTTTTGGACTCAGATTCGGTATCATTATATATCGACGACTCTTACAGAGGAGGAGGAGGAGATAACATATAGGAGGATACAAATGTTTAGGCACTTCCAGATGTGCTGGAGATTCGAAATTTTTTCCTAGGTAGGAGTTTGTGCAAAACCGACTATAAAAAACGAAAATCATGAAAAGTGCAACAATGCGGCCGCTAAAAATTCGCAATTGTTTAAACAAATTATCAAGGTTTATGTATTTTCGCATGTGCTACGGAGTTGAAATTTTTTTAATAAGTAGAATTCGTAAAAAAACGAAATAGGGATTATACAAATTTTGATATTTTAATTTATTTGGCAGTTAAAAATTCTTAAAGTTTAAACAAATAGGTAAATGTTTAGATACTACAGGGCGAGTTAGAGAGCTGAAATTTTCAAGTTATTTAGAGTTTAGTCTATTTAAACGAATAAACATTTCATTGTATCTACGAATTTCTTATTGCGGCCGTTAAAAATTATTTTAATTTAAACAATTAGATAAATGTTATTTCACTTCTAAATTTGTTACAAATTTAAAATTTGGCATAAATGTGTGGCATTAATAACCCAATGTGGAAAACGTGTAATATTCATAAAATTGCTAAAATTATAAATTGTTTTACTCCATTATTGTTCCATAAGGAAAAAAAGAAATTTGGTCCCTAGGAGAAATCTTTTGAATTTAAAAAATATTTCCCATGATGAAATATCTCTCTAAAAAATTAATGTTTTTTCAAGGTAAGATGAAATGTATGCAAGCACCTTCTACTAGTATTCTAATACGTACACGCGTTATTTTTTCCGCACAAATACGCGTGATCCATTTAATATTCCGTTCGAATGTATTTGTAGTATTTTATAACGCTAAATTATGAAATTTGGGAACACAAAGAGCTACATATCCGCAATGACTTTAAAGCTATTAAAGCCAATATAAGTATTAAATAAATGATTAAATGGAAAGTAGTCATCATAAGTTCTGTTTGGATCATCTTGTTATATATAGTAAGATTATACGTCTACTGCAGTAATGCTTACAAAGGTCTATTGAAAACGAAAAGAAACATCGACGAATAATTGAAAATGAAAAATAATACTAAACACAAAAATTGAACAAAAATATTTTAATTCTACGTCTACAGATATAACACTTACAAAGGACTTTTATTTATCACAAAATGTTTGGTCGAAATAAAAAATCAATGAAAAATATTTTAATGCATAACGTTAGGGTAGAACACTTCTTTATAAACAATATTTTTGATTTTTCCAAAACAATAAACCTAAGTAGATGGTAGCTCGTAATCACTTTGGCTCCAAGTTGAACAGTTGTATAAAACTCCTTAAGCCAAAAAAATTGTAGGGTAAGCCCTATGCATTTCGCCCACTAAGTGGGCATCTTCAGGGGAGAACCTGCCTTGGCAGTGAACAAGGTTCAACTGGTAAGTTGAACCTTGTTCACTGCCAAGGCAGGTTCTCCCCTGAAGATGCCCACTTAGTGGGCGAAATGCATAGGGCTTACCCTACAATTTTTTTGGCTTAAGGAGTTTTATACAACTGTTCAATAAACCTAAGAACAAATCAAAAATCAAAAGGGAACAAACCAACCAAAGATCAAACCGAAACAAAAAACCAAAACGAATCAATAAGAAAACAATAGAAATTAATTAACCCAACGACATGAATGATCACTACAAAGATTACAACACTTTCTCCAAATACTTGAACCAACAAAACAAACAAACAAAACAGAATGAACAAATCGTTCAAATAAACGACCAAACGACAAAACAAACCATAAAACGAAAGACCAAACCAATGAACATAGCGAAGCAAACCAATGCAAAAAATGACAAACAAAAAACAAAACAGCGAAGGTCACAAAAGACCCTGTTTTAGAGAACAACATTCTCTATGCATAAACACCGTACGTTAGATATATATTACGTATACGCCAGCGAATGAATCGCATTATCATCTGATTCTTTCAGCAATGAATTATTTCCAATTATTTCAATAGCCTGCCATACACGAGCGGACTTTTTGACGGATCTGGTCCGCGGATCTGATCCTTTGGTTCAGATTCAACGGACCTGGTCCGATGGATCAAATCTCTCGACGCCCACTAACGTTACATAAAATATCTGTGGTCCGTTGAGGATTGGGTCCGTCGTCGGGCCAGCTCCCCTAGTTAGTGGCTGAAAATCCGCCGGTTTTCGACGGAACTGGTGATAGCGGACCAGGTCCGCTGAACATTCAACTTGCTTAAAATCACCAGCAGACTTTTCGGCGGACCTACTGTTTCTGAAACTTTTAAAAAGTGTTTTCAAGTATAAAAGAAAAATTGCAATTGTCGCTGCTGGGATTTATGTATATTATCATGCAGTGTTGTGTAAACGAAAAAAACTTTCGAAATTTATGAAAAACTGGATCGCTTAGAGAGGCGTTTTTGGCCATGTCTTTAATAAAAGAATTGAAATCCAACGAATCAAGTTACTTTAAGAACTCTTTACGTATGTGTGACTCAGATTTAATTCTATCCTTCCTTACGGCCATTCTCAGGTTTTGATTTTTTCTTTCACACTTTTCGTGGTAACATCAATCATCCCTTTGGAATATAAAATTGTCGCGAACTCTTCATACGCCGAATTTTTAAAATTTTTATTTTTATATTCTTCAGACGTAATCTTCCATAGGCATTGCCTGAGCCGATACATTTCAATAAATTCACTCAACACTATTTTATCCAACTCCATAATGTTGAAATGACTGAAAACGCTAGTACGTTGATGTAATAATTTGCATTAATGCAACCGTTCCTACGTTTTTTGAAGGGATATTGTTATTAACAATAGTAAATCGTTGTTGATCGTAATTATTAATTATTATTTAAGTTTATTTAAGTTTTAATTTATCTTTAAACCTTTACATATTTATTCCTTTAAGGTTATTCTGAAAAACTTTTGCTTATAAAAAGAACACTGAAAACTTCAATGGTGACTTCTGATTATTCCCATAAATGGGTTTGAGTAAAACCAGTACAAATTACGTCTGGAAAATCAAGGCACATATAAGCTCATTCATGAATTTTATTATTCTTATTAAATTATAATGAAATTTGTATTTTTCTTCCAATAATAATGCGTTATGTATGCATTGTATTATAATGAAATTATAATTACATTCGTATTGTTTGACCGTTAATAATCATTAATGCTCTCTTTTCGGAATAATTCACATTGAAAATTATATTGAAAACTATTTTAGATGATAATATTTGTTTATATCGTTTCCTCCTTGAACGTAATTTAATTTTTTGGACATGCCCACTTGGTTTATTTTGTACTTAGGATGAAATATTTTCTAATTTTAGACCTCTAAGATATGACGAAAAGATATATGTAACTCCAGAAGAACGGGAGAAAGACTACCTCGTAAAAGGAATGATTACAAAATAAAACAATTAAACGAAACAGCAGACGATAAAGAAAAGCGTTTACGTTTTCGTGAATTCGCACAGAAAAAGAGCAAATGAAAACTCGTGTGAGAAAGCGTTTCGTTTTGCAAGAGCTAAGAATGAAACAAACCAAATATTCAACAGTTTCACTGTGGCAAGAATCTAAAGCACAATTACCCTGAACTAGCAATAAATTCTTAATGTTTTACTCAATATGAATGGAAAAATCAGTATTTTAATTAACGAAACAGAAGATATTAAAATTATAAAGGTTTCGAGACAAGATGAATCGAGGAGTCTGTGAGTCACAGTCCGGTCTTTAGTGGGGAGCGAGAGACTTGGTCCGTAGGACCTAGTCCGGCGGACCTGGTCCTACGATTCCAACCCTTATCATGGGTTTCTCTTAACTAAAGTATTTTGTCCTTGGCGGACCAGATCCGTCAAAAAGTCCGCTCGTGTATGATGAGTGTTTGTTTATACCAACAACACATTTACTACAATGAAGAAATTAGATTCTCTAACTTCTGATAATCGAATTTCATCTTTTATGTAAAACAAATGTCATAAAATAATTAAAAAGGTAAGTTAGCGTTAGCGTAAAACTTATGCTTACGTATTATGTGTCGAATTACACTGGTTTCATTAGTATACAATAACTAAAGAATATACAAAAGTAATACAATAATTTAAAATAATACTGTATAAATTCAATATAGTTTTATAACTCACAAGATCGATATAGATGTCATTTATTACTATAATTATTATATGCTAGTCTTTTAATATTTGAAACTGAAGAACTAGCTTTTTATGCCATCTCTTATTTACATGGATAATTAATTAATTTCAATATCAAAGGCTTAGGATATTGAGTTTGGCAACAATATCGGTAGATAAAGGAAAACCTTTTCATTAAAAAAAAACTCCAGATTTTGTAGTTTAAAGCTCAATCTTGGAAAGATTCGATCCGTATTTGAAATTTCACCGTAGGAAAATGAAACTTCATTATTTTATTCGTCCTTGAGTTTGTCCTGACTTCGTACGATGATTTTTAGTAATTTTAATGTACAAATGAAAAATAGTCTACACCCATCTCTATGTTTTTAAATGGGGAAAATGAAAACAATATTTTTAAAAAATAATTTGCCTCAGTAAATCTGATTAAAAACAAGCCTAACACTATATACTCTTTATTGCGGCTAAAATGATACATTTATTTACTATTACTAGGGGCCCTGCCCCAACGCGCTATGAGTGTCACCCTCATCCTAGGCTCGCTCCAGGTACTTCGGCGCTACGAGCTTTGCATTTAGCCTCGCTAAACTGAAAATAAATTTTCGGAATTGCCCTTATCATGACGCATATTTTTTGATCAAAATATTTTTTCCATCGTACTGTTTCCGAAATATGATTTTTTAAATATTTAAAACGGCACCCATTATGTTTCAAGATGGCGGATGAAAATAAAAATTGTTTTTCTGGAGTTTCCTAGCTGGTGGAAACAAAATGGCGATTAATTTTTTTTCCTCTAAAAGAGATTTTGAGATTCATAGTGTGACAGACAGATGAACGGACAGACACTTGGAAAATTATATAGAGGATTAGTTGTGTTCTTAAGTTCTGAACAAAATATTCAATCTTATTCTTTAGACATGATTTCTGCCATGGAGTTCAAAATAATCTGTTTGAGACGACCCCTCATAGAGATGGATTTGATACAATATTGAAGAACGCGGTTTGCTTCACCCAATATATTGCTCAGATTGAATCAGGAACGCGTTAAAAACTTAATTTGAACCACCTGCGTATACATGCGTAACCATGCTACGAGCAACACACTGTTATTTCCTCCGATATTAAGACTTTTCAAGGACGAAAGTGGGTGCGCACGGATGGCAATGACGCCTGCAGATGTGGTTAGATAATTATCCTTTTAAGTGCGTGATAGAGACTTCGCAGGCCCCTATCTCGAACCTTGGAGAAGCAAAGAAAATGTAGAGTCCGGGAAAGGAAGAAATTAAAAAGAGTTGGGTAAGTTGAGTAAGTTTTTAATAAGTTTGTCCTGTAATTTTGTCAAACTGCCAAGAGAGAAGAGAAAACTCGGTGTGTTAGGGACCGCGCGAATCAATTTTTATTACATTCCACATTTCTGCAAGTCTTACAGAGGTCATTAATGATTTTATGTTTTAAAATAATAGGAGACACGCATATGAGATAAACAGAAGAGGGAGGAAAGTTAAAATTTGTATTTCAACGCTCAGTGACCTATATTTTTTAAGTTTAAAATATTTGTTTTATTATTGTTTAATTCTGGTTTATTTAGTATTTTATTGCTACTATTATTATTTGTATTATTATTTTTTTTGTTATATGTGACGTTTCTTCAGTCATATCGCGCATGAAACGAAAGATAAAGTAAGGAAAGAATTGAGGGGCGTGGATGAAATAGGAATTGAAGACTTTTACAGTAATGAATATGCACAATTTCATTTTAGATGCCTGTCGAGATTAAAGTATTTCCTAACCCCTAGCCAATGAGAAACGTGTTTTTTCTCCGTACAGAAAGAACCCCATTTCAGAGAATGAAAAAGGTTTCAATCAAATACCGCTTTTAAGAGGACTTCCTTTGCCGTGGATATTTCTCTCAAATGCTTCGTGAGCACGTAGCTAGAGGATTATTTTTATTAGCAAAGTTTGCTTCCCGTATAGAAATCATTCAGAAAGAGGTTTTCTCGTAACTTATCGAAACGTTATGCTTGGGTTACATACCCGTATCTGTTGTTTTTTTTTACTTTTGGAACGTTAATGACTGCATAAATCATTTTTACTAAAGCGGTTAGAAATGTATCATGCACGCATATGCGCAAATGTACGTAAGTACCTGCAGTTTCTTTTCAGGTAGTCTTTTTTGTCTTTATTTATGAATCCCGACCTCATGCTTGAAATTTATAAAAAATACTTTTAATTGGTTCAAGTTTCGAAGTTAGTTCTACAAGATGGAACGGCGTAATGAATAAACTGGAATTTAATCAAAGCGATTACAAATTTTTTGACTTATAACAGCGTCATCTTTTGCGGCGCGTTAATTTCTCCGGCTTTGGATGATCTTTCAAAGATAACTTTATATTCATATTTCTTTATACTCGAAGCACCAGATGGCGAAGGTTTTTGAAATCGCATATCAAAGCAATCCACCAATATATATTTTTAGATATCAAGTAACTTCATGTACTTATTCATTTCATAAGCAACGCTGAAGAGGCAAAACTAGTGAATCAACTGACTATTCTGTCCTAAAAAACTTCTAAAATAAGCTTTATAACGGTTGGTGGATTTATTTTTTGAGTTTATAAATTTAGTTTCAGTATTACTTGCACTCCCAGTCCGTTTTATGAAGGTCTCAGAAAATAAATTAAGAAGTTTTCTCGGTTTAAACTTAAAAAAGGATGAAAATACTTAAAAGAGGGTGGTGAATATATTTTTAGTGAGTAAAATTAACTAATATCGACGATATTAGTTAATTTTGCATATTCTATCGTGTGCCGTTTGATGGCTTATCCCATTTTATATGAGATCTTCGGGTGAGAACAGTAGTGATATATCATAATCGTGAGATGATATGAAGTTGGCGTGTTTTTAATAAGGCCAATTTAAGAGAGAAATAACAGAGCATGACGACATCGTAGTCACGTAAGCATTGCAGAGCAATTGGAGAGTCCTATTCCTTAATGGAAAAGGTTAGCCCTGTTGCAGAATTTTATTAATACAATTAGCGTAAATGCCGGTCTAAAATGAAAAGACATCAAATTTATTGTTTTTATTTTTTTACTTTCTCCTTATACGTAGTATAGGGGAAAGTATTGTATTCATAAAAAAAATCGACTTCGAGATTTTAACGGAAATTCACGTTTTGGGGTCCCCTGAACACGTTTTGACCATTTTCTCAATGATGTATATGTGTGTGTATGTATGTGATAGCTTTTTGTGGGTGCTCTAACTCAAAAACTATTAATCAGGTCAACGCGAAATTTTGTATTTAACATTTTTATAAATGTCACAGGAACTGATTAGTTTTTGGTAAAAATCGGCCAACCGGAAGTGGGTGTTTACTGTTGTCACTTATCCGTTATCTTGAGATATTATCTTTAATATTTGATAAATTTAAAATTATACTAGAATAAATGTTATAGAAAATTTAATTTTCTACAACCTGTGCTTGAAACATTTTTCCATATAATGCATTGTTTAAGAGATATCTTATATTTATAGCTGCCACCACCACGCCACCTACCGACGACTATTGTTAACAATTGACGCTTAGTTACGTCTTAGTAACGCTTTTTTTTCTTTTCTTAATTGTTGGAGCTTTGTGGCTATATCCAATATCAGAAGGCTATGGTTTGAGTTTATTTCTGTTCTTTGTAAAGTAAAATTTTCTCGCAGTTTTTTAAAATAATTATTTTTATGTAACATATTTGGAATTTTTAGCAATATTACAGATATGTAGAAAGTCATGTGGTGGCCACATCAGATTTTACTTGATTTGTATATAAATTGACTAAACTTGGCAAAAAATGTTCTGCCTCTCCCTCACTCTCTTTCTCCCTCTTTTTCTCCCCTATCTCCCTCCCTCTCTTCCTATTGGCAATACTTCTTCAAACAACATATCAATTTGGAGTTAATAAAATCGAAGATATGTACATAAATTGAAATTTAAAAAATTAATTATCGGATTCTTTAAGATAGACTTGTAGATTAGAAAACATTAATTGAATATGATTGAATTTAAAACTGCTGCCCATGAAGTAATTTAAGTTTACATTTGAGTCTAGAGTAAACATAAAACGGCAATTATTTTATTTTTACACTTTTAACTATGTATGCTAATTTAAAAAGTGGATGACATTACGCTAAAACTTTGCATTATCTAATTATTCACTCACTCGACAAGGAATGTAACAGTTTGCTTAGTTTGCAAAATTGTAGTCCAACATTTTGAAAAGAACCATATGACGTCATCAGGAGTAATCTGGATGAAGAGGGTGATTGAAAAAAGATAAACTTATCACGCAAGGTCGTCGAAATTAATTCCTCCAATATAGAAAGTTTTCAAAAATGATATGTTGCCCAAAAGCAAGTAATTGAAACCATTGGTTGTGCAAATTGTAAACTCGTAATTCAAAACTTTGAAAGGAAGCACTTCTCGACGAATTAGTTGCAACATTAGTACTCAAGTGAATAAACGATTGACGCATAAACATAAAAAACGCGTGTTAGTTTTAATAGCGCAAGGATAGCTTGATAACTTGTGCAAATTATTTATAATCATAAATTTTGAGGATATAACTTGCCGTATTTACCCGAATCCAAGACGAGGTTTTTTCCAAATTTCGCTCGCAAAATCGAGGGTCGTCTTAAATTCGAGTACGAAGTGGTGCTATACCGTCAATGCATCGCGGTAAATTCATCGCGCGTCAAGTCGTCGCTCATCAATTAGCCGCGCGTCAATTAGTCGCACGTCAATTCATCGCACGTCAATTCGTCACATGACAAACTCGTCGCGCGTTAATACATCGCACAACAAACTCATCGCGCGTAAATTCATCCCTCGACAAATTGATCGCGAGGCAACTGGAAGGCGAGATACCATGACTGGTGTACAGCAAGGGAGGGCAGGGAGCAATGTATTGACGCGAGACGAATTTCTCGTGGGACAAATTGACGTGCGACGAACTAACCCTGACGAATTGACGCTCGACCAGCATTCCTCGGCGAGTTGTCGTAGAACCGTAGGAAGTTTGGCCACGAGTTTAACTGATGTTTTTTAAACAGATGAAACAAGATAAAATAATTGTATCTACTAAATTTTTTAATTTCAAACTTACGATCCGGATTTCAAATAATACAGTATTAATTTAAAAAAATACATTTTAAAATCCCGCTTTTCTCAAAGAAAAATTTGTAAAAAACCATTTCAATTAATAAACACGGTTGTCGGCCATTATCAGACCTCGTGTACATTTTGCACAGATTTTACTGAATTGTACAATCCGCGCCGTGAATAGCCATCGAATGACACCTGCATCGACCCGTTCCGTTGAGAACCCTAGTTGGAGTTCTGCGAACAACGCTCGCATGTCGGCGTTTAAATATAGAGAAGATAGATAGATGATATATAGATAGATACGTATAAAAGAAATATCATTTTACTTTTTACTGTGGTAGCCCTGCTCTTTAGCTTCGCATTAAACATATAGATTTCATTATGGTATGCTGTAGAAATCTTATATAGAAAATTCATTGAAATCCGTTCAGCATATTCGTTCCAAATCCTTAATTACTGAAAAAGTTTAATTTGTAAATGTGGCACCCCTGTTTGGCTGATTCTGTTTAAATTAGCTAATATGGTTTTATATATGTGTATATTATAAGTATTTACTTTGGTTAAAATTGATGCGGACAGTTCAACACAAATACTTGTAAAAAGAATTTTTTTATCCCTTGTATTGTGGCAGCCATGCTTTCTATTTAAAAAATGTTGATTTTACTTTTTTATGCTGCCCGCCTCCTTCTTACAAAATTTCGTTGAAATCGGTTGGGATAATTCCTTCCAAATTCATAATTACCGAAAAGTTTAACTTTGAAATTGTGGCACCCCTGCTCAGTAAACCCGGTTCAAATGTCATTTTGGTCATTAATTTATGTGAATATTCTGTGTACCAAATTTGTTTGAAGTCGGTTTAGCCAATTCTTCCCTGATATATACGTACGGACGAACGGACATCACAAAGATAATAGTGCTTTTCGGCAATGACGAAAAGCACTAAAATAGAGTTCTTCTTGGTAAAATAAATTTTGCTATTGAAAGGTTTCTTTAGTCTACTAAACTTGTACATGTACTTGAAAATCAGTCTTCTTACAGTTGGGAATATCATATTTGTTATTAGGATCTCCAAATATACCAAACTAGCTGAGTCCCGCGCAATTATTCCGTGGAGTTTTTTTCGATAAATTTATGAACAAGCGATTATATAAAATGAATTTGTATAACAATTAATATATAGGTAGTTAATATTTTTAATTGCATAAAAATTATAATGCGATATGATCCACCCAATTTATACGGCAAAAAGTTAACAGTTCCTTATGTCACATCGTCTCAAAGTCTGTCAGATCTCAAAAGATTAACCTTTTACGTTAATTTTAAATCAATCATTGTTCTTCGTGTATGTTTTTAAGTGTAATCTAAGTGTAAATGCACTGAAAACACCGAAGACCACAATGCCAATAACCTTGGTAACCTCCTTTTGAAATGTGAAAAATCTGGAAAAATTCTATGCAATCTTACAATTCGAGCAAATTCGAATTAGATAAATAAATTAACAATAATAATAAGAATCTATGTCCTTTTTTGCGTAAAATATTGCAAATTTTGGGATGATATCTCAATTCTGAGACATCCCCGGTTTAATGAAAGGCTATGTTGGTTGGTTGGTCCATGTCACGCTCTTAGAACGCGAATAACTCGATCAAATATGCAAATATAATCTTGAAATTTGGCAGAGATAATCTGTTTAGATATTTAACTCCTGTGACGAAGGAAAAACATGCTGGACGTTTTAATAAACAAACCGAACATTTAAAAAAATGTATAGAGTGAAGGATTGGGTGATAGGTTACGGGAATTGAGTAGAATAATCGAGATCTTGAGGACGGTTTGGGAAATAGGGAAAGAAAGAGAGGTTTAAAAGACTCAAAGAATCAGAAAAATAATAATAAACGGCAGAGCCGTCTCTAAGACCCGCGAGGCCCCGGGCGAGAGGGTTGCCGCGGGGCCCCATATTTATACAAATAAAATTTCTCATTTAATTACAGAGCCGTCTCTAAGACCCGCGGGGCCCTCATAGGCGCGGGGCCCTGGGCGACTGCCCACCCAGCCCCCCTCCCCCTCCTTCAGACGGCTCTGATAAAAGGCTATGTTGTCCGTCCGTTGGTCTGAGTGTAAAGTTATTAAAACGCGAATAACTCGATCAAGGAAGTACATAGAAAATTGAAATTTGGCAGAAATTTATATGAGGTAATCAGAATTTGTTTATTTATGGTTGCCATGGTAATTTAAAAAATAAATGTCCGTTTGTGGCGCTATTTTGAGGGAGGATATATTGCATTTTTTTCGAATGAAACTAATAAATTTTAATTTAATGAAACAATATTTTATGTGGAATGAAAATTAAATAATGTAAAATTCACATTATAGTATGTTTCAGAGTGTTGAAGTCTATTCTTGGCCTCATATTCACGCTTAATAAATGCAACATTTTATTGCTTTAATACGGATCAGACACTGGTATAACACATATATTAAATCTATTAAATAGTTAGATGGAGGAAGGAAAAGTGAATGGAAATGATCAGAAATGGAGGAATAGGACGACGTAGCAATTGCATAGGATTAAAAGGAGCTGCGGTACAAACATTACAATAATAAATTATAATTCATTCTAAAACATTTTATACTATCGAATCAGGCGCCATTGCCAAATAATTGTAAAAAACTTCGTAATACTAAATATAACATTATTTTCAATGGATTTATTTAAGTGATAATACAGGAAATATTTCGAATCGAATTTCTGATAGGATTGAAAAATAATATTTTATGACTTTTATTTAAAATTCTTTTAATAAAGCCAATGTTCTGAACAAATTTCAAAAGTAATATAGTTATAAGAAAATTACGAGCTTAAAATATAGTTAAAACTCATTGGTTTATATTATTATTTATTTCATAGTAAGATAGTACACATTTTTCCTTTGATGGTAAATTGACTGTTCTTTCACATTTTATCCTATTTTTACGCCTAAAATAATTCAGTTATCAAGTTAAATTCTATACGTTATAAATAGTTTATAATTTTCTCAAATATTTCAAGTAAATTTCTGCAAATTCTACATACTTTATATCTTATTATTTTAATTTTACTCTTGTTTTCAGCAAATATTTGGATAAGAATTTAGCCTCTCTGATAATTATGTTTAAACAATATAATTAAAACAAAGATAACTTTCAAAGACGCTGATTTGATTGTGCATGAAAGCCAAACCAGATCATAACAAATTTTATTGATTTTTCATAATTTTTCAAATATCTTTGGAATAATTTTATGATGCTTTAATACGAGAGAGAGATGTATAGAGAGAAAGAAAGAAAGACGAAGAGAGAGAGAGAGACAGGGTGAGAGAGAGGGATTTTTAGACAAAATTAAATGTTCCACAAATTAAAAATAGTTTTGGGCATATAACAATTGTATAGCATAATGTATTTCTTTGTCATAAAATTTCTATTCGCCTAAAACCAATTTTTCTCTCTGGAACACTCAATTATGTGAATTTTATATCCATTGATTATTATTTAGTGCATATAAAACTGAGTTTCATTAAAATTTTATTTCAATTTTATATTAAATTAATACTTAATTCACGCATACCCGTCACATTTGACGGGCAATTACGCTAGTTATACATATAGTTTCCGCGATCTGTTTTATGTGACGCTACACCCGCTCCCTATAAAAATGCGAATTACTTGATAAAAGATGATACATGTTCGAAATTTGGCAGGAGTGTTTAATTCACATAATTTAAGGTGATGAATAAAAATCTCGAAAAAATTTCTGGGTTCGACTCCAAGGAAGACATTTCCATTTTCTATAACTTAATACGTAACAAGTGAAGATATAAAAATGAATTTTTATAACCAACTTTTATGTAGTTAGTACTTTAATTTGAATAAACTCTATAATATAATTAAGATAACCTTTCTGTTTGCATGGTCGTAAAAAGTTGCAAAGGTGTCTACCAGCTGTTGAGTGATGTGGGGGGTCTCTATATTTAACCTTTAATCTTTTCACAGTTGAGAGAATGGCTGACGGAAGTAGAGAACTCAGTAGCAAACATAAGAATGTTTGGTGTATAAATAGTAAGAAGTTTGAGAGTATCTTTTGTTTCATTAATGAAAATACTGAGTAATCCATTCATATTGCTTAAAATCAACGAAAATATACTGCTAGTTCAGAGTAATTCAGCTTTAGATAATAGTAGGAGCGAAACTGTTGATCACCAACGAGGTGTTCAATAGCCTTTTCGTAGGGAAACAGTTTTCAGAATAATCTTAAATGAATAAAGATAGAAAGTTTTTAAGATAAATAAAAACTTACAATTATTAGCAGAAATATCCCTTCAAAAAAACATAGGAATGCTCGTATCAATACGAATCCACATATAAATAAAGAGACTTCTATTACACCACGAACAATGGCAATAGTTTGTTTAATGTCGTTGCTATGATGATATGATGAACGCTTGTAATTTGTTCAGATTCGCTTCAACAATATGAATACAGAAAAGGAAAGCTAAGGTTAAATAGTACAAATAATGTATAACTGCTGTCAAAATAATGAGATTATAAAAATAAACAACTAAAAAGAAAACTATTTAAAAAAATAAATATTATAATGCCTATTATACTACACATCTATCTTCCCACGCGAATTCAAATTAACATTAAATAATTCACACGTCTTACGCGATGATTATAACAGGTGACGTGATTCGAACCTTGCAAGCAGATTTGGATTTTTTCAGAGTAGACGGGGTCCAAAACACACACACACACACACATATATATATATATATATATAATTTGGTAAAAATCGACTTTTCGACGTGCAGGTTTTTATTCTTTTCGAGATTAAAATTAAAAAGAATTAACCTACGATCTTTGGGTCTAAACCATTTTAAAGAAAAAATTATCAAGTTTCTTGTTCTGTTCATATTTTTCTGCCTACAAATTGAAATCGCTCATGTTTAACGTTTAATCCACATATTTTGGAGAAATCGTGCCAACGAACTTGAGAACAAGTAAAGGTATAAAAATGAATTTTTATAACCAACTTTTATGTGGCTAATACTTTAATATGAATAAACTTTATAATATAATTATGATAACCTTTCAGCTTTCATGGGCGTAAAAATTTGCAAAAGTGTCTACCTACCAGCTGTTGAGTGATGTGGGGGTCTCTCTATTTAATCTTTTTACAGTTGAGAGAATGGCAGGTAGAAGTAGAGAACTCAGTGTGTGTGTGTGTGTGTGTATATATATATATATATATATATATATATATATATATACATATATATATATACATATATATATATATACACACACATGCATATATATATAAAGCGAAGTTAACGTAAAAGTTGGTAAAAAAATGAACACTCGTTGCCCCCTCACGGAAGTCCCTGCTTTTCAGCCATACCACATTTTAAGGGGTTTTTAGGCGTTATTTATAAAAACTAAAAAAACACCTTATTGTCAGGTTGTGTCCGTCCGTCCGCATGTTTCATCTACGAAACTACTGGACGGATGTTCATGAAATTTGGTATTTAGTACATATGGGCAAAGAAACTAAGAAAGTGATATAAGTGGTTTATGTAGCCTAATCGGGAGTGCAACTTTACTGGTGACAAAAAACGAACTTTTCTTTATATCTCGTAAAATATCACTTATCAAAAAAGTCTTCAGCCAAAATTTGTAGAACTAATGAAATAACATGTTTTGTTCAGTACATTTTTATCGAAGGAGTAGCCGATTTCACGTTAATCAAACGAGAAAGTCGTTATTCACTGTGAACATGAAAACAACTTTCCTGCGTTTTTTAATTGTTGTCAACGAAAACAATCTTTGTGGCAACTGAAGTAACCAATATCTGCTTCAAATAACTAAATAATTTAATTTTCTTTCATGAGCATGTAATATTTGGTAAATGGATTATCTACGATGAAGAAATGAACGTAAAATACGTCTATTTTCTTTACCTAGGTATACACAGCGTTTGTAAGTGAAAAGAAATGTGTAATTTACGATGAAGGAATGAACGTAGACATAAATATTACATATATTACTACTATTTGATTGAAGTAAGTTTTAAATAACTTGTGATTGTTATATTAATTACAATTACAATTAAATAAATCTGTGAATAAAAAATTCGATATTTCCTTGGAATCACTACTGGCATACCATTTTTCAGTTCTTAGACATTATAATAAGCCAATAATATTTATATATTTCGACATGATTGCATAAATCGTAAAGAACGCCTTTATCTCGCATGTATGCACCCATGATGTGTGCATCTTTTCTCTCTTGTTTTCTTCCGTTTTCACGAAACCACGTGCATTTGAAAATATTACTCTTCCTTACTTACCGCTAAAATTTAGCGTTGACTAATAAATTATTAGAACCAATCAAACACAGGGAGCGGCAAATATCTCTTTGGAGGTCCTAGGGGCGCCGCCCTCTCACGCTAGGCAAGCCCCGCACCCGCCTCGCGCAGGGCCCCTTAAGGCGCGGGGCCCTAGGACATGGCCTACTTGGCCTATGCCTTAATCCGGCCCTGAGTTAAACTATTTATGATATCCAACACAGGAATGAATAAAGGATACTCCTAAAAATTTGGAATGTTCAAAAATACTGTTTAAAGTGACTAAGCACCGAGTTTGATAATCAATACACTAGTCAATTTGTAGTTTCAATCATCATACCAAATGAGTCGGTATTTTCATGTATTTATTCGTGATGATTAACGTGAATGAGATGCCATGGGTGGTGGGTGGGGGCGTTCTTATGTATCGAAACCCATTTAGCCATTCTCCGGGCGAGGTAATAGCATAGGGGTTAAGGATGAGGAGCAAATAGTGGTTGTAATGCGGGCTCAGGAAGGAAAAAGTCAGAAAACCTGTTTATCAAATCGGCAGAGTGAAAGGTGTGTCAGCGAAGCAGAATGAGATGGAGCTTGTGCATACTTGGGCGCTAGTAGTCGAAGGAAGCAATTTATTCGAAAGAAGGAGACTTTTATCAACTAGACGGTTTCCAAGAAAAGAATTGCGGGAAAAATAGGAATGTTGAACTTCGCGATGGATATGAGGTTTCGTGGCTTCTTTTATTCATAGGTACATTTTGAGATTTATAATATCAATCTCTTCCGTTTTGATTGAGTTTCGTCTAGCAATCGTAATGCGTGCCCCTTTGGCCAAGCGTGTCATAGATTCGCCATCCGTGCTCCAGACCCTCGGTTTCCAAATAGTGGTACGCAAGAAGTTAAAAACCTGTCTTGGTTTTTTGTCATTTTGAACAAATAAATTTATTTTACTTATAATTGAAATTTATAATTTTATTCTGTTTATTTTTAATATCATCAAGACATGCGTCATATTAAAAAATATGGCCCTTGATGATGGCTGCATTGTAGCCAAAATGCGCGTCGAGTTTTTCATAACCTTGTTACAGCTGTTGGAGATGCCTAACAGAAGTGCTTACTTGCTCAATTTTTCATGTCGAAGTGCTTATTCTTGAATTTGTTTTCAGCCATAAGGCGAACTCGTTAATTCTCGAGCGAATCTTGATAAGTGCAGGGAATAAAAAAAGAAAAATTATCTTGTGTGAAATGAAAATGGAACAAGGTTCCCGCGAGCGGAACATCACGTTTCGCAAAGGCATCCTCGAATGAAGAAGGGAAACGCGCTGCATTCGCTGTTTTTAGTTGCCCCAAACAGAAAGTTAATTTTATTCGTCCCATCTACTCAACGACTTTTATCTTTAAGTCCCACGTCACGGCGACTGCCTATTTCTCAGGCTATTTTATTTTTCGTCCTAATCGCACAAAGCTAAGTTTTAAGAGCGTAGTTGTTATCTCCCTCGCTACGCGTAGAAAAAAAGTCGGGGCCGAACGTCGGCCCATTTTGTATACTTTTTAGCTAGAGTGGGAGGTTGTTAGAGCACGTACTCGTTTATATCTGAGTGTGGTAAATTGGCGAACACTACGGGAATTCTTGTTTTATTTTTTTGTAATTTTAGCGATTACGAGGTACGTTTAAAAATATGACAAAGTTAAAGGGTGTCTTTATTTATGTTTACAACTTAGCGATATGACAAACAAGTGAAAAATAGTGTCGAGGCGTATTAAATTTAAAGGAAATTGTATTCTGGATATCATAGACTTCGGCTCCTGCCGACACATTTTCGCATGCTGTACCTTCTTTCTCGAGGAAAATTTCGTTAATTATTTGAAATCTTTATATTAAAATTAGCAGAATTTTGTTTGTTTGTTTGTCCGCTATACAAATCCACACCATTGAAGATATCGTCACGAAACTTCGCAGATATATATTATATATAGATTAATACACATATATATATAATTTTTCCCTGCGAGTATCATAAGCTATATGGCAATAAATATTTGGAGAGGAGGGGTGCAGTATTATAAGCGCACTGTGCATGACGCTACAATAGACGTTAACACCATCGGACGGTAGCCGTGTGAACTACACTTGCCGGTGGCTTTAAATATTCCCGGGCAACGCCGGGTACTCCAGCTAGTTTAGAATAAAGTTCAAATTTCAAAGAAAAACCAAAATCCAATATCCAGAAAAGTAACGAACGGTCTAAATCAAACTTGTTTTCATTTCAAAATTTCCATGTCGACTCCTTCATAGATCGCGTCATTGTCAAAATACAATTCTCTTGGCAGCGTCACAGTAATTGTCCTTAATTTAATTTTGAAATTTATTTGCCAGAAAAAAATAATTAGGAAAAGAGTTTGCAGAATAATGTTAGAAGAAAATTCAAAGAGCGATGAACATAATTCTTCTTAGATGATATAAACAATCATGTACGAATTATTTTTTTAAAGGCGATTCGATATCTCTTTGTTTAGTGTACAGTTGAATGTTTATTTTCTTGTATCTCTTGGAAGAACAATTTATTCCGCCGTCGCCTTTCTACATTTATTCCAACCGTGAAAGACCATGAATGGTATCGCTGATGAACTGTCTTCCGACAAGAAGAGAATAAAAACAGTTCCATTTTCGTGAAAATGGAATCGCGAGAACTCTTTCATCTTTAGCTTAATGTGCTGTCGCAGGATCTCGAGTATCGCAGACCTCGTGAATTTTTTAAAGGTTTTCTCGAAAGTTCCTCAAAGAAAATTGGTATCTACGAGTTTTTGCCACGAAAAATAATTAACGTCGCGACTTTTCGTCAAACAATACTGATGGGTAGTAGTGACAACAAAACGGACAAGTAAACTCCATAAATGGAATACACAGATATCAAAGGCGTTCTTTACGGGAAATACGTGTAAAACTATATCGAAAGATTGGACGGTTCTTGAATTTTTATCTTCGAAGCTATAAGTTGTAATTATGTGGTCTCGTGGACTTTTTTAAGATAAATATTGACCACTATTCGAATAAATTTTTTAAATCTATACCTTGCAGATCATATAAGAATATGAGAGAGAGAGAGAGAAATAAGGATTTTAGTAGTCGTTTGCCAATAGCAATCGATGTAAACAAAATATCTATGTTATACTTGGGATTTTCTCGAATTTTTATCTCCAAAACTATAGGTTATAATTATGTGGTCTTGCATACTTTTATGTTATTAATGTTGTGCTCTATCCGAATAAATTTTTTTATCGATACCCTACAGATATAGGAGTCATAGAAAGAAAAATATGGTATTTAATTGTTGCTTCATGAATGCCATTTAACGAGATATGTTTATATAAAATGAAAGTTGAAATTGACGAATGCAGTTAAAAATCACAATTCATCGATACATTTTAATAATGATCACTCGTACTTAATTAAAATCCGTCAAACGGTTCAGGTGATGAAAGTCATGAAAGATTGACGGACAGACGAGAGGTGCCAATAAGGCGTTTTGCTACTACTGCTTCGCTAGTGAAGAACGCCTAATAATGCGAATTTTTCTAATGAAAAGCATTTATAACCTGTTAAGTAAAAAAGAGCGAGCTACACTGGCAAATATATAAAATGTAAGCGAAGGAAATTTTCCAAAGCCAGTCAAACTGATAAAACCCGGTTAAAAGGCCGGATAAAAACAGTGGAACCCGGATAAAAACCGGATAAAAACCCAATACGTATTTCGGCTACAAAGTAACCATCATCAGGGGTTAAAAAAACGGGGGGAAGGGGGGCTTGAGAGAGGGCAACTGAAACCAAGACCAGTGGCACGCTCTCAAGTGGATGTCCAAAGCTGTGTCTGTGTATTTATACCTGGTTGGTGGGCAGGGGTGGGAGAAGAAAAAGGGGGGGACCTAGATGACCTAGGTGATGGGAGAAAAAGGGGGGGAGGTTAGTTTAAAAAGAACGCTGTTTATTACCCCTAACTCGTTATTCATCAGGGTGTGTCTGTATTTATGAATGTGTAAGCTTTCTGTTGCGTCGAGTTTGGTATTTGGGACTTGTTTAAGCAGTTTGAGGTTATTTGTGTCTAATGGGTGGTTATATTCCAAAATGTGTTTCGCGACGGCCGATTTTTCAAAGCGTCCATGTCTGTAGTGCGCTAAATGTTCTTTGAATCTGATGGATATATTTCTTTTCGTTTGGCCAATGTAAGACATGTTGCATGTGGGGCACAACACTTGATATATGCCGGATTTTTCTAATGTGGGTATTTTGTCTTTAGGGTTCCCTAATAAATTTTTTATGTTATTTGTGTTGTGAAACGTTAGTGTATAATTTGCGTTTTGAAAAATTTTTGTTAGCCCTTTGTTTAGGGTTGGATGGAAGGGGAGTGAAATAAATTTTTTCTTCCTATCGTCACTTAGAGCAAGCGTAGTACTTGTCTTCTTGTCTAATGTTTTGGATTGCTTGTTAATAATGTTGTCTATCAATTCGTGTGTGTACCCGTTTTCTAGGGCCGCGTTTTTAATATATTTTACTTCTTTGTCAAAACGTTTTTTATTTAGCGGTGTCGTCAATAGTCTGTGTACCATATGGTTGAAAGCCGCGATCTTTTGTTTGTAAGGGTGATTGGAGTCTTTCTTAATATAATTGTTGGTATGAGTCGGTTTCCTGTACACGTCAAATTCTAATCGTCCATTATTATTAATGATCAAAATGTCAAGAAAAGGTAAAGACTTATTTGCTTCGATTTCAAAGGTGAAGTTTATAGAGTTGTGAAATGAGTTGAGTTCTTGGACGAAGGTGTTAATGTTATAGAGTTTTGTGTCAAAAATGGCAAAAATGTCATCAACGTACCTACACCATGTGTTGGGGAAATAGTTTAACGTATTTTTACAGCGTTGCTCAAAAGAATAAAGAAAAATATTTGCTATAAGTGGTGAGAGAGGATTGCCCATTGATGTTCCATTAATTTGTTTATAGAACTTATTGTTAAAAACGAAGTAATTTTGTTCCATGCATAAGTTTGTCAATGTGAGACATACAAAAAACCACCAATTGACGACCTGATTATTGATATAGAATGTGGTATAAAGGATAGTAACGACACGACCAAACAGTATATAAGAACCGCTAGTAAAATCGCCATTGAGCGGAACATGAACAATTTTCCAAATAAGAACCTTCAGATAAATAAGACAGACTATAAAATTATTCAAAACTTAAAAACTCTCTCACCACTTATAGCAAATATTTTTCTTTATTCTTTTGAGCAACGCTGTAAAAATACGTTAAACTATTTCCCCAACACATGGTGTAGGTACGTTGATGACATTTTTGCCATTTTTGACACAAAACTCTATAACATTAACACCTTCGTCCAAGAACTCAACTCATTTCACAACTCTATAAACTTCACCTTTGAAATCGAAGCAAATAAGTCTTTACCTTTTCTTGACATTTTGATCATTAATAATAATGGACGATTAGAATTTGACGTGTACAGGAAACCGACTCATACCAACAATTATATTAAGAAAGACTCCAATCACCCTTACAAACAAAAGATCGCGGCTTTCAACCATATGGTACACAGACTATTGACGACACCGCTAAATAAAAAACGTTTTGACAAAGAAGTAAAATATATTAAAAACGCGGCCCTAGAAAACGGGTACACACACGAATTGATAGACAACATTATTAACAAGCAATCCAAAACATTAGACAAGAAGACAAGTACTACGCTTGCTCTAAGTGACGATAGGAAGAAAAAATTTATTTCACTCCCCTTCCATCCAACCCTAAACAAAGGGCTAACAAAAATTTTTCAAAACGCAAATTATACACTAACGTTTCACAACACAAATAACATAAAAAATTTATTAGGGAACCCTAAAGACAAAATACCCACATTAGAAAAATCCGGCATATATCAAGTGTTGTGCCCCACATGCAACATGTCTTACATTGGCCAAACGAAAAGAAATATATCCATCAGATTCAAAGAACATTTAGCGCACTACAGACATGGACGCTTTGAAAAATCGGCCGTCGCGAAACACATTTTGGAATATAACCACCCATTAGACACAAATAACCTCAAACTGCTTAAACAAGTCCCAAATACCAAACTCGACGCAACAGAAAGCTTACACATTCATAAATACAGACACACCCTGATGAATAACGAGTTAGGGGTAATAAACAGCGTTCTTTTTAAACTAACCTCCCCCCCTTTTTCTCCCATCACCTAGGTCATCTAGGTCCCCCCCTTTTTCTTCTCCCACCCCTGCCCACCAACCAGGTATAAATACACAGACACAGCTTTGGACATCCACTTGAGAGCGTGCCACTGGTCTTGGTTTCAGTTGCCCTCTCTCAAGCCCCCCTTCCCCCCGTTTTTTTAACCCCTGATGATGGTTACTTTGTAGCCGAAATACGTATTGGGTTTTTATCCGGTTTTTATCCGGGTTCCACTGTTTTTATCCGGCCTTTTAACCGGGTTTTATCAGTTTGACTGGCTTTGGAAAATTTCCTTCGCTTACATTTCATTTATAACCTGACAATTTTAAATAATTTTTTTATTGAAAATATAAATTTGTTTCGCAGGAGTTATTTGTCGTTATTATTCAGCCCATAATCAATACCACCTCTACCTGTATTTATTACTTTTGTATTTCTTTAAAAATTTCCAATAGATCCTCTTTCGATTTCAGTTCTCTCGATCGCTCTTTCACGCTGAAGAGTTATACTTAAGGTTCCTTTCATTAGAAGATTTATTGTTATTTTGAAGGAGCGTTTTCTTAGATTTGAAAAGGTTACTTTATTTGAAGAAGATTCATGTTCCATTTATTGAACGCATTCATCTGACTTATTTTTCCTCAATCAGAAGATGTGAGTGGTCTGAGCCCTTGGGAATTTCACCTGCGTCACGTTTAATGACAATTACGATGATATTTGTTTATCTCAGACCTCCAAATAGTTCCTTTAATGTTTTCTTTGATATTCGTGCAGAAAAAGCCTCTTAGAATAAGTTTATCACTACATTTGGATGATTTAACGCTTCTGAAGTAGTCGGCCGAGGATGTTAAAACTGAATGCAATCAATATTTTGTGAAGAAAGGTTATCGAATTTCTCACAATTCACTTCGGCGAGAGTAATTACTTAGTTTTAATTTCGGCAGTTCGTCACAGAAACTTTTACTCGCGATTTTACCTTACACGATAACAATTGGTATCTGCGACATTTTGTCAAGAAACATAACAAGCGCTGCGCTTTTTCATAAAAGAAAATTCCTTACAACGAACTTTAAATTATAGAACGGGCGTTTCATAATGTAATTTAATTGCGTTTTCGTTCGAATTCAGTTAAACTTTCCTGCCTCGCGGTAGGTATCGGTTCGCGAATTTCAGTCGACCACATGCACACACACACACACACACACACCTGTATACATATGCGCGCGCGCGAAAATTTTAAATTCGAGTCATACATATTTAATGCGTATCTGCTTCCTCTCTGATATGGTATGCGGGAAAAACGAGAAAGAAGAATGCTTCTTCCAATAACGGACGCATTTCGCCTCGCGATGAAAGAATCCGCCATTTCCGTTTGAATTTTCCTCCGAAAAAAAGTCTCCTCGGTCCGTGATTCAAATAGAAGCTTTCCACATGACCCGGAGGGAGAAAAACTCTCGACCGGGATGAGATAAAATTCTCGCACAAACAAACAAACGACTACCGCAAAAAAACATCACATCGCGATTTAGATAGCACTCGCTTTCGTAAAACTCATTTGCAGCAGGGAAAATGTCAGAACGAAAACGATTCATTTTAAATACAAACTAACAGAAATATCTCCGAGCAACTATTTTCCTCCTGCTTTTTTTACTTTAACTTTTGTTATAAATTAAAAGGCCCTCGCGCGTTTTTTGTGTTTTGTTAGTTATAAACTCAGAGAAGGTGGTACTTTTCAAAAAGTTGGATAATTTTTTCTTACTGCTTGACAACCGAGTTTATTTATAAAACACGTTTGTTCCCCAAATGGCCTCTGAGTCATTTTATATGACTTGTTAAAGAATTTCATTCATTCTCTTTGAAAAACACAACTATACAACAGAGTTTTAATATTAAATAGTACACACCTTAGATATATCTCCAAAAAATATCTAAAAAAGAAACAAATGCCTTTCTCCCAACTGGTAAAGGACTTTTGGGAAAGCAAGTTACTAATAAACCTCCATAGTTGCTCCAGATATGGTTTAAGTGCTAGTTGTTTGTGTCTCCTGGTGGCCCTGTAAGACACTTCAAAGGATTAAGATAGCCAATTCCAGACATTTTCTCAGCTAGAGATAAATTTGCATATTAAATTAAGGGAGCGGGACTTTAAAGTCCCGCGCATAACGAAGTGTTTACGCAGAGGTCTACATGCGGGTCGCAAGTTCACTTAAGTTAAGAAAGTTTAGCTAATTTTATTGTACATTAAGTAGATAGATAAGAAGATCTCTTGGCTACGTAGAGATACGAAACGATAAAAAATACTAAACATTGTGGAATTCTAACTTAACTAGAGTATTTCGATTTAAATGTGTGCCATCATTGGTTGTCGGTTTGTCAGAGCAAAATAATTTCATTCCTTATCGTGCCATGTCCTTTATGTCGATATCATCTAATTGTCCCTCATGCTGTTTCAATTTTAAGAACCCTCGTTTAAAGCTGGTGATTTCAGTTTCCAGGTTGTCTCAACGCAGTTTTTGCTCCCGAAAATCCTTGTCTCTCTTGGGTAGAAAACTAAGACTCAGTTCCGGCTTCCACCTCCTAAAGGGCAATTCGGGCATCTGGTTCTTTTCGTCAAAGTCTTAAGAGCTCTGGCATTGTCGAGGGTTCGAGTCGACGTTCGTCAGCGAATCCCTTTATGGTCTTTTCATCCGTTTCCGCTCCTCTAACTGATTCCACCAACCATTACTCCCATCCCGCTCCTCGCCTCCTCTGATATCACTTAATAACGCTCTTCCTCATTTATTCCACTCGAATCTCATGAAGAATTCAAATGGACGAAATTGCCGCGAAATCGAATTCCGACTGCGCCTTTTTTCGCCAACTGATCTATTGTTTCGTAACGCTTTGGGTCGATGAGGAATACGATCGATTTGAGATTCAGGTAATATTCATTCTCGATTAGATTGCATCGTTCCTTCGTGTCGTGAGGAAATATATTCTATCCGTCTAGATTAAATTTATACTAGGGGCCAATTTCAATTCTGCGTTATTATTTCTTTTGCAAAATTTCTTTATGTACAATTTAGTGCTCGAATTCTTGAACCCCACATATTTCCATGTGTAAACCAAGGTTAAGGCGTAAAAATACCAACTTTGGCTAAGGTTTGATCTTGTGATTTATTTATTGCCATGGCATAAGACAGTTTGATCGCCAATTGTCTGCAATGCATGTTAAAAGAAATTGCTGGATCATTTGGCGTGTCAATTTTTACACGTGGGATAAAGTGAATGATTCCAGACATAAAACCAGTAATGACTTCCAATAATTAATTTCATTATTAACCACATTTAATTAATCAATCACTCATCATTCTCTCTCACATTTTCCAATCATAACCCACGCTACGTGCCTCTTATTTACGTTAAATAATGCTACATTCGGTTCTTGAGTTAAATCATAATGTTCTCTTTCAGATTCAATGAACTTGATTGTATTGTAACTTCAATTGGAATAAAATCGAAATTAAATATAATTACCGATAATCAAATGAAACTTATACGTATACAGCATCTACATAAATTTCATTTAACATTAAAACGTAAGACTTTCAATTAAATAATAACTGAAATTAATATAGCGTGTTGTATAAATTGAAGCTTTCTGTACTTTTCGATATATTAAAAGAATTCTGATTTTAATTTTTACCAATACGTAAATGAAGCTTCAATGTGTTAAATGAAGTAAATATGAAAGTTTATTTATGAACATTACTAACATTACTACTAAGGTTCTCTGCATACATTTTTACTGTTTTCTCGCTATTGTCTGTGTGATAGTAACTTTGTGGCTGCTCTAACTCAAACATTAATTATCAAATTAGTACAAAATTTTATATTTAAGAGTTTTATGTAAAGTTATAGGTCTGAATAGAATTTTGGTAAAATTGGTCAACCGAAAGTGGGAGTTTACTCTTTTCATTTTTCCGTTTTTACCAAATATCTTCTATAGGGCTTCATCAAGGTAAATACTTGTCATTGTTAATGTTTTTAGAAAATATAATTTTCTATAACATTTTTGTAACATTTTTTCATGAGCAACCGCATAAAACAATCCACATATAACAATGAAAGACAAAATTTCAGACCTTCAATGTGAATAGCGTTTGAAATTTCAGGATAGGAAATGGTTTACTTACCTCAAAAGGTGAAACAAAACACAACCAAACGTATGAACTCACGAATGACAACGTGAACATTGCTTTTCTCTACTCAGCTGAACTACCTGTCAGTGAGCTGGCGCTACCTACTGACTAATTTTCGAAAAACAGAGGGTGGGGCATCTCTCCCTGTGGGGCGTCTCTCCCGGAATCACTCTGTTGATAAGAGTTAACTAATTCAAAAGAAATTTTCAAATACATATATCTTAAAACGAAAAAGTTGATTGCCCAAAGACGGACAGACAGGCAGAGTGATTGCATAAGCAAGTTCTTTTCTTAAAAAAAACGTGCTAAAAAGGACGCGTTCACATAGGCAACGAGTCACAAACGTAAAATGCGGTGCGAGCCATATTCGGAATCGCGTAAAATCGAGTTTTATGCGCGTTGGGTAAATAAGCGCCACCTTTATTTAGCCATGTTCGGTCAAGTCTGATTGTGAGTTAGATAAACCCACATTGGAGAAGGGTTTACTCTATTCTTCCTCCTACATATTTTTCGGATTTTAATTTTTATTGTTATTTTTGTTCCCGGTTACTTATTCATGGCCACTTGCCTAATTTTCCCGATTAATCATTCTCGTGACTTGCGTGGAATTCTCGTTAAAGAATAAATAATTCCTTACTAACGATTTTCCAAGGGCTTCTAACTTCCCCTGATCGTAATTACTTTCGGGACTTAAGAACTCTTTCGAGAACCGGTTAATTTTTTTCCGCGGTCGTTTCCATGGCTTCCCTTTTGTGCCGGAAATTTCCTTACGTCTCTAGCATCACTCACACAGCCGTTCTCGTGTACGTCATTATCGGCTTTTAAGTCCAACCTCTGTCACTACATCCGGATGAAACTCTTCGCCGCCCGCAATAAGCGTCTCAATAAAACTCTCGTTTCTTGCTCTACCACACGAATTATTTATTTTCTTTTTAACAAGTAGGAGAAATCTGCCTGAAAATATTTTAAGACTCTCTCTCTCTCTCTCTCCTTATGCTTTACTTTTCATCATTTGGGATTAAATCATTTTTGCTGGCCTTGCTCGTGAACTCCGGACAATGTAAGAAGAGGTAACAAATCATTTCTATGAGATTTATTTAATGACACGAAACGTTCCCCGTATAAATTCGAAAATGCATAAAAATTTAGAGCTGTGCATATGATCGCGAGGAATAATGGAGGTAAACCTGCGGGTTTTTTAAAAGTTGAACTTCAAAGGACTGGAAAGATCGCGCTTAATAAAATTTTCTCATCTCTTTACCCGTTGCACTTGCATGTTAAGTAGGACTCTTGTTACTGGAGGCCACGTTGCAACATTTTTTAAGGTAGCTTTGAATCTATAAAATACCCATTTCCATTTAATAGCGAAACTAATAGATTTTCTTGAGATTCAAACACTTTTTCTGCCATTGAAGGCTCTTTCCCCAATTTTTAAAAGATATAGTATTAACACCATTTCTCGTTTTAATTATTGTTTATTTTATTTGGTATGCATTTCAGCATGTATTTATATATTTTTCGTTTTATTTATTTCAATTAACTCATGAACATCTCTTTCGCGGCCTTTTCACAACAAGCATCTCAATAACAACCGGTGATCGAATTGACCAGGTACGCATGGGAACGCCATTCTATTTGATAAGAAATGAAGTCCATGGCGTTTCCGTTGTTAAAAAAATCAGATAAGAACGTTCCGATTACTAACGTTCCCGTTGTTAAAACTTTCCAATCCGAGCACTGATAACAACGAAAATTATCGAGTTAATCTTGGTGGGCGATATAAAATTAACCTCTCAGGTCCGGAGGACGTTTATTTAAATCCCACCCCAGATGCCGGAGGAGATTGTTTTGACGATGCAGGCGCGAAATTTGCAAAAATATAAAAAATAATGACTTGTAAACTTTTAATTGGATTTTTATGAATTTTTTGAGGATTTCCGCAAAACATTATTTTACAACTATAACTTTTACGCTAGCTTGAAATAAGTAGAGACTCTTTGCTGGAGAGTAGCGATTTTCACACCGATTCGTTACCTATCCAGCGCGTGCCGGCTCTTTCTTAGGATAATCAATATCGTAAAAACTATAAAAGTTATTGACATGCAACCTTCTTCAAAGATAAATTTAAAATATTCTGAACGTTTAATTTTGTGCATGTACCCCTCTAAACCAAAGAGGGAAA
This sequence comes from Tanypteryx hageni, assembly GCA_028673005.1. Taxonomy (NCBI): domain Eukaryota; kingdom Metazoa; phylum Arthropoda; class Insecta; order Odonata; family Petaluridae; genus Tanypteryx; species Tanypteryx hageni. Next base: position 37,592,775 of record CM054115.1, read on the forward strand.
AAGTTTCCCGCAGGTCAACTTTTTCATGCCTCGACTGAAAATTTTAGATAAATATTACGGTCGTTATATTTTTAAAAGGCAGTTCATAATTTTTATTTATTCTTGAGTTACTTGTTTTTATTAGGAATCGTTACAGAAGTAACATAAAAAATTGTCCCTTTTTATTCAATAAAAGCCGGGATATGATGTTGTATGTATATTTGCAAGGAAGAAATCCCGTGACTACAAAAAAGTATTCACTAAATTTCAACTCTATGTAAAAAATAAGAATAAAATAAAATTGATGAAAAAATATAGTTATTAAGAACAAAAGTTTCTCTTTTGAAATATACCAAATTTTTTAAGATCAAATAATTTCCAGCGTCGCAAAAAATAAATAACCCTAGCAATGACGCTCGGCGCACTAACACGCCGGACGGCGGCATGTGAAGTATTCGCTCGACGTAGTGACACGTCGGACGGCGTTGAGGGGTTCAAAACTATATTCTCCTAAAGCCATCAAAAAATATTTTTCAGAATCTGCTATCGGTGAATTGCCGCTGATGATGGCGGATTATCGAACAAAATGCGCATCTGGTTTTTCCTAGTTTTTTTTACGGCTATAAGAGTAACATTGATTTTCAACAAAGTAGAAACGTTAAATACCCCTCTCTACTAAGATCGGCTTGATAATAATGCATGCGAAAGAGGATTCCGAGTGGAAAATGTTGCTTTAACCTGAAGTTGCATCGAGTGCGTCCCATCCCCTCCATTTCCCTCTCTCTCTCCACTTCAACCCCCTTCTCTCCTTCCCTCTCGTATTGGACACCTTTTAAGAGCTATTGTGTATCAACATCAATAACTGCCGCATGAGCCGATCCCTCCCCCTTCCTCCCCAAACCCTCCCCTCGCCCCTTTCGTGGGTGGCGTGACTCAGGCTCCGTTTTGAAGGTAGGGTACTTTATGACGGTATGGAGATTTCTGTGTGTCACATTCGCAGTTCATGCACGGTTCAACGAGCAGGAGGTACTATGGCGTGACCAAACCCCTAGGTGGGTTTTATTTTGTTTTTCCGAGTATCGCCTGCGGGTCGATATTTTGCGAGGTTATTGCCCACCACACGCTTGGTGTTTTTCTTTTTTTTAGAGTTGGTGATTGCGCCTACTAGTCTGGAGATTATCCTCGCGTCGATGTGAGGCGAGAGCGCTGTATAGTGATTCTCCGTTTATTTCTGGTCTTGGTTTTGCGTTTGTTATTTCAGATTATCTGGAGAGAATCATCATAAATGCGTGACTTGTTAGGATTTATATCTTGTCGTGTTTCCAAGAATCTCTTATTGACTCGAATCGTTCACGAGCGCTGCTTCATCTATACCAGGGATCGTCAACCTACGGCTTGCCGTCCGCATGCGGCCCCCGAGAGCGCTTTATGCGACCCACGAAGCTATGACTAAAAGTGTGATCGGTAAAATTTAGCATAGTTAATTTCATATTTTTCAGTGAAATTGCTGTCTAAAAACATTATCTGATGACGTTTTAGCGCCAGTTAGTCATTCAGACTCGATTTTTAACCTACTTTCCAGAATGGAAATAGGCATATAGTTCGTCGTTGTGTCTGTCTGTCTGTCCGTCCCCGCTTATTAACTTTGGAACCAATAAACCGATTTTGATGAAAATTTGTGAAAATCTATTGCTACTGCGGCCGAGCTCCCGAGGATTGTTTTTGTTGCGAAGATTGAAGTCCCTGGTTCGATTCCAGGAACTATCCTTCCCATTTGATTTACATGGGAAATCTAAAATCCATCGTGCAGGGTAATTTTCTCTTGCACATTAAAATATCTTAGAATTGTAACATCGGAGCGAGTTTTATACTATTTTCTGAGGAACGGAATGGAGATTCAATTTTTTATCGTAGAATTTTACTTATCGACTGTATTTCTTAGAATTTCGCGTAAATACTGGCGATTTTGCAGTTTTTATCACTCATTACGAGAGTGTTGCCATCGCATCAACTATTGTTGGACCCAGATTCGGTATATTCTAATACGTACACGCGTTATTTTTTCTGCACAAATACGCGTGATCAATTTAATATTCCGTTTGAATGTATTTGTAGTATTTTATAACGCTAAATTATGAAATTTGGGAACACAAAGAGTTACATATCTGCGATGACTTTCAAGCTATTAAAGCCAATATAATTATTAAACTAGGGGGCCGTTGCAGTACTTCCTGCAAACATCTAGAGAGCCTTGCGTGAAGTGACCCAATGCGATAGTTCCTATGACAAAAATTGATACAAAGAGTGTTATTAGTTGAACCACTTTTATTGCCCCTCTTAAAATAATTATATAGCTCACATCATTCATGTCTTTTCGGGAGACGACTTCCCATGTAAAACCTGCAAGAGTTTGCGGCGAGTATTCAGGCGAAAGTTTTGTCGAAATCGAGCCGACCGTTCTTGATTTATTTGCGTTTATAGTGGGAGGTGACGTCACTGTCACTTAATCTGCTTTTGTCCTTCACGCGTTTTATTGCAAGCTTAGTGCAAATGCACTTGAGGCCCGAATCTATCAATGCAAAAATTCGAGATAAACAATGCCGGCTACCCTAGCAACCTCCTTTTTGAAATGTCGAAAAACCGGAGAACATCGAAAATTAACTTAAAATACGAGCAAACAGGAAATAAGTGACAGAATCGGCGGTAAGAATAAGAATCTTCATTTTTTCTGCGTTAAATGGCATAAATCTCGAGTCAAAGTATTGATCATAAGATATTTTTAAATATTAAAGAATAAAGGTTTACACATCGTATTCTAGCCGATTATGTGTTAATCAAATGCAAAAACGAAAACTATTCTGGCATCAAACCACTTAAAACCTGTAGGAGTTTGCGCCTAATATTCAGGCGAAAGATTTGTCGAAATCGAGCCTACCGTTCCCGGTTTATTTGCGTTCATGCCGGAAGGCTTCAGACGCAGGCAGGGAAACAGAGGCACAGCGGCTATAATTTGATTAAATAAGATGTTTAGACTTACACCGTAATGTAGAAAAATGGAATAAGTGGAAACAAATGAATATTTTGGCGGATAAACGCTGGATGGAGGTTTTTTCTCATTTTGATAGTGAGCTCATACCATATCCAAATCTGTTATTGATTATCGAGTTCTGATTTGCGCTATCAGGTTCAAATGAAGCAGTAGAAAGTCTTTTCAATCATCACTGATATTCGAACCATTGAAAAAATGAAACATCTTAGATACAAAACGTTGTGATATTTTACAACTCAAAAGAAACAAATAATGATTTGTTAAAAAAGTTAATAGTAGTGACAAATATCCTTATATAATAATTCTCAAGTGTCTGTCTGTCTTTCACTGTACTTTTGGAAATTTCACAATGGTTTTAAGAGCTGAAACTTTCACAATCGTTAAAACTCAATGACATGGCCCCTAGAAAAATCAAACATCCCGAAAAAAGTCCCGGATTCGACTCCGGGAGACGATTATATTTTCCCTTAAGTTAACACGGGATTATAGTTTTTTAAGGTGCAACAATTTTTTCTTTTGTTCATCAAAATACGTAAATATGAATTAATTTTGTCCATGTTTGCTTTATTCAACAGCTAAAACTGTAATATCTGTAATATCTTAATCTTGCGATGTTTAGATGTTACACGGAAGAATTTGTCAGAAATACGCATTTCTTTTCGACTTTTTATGGCTTTTTCGTACTCTTTCCGGGCGTTGCCAAGGTGTCCCGCATTGTTGTCTCCGATTCATTTAGCGTCTATTAAGCCTTCAAATTGATGAAAGAATTGCGTTATTCGCTTCGCGCTTTTGGTCAAGCATCGAAATTATTGTCGTAGCAACGTCAAACGTAATAGATTGCAACGTTAATAATTGCAGGTTATTATTATTCAGTAAACTTCGTGTGAACTGGGTGTTTTTAACGATTGACCAGAAGAAAAAATTTTCTTTCTTTTTTGCAACTCTAAAATATTACCTTTTTCATAAGTAAAATCATAATATTCTACATATTTAATGTTTAATAACGCAAATAGGCCTAAGCATCAGTTTAAAATTTGATGATAAGGAAAACATGAGCTATTATTAAGAAATAAAAAATAACATTCTGAAGTACAAAACACTTGTTGGTAATAATTTAATTAAATATATAATAAATGGTTGAATTATTTGTTTAAAAAATTGCATATCTTTTAATAAAAGGAAACTATTTTAAAGCAATAATAAAGTAAAAGTTTGAAAATACTGTCTAAGATGACTTTTAAACATTCAGTCTTCTGGCTGATTTAACAATTGCGTGGGTACCACTAGAATGATGTGGGATGACAAATACAAATTAATTGCAAGCGTAACTGCAACGGGCTGCTGGTATATTAGATAAGTGATTAAATGGAAAGTAGGCATCATAAGTTCTGTTTGAATCAACTTGTTATTACTATGAGACGACAAGATCTCTGGGTAACTTGCGATATATATGCTCATCCGGTCCGCCGTAGCTCTCGTGATTTCTAATGCGGCCCTCCGAAGCATTCACTACAACGAATGTGGCCCACCACGCAAAAAAGTTTGCCTACCTCTTATCTATAGAAAGGAGAGGCAGTCCTGAATGAGCTCTTTCGTTAGCAAACTGGAAACACACTCATAATACTCTTGATGCCGTAGCTTAGCTATCTAATTCGAAATTAATGACATTCCTTCGAAAACGCAATATAATCGGCGAGATGAAAGAGAAGGACCTCTGAAAAATTAAGATATTCGGAGATCGTGAAATCGCGAATACTTGCGAGGGCAAACGAAGCCGACAGTTAAGGGAACGCCCCAAGAGTTAAAAAAAAATTTTAATTACCAAAAGTTGGCGTGAGTGTTGTTTGATAGCATTTTCCGCACTACGGAATACAAGTAGGTATATTGCTTTTTTATTGTTTTCCAAATACTTTATATTTTTGTCATTAATGAACAGTTATTTTGCGTCGTAAGATTGTCTATATATATACGAGCATATATATATATATATATATATATATATATATATATATATATATATATAATAAATAGCTATTTCTTACTTAGGAGGAGAAGGATCTAAAACCGAAGGTACTTCTAGAAGGGATATAGATCTGATATTTAGCGTGATGTTAGGTCATTGAGCCCTTGGCGGGACTACAAATTATTGGCCCTACCCTCGCGAAAATAATTTTTGGGTCCCTTCTTAATTCATTATGTTTAATATAATATATAGATGGTCCTACAGGGCCTCCTAAATCTATCGTCCCCCCGTGGTCACGGTCTCTGCGGTATTATAGTTCCGCTACTACATTGATTACAACCGACAGGATAATCCCAAAATTTCTTAAGTTTTCAATTTCAGGGAAGAAAAACAGGGAAAGCTGCTCAGAGATTTATATAGATTGAAGTTTTGATTTAATTAAAATGGAGATGCGAACTCGAGAGGTAGCTAAAAGAAGTAGGTTTATTTTTCTTGAAAAAAAATTCAAATCCGTCCCGAATCTTCCTAAAAATTGTTTTTCAGAAGCTTGAAGCCGATGCGTGTGTATAGTAGGGTGGTCCACCCTTGTATGAGGAAATATTAGGAGTGAACCCAGGGCCCCAAATATTTGTAAAATCCTACGAAAAAATTCCATAAAGAGGCCATCTCTTTATTTCAGCGGCTGGGAAAGAGAAATAGAGAAATATTCAAATTGTTTTTCGGTGATACATTTCCTTTTTTCTCTTTAATATTATAAAGTAGGTTGTACTCAGCGCGCATCGTAAAGTAGGCAACACGTATAACACACGTGAAAGCATGGACAATATTAAAATTGTTATAACGCTTGATATTCTAAAATATTTAAAACGCCTGTTATAGGAAATTCTGGGTATAGGACCCTTAATATTCACAATATTTTTTGTACAATTCACACAATATTTAGATCGCCCTCCTGGCTCTTGAATATTTTGGTCGTACAAAAAAGGGTCTGTTCATTTAGGTAGCTATGACAGTAAACTATGGAAATACGTTAATGTATTTTGGAGGGCATATTATGAAGATCCGTTACAATTGGTTTGTTTATTAAATGTACTTTTAATTGCCGACGGAGAGCCAAAACTAACATTAAGCCCAGGCAATCACGAGTGTTGAAACGTGAAATTTTTGAAATTCCACTCAATTTATTATTAGTTTTTTTCTATATTTTTATGTAAGTAAGCATGGTCTGAATTTATCTGATAGATGTTTGTGTTGAAATATTTAAAGATTAACTGCATACATATTCAAGTTTAACATTCGTCCGTGGTAGCTCCTACAGTTTTACATGAGGTATGAGTGTGGCTTATGTTATGATGCACGCTGAAATGCTAACTGCATTGAGAGGGGTAGTAATACTGCTAAACTAAAACAGCTATTGTAATATATTAAAAGAAAAAAGTATTATTGAAGACAATTCTTTATGAGTTTGAGTTTTGAAAAAGCACGCTCCCCTTCCGAACTTGTTCCAAAAATGGAAAGACATATTCTAAAAGCAATATTTACATTTGGAAAATTTGTAATCAGCTTATCCTGTATTTCTGCACTGATCATTTCGGCCACAGATTTCTTGTCTGCTTACATTCGCGAGACCAATAAAATCTCATCAATATATGCATCTTCGAGTTTGAAGAATATATTTTAATTAATGCCCTTGCTTTAGAAACCACTTCATCACTGGACATAGAACTGTGGAGAAGGAAATTAAACCTTTCATACAGCGTTACGTATGCTGCTCGCCGTTTACTCATCTCAATTATTAGTTTGCCTATAATAGGATAGAAGCAGTAAAATGGCCATAAGTGCGATCACATCAATAAATTTTATTTAACGAGGGTGCATTTTAATATGATGTGGGGTGGGGCCTCCGAATGCAAGAGTGCCTAGGGCCTACGAAGATCTTAAAACGGCCCTGACTCCAACTGCCCGCCACTCTTCAACATAATACCCATACAACGCACAAAAGACGCATGGTAACTTTCCTCCGTTCTAGAGAGAGTTCGGACGAGCCACCAAAGCGTCTGAGTGTTGTTGCTTTGAAAATTATGGCCCATTGCAAAATAGACGATTTTTTTACAAAGCATACGACAGTTTTCTCACAGGTGGTACAAAAATATGGGATGAGGCATCCTGATTACAGCAAGAAAACAATCAGCTAATTTTTCATGTAAAAAGTGTGAATGTATAAAAAACTAAATATCTGTTACAAATTTCAAATTCGAAAATGTTTCATTAAAATAAATTTAGAGCGATGAATATTCTTTTTATACTATTTTTAAAATTTCCTTTGATCTCTGCCTACTTATAATTTTTTAAACTAAGTTAAGTGAAACTGGACATCATGCCGTTGAAATAAGAATGGCACGCTATTCTCACGCGTTTTTATAATAATAGAATATCAAGCGTTATTACAATTTTAATGTCGTGAATGTCGTCTCCTATGCTTTTACATGTGTTGTGGGTGTTGCCTATTTCATGACGCGTGCTAAATTTCAAACTGCATTGTGACGCAAAGTAATGTGACTAGACCAACACAATCTTTTATATTATATTGGAGAACAAATGTGTAATGTATTCTCAGAAAATCATTTTCTTACTTCTATATTATTTTTCCCTAGTCATCAAAATAAACAAACCCCCCCTTTTTTTGAAATTACCAAATTTTTGGGGCACTGGGTCCACCCCTAAATATTATCCAATTGAGTTAAAACGTCAAAAACAATGTTTTTGTATATAGGAGCATCGAATAAGAGGGTGGGAGAGATACATTTTTATAATCCATATTTTTGGGCCACCATAGTGTGTAGTAAATACTTATCAAGGTCTACCTATATATAAAACTATTAAGATCCTTATGTGGATTAATTATATGTTAAAATTAATGTTATTTAGCCCTCATTTCTATCTCCTTTTACCGCTACATCCGAATTGCAAGCAACACTGAAAAGTACAGACGTGATACTATTAAGGTTGGCAAATTCCTCGACATTCGACGGGAGCATAATGTTATTAAGGTTAGCGAATGTCTCATCATCCAAAAGCATTAGGAAAAATATGAAAACTTGAAATGTGGAATATTTATGAAGTCGTTAATTTTTAAATAAAAAATTTTCCAATATGAAATGCATTGCGTCGCGTTTACGTCCATAACATTGATTTTTTAAATTATTTGCAATTAAGATACAAACTTGTGACTTAGTCTGCCGAAAGAACGAAACGTATTTTTCTCGAAGAGAGAATCCGAATCAGCAAAAAAAATAGTTTAATGCCAGGAAAAACTTGAATTTCTCATTATTTTAAAAATTAGAAATTCTGATACCATAGAAACGAGACTGATGCTTTTAAATGGTCTAATATTTTTAAATGGGAGGAGAGGAGAGGGAGAGATAATAAAAAATCGCATTTTATTCCGAGAAATGAAGATACGAGAAATCTATTTTCATTGGCATTATATTACACGATTCTTTTATTTTAACATCTAAAAATACAATGCTTCTTATAATTTTATTTCTTAAATAACGAATATTTTTTCTCATCTCCTCTCACCGTTACATACGAATTTCTAGTAATTCTGCTACGGGCAGACTGTTAAATGAAATAAACTGATGTGGGCAACACATGACTTTCTCCATATTTATATGGCAAATTACATGTTAGCTCTGGGATCGGTGTCAATATTTACTTCCGGTTGACAATTAAAAAAAGAAAAAGGAGCGTTACTAAGACGTAACTAAGCGTCAATTGTTAACAATAGTCTTCGGTAGGTAGCATTGTGATGGCAGCTAAAAATATAAGATATCTCTTAAACAATGCATTATATGGAAAAATGTATCAAACAAAGGTAAAAAATAAAATTTTCTACAACTTTTATTCTAATACATTTTTACATTTATCAAATATTAAAGCAAATATTTCAAAATAACGGATAAGTGACAAAAGTAAACACCCACTTCCGGTCGACCGATTTTTACCAAAACTAATCAGATCTTTTAACTTTCATAAAAATGTTAAATATAAAATTTTGCGTTGACTTGATTAATAGTTTTTGAGTTAGAGCGCCCACAAAAATGTATCACAGACATACGCAGACATCATCGAGAAAATAGTCAAAACGTGTTCAGGGAACCTTAAAACATGTATTTCCGTTGAAATCTCGAATTCGATTTTTTCATGAAAACAATACTTTCTCTATAATTCGTATATGTAGAAAGAAAAACGCTGGATTTTGATTTTAGGTCGTCTTATCTTTTTCTTTTGAATTAATTTTTGTCTATTCCTTATCATGTATATATGAGAATAGTAATTTTGTGTTACCTAAATAATTTATTAATTTTTCAGGATGAATACATTAACATTTTTGACGGAAATATATATTCTCTTAGTAGTTAAGTGAATAAAAGTGGAGAAGTATTATTTTACATTCGTGTACGAATTGTTTATCTGATTTTGAAAATCCCTTCTCTAAAATAAGCGAAGCGTTGTAACATTTAAGACGTCGCGAATAAAAACTCTCCTTTCCTTTGATTAGTTTTCAAACGACCCTAATATAGGGTCATTAGTATATGAAAAAAATTGTTTCTTTAGAGAAAAGAAGTTTCTTATAATAGAATAGAAAGACAAATATCATTTAGATGTCTAAATGACATTTTCCTGTATACTACAAACTAGTTTTTCTGCCAGTTTTTGTTTTTAATCGATAACATCAACGCTTTTTGCCAAAAAATAATGATGTTCATTCTCTCTCTCTCTCTCTCTCTATCTTTATCACTCTCTCTCAAATTGAACGGATTTGTTAATATTTACCGCCATCAAAAATAGACGAGACATTTCTGTTGCGTGTAGGTATGGGATGTCCATTTTGTAGAAGAAAAAGCATAATAATCCCTATAACCGACATATACCATTGGTCTTTTCCACATGCAATAATATAGGCTAACAGAATTTTATTAGGGTGTGGAGTAGTGTAGAGCGTGAAGCGATACTTCCATGCCGCATGCCTTTGACAACCTACGTATTTCAACGTCATTGAATGAAACGACACATTCATATACCACTACATTCTCAACATCGGTTTCTGTTAAAGGAATTATCCAAGTTTTTTCATATCTCTTCAAAGCACAAGGTCGATCAGTCATTTCAAAGCAAATTGAGATCTATTAACAGAATATTCATTTTGGGGAAGAGTATAGAGCGAAAAGTTCATCCTTCGATCAGTACACTAATAATTCTGAGGTCCCAGCTTAATTGAAAAACTCGAATATTTTAAAATTCTTTTCAGTGCGAGTGCCTACGGTTAATGTCGCCGTGACCTTGCGGCATCCTATAAATAAAAACTGGGTCATAAAGCGCTAAACACATCTCCCGCATCCAACAAAACCTTAAGGAGTCGGTTGATCCAAAACAGGATCGTGTAATCTCCGTGTGGTCATCCGCCGAGTTTCTAAAATACATTTTAATTAATCCTCAAAAAATGTATTATACACACACACACACACACACACACACACAAGTAGTTGGTGCTTGAATTCTACAAGAATTTCATCTGACTTTGAAAAATTAATTGTTTTAATAAAGATATTTCATTATTACAAATATTTTTTTAATTACAAAGTTTTCATCTCTGCAGCAATTTTCGTTCTTTCCTTATGGAAAAATATTTGATTAAAGCAATACCTAAAATTTGAAATTTTAAGAATCTTATAATTTTCCATTATGGTGCACTTATGCTACACATTTATACTAAATTATAAAGTTGTAGCATATCTAGAAGTCAAATAATATTTTTCTAATCGTGTAAATTTTAAATATTTTTAACAGCCGAAATAACAACTTCATAGTAGTTATCAAATGTTTATTTGTACTTATGGACTAAACTTTAAATAACGTAAAAATTTCAGCTCCCTAGCTTTCCCCGTAGTACCTAAACATTTACCTATTTGTTTAAAGTTTAAGAATTTTTAACAGTCAAACAAATTAAAATATCAAAATTTCTATAATCCCTATTTCTTTTTTTTACAAATTCTACCTTTAAAAAAATTTCAGCTTCGTAGCACATTCTGAAATACATAAACCTTAAAGATATGTTTAAGCAATTGCGAATTTTTAGCGTTCGCATTGTTGAACTTTTTCAAATTTAATTTTTTTGCTATATATAATTTGCTACAAAATGTTTGCAAGAACTCGTAGCTACACCTTATAGTTCCCAAGATAAAAATTATTAAACTATAATGTACAAATTGGGTTAAAACAACCCCTTAAAATTTACATTTTTTAATTTTGTCATTTTTGTGGTTGATTGTGACCAAATCCTATAATCGTGCAAAATCTCAGCACCCTATTCCTCTTAGATTAGTCTACACACTGGAATAACTTTTTCCCATGCTAACTTATGGGTTATTTTCCAGGGCATCTGGAGTCAAACTCAGGATACTGTAAGCAAAAGTAATATTAATTCCTAATAGATATTGCGGTCGTCTAGCAACACTCAAAATTTTATTTTTCTAATTTATGGGAAAGTGCCAGAAATTAACTTACAACAATGGCGCAATGCTTTTCTTATGGGGAAAAAGGCAAATTTCGGAGTTTCTGATGTCGAACCAATGTCACTTAGGTGAGAGTTCCCATTTATTCTGGAAATTTCTCTATGACTTCTACAAATTCTGAAATTTAGTACCTTTTCCAATATAAGGTAATAATTCCACACATATTTGTCAAATTTTGAAGTTGTAGCCCATCTAGAAGTAAAATAATATTTATTTAATTGTTTTAATTTTAAATTTTTTTAACGGCCGCAATAACACTTTGTTGGAGATTTTCAAATGTGTGTTTGTTTCAATCCGCTAAGTACTACATAACTATAAAATTTCAGATCAGTAGTACCCGTAGTACCTAAACATTTATATATTTGTTTAAACTTTAAGAATTTTTAAGAAATTCTACCTGTAAAAAAATTTTCAGTTCCGTAGTACATTTGGAAATACATAAACCTTATAAATTTGTTTAAACAATTGCGAATTTTTAGCGGACGCATTGTTGAACTTCGAGATTTCAACGGAAATACACGTTTTGAGGTCCCCTGAACACGTTTTGACCATTTTCTCGTTGATGTAAGTGGGTGTGTGTGAGTTAGCTTTTTTTGTGGGTGCTAAAAAAATATTTCCAATGTTGAAATATCTCTCTGAAAAATGAATGTTTTTTTCAAGGTGAGATGAACTACTTTCAGAATGCAAGCACCTTTTACTAGTATAAATATATAACCGAGTAAGTTAAATAAAAGTGTGTAAAAATTAACATAAATTAGAAAGTTAAGAAATTTTTTTGAATTTTTTTGTTCATTTAATATTCCATTAATATTTATTTTAAAAATTTACTTTGATTTTTTCATTTTTGCTTCACATTACCTCACATAACCAATTGAGATTTATGGGACATCATGCATATACACATATATATACACACACATGCGTGTGTGTGTGCGCGCGCGCGTGCGTGTGTGCGTGTTCATAAGCGACTAGGAAACCGTTCCCACCTATGCCCCATCGCTCGGAAAGGATAGAGGTGCAAGAGTGTTGATTCCCGCTTACCACTTACTCTTACTTACTTACTTACTTACTCTTACTCTCGAGAGACGGCGGGCGTCCCGGAAAGATCCTCTGCTCGCATTCACCAGACCGCGTGTTTGTCAAGAGGAACGAAGCGTACAGGACGGATATCGAACCGCATCGGCGGTAGTGGCTATGAACCCTCTGGGCGAGAGAATTTATTTTTTCCTAACGTGTGTTTTACTCCTTGGCTCGTACATATCAACCCGTTCCGATGAGTTACAGTTCCATAATCCCCTCTCGTAAAGCACCTGCTGGATGCGAATTTCACGTCACGCGCCAAAAACTTCGGAAAATTAGTACCAGGGGGCACTGACCGCATCGAATTTTTTTCTTCCTGGGTCTGCCGCAGTTTCTGCTACGAGGTTATAGTTATGTAAGTCTGCTGGGGATTCTTTTTATGAGGTCGGATATATTTCGGACGAGACTTGATTCTCGTTTGGTCTGTATGAGGTGGTGGTTTCTCGGTCAATATCTTTTTTGTCGTTAAATTGCGCATGCCATAGGATAATGTTTTTAAATTATGCCAACTTTTGTTTACAAGTGGCATTAAGTACTAGGGTCTCTCTCCCAAGCCCAACCTGTTTTTAGGGGTTCTTTAAAAAGTAAAAAATGAACGCTTTGCGGTCAGGTCGTGTCCGTCCGTCCATCTGTTTGTGTGTCTCATCTCTGAAACTACTTGGCGGATATTCATTAAATTTGGTATTTAGGACATAAGGGCAAAGAAAATAAGAAAACTATATAAATAGTTCACGTAGCATAATCGGGAGTGCCACTTTACTGGTGACAAAAAATGAGCTTTTTTTATATCTCGTAAAATATCACTTATAACAAAAAACCTTTAAACGAAATTTATAGAAAGAATCAAATATCAGGTTTTTTTCAGTACATTTTTATCAAAGGAGTAGTCAATTTCAAGAAAGTCAAACGAGAATGTCGTAATTCACTTGAAACAAGATTTTTCGTTTTTCACTTTCTCCATACGTAGTGTTTTCATGAAAAAAATCGATTTCGAGATTTCAATACACGTTTTGAGGTCCCCTGAACACATGTTGACCATTTTCTCGATATCTGTGTGTGACAGTTTTATTGTGGGTGATCTAACTCAAAAACTTTTAATCAGGTCAACGCAAAATTTTATATTTGACATTTTTGTTAAAGACGAAAGAACTGATTAGTTTTTGGTAAAAATCGGTCAAACGGAAGTGGGTGTTTACTCTTGTCACTTATCAGTTTTTTTTAATATTTGCTTTAGTATTTGATTAATGTAAAAAAGTACTGGAATTAAAGTTGTAGAAAATATAATTTTCTACAATCTTTGTTTGAAACATTTTCCCATATTGTTTAAGAGATATCTTAAAAACTAATTTTTTAGCTGCCACAACCACACCACGTATCGGCGACTATTGAAAGCATTTTACGCTTTGTTACGTTATAGTAACGCTCCTTATTTATGTTTTTAATTGCTGGAGCTTCCTGGCTATATCCAGTATCAGAAGGCTGCGGTTTGAGTTTATTTCAGTTCTTTGTATTCTTTGAAATTTTCTCGCAGTTCCTTAAAATATTTATTATCATTTAACCTATTTGGTATTTTTAGAAATATTATAGGTATGGAGAAAGTTATGTGGTGGTCGCATCAGATTTTTAATAATTGTCAACGAAAACAATCTTTGTGGCAACTTAAGTAAACAATATCTGCTGTAAATACCTAATTAGTTTAATTTTATTTCGTGCGCACGCAACATTTAGTAAATAAATTGAAATGGATTATCTACGACGAAGAAATGAACGTAATTACGTATATTTTCTTTACGTACACGCAGTGTTTGTAAGTTGTAAGGAATGAGTAATTGACGACGAAGGAATGAACGCGAACATAAAGATTATATTACTGTTATTCGAATGAGATATGTTTTAAATAATTGTCGATTGTTTTAATAATTACAACTGATTAGGGAATACGTCGGTGAATCAAAAATTCGGTATTTCCTTGGCATCATTACTGGCATTTCAGTTCGTAGAAATTATACTAAGCCATTAATATTTATCATTTTTGACATGATTGCATGTATGCACGTATGATGTGTGCATCTTTTCTCTCTTGTTTTATCCCAATCCTCTTCAAAAAATCCTCTCTTTTATCTGCAGTTAATATTATATATTCAATTTCTCCTTATTTTAATGTAAGAAAGTATACACATAACAAATTAGCACAATTAAAAGAAAAATGCAAGTTACATTTTTGGGCAAGTTTCGTTTCCAACGTATGCGCCTTCCGGATCCAGGAACAGGAACCATTTTGGAACCGTTCCTTGTTCCTAAACTGGAACTTTCTCATCTCTGGTGTTAAATAATTTTCGATTGTTTGAGTGATTAAAATGATTAGAAAATGAATCGGTAAATATTAATTTAATATTTCTCTGGCATAATTTCTGATATATTGTTTTGCAGTATTTGGTCATTATACTATACTTACGTAAAGACGTTTATTAATGCACCAACTAAGGGGAACGAAAAAATTTTTAGAAGACAGAGAGACGTAATCGGATCGTGGTGCTTTGCTGTTTTATGGCGTGCGTTCGTTCTAAGTAAGGTAACTCTACCCAATATGGCCTAGCTAAGCTTTATTAATTTTTTAAGCACCTTTCCCAAATGCTGAAAGTAAAACTAACATAATTTACTCTTAGACAGTTTATTTAAGTAAACAGAAAAAATGTTACTACTATAACGCGTAAACATGGAATTACTGGTTCATTTTTGCAAAACCTTGCTGTTAGACCATATTAGGAACATATTATCTCAATATGGCCTATTGGATTATTGTTCAAAAACTAAGAGAACAAGAATCTGAAATATTTATCAAGTACTTGTATCAAAATTCTAATGCTTGATTGCTCAAAAATTGTTACAATAAATTGTTGGTAGGCAAAAATGACTAAAAAATGAGAGAATAAAAGTGAAGATTATAATTTTACACTGGTAAAATTTGACCTGTGTAAAAAAGATTTTAGCAAATGAGGTCAAAATTTAATTTAAATAAAGAAATGAACAACAAAATGAGATCTAAAATCATTCAAAAAATTTATTGTCATTATTTAAGACTCACAAAATGGGCAATATGGCCTACACAGACCATATTGGGGAGACTTGGACTAGTAAAACATATTCCGTTGGAACCACATGACATCTCAATGAATTTCCAAACCAATCACACCACTTATAGTAGACAATTATCTTGTTGAATGCCTAAGGTCAAATTAATTAATTATCTTTTACCTGTACAAACATTGTCTTAACCAACGTCTTGAAATTAGATATACGTAACCACAACCACTGGTCTCAAACAAAACACTGCAGCAAATTCAGCCGACTGAGCGCGTCCAGCGAAATTCCATATAAACAGTTGTTAGCAGTCTACCGATATACTGCAACCAACATCTATCAATTTTGTCACGTAGTACGTTCGATACGGCGTTTAGGCCATATTGGGTACATTTACCTTATATCCATAAGTTTGAAATATTCCATCACATGAAACGCGCCTATTTGTGATATACTTCTAACTTCTCAAATTTTACTTTAATTACCTCCATCGACATCATTAATTGTAACAGTAAGTGCAAAGACTGCTCTATGATTATTGGACAAAACGGGTTTTCTAAACATCTTATGCATCATAACCAGCTTCATTTCATTATAATCATCTTTCCCCTTAAAGTTGTCCAATAGCTGGGTCTATTCTCTTATTAAATCCATATTTTACCTCAATCGCAACTAAGATTTTCAATTTGTTCAAATGTCTTTTGCGGTAGAAACATCGGTAATTAATGATTTCGTATCGGATCAAATTTTGATAACTTATTTTTATATTCTTGTCGAGACGAATCATCTGACGATTTAATCATCTCAAATTGCTTCAAAACTAATTTTAACGTAGAAACTTACATTTTAAAATATGTTAGCATGGACGGTAAACATTCTCTTTCGTGAAATTAATAGAAATTGTTAAAGTCTGACGTATTGTTGATAACTCTGGGTTTAGCATTAGTCCCAACAAAGCAGTAACATAAATCATCGTTTTTAAAGAAATAACCGACGCGTCCCCATTTATATTGCTCCGAGTTACATTTTTTATCTTTTTCTTTTTTTAGATTTAACTGTCGTTATGGAATAGGTTTTTAACGGGTCTTTTATTCTGAAAGTTACACAACTGTTGTGGAAAAGTATTGCAATGCAATCTGTTAGACGAGCTGAGGATCAGATTATTTTCTCCGTTAGAATCCGTAACCCCCAATTCAACCCATTGCTCTGTAAACGAGAAATTCTATCGCCCTTTTGTTCCTTAGGAGAATTCT